>JBBGZY010000757.1:4587500-5262500 GCA_037952925.1 Lithobates clamitans | reverse complement strand
GGCAGCAAAATATGCGGAAGACTATGTAAATATGTTTAGAAATTGCCTAATTTCGTTTTAAATGTAATGCTGGTCACAAACAGACTGCATTTCAGGTTTTATCTGTCAGATCAAAAACTTTATCAGATTTGAGGATTAGTGAATGGGATAGAAATCAGCTTGGAGCAATGCATTGTTAAAATTAATGTAAACCCTCACATATATTTAGTGAAGTGAACAGCCCCAGATGATACACAGATATGAAACAAATTTCACTACATAAGTTTTACATGTATATCTGTTGTCTACAGCTTTCTACATTCTTTAGAAAGTGCACATTGTGTTGCAAATTTTTCTTCCTGTTTCAGCAGTGGGTGTGGAGTCTGAGCCTGTACTGTGTGTGAGCTGATTGGAGGAAAGGCACACCCCCCCCCCCACTCCACTTAGGCAGAGGAACGAAGAAAATTGCAGAGCTTTTCTGTGAATAGACAAGCTCTTTGCTTATCTGTCTCTAAAGCCGTGTACACACGATCTGAAAATCGGACGACAGATCGTCCATTTTATTTTGCATGCTATTCGCATATTGAAAATTGAGAGGTTACTAAAGTGACAAAAATTCTCATACGACATTCTTCATTCACAGTCAGGCTGCAGCTACAGTGGGGCAAAAAAGTATTTAGTCAGCCACCAATTGTGCAAGTTCTCCCACACAAAAAGATGAGAGAGGCCTGTAATTGTCATCATAGGCATACCTCAACTATGAGAGGCAAAATGTGGAAACAAATCCAGACAATCACATTGTCTGTCTGATTTTTGAAAGAATTTATTTGCAAATTATGGTGGAAAATAAGTATTTGGTCCCCTACAAACAACCAAGATTTATGGCTCTCGCACACCTGTATCTTCTTCTTTAGGAGGCTCCTCTGTCCTCCACTCATTACCTGTATTAATGGCACCTGTTTGGACTTGTTATCAGTATAAAAGACACCTGTCCACAACCTCAAACAGTCACACTCCAAACTCCACTATGGTGAAGACCAAAGAGCTGTCGAAGGACACCAGAAACAAAATTGTAGACCTGCACCAGGCTGGGAAGACTGAATCTGCAATAGGCAAACAGTTTGGTGTGAAGAAATCAACTGTGGGAGCAATAATTAGAAAATGGAAGACATACATGACCACTGATAATCTCCCTCGATCTGGGGCTCCACGCAAGATCTCACCCCGTGGGGTCAAAATGATCACAAGAACGGTGAGCAAAAATCCCAGAACCACACAGGGGGACCTAGTGAATGACCTGGGACCATCGTAACAAAGGCTACTATCAGTAACACACTACGCCGCCAGGGACTCAGATCCTGCAGTGCCAGACGTGTCCCCCTGCTTAAGCCAGTACATGTCCGGGCATTTGGATGATCCAGAAGAGGATTGGGAGAATGTCATATGGTCAGATGAAACCAAGGTAGAACTGTTTGGTAGAAACACAACTCATCGTGTTTGGAGGAGAGAGAATGCTGAGTTGCAACCAAAGAACGCCATACCTATTGTGAAGCATGGGGTGGCAACATCATGCTTTGGGGCTGTTTCTCTACAAAGGGAACAGGACGACTGATCCGTGTACATGAAAGAATGAATGGGGCCATGTATCGTGAGATTTTGAGTGCAAACCTCCTCCCATCAGCAAGGGCATTGAAGATGAAACGTGGCTGGGTCTTTCAGCATGGCAATGATCCCAAACACACCGCCTGGGCAACAAAGGAGTGGCTTCATAAGAAGCATTTCAAGGTCTTGGAGTGGCTTAGCCAGTTTCCAGATCTCAACCCCATGGAAAACCTTTGGAGGGAGTTGAAAGTCCGTGTTGCCCAGCGATAGCCCCAAAACATCACTGCTCTAGAGGAGATCTGCATGGAGGAATGGCCCAACATACCAGCAACAGTGTGTGACAACCTTGTGAAGATTTACAGAAAACGTTTGACCTCCGTCAAGGATATATAACAAAGTATTGAGATGAACTTTTGATATTGACCAAATACTTATTTTCCACCATACTTTGCAAATAAATTCTTTCAAAAATCAAACAATGTGATTGTCTGGATTTGTTTCCACATTTAGTCTCTCATAGTTGACGTATACCCAGGGCTTTTTTTCTCAAACAGTAGGTGCTGGAACTTAACCACGGCCCCACAAAACCCCTCCCCCTACACACACCCTCCAAATCACATCATATAGTGGGTGTGTTCAGTCAAATTTCATGAAAACAGTAGGAGGGTCTTAAAGGGGCATTAAATACCAGGATTGTATTACATACAGAGTGCAGAGCTGTCACTTGTAAACACAGAAACCCAACTTCTGTGTTTTACAAGTGATTGTGGTGAGCAGGCACCAAAGGGTCTAAGCCAGAGGTGGTGGAACTGAGTTCCACCAAGTTCCCCCTGAAAAGAAGCCTGGGTATACCTATGATGACAATTACAGGCCTCTCTCATCTTTTTAAGTGGCAAAACTTGCACAATTGGTGGCTGACTAAATACTTTTTTGTCCCACTGTATGACTATAGAATACAGTCAGTAAAAAGAAAAAGTGATTTAAAAATGTGTAAGAAAACTAACAATTTGGTCTTCGTCAGCCTTTAATAAAAATGTGTTAAGGGCGTTAATAAAATGTGCATAAAATAAAAGCCTTATGTCCATTAAAAATGTTAACTTTTTTTTTATTTTAGCAGTAGAAAATATTTGAAAATGGAGTTATTGTTTTTATTAATTATTTCAAAGAAAGTACAAAGATTACAAACATCATAACATTTGACATATGCAGTGTACAAAGAAATAAAATTAAAAAGTGGGATACAAAAGACAATAATTATTTCAAAAGTAAGTATGACACACCCATAGTAACAAAAAATGGCCATTGCCCCCACCTATAACTGGCCTTCACAGCAAGGAGCACATGGAAGGGCAAACGCATACAAGACAAAAACAGAACATTTGATTGCTCAACTCACCAACAAGTCTGCTGACCAACCAGATTAACCTGTCCAACAGTCTGCGTTAAAAACAGGGGTTTTGTTAGCACGCATTTGCAAACGCATGTGTAAACTACAAGGCCTCTTCACGGCACCCTGTGTATGTATGCAGTTCTAAACGCTACTGAATTTATGAGCGTCTCCACAATGTGAGCACATGCATTCAATGGATAGATGAGGGGCAGGTGGGCCTGGAGGTAGCTCAATCCCCCTTAAAGGAACAGGAGCACACTGGACACCCAGCAATAGCACAGTGGCAGCAAAGGTGCTCAGTGTGTCCCCGGACCATATTTACACCAGTAACAAACAAATGGCCTCTGCCCCCACCTATAACTGGCCTTCACAGCAAGGAGCACATGGAAGGGCAAACGCATAAAAGACAAAAACAGAACATTCCATCGCTCAACTCGCCAACTGACACTCCCATAGTACAACATGGGAGACATAAGATTGGACATATAGGATATTCAAACTTCAACTAAGTGCTACACCACACCTTTGTGATGTTACAAATTGAGGAGGATAACATCATCGAACCACAATGTCACCAAATTAGACTCTCCTACCTAATGGTTGGATGGTAGGTATAAGATGGAGTGCACCTTGACTACAGTTTTCCAAGCATTGAAACCGCCACAGTGGCCTTGATTTATAACCTTAATGCTCTGGCCTAAATCTGTTGTGCAACTCGCATGCTACTATCCCTGAGGGGGTATCTTGTTTTCAGTGATCTGTGGTCATAAAGGTGTTAATCTTGTAAGTTTGTAAATGTTAGTGGGAAACATGTCAGATTCAGCAAGCATTTGCAAAGCTGTAACAACTTTCAAAGAGCTTTCCTGAAACCCATAAAGCGCTCAAGTCGGGGATGCCAAATGCTGAACCTCATAAGTATACTGGATGTACCTTTTGAGGCTAAATTCAGATAGATGCAAGGGCTTTTGGCAGGTGATGGTTCTGACCCATGCTAAGCACCAGGACTGGTTAGAGTACTGCTCAATATTCAGATGGTTGTTGTTTTGCAGTTCGGTGGCTCAAGCATTATATTAAGTTTTCAGACCATGGCTGGCTGCTCATTCTTATTGATCTGAGCACAACCTAAGAACCGTATAGTGAGCAAACTTAAAGCTGACAATTTTTCTTGCACAGTTACATTGGTCCAACTTGGACAAATGTAAGTATGCATATCTAATCCCTTAGCGATCCTTGTGGAAGCTGCAAATTACTGTAGTAGTCACCGCTACTACAGTGATAGCAGCAACCTTGCAGGTCCAATGCTAAAGCGCTGTTCTCATGCATATTAACCACAGGCGGACACTCACCTGCCACTGCCACCATTTAGAGAATGCCTTGTATTTTTCTCAATGAATGCAAGGTGTTCTCTGATTGCACAAGGTAGCGAGACAGAGCGGTGACATCATAATTTCAACCTTTTCAATTGGAGAATGCCTTGTATTCATTAAAAAAGATAAAATGCATTCTCTGAATGGCGGCAGTGCTGAGCAAGGGAACAGCACTGGTCCCAGAAGACTGCTGCTATCACTGTAGTAGTGGTGACTACTACAGAAATTTACAGGTTCCTCAGGTATCGCTCTGGTTTGAGATATGCACATTTATTTTGAGCCAAGATGGACCAGTGTAACTGTGCTAGAAAACTTGTATCTAAAATTCAACTTTAAAATATATGTCAGGACAAGAAATAAATGTGCACATGTAGTAGATCGCTCCAATAAATGCACATTTTCCTATGTGTTATGCCATGAAAGATCCTGCAAGTACATAAAAATACGTACTGATCTGCCAGAAATGCACTTTGCTGCTAATTTCCTGTTGTGGGCTGATA
Organism: Lithobates clamitans; assembly: GCA_037952925.1. NCBI lineage: Eukaryota > Metazoa > Chordata > Amphibia > Anura > Ranidae > Lithobates > Lithobates clamitans. The sequence continues at coordinate 5,257,662 of JBBGZY010000757.1, read as the reverse complement.
ACACACAGCATTTTTGTACACCAAATGGTATTGGCCCTGCCCAGCTGAACTACTTATTCAAGCGGTTCTAAAGGCAACATTTTTTTACTTCCATGCTCTAAGATAGAAAACATTCCACTAGCTCACAACATGTCTATGACCCTGGCCTATGCAGCTAAAGGTAGAGCAGTTGGAGGGGTGGCAAAACGAAGTTCAACCATGTGGTTTTACCGTCCCGCCAACCTCTCGCAGGCCGTTAGCCCAGGGTGCCTCGATACTGAAAAAAAAATTCAAAGGGTGCTATGAAAAAAGGTTGAAAAAGACAGACTAGAGTGTGGAAGGGCATTTTATTTTTTGTTTCTTTTTTATTTCTTTTTTTTTTAGTATAACATCAGTTTCCATAGCAGCTATATGCTATCGTATTGCCAAGAAAAAGTCCTCATCGACGGCATTACGCATTTCCTTTATATTAATTAGTGTTTACAAACGAGCAAAATAATCGTTTGTATGGATTACTTTATCATTATGAGCAGTGGAAACACTTTAATTGTGGGGCTGTTATTTACACTGTTTATACATCAGAAATAGAAGTATAGAGAGATTTGGATTTATAAATTGGGACCTATTAATACAATGTACCGGTACATAAGTTTAAAAAATAATTTAATAAGACCCATTTGGAATGTTTGACAGCTGTCCGATGTCTGTGATCAATGTTGTGATTGTGTATCCTAACAAACTCTATCTACTTCTTTTGGTACGTTTGTCCAGTTCCTGGTTATTTAAATCCCATACTGTGAAACTCTTATATAAAGTGCCATTGCAGGTTTAGGCATAAATCCCAATTAACTAAAGATAGTGTGCAGATTTACTGCTAATTTCCTTTCCCATTTATTTTTTAAATATACCTATAGCTGGTAGTGCCGTAGCAGGCTCCTATTGTAAGGTTCTGCTCAGTGAAGACATTATTATATCATATAACCTGTATTCCGTGCCACCCTGAAATCTGTTTATTGTTGAAAAGCAGCAGACCTTAGAGTTTATGAACGGCTGATTGTCAGTGAGGAAGCCCTCTGCTTTGACAGAGTTTCTTTTCACTACTGTTATATTTTTTTTTTGCCTCTAATTATTTTGCAATCCCTCTAGAATATGGCAGTTCTGTTTAGCACAAAACTCTTGTAAATTATTGCAGATGAAACATCACCAAATTCACGGAAGAGAGGGAAAATCAGTGAATTCACCTGAGGTTTGTTAAAGTGCTTTGATATCAAGCTTTGCAAGTATGTAAACCAACAATTTCTTTGTCATTTCCTTAGTTGGAGTATTGGGGCTGCAATGTCCATAAATAAGTAGTTCACTAAAGTGTGGGAACAAGATCTCTTGGGGGTAATTAGCGGGGGGAGAAAAAAACTAAAAATTAGCTCAAATGTAACTTCCTCACTAATATAACAATAGGGTTCTAAGAACATCTAGACTGTAGACTGCAGCATTCTGTAACCTTTCAGAAGAGGTAGAGCCTGTAATGAGTTGCATGTATATTTTGTCTTTCTGTTCTTTGTGCCATTATGGCATGTTATGGGAAAGGGATTTTCCCTGTCTAGCCACCCAGAGTAATATTTTAATTTTGATAGGTGGGTGGTGCTTGGAAAGGGGGGGGGTGTCATTAAAGCAGGCCTACCTAAAATTCAAAGTGTGGCTGTGTAACAGGGATTCATTGGTACAGGTCAGTGTGACAAATCAGTAAAACTAATGTACCTTCAGCTTATCATTCCCAATTAGAATCCGCAGAGCCCATACACATGTGACAGTGCTTAGACACCTCTTGTACCCTCGCTACCCTTACAGGTGCCTTTTAAGGACTTAGAAAACTAATGGGCAGCAAATGTCCCTGATTTTTTTTTTTTTTTTTTTTCACTAGCTGTGTCATCAGGAGCAGGATTTAAGGACAGGAATAGTTGCCAGCAATAGCTTGCACCTCCATTTATATGTTGGCTTTCTTGAATGGATGAGAGACTGGATCAAAGCAAAAAAGAGCAGCTGCAGAATGTCCTATTGTAAGTTCTATATATTAAGGCGGCCATGCATGGATCGGAATTCGGCCCGTTCAGCAGAGACTGGCCAAATTTCAATATATGAGCAGGCTGGTTGTACAGAAGTGGATCTACTGATCCACTTCTGTACAACCAGCCTGTTTTTCCCAAATGAGCAGTGCCCCCAGCTATAGCCTGCAGCACTGATCAGTATGTTCTGATAGTGGGGAAATCTCCTCACTGTCAGAGTATAACAGCACAGTGGGAGTGATTCCCTCATCCCCACTGAATGTGCGGATGGGGGAATTGGATCCTTTTTTTTTTTTTTTTATTTCTTTCATCTCCTGGCAGCAGAGTTTTGGCAGAAAAAACACTTGACGCTTGGAAACTTGTGTAACTCGTTTAGGCACATCATGTTCTTGGGTGTTAATTAATTTCATTAGCCAGAATTATAATTAACTCTGGCCATTAAAATGAATAAATGCTAAAACGCTCTTCGGAGCGTCAAGCGTTTTTTTTTCTGCCAAAACTCTGCTGCTCCTAGACCCACTGGCTGTGGGTGTTTTTCTTTTTTGCCTCCAAACACCCCTGCCTCTAAACGCCTATGTGTGCATGGATATGCAGGGGTGTTTAAAGGCAGGAAAAGGAGGTCATCAGATCATAATAGAGGGCTTTGCTTTCTCCGGTCAGAACTGGTGGGTAATGCCTGATAAGAAAAATGATCTAGAAGCAGCAGGAAAGGTGGAAGAAACAGATCTACAGGCTGCCTGAAGTGGGTACAGGGAGGTCATTGCACTGCAATGTGCTTCAGTGCTCAGGCAGACACTCCAAATCTCCACTAGAAGTCATCAGAAAGGAATGGTAGGGATCTCTCTTGGAGAAGCAACAGAGGGCAACACTGCCAGTGCTCAGGTAGATGCTCCATATTCTCTGATAGCAGTCACAAGAAGCAGGAATGGGTAGCATCTGACTTGGCTACATTTCTGCAGTGTATAATGATCTATGAGGCTACAGGGGTGCCTAGGCAATGTCGCATGTGCACTACAGCCTTTCAGGAGGAATTCAAGGCAAATGTTAAATTTGTTAGAGTACTACTTAACCACAGTTACCTTTTTAAAGACAATCACTCCCCTGCATTTCAATATCCTAAATCAAACCTGTTTTTTCTTTTTCTTTTGTAAAGCCAAAGCTACTAATCCACTGTGTGCTAGACACCCTCCAGCGCCTAAACTTTATCGTATGTGCTGTGTCCCAAGCCTGATACATAGTACATATTCCCATCACACACGTTCCTGGAATAAGCAGTTAGGGTTCTGGGTGCTGTAGCAACCGCCAGCTGGATACTGGAACCTATACAATATGTAGATATTCGCCAGCACACCAAGGATCATCAGTCTCATACAAGCCTTTTTTTTAAATAAAAAACGGTGTAGTGCAACGTTTTGGAGCCAGGCAGGACTCCTTCGTCAGGCATGTAAGGACATGCCTGACGGCTCCAAAACGTTGCACTACATCGTTTTGTGATGTGATCTTTCTTGAATAAAAAAATGTTTGGACAAAACTAAATTTATAGGCCTGATACATGACTCGCCCCCTGGTACCCCACAGTGCAGCTCTTGGGTTTGACTGACTGGTTAGCAGGCAAACATACTATAAAATGTACAGGTAATATTGGGTGTTGTCTAATCCCGGTGACATTTTGGGGGCAGCAGCAAAGCAGTGTTTAACGTTAATTTAAGTTTAGGCACTGAATGGTACCTAGCACAGGCTAAAAAGATAGGTTTGGCCCTTAGTAGATACAACAGGATTGCAGTGTGGCCCTTAGTATATACAACAGGATTGCAGTGTGGCCCTTAGTATATACAACAGGATTGCAGTTTGGCCCCTTAGTATATACAACAGGATTGCAGTTTGGCCCCTTAGTATATACAACAGGATTGCAGTTTGGCCCTTGGTATATACAACTGGATTGCAATAAAAAGGGCAGTCCCCCAAATATGATTTTTTTCTTCTGCTTTTTACAAACTTCATTTTTTATGGTTTCTATTTTAATAAACTGGTATCCTGCCCCAACCCCCCCCCCCCAAATCAAAATCTATAGATGTGATACTTGTTTAGCCTATGTGCTCATACAAGACGTGGGGATAAAACAGACCTGTAGTTTGTTTGGGCAGTCATTGCCATTATTGTCCAGAAATACAAAAGCAACACATTGCAGGCTCTTTCCCCCCTGAGAGGGCAAAATTCTAATTATGAATGTAACACATCTGGTATTGCTAATGTCTACTGTAAATTTTATATTTGCTGCTTAACCTCTTAAGCAGACTTGCTGAATCAGCCCTGTATCCAAATAACATTGTGTTTCTCCTAGGACTGGGAGACAGAAACTCATGACTGGTACTGTTTTGAATGTCATTTACCTGGAGAGGTGATGATATGTGACCAATGTTTTCGTGTGTACCATCCTAAATGTTTACCTGATGATATGAAACTCAGGGATAGCAGTAATCACTGGCAGTGCCCGGTTTGCAAGGTAAGACCATTTAACTGTCTTCAGTGCACATGCATTGGTTGTCTAATTTATATTAATAAATATTTATTATCTCATAGATTCAAGAACTAGCTCCAACTTAATAAAAAAAGAAAAAAATCTGATCCATGTATGGACAGGCTGATTGTACCCAAGTCGATCCATCAATGGACTTGGGTACAACCAGCCTTTCGAATTTTGTTACATGCAATTACTGCCAGCAGCTATAGCCGCTAGCAGTAATCATTGTATCCTGCAGGCCGGGAAGGCTCCAAGCTGATTGGTTTCTATGCAGAGCTGCACCAGATTTTGCACACTCAAGTTTTGGTAAATCAATCCCCATGTTAAATTCCTAATGTCTTCCACCCCCGCGATCAAGCACAGAACTGTGCTTGATCAGTTGTTTACCTGGCATTTCAGCCGGGAATCTGACAACTCTGAACTGGTCTGAAAAGGTCAGCGGACAAAGCAGGGCACCTTTATTCCCTAGCTGGCTGAAACACTCCAGAATATAGTTTGATGAGTAGAACACATTTGAAATGAATAGAATTGTTATGACATTGTCATCAAATTCACTATAATTTCTAATCAATGTTTAAATGTTTAACATAGTAGTTTATATGTAAGTTAATGACAGTTGTTGCAGTGGGGGGGGGGGGGGGTGCAGAGTGCAGCTCTGCATAGGAACCAATCAACTTCCAGGTTTTATTATCAAAGCTTAATTGAACACGCTGAAGTTAGGGACTGATTGGCTACCATGTACAGCTGTACCAGATTTTGCACTCTCCAGTTTTAGTAAATCTCACCCAGTGATTCAGTGTAATCTCTTAATTGTACAGGACACATTATACTATTCAGGAGCATAGGGTTATGCTGCCGCCTTCGGAAGATTGGACACTGGCAATATAAAGCTGTAAGGACAGCATAGTATAACTCCTCTCACTCCCAGCAAGCCTCAGTTTTTGCTAGTTTCCTAGGAGAGAGGATGTGTTTACACCAAGAGAAGCTGCACTTTTTCCTTTTTATCTAGATGTTTTGTTTTTTTTTTGATCTAGCAAGTGCAAGTAACTCCTGAGCCCCTGCAGCTTTCTGGATCAATTAAGCCTCTGCATATTCTTGGAAGCTGTACCTGTTGAAGAAGATGCACTGGACCCTGCTCAAAGAACTTGCCTAGCTATATGGTAGAACATAATGAGGCAGGTGCATGTGAACCATGGGTTGCAGCAAAGAAATTTCACATTTCCCCATCAACACACAGTGCTGACAGGGTAATCCCTCCTGCTGAGACATTGTATTCTCCTGGCGGGGGAAGCCGTCTCCAACAGGAGAAGACCATAATAATTGCTAGCGGCTATAGCAGTTGCTAACGATAATCACCAGTCAATCCAGCAGGTTGGTTGTACCCACGTTGATCGATCATCCAGCCTGCCCATACACGGATCAATACTCAGCCAGTTCCTACTGAACCAGCTGATATTCAAACAGTCTATGGCCGGCCTACCTTGTGGTTATGTGTAGCCTCTTAAAGCGGGGGTCCACCTATCTATCGTTTTTTTTTTTTTGGAGTTCATTCACAAACTTTTCTTCTCATGATTATCTACTCACATGTTCTGTGTAATAAGTCCGCCTGTGTCAGATTTAGTTGTAAAGAATAACTTATAAAATTCACTGAAGGTGGTTTCCATCTTCATTGTGGGCAGTTGAAGCCCACAAGCATGTATTTCCTGGATGCGGTGAATGCTGTGCTCCCAGCATTGATGTTGCACAATGCATGCTGGGAAGCCTGAGACTAGCTCCCAGGGGACTGTGGGAGGTCTGGGAGAGGCTAGAAACATGCCTACTCCCATGGGAGGAAAATCAGGAAGTGCTAAGAAGAAGATTAGAAAAAAAAAGGTAATTACGGCGATTTAAATTTTTTTACACAGCATGTCAGCATCTAGGCAAGGAAGAGAATGCATAGAGATAATGTTCAAAATTTGGGTGGAACCCCGCTTTAAGTTGTGTTGAGCACTGAGCATGCATGCAGGTTCAGGTCATCAGCTGCGCTATATACATTGGTTGAACATTTTTGGCAGGTAACCATTTCTGCTCCATCAGAATTGGTCCATGGGTACCCCCAACAGGATTTCCTCACTGCTATTGATCACTGGCTCCTGCTTGCATCACAGCACCTTCTTTCTGTTTATTCGGAGGATCAATTTTCTGCTACCATGCCAGAATTTATAAGCAAAATCACAAGTATGTTGCTGACTTTGACCACAGGGGTCACAAACATGCCCCAGACCCTTACAGAATCTCTCTGAATTCCCTCGGATTACAGCTGCTTCTACACCTACAGATGGGGATGGTGATTGCAACTCATCTGTCCCTTATGATTTAGTTCAGGAGGAGTCTCGTGTCTCGGCCTTCTCTCTTAAGCTTAAGGATACTATTTCAGTGCTTATTGATGCTGTGCACACATGCCTTGACCTAGAACAACCTGTGTCAACAGTGCCTAAGGTCACTAGCCTCGGTTCTCCTAAGAATCCCTGACCTGCAAAAACCTTTTCTGTACATTTCTCGTTTACAGCCTGTTTTGTGCAGTGACTAGCTCAATCCTGACAGTCTTTCCTCCTCCCAAGCATTTTGCCCAGCAATATCCCATACAGGATGGGCTCCCTATAAAATGGTCCACCCTATTTCCTGCCTTAGCAAGATAACTGTCCCTATAGAGGATTTTCCAATCTTTAAAGCTTTATTTGTAGCTTATTCCAAATAATCTGATCAGTCTTGAAGTTTGTGAATCTATTTTGTGAAAAATCCCGCACATTTAATTCTTTGAATATGTGTGACAGAATTCAATATTCCCGGTGAGAAGGCACTGTTGTGTCACAGAATTCACAGAGCCTGTCTTCAGAATTAGACATGCTAAGAAAAGGAGTTTTAGGAGGCACAGTCAGTAGAGGAATCACTGCTTGCAGTCAGCAATGTACACTGGCAAAAGTAGTCCTTGGAAATTGAAGGTAAGCAGCAAAGGAGAGCTGCAAAGCAAACGGCAGAAAATCCAGGAAGTTATTGAAAGAGATGGGCAGCAGACAGGCGGCACTTGTAATATGGAAAGACATTTTTCAAGTAAGCTTATATTGGATTGTCCAAAATAACTATTGTTCTCTTGCTATTGCAATGCTGATGTTATACAATGAAAGTGTATGCTGTGACCATAGATCTCCTTTAGGATCTGTGGACAGAAGGTTTGAAACACTCCTAAAAGCCTTATTTGCACTTGCGGACCCAGCCCTGCAACCTGCCATTACTACTATGATATTATTTGCCAAGTATCCAGAAAGGTCCTCCTGTTTGTTCACATGTAGTAGACCCTTTGGCTGAAGTGTTGGTCTGCCCAGCTTAAAGTAGAACTAAATTCTCTCAATCAACAACTCATTTGAATCCTTATGCTACTAGCATTAATAAATGCATAGGAAGATATATTATATCTACTTGTAAAAAAAAGTACCTGTAATAAAAAAATAAAAAAAGTAAAAAAAGTTTTATATTTCTTTGCTTCATGGTTTCTGGCCTAGGCAAAATTTATGTCATACATACCAGGAGTCTGCATGGCCATTTTTTTTTTTGTCTTCTTATGGATAAGGGGAGGAGGGGCTTTCTCGGCTAAGCGCACCATCCTGCCTGCAAGCCTGTGCTAAGAGCGATGGATTCCAGGAAGCAAATGGTGCTTGAATCATCTGCCCTTACCCAAGATCACTGTGGCTAGAAAAGCTATGGGGGTGTTTTTCAAAGTGATTTATCAACCAAATAAAGCATGGAGAAATGGATGGGTGAGGTTGTTTTCAAATATTAAAAATGAATTTAATAGCTTTTTCAATGTTTGGTGCTCAGATACAGTTTAGTTCTGTTTTATATGCAATAAGTGTTTCTTGCATATTTCCTTGAGGAGCACTTCTTTTGTGCATTTCTAGATACTTTTATCAAAGAAATTACAAAGCAAAAGAGTACCCTTTTGCCCCAGAAAAAGGGGCAAGGCCTCCCTTAGGGGAAACCAGTGTCTTCTGAGCCTAAGAGAAGTTCCTCTTGTCCCTCACAGGGCTCTATGGTGAAATCTGATTCTCGGTTCCATAGCAAGCCTTGGACCCCAAGTCCTCCGGCATATCTTTCTCCCAATGAGAGGATGCCCCCTCTCATTCAAGTGAAGGGATGTCTGCTGGCCTTTTGTGGCAACCTTTTTCCAGGCTTGCACTGGCATGGTAGATGACAAACTCTGAGAAAATTTCTATTTCAATGTCTTGAAGCTCAGAGCAATTCGGTTGTGCCTTCAACGCTGGGCTTCTCACATGCATTGCTGTTCGACCAACATTCAAACAATGCCATGGCAATGGATCCCATCAACCATCAGGGAGTAACCAGACTTCTTGCAGCTCAGAGAGAAGGATCTTCTCCACAGGACCAAGGGAAAGGCATTCAGGTAATTCTCATGGCACTGAACTGGCCCAGGAGGACATGATATTCAGACATCAGCAGACACTCCATGGACATGATATTCAGACATCAGCAGACACTCCATGGGCTCTTCCGGATCCTGTACATCTTCTGTCTCAAGGACTGGTTTAATACACTTCTTCTCACTCACTGGCTTTAAAGTGTAAGTTCACCTTTACAGAAAAATCTGTAAGGTGAACTTACACAGGACCCCCTCCTCGCCCCCCAAGTAGTTTTTCTGTAAAGGTGAACTTACCCTTTAAAGTCTCCACCTTGGCAATTCTCTTCCAGGAGCTGTTTGCTCCTCACTCCCTGTGAAGGCCTTCATACAAGGAAGTGCTCATAACAGTCCTCCTGTGTGTTCCTCTGTAACACCATAATATCTCAACCTGGTTCTGTTACTTTTCAAGAAACCCCATTTGATCCCATTAGGGATATTCCTGAGCCCACTCTTGCACATAAGGTTGCCTTTCTCGACTTTGGTGAGATCTGTCTCAAAGATGGCCTTAACGCGTTAAAAATCTTTTCTTGTGCTACACACAATATCAAGGCCTCTTTTCTTCCTATTTTTCTTCTTTTCATCTAAACCAGGAATTTTTTCTTTCATGTCTCTGTCCTGATCCAAAACCACCTAATGAGATCCCTCCGTTGTTTGGATGTTGTATGCCCCCTTTCGACAGTCTCTTACTTTGTCAGTCCTTAGGTTCCCTCTTATGGGACAAGCCTGCCTCTTATTCCTCTCACCAGGTAAATTCAAAAATATCTCACTCAATCTTATTACCTAAAGGACACGATTGCTCCTCCCTCTGTACCAGCCCATTCAGCTAGATCAGTTGGTGTTTCTTGGGCTTTCCAGCATTAGGCCTCTTTTTTTCTGATTTTCTTCTGCCTTCTGTTCATGCGTTTTAAAGCGGAACTTCGGTCATTTTTTCATCTTTCCATCTGATAAATCCTCTGCCCTTGTTGTTTTAACTTTGGATAGTACAACATTTTTTTTCTGCCAGTAAATACCTTATACAACCCACTTCCTGTTCCTTGTCTGTAAAAATAGGATTTTTTATAACAGCTTACCTGTAAAATCCTTTTCTTTCGATGGACATCACGGGACACAGAGCCACAGTAATAACTGATGGTTTAACTGATTCAGATATAGGCAACTTAAATGTGGAGCGGACCAATCCAGTAAGGATCTGTACTAAGACTTTCTCCTCTTGGGAAGCCGAAGAGGGTCCCTCTCCACCTGATTCCTCAGAAGAGGAATCATCCGTCCCATCCCGATCCTCCAAACAACCTTGCACCACGAAACCATCGGTTATTACTGTGGCTCTGTGTCCCGTGATGTTCAAGAAAGAAAAAGCCTAGGCTTATGACATCATGCACAGCTCTTTCTCTCACTCTGACAAAAAACAGAAAAGAGAGGGCGCACCGGCCTTGTGCATTATCTTTAAAAAGGTTTATTAAAACAGAAAACGTAAAAGTACTACTCACAAGGGTAGATAAAAATCACGCATAATAGTCAAATGATGGTAGCAGTCTCCAGACCTATGGACAAGACGTGCAGACCGCTGCTGGCTGACGCGTTTCGAAGGTAGCACCTTCTTCTTCAGAGCCTCTGAAGAAGAAGGTGCTACCTTTGAAACGCGTCAGCCAGCAGCGGTCTGCACGTCTTGTCCATAGGTCTGGAGACTGCTACCATCATTTGACTATTATGCGTGATTTTTATCTACCCTTGTGAGTAGTACTTTTACGTTTTCTGTTTTAATAAACCTTTTTAAAGATAATGCACAAGGCCGGTGCGCCCTCTCTTTTCTGTTTTTTGTCTGTATGTTAGGATTTCCCTATCCTTGAGGGCAGCAAGGCTGAAAGCTACCATCCATCGAGAACTTTGAACTGTCGGGCTTATACGTTTATGCGCAAGAGTTTTTGTTTTGTTGTATTTACTTTCTCTCACTCTTGTGAGAGTTTGCCAGGAAGGGAGTGGGGGATGAGTCATAAGAGGGCCAATGAGAGCTGCAGAGCTGGAGGTGTGCCTCTGTGTGTCAGTGTAAGTCCAGGAAGTGAAAAGGAAGCAGTTTCAGCTGCCCACAGTTAAAATGGTTTTAGCCAGACTCAGTGGAGGGAGATTCCTGCAGCATATTTGGCGAGTACAGAATCACAGTATATATATATAAAATAATATGCAAAGTGGTTGGAGGGAAGCTTCAGAATGGCAAAGATGTTTTTATTACAAATTAAGTGAGCAGACTGCAGTTCCTCTTTAAGTTTTAGCATGTGGACGTTCAGGCCTCTGCTGATGCCTGCTTCGATCATAAGGTTCTTCAGGTGTCTCGGTAGGATGCTGGGTTTGTCTCAGTAGGATGCTGGGTTTGCTAGGAGCGGGGAGGGTTTATACCATGCTGTACTTACAGCTTTGTTTTGGCAGTGTCCAATCTCTTGAAGGCAGCAGCATAACTCTGTTCCTAAATACTGTCCTGTAATGTACTTGAAGAAAAAGGATTTTACAGGTAAGACAAAAATCCTTATTTTATCAGGAGTTTTGTATTGAATGAGCAGGACCCTAAAAGTGCCTTTTCTGCATAGTGTTCACTGTATTTTGTGCGATTTCCTTATCGTTCACATTATCTCTTTTTATGATCAATGTTTATTAAAGTACATGGGAAATATTTACGACCAGGAAAATTGAGTTCTTGTGCAGAGTGCAGTTTTTCTTAAATGAGGCTCTGGCTGAACATTTCTAGAAGGGTTCATGTAAGGATCTGTGGCCAGTACCTTAAATGAACCGAATACCAAACATAACAAACCGGTTATATACACGAAGACATCGAGAGTCCCTGCATCTTTACAGATCTACAGGATACTTCTTTATCTTCTGGGCTTAAAGTAAACTTTTCCTAAGAGAAATAAGGGGGCTGCCAATGATGACCTCCACTGAAAAATACTAGTTATCTGGCTGTTATGATCTGCTTTGTTCAGTGCCCTGTAAGTCACTGGCCTGGAGTGAGCATATAGATAAGGAAAGTCAGATTAAACCCTCTAAAACCATTATCTGCATACTTTTTTCTGGGCTATTGAAACAAAGCTGTTTAGTATGATCAGGCAGGCAAGTAGAATTGCTTCATGAGAAGTCAGCAGTGGCAGTCTCCATATATTAAAGCAAATCTGTTCTTACCTCACCATGAGTAAACTTCCACTGTAAGTGAGTAGCAGTCTGGCAGATTTAGTTTTCCTCTACAGTTTTCCCAGCAGCCCCAAACTAGAGGTTCCGTAGTATGCAAAAAGACACTGGAAAGAAGTGCTGAGTACTAGCCTGTTTCTTCTGCCTTCCAAACCACACAAATGGCTGCTAAATATTGTAGTGGGCCTCAGTGGCCAAAAATGGATGGCAGCTGGGGGTGAGCTTCATTTTTCCCAATGTTGAAATTTAGTACAATTAAGCACCTAGTTAAAGGCCCATTTGACTGATTCCCAATGTCTTGGCTGTCATATATGTGTACAGACACCACAATGCCACTTGCTGCTCCCATTGTGAAAGCAGTGACCTCCCTGCAGCAGACCATCATGTCCCCTCATGAGTCAGACCTACAGCTCTGCAAATGGTAGGGAGCATGAGCTTTGCCGAATACAGATCTGTTTTTTTTTTATTACTTATTTTACTCTAGCTGTGAGAGCAACAGTCCCTAACTGCAGGCTAGTTGGAGGGACTGTCATTTATGGCAGTGCGTCTTTGGAATTCTGATGCATGTATAGAAGAATTCCAGAAGAAAGTAAACATTTATAATCTGCTAGCCTACAAGGAGTGTTCGTTGCAAGAAGGCGTATGCCATCTACTGGATCTATTTATTTATTTTTTTTAACAATCTACCAGTTCACTGAGTGCCGAATAGTAGAGCCTTAGCTATACTCCAGTGCTTTGAAAGGATAGATATGGCTCAGCTACACAGCAGCTGCTCTGCCTGCCCCTCCTCACTCCAGCTTTGGTTTTTCTGAATGGGTTCACAGATTGGCAAATGTTATGTGATTGGGCAACGGGACAGGAGGAAGGGCAGACAGCGCAGCTGCAAGCAAAGCTATAAATTCTGTCAGATACCTGTAGTTGGGATGTTGGAGCACTGGAAGTGTAGCGATAGCTTTATACCATCTGCGCTTAGTGAAACCGTATATTTTATTAAAAAGAGAGTGTGAGAGCTTTGAGACACGTCATATACCTCATTGCAGTTAACGCCTTATGTGCCAACAGATTTTAAATACTTTTTTCCCTGAAGTTTTCCTTTAAGAGTTCTTCTTTAGAGCATTAAAAAGCTGTTATTTTACTGCATCCTGAAATTTATTGGTGTGATTTTATTTTTTCCATAAAGCTTCAGTTGGGCTTTATGGACGTCTGGGTAGCTATAGAAGAAAATTAAAACAGCATGTAAGTGAACTGCTGTTCACTCCCACCTAAAACTGTTGGCAAGTACAGGTCACTTTAATGTAGATTTAACATACATGCATCCAGTGACCTCTGAACATCAGTCTTGAATTCTTGTGCCAGGTCAGTAATTCAGTGGTCAGTGAAGTCAGGATCCAAATTAAAGCTCAAGATCTTGCACCTTTTAGGCTCAGTTCACATCTATGCACTTTGCTTTTTGATCCGTTTCTGCAGTGCTTTTGCATATGTGATTTTGCCACCATTTACATTTTGCATCTTATTTTATTTTTTTGTTGTTGGCCAGATTAAAAAATGCAAACCGCAAATGGCGGTAAAATCGCAGCAAAAATTACACTACATGCTTCTCTGCAGCTGAACTAAAAAAAAAAAAAAAAAAAAACACGTTTTGCGTTTAAAAAAAAGTCCCTGACCCTTTTCAAAAATTCAGCAGCTGAAAAAAAAGCATAGATGTGAACGTATCCCATAGTAAACCTTGTTAGATGAATTGTACTGCGTTTCTGCAAAAAGGACCAAAAAACGTATAGCTGTGAACCAGGCCTAAAACACAAGTCAGCAGTGGTAGCTCCAATATTGTTATGTCCCCTGTAGCATACTTGGAAAATATGCTAAAATATATATGAAAACCATCAAATTTGGCATCTCCCATGGTCAGCTGTCTTTCATAACATTTAGGTTTCTTCTGAATTATAATTGTACTTTCATGCACTGTGATGTCTCATTAAAACAGATTAATTTTATTTGAAAGAATGCCGTTTTTCTGCTGTTATATAGCAAAGCAGTGATAATACAGAAGAGAAAGATCTTAATATCGATGGCAATATTTTTGTTTCAGAGCATGAAGAAAAAGAACCTAAACAAACAAGAGATGGGTAAATACCTGCGATTCATTGTGTCTCGTATGAAGGAAAGGGTAAGTTTTTGCTTCTTAGTTCAGAGAAACCTGCAGTGTTGTGCTTCTACTAACCACATTTTACTGACTCAGCTTCCCCCCTCATGTTTATGTGTTGTTACTGTAATGCTTTTATATTGATTATTGCATTGGACTAAGTGCCAAGGTAAAAACTATAGCTTTACAAATGTGTCCATCTCCACAGAGACATAATGGCAATTGTTTTGCTTTTAGAATGCAGCGATCCATCAGCTGTAATTTATCAGTTATCTTACTGCAGCCAATAGAAATTGTTGTGGGTTATTGCACTATTAATTACAGTGGTAATCCTTTATTTTGAAGGTAAACTAAATAAGGTCGAAGGACTTGGGTTACATCGTACATTGGCTGCTGCCATACACATTAGAGGGCAGAGTGTGTGCAACCCTTGAACATTTTGCTTAGCCGATGAACATTCTCATTTTCAAACATTTGTGTTTAAGCACCCCTGATGCTGACCTATTGGGGAGGGGGGTTGGCAGGAATGGCACAACGTTTTCTAATATAGTCTTACTGCTATTCATAACCCCATCTAAAAAAAAAGCATAAGATTGATTTGGTGTATTTTAAATCAAGCTTTGTAAAACAACCTTTTGCTCATAATTGCTTCTGGGTGCAACCAAATGCTCATTGGATTATCTTCTGTACATCCTCGCGGTTGCAACCTGGTGCAGCTGTGCAGGGTAGCCAGTCAGCTGCTAACTTCAGCTTGTTCATTTAAGCTTTGACACTAAAACCTGGAAGCTAATTTGTTTCTATGCAGAGCTGTTCCAGATTTTGCACCCTTCAATGCTTGAGAGAGTAGAAATCCCATGGAGAGGGAGGTGTATAAGCACTCTAGTCTGCATGTTTTTAGACAAAATTCAGAGCAATTCAGGTGATGGGGATACCAGCAATAAGGATTTAGTTTGAGAGGTGGCCACATGCAAAAACTTGAATACTACAATGAAAATTTAAAGCGTACCTTTTACGAAGAAAAATTTGTTATTGGCTTTGTCAGCTAGAAATGTATGGGTGGTAGTGTATTCTTGGACCCTGAAAATTTACAGAAATCTAAATGTACATTCATGAGGAATGGTATTTTTTGTTGCAAATGATTAATACACACACTCGGACCTTCCCTTTTAAATATCTTTAGCTTTGATACATTTCTGGAACTTGCACACATTTACCCGTATAGCTGCATTTACTGTACAGATCTATAACTCTCCTTGTCCCTTGCAGCTTGTAGTTTACTTAAAGAGATTGATATGTTTTCCACACTTCCCTGCAGCATTCTGCCTTCTATTTACATCCTGCAGAGGGAACTGCTCTACTAAAGAATGTTCATGAGAAATAGGAAAGTGGCTATGATAGCAGCTCCCCAAAAGTGCCTTCCCGTGAGAGACTTCCTATCAGCATAGCAAGATGTAAGCAAACCACAGGAGGCTGCAGGAAAACATACAAATCTCTTGATAAAGTACAGCAGAGGCAGTTTTTTTGTGTAGGCTTCAGGGACCACAGCAGTTAAAGGGTCTTTACATAATTATCGTTTAAGAACATTGCAAATGCTAGATTGCACAAAGTGCATTGCCATCTGTAATAATTCCAAAGCATGATGTTTTTTATTACAAATTAGAGGGCACTTTTTTTTTAAATAACAAACATGTTATTCTTACCTGCTCTGTGCAATGATTTTGCACAGAGCAGCCCAGATTCTCCTGTTCTTGGGTCCCCCCGCTGGCACTCCTGGCCCCTGCCTCCTGTTGAGTGCCCCCAAAGCAAGAAGCTTGCTATGGGGGCACCAGAGCAGACTCACTCCCAAGCCACTGCTCTGTGTGTCCATTCACACATGAAGCATGGTTCGGCCCGCTCCCACTCTCTCCTCATTCACTCACTGGCTGTGAACGTCTCAGCCAATTAGGTAGGAGAGACCTGGGAGAGCCGCTGCTCTCGTGCACATCTCTGTGCATCTGTCGAGATGGGGCTCTGGTAAGTATTGGGGGGGGGGGGGCTGAGGGGGCTGCTGCACACAGAATGTTTTTTACCTTCGTGCAGAGATTGCATGAAGGTAAAAAATAGGATTTTTAATAACAGCTTACCTGTAAAAATCCTTTTCTTGGAGTACACCACGGGACACAGAGTCTTGTTAATTACTTAATGGGTTGTATAGCTCACCAATAGGTGATTGGACACTGGCCAATACAATGAAGACATGTCCCCCTCTATATAACAGCTCCCATAAGGAGAGAGTAGCAAAGCAATAAGGATCCCATAAGAAGGGGGGATCTCTGTGTCCCGTGGTGTACTCCAAGAAAAGGATTTAACAGGTAATCTGTTATTAAAAATCCTATTTTCTTTTTCATACACCATGGGACACAGAGCCTTGTTAATTACTTAATGGGATGTCCCAGAGCAACGCTCAACTTGACGGGAGGGAGACACAAATCAAAGCAGACCACCATCGGACGTGAGGACCTACATTGCTGCCTGCAGCACACTGCGCCCGAAGGCGGTATCCTCAAGCCCTTTTACATCCACTTGATAGAATTTGGTAAATGTATGGACTGAAGACCAGGTTGCAGCCTTGCAGATCTAAGCCATGGAGGCCTGGTGATGCACCGCCCAAGAAGCACTTACTGCTCTGGTCGAGTGCGTTTTCATACGAAAAGGAGGAATTTTCTGTTTCAAATCATAAGCTTGAATAATAACCTGCCGAATCCACTTAGAGATAGTAGATTTAGATGCTGCTTGCCCCTTTTCTAGGACCTTCCGGCAGAATAAACAAAACATCAGTCTTCCGTATCTGAGCAGTTGCTTTTAGATAGACCTTTATTGCTCTCACTACATCTAGAGAATGCAATAATTTTTCCTTCGCAGACTGCAGGTCTGGAAAAAAGGAAGGCAAGACAACATCTTTTTTTAGATGAAAACCCGACACCGCCTTAGGGAGAAAGGAGGGGTGGGGACGCAACACAACCTTATCCTTGTGGACAATTAAATAAGGCTCTTACAAGAGAAAGCTGGCAGTTCAGATACTCTCCTAGCAGAGGAGATAGCGACTAGAAAGGCCAATTTCCTACTCAAAAGGAGCAACGGAATATGGCGAATAGGTTCAAAAGGCTATTTCTGTAAAACAATAGATGAGCCTGGAGGCCGACTTTCTAGCATTAACCAGAGTGGAGAGAACTGGACCCGAAAGTCCAGGTTTCTTCAAAATGTAGGCTTCAACAGCCAAACCGTCAAACTTAGACTTTGTAAGGAAGGATATAATACTGGTCCCTGCGAGAGCAGGTCTGGGCGGAGTGGAAGAACCCAAGGTTTTCCCACCGCCATCCTTACGATCTCTGTGTACCAGGATCTTCTGGGCCAAGCTGGAACCACCAGGATTACTGGTTTCCCTTCTTTCCTGACCCTACAAAGCAGTCTCGGTAAGAGCGGAATCGGAGGGAACGCATAGATCAGAGAAAACTGATCCCAAGGAATCACTAGCGCATCTGCTCTGTATGCTAGAGGGTCCCTTGTCCTCGATACAAAGTTGTCCAACTTCCTGTTGAACCTGGAGGCTAGTAAATCTACATCCGGGGTACCCCTTTTCCGGCATATGGCCCGAAATATCTCGGGGTGCAGAGACCATTCTCCTGGTAACAGCTGCTGGCGGCTCAGATTGTCCGCTTGCCATTCCTCTACCCCCGGAATGAAGACTGCAGAAAGACCGGGAACATGCTTTTCTGCCCAAACCAGTACTTGGTTCACCTCCCTCTGGGCATCCCGACTCCGGGTGCCCCCTTGATGATTGATATAGGACACAGCAGTAGCATTGTCGGACTGTATCCGGACAGGATAACCCTGCAACCTGTACGTCCAGGCTCTGAGGGCTAAATGCAAAGATGAATGGATGGTTTCTTCCTCGCCTTGATCATGTGGATCAATTCTATTATAGACCTGATCTTTGACTCGGGTAAGAATACTCTGCTTTGGGCAGTGTCTATGATCATGCCCAAATACTCCACCCTCTTTAAGAGCTGCAAGGATGATTTTTCCAGGTTGAGGACCCAACCTAAGTGCTCTAGGTATTTTACCGTGCTGAGCACATTATGGTTTAACCGTGCTACCGACTGCTCTACCAGTAGCAGGTCGTCTAGATATGCCGTCACTGCTATACCCTGCGCCCATAGATTTGCTAGAAGCGGGGCTAGAATCTTCGTAAATACCCGGGTGCAGTAGCCAGACCAAAGGGTAAGGCCACAAACTGAAAATGGCGCTCTTCTACTGTGAACCTTAGGAATCTTTGGTGAGCAGGACAGGTAGGCACATGTAGTAGATATGCGTCTTTGATGTCTATTGACGCCATGAATTCTCCCCCTAATAGGGTGGAGACCACAGAGTGGATTGACTCCATGCGAAAGGGGCAAATGTTCAGGAATTGATTCAGGCCCTTTAGATCTAGAATAGGTCTGACATCCCTATTTGGTTTTGGAACCACAAAGAGGTTTAAATAGGGGAACTTCTATGATTACCTCTTGGAATAGCAAGTGATCCAATGCCTGGAAGAAGGGCTTTCTTTTTACTGGATCTTTGGAGATGTTTGACCTTAGAAAACGGTAAGGCTGGAATTCTCGGAACTCCAGCTTGTAACCCAGGGACACTGGAAATTACCCACCTGTCCCGGATTTTCGCCTGCCAAGCCCCTGAAAATCGCAGAAGTCACCCACCCCCACTCGGCCGAGCGGGGGCGCCCCCTCATAAGGAGGCTTTGGGGTTCTGCTTAGCAGATTTCTGACACCAAGGTTTCTTTTCTCCTTGAGCTTGGCCCTGGGCCTTGCCTCTTGCATCTGACTGAGAAGGTCGTCGCCACTGCCTGGAGGATGTGGCCCCAGGAATCGGGGAGAGAGAATGTTTAAATGAAGGACGTTTACTCTTTTTCTTAGCTGGTAAAAGGGTAGTCTTACCTTTAGAAATCTTCTGGATGTATTTATCCAGGTCATCCCCAAACAGCTGTTCCCCATGAAAGGGGAAACCGGTTAAAAGCTTTTTGCATGGAGCTTCAGCTGACCAATGCTTTAGCCACAGAATCCTGCGCATGTGTACCAGCAGGAGGGTAATGCAGGATGCCTGCTGAATAGAATCTTTTAATGGCATCTACCGCAAAACATAAGGCCTTAGGCAGGTCCACCCATAGCTTAACCTGATCAGCAGGAAGGTGCTTAAGCCCTTGCTTCACCTGCCCCTTTAGTACCTGACACATGCCAAACGCTGCCACAGCAAGTTGGGTTACAACGCCAGCCATACTAAAAGAGGACCTGAATAAAGATTCCAGCTTTTTCTCAGTGGGTTCCTTAAACACTTGAGCATTGTCTACAGGATAAGTCAGATTTTTGTTCACACAAGAAATAGAATCTATTGCTGGCAAGCTCCATTTCTTGGTAATTTTTTCCTCCATTGGATAAAGGAAAGCAAATTTCTTAGGAGAAAACAGCTCGTCTGAATGTTCCCAGTCAGCATAAATACATTTTTCCAATAAAGGATGGACCGGGAAAGTATATGCAGCCTGCAGGGATTTTAATGATCCCAAGGAAGAAACAAGGGACTTCGTTAACTCAGCACGTACGGCTTCTGCATAGCATTGCACCTGCAATTTGAGAATCTTTGAGGCAGAAAAAGCCTCCTCTGATTCCCCCAATTCATCCGACTGCTCCAGATACTTGTCCCCTGATGGAGTAGTATCATCATCATCATCATCAGACTCATCTGATGGGGGATTTAGAGCAGCAGAAGGGGACCTACCCCGCTTTCTGCTCTTCTGTGAGGATGCTGCGATTTAAAGTAGCGATTTTTTTCTTCTAAACAATTTAATGCTGCTGCTAAAGTGTCCTCAGTGACATATGCAGAAGCTGCCATATTAGGAGAAGCTGCAAAGCCTGACGGGCAATGGCTCATCCTGTGCGGCTGCATCAGGTCCAGCAGGGGAGGATGTAACCAGGCAGGCATGACTAGGACCCCCCGATCCAGATGGCGACACCTTAGTGCCCCTCTTCCCTGCCCCTGAACTCCTTCTACAGGAAGGCATAATCCTAAGCTAGAAAAAGCAGAGGTACTAGCGCAGGTGCATCAACTGCTGAGCTAGTCTAGCAATACAAACAATATGCTGCTAATTTGCACAGCCTGATGCTGAGTAGGCGTCTTGGTGTGCCTGCATCCAACACACATGGAGTTGCTTACGTGCCCTAAGCTGCTGTGTCCCTCTTGTATGCAGAGCTCTGGCGGTTTATTTAAAAAATTCCGCCCTGCGCTGTGGCTGGCGTGCATGCCTGCGGCAACCACACCCTGCTTCTCCACCAAACTGGCTTCAAAAGCGCGCCTTCACGTAGGGTAATGGTGAGAGCAAGAAGGGGGAGAGAGAGATCCCTCCAACAAGCGCTGTTTACCCCGGACTACGAGGGAACCCCCCTACAGAGTTGTGGCAGAGCCTGCGGCGGAGGAAGTAAGCCGCTCAATGGACCGGCTGACACTGAGCTTTCGTTTCGTTTCCTGGAGAGCAGTGAGTAGAACACCAGGTATGCCTCTTTACTCCCTCCAGTGGGGAAAACAGGTAAGACATGCATCTACTCATAGGAGAAAGTCCTTAAGATTTTTTCTTAGGATTTTCTTACTTACCTTATCCCTACCGCAGGAACTGCTGAAGACCAGACAGATCAATCCTCACCCATCACGGCGGGTAGTGTTGTGCTAACCTTCAGGGTTCTGGGTTCCTATTTAAAGGAGGCCTCTTCCCTGGACCTGTAGAAGACTCTGCCAGAGTATCTTTGCGCATTTTTTAATATGTGCCCAAAGTACTGGATCCCAGAGCCCAGTCCTACAAGAGAGACACTACAGGCAAAACCTCGCTCTTCCACGAGGCCCAGGTACCATCCATTTTGGTGGAAAAAAACTGCGCTGGAAAATAAACTAAACCCTAATAGTAAGCTGCAACACAAAGTGAAATACACACAAATACAGATAGATACAAAATATGGTTGCGCTCTAACTAATGTGCAAGTGAACCTTAACCTTATACAACATATGATAAATGATAAATAGATAGTTCAAACACAGTCCCAACAAGGAAGTTATTGACTCTGTGTGTGATTCTGTGAAAATAAATCAAAGTTCCAAACAAGAATTCCTTTGCAAAAGGTGAATCAGCTTATGAACGGCTCAATGAAATTCATGTGACTTTTTTACTTGACAGACATCGTGAATACACCACCGTAAAAAATGTGAGCTTACCAGCTGCACAGGCTAGAAATGCCTGTGGCTAACACCCAGCCGGGGCCTTTTCCTCAATAGTGTTCCGACACCAGTCTAATCATTGCATCAACGGGAGCCGTCTGATCCGGAATGATCCATCCATTTTAGTGTTTTTTTGGCTTTTTTGGATGGATCTGGTTGCGTAGCTCCTTGACCCCCTTAGGGATCTTTCAGTAGAGCTTTCCTCTTAGCACATCT
Source organism: Lithobates clamitans (assembly GCA_037952925.1). Classification (NCBI taxonomy): domain Eukaryota; kingdom Metazoa; phylum Chordata; class Amphibia; order Anura; family Ranidae; genus Lithobates; species Lithobates clamitans. The sequence goes on along the minus strand of JBBGZY010000757.1, from coordinate 5,235,826 downwards.
TTAACCGTGACCAACACCTTAGACACTGGTGAAAAAAACTGAGGTACTCTCCACATGAGAGGGGTTATATAGAGGGGGACTTATCTTCATTGGGTGTGCCAGTGCCCAATCACCAATTGATGAGCTGTACAACCCATTAGGTAATTAACAAGGTTCTGTGTCCCGTGGTGTACGAAAAAGAAAAAACCTTGAGCCTTTACAACCAGTTTAAGGATCCCACCACTGAGCACAAGCTGCTGTCGGAGAGTGGCTCAGTTCTCCTTCATAGATGGAGCCCTACCTATGAAAGAAAGTGTGGTAATAGTCAGATCACCAGGTGATAATGAAGGAAAAAAACAGCCTTAAAAATAAAGAACTAATGCAGCCACCACATTTAAGAACTGGTAATCTGCAAAGTATTCGATTTCTTTTTAGTTTTGGGTTTAATGCCACCTTAAATCCGAATAATTTTACCTTTTCAGGCAATTGAACTTAACAAGAAAGGGAAGGATACAAAACACCCCATGTACAGAAGACTGGTGCATACAGCGATTGATGTGTCCACTATTAATGAGGTAGGTTCTTTTCAAGTTTTTGTGAAAGTTGAAAATTAATATAATAATCATAGAAGGATTTTCTTCTAAGGCTAAACGTTAAATTGGAGTAGTTTGTTTATTTGGAATTACATAATCATGTATCATATGAGACTGAGAAATGCTGTTTTCTCTCAGCAACTAAACAACCTGACTGTTTTTTTTACAGAAAGTGAACGAAGGAAAGTACAGAAGTTATGAGGAATTCAAGGCAGATGCTCAGCTTCTCTTGCACAACACCATTATATTCTATGGAGGTGATTTTGATCTTGTTTACTGCTTTAGGCATTTTTTTCCATTTTCTTACACTTATATTGTAGTCTTGTATTCACCTGTCCCCAATCAAGCAAGATATCACTGCCTAGATTGCCTGGCTGCTTGTCAAGAGTCTTCTTGGACAGGTGGGGGCATGAGCTCTGCTTTCCTGTTTGTTCAGAATGAATGGGATTGCAAAACATGTGTAGGCCCTGCTGGGAAGACAGGTTAGTATAAGACTTGGAGGGGGCTGGGGGTGCTCTTGTCCAGAGTTAGTAAACTCTACCTGCTTGTACATTCCCATGTTATCCTCTTTTTGTAATTATACTGGCTGTGTTTCATACATGTACACCCACTGTTAGCTTCAGTAATGGCGGTGGAAATGGGATTACACTTATGGGGAGATTTAAAACAGACTACTATCTCCTTATTAACCAAAACATAAAGTATATCCGGTCTGTTTAAAGTAACCCGCTCGTCTACTCAAAAACAGATTTCGATTAATGGCAGCCTCACCAGCTGCTTACATTTACTTTCAGAGCATTGCCTTTGTTCAGGCCCTGCAAACAAATTATTGGGTACTTCCTTTCACCCTAAGTGGCTGAACAGAGTGGAGGCGGAGTCAGAGTGAGTTTGTGTTTATTGCTGAGGCAAAGTACAGTTGTTCTTGAAGTTAAACATCAGTTGTGTTCAACATAGAGGGCTTTTATGGCATTTAAGATGCATTCAGAGGCCAGCATATGGTACCTGTGCTCACCAAATTTGGTGACCTGCACATTGCACCTGCCTAGTATCTGAAATGGAGACATACACTGATCAGCCATAAATTTGTGACCACTGACAGGTTACTTGAATATTATTGATTATATTGTTACAATGACATTGGAAAGTCAGTGGGATATCTTAAGCAAGTGAATATATTGTCCCTGAATTTGATGTGTTGAAAGCAGAAAAAAAGGGCACTGTAATTTGCTGTGTACGTGGCCGTGTAGCCAGCAAACTAGTCGGTGCCCATGCTAACCCGTGTCCAAAGCCAAAAGTGCTTACAATGGGTACCTGATCATCAGAACTGGACTACAGCCTGGTCTAATGGATCACATTTTCTTTTACATCATGTGGATGGCCGGGTTTATGTGTATTGCTCTCCAGGGGAAGAGAAGGCAGCACCAGGGTGCAGTATGAGAAGGAGGCAAGCCAATAGAGGCAGTGTGACACTTTGGAAAAGTCTTCTGCTAGGTCCTACCATTCATGTGGATGTTATTTGACAAATTCCTCACCTACCTAAATAGTATTGCGGACCAAGTACACTTAATGAAAATGGTATTCCTAGATGGTAGCGGCCTCTTTCAACAAGTTAATGTGCCCTACCACACTGCAAAAATAGTGTAAGATTGGTTTGAGGAACACAACACATTGATTTGGCCTCCCAGTTCTCCAAATCTCAATCCAATCAAGAATCTTTAGGATGTGCTAGAAAAACAAGTCCAATCTTCGTAGAGGCCATCTTATAGGACTTAAAGGATCTGCTACTGGTGGCTTGATGCCAGATACTACGGTATACCTTCATAGGTCTGGTGGTGTCCATTCCTTAACAGGTCGGGGCTGTTTTGGCAGCAAAAGGGAGACCTACTCAATATTAGGTGGGTGGTCGTAAAGTTAAGTCTTCAAGACAAACTAAAATGTTCCTGGTTTACATACAGATGTGAATTTTCTGATGGGTTGCTTATAGAGGGTGAATAATCAAGTATTACATGTACTGATAAAATTGGAACTCTGCTTAATTTGCTGTGCTGTAATTGTTACAGATGACAGTGAGCAGACTGATGTTGCCAAGGTTCTGTACACAGACACATGCCACGAGGTAAGTTTTATACAGCACTCTTCATTTACTTGACTTAAAGGGTAATGACACTTTTCTGGACACATCTAATACTTATTTTTCATACAGTTCACTACCTTTCATGCTCCATCTCTGGTATCCATTGTTGCCAGCTTTTATATTGCTGGCTTCTTCATAGATTCTCTGTTATTGTTTAGCAAATTTTATATAAATCTAGAGCAACCCTTGTGGCAACCAACTAAATGTTAAAGGTTTCCACACATCCTGCTTTCCTAGTTCACCAATCACAATTATCCTGCCATAGATGCATATTTACCTGAATCTCACAGCCACTGGCTGCACCTAGACTGTGGATCTTCACTTCTATGGGAATGCCTCCAGCGACATGAACTGCACCATAGAAGTCTGTGGAGACCCACAGACAATTTCAACTGCAAGATGTGAACGTTTGCTGCGGCTGTGAGATTAACGTAAGTGAAGCTTGCATCCAGGGCTGTGGGGGAGGGTAAGATTCTTCTGATGAGGTGAGTTAGGTGGAATGGATGTCCCTCAAAGTGATTTTTTTTTTTTACTTGCCTTAGGGATGCTCTGGTTTTGCACAGATTAGGGATGCTCTGGTTTTGCACAGAGCATCCCTAATCCCCCTTTTTTGGGGTCCCCTGCCAGAGCTTCTGGCTAGTCCCCCTTCTGAGTGCCCCCTAGCAAGTGGCTTCTTGTGCAAACTCAATCCTGAGCCGCACTGCATGTGTCTATTGACACACACAAATACAGCTTGGCCCCTTGTCTTAATGCAGAGAATGATAAGAGAAAGGTAAAAACATTTAGCCCTTATAACCACTTTAATATCTAGTTCCATTTTAGCTTAAATTGATAGTCAGGTTTGGGTCCCTGAGTTATCATTTAGGGAACAGAGCTTGGCTGCAGAGTATATAGGGAGGAGAGCAAGGGATCCCCAACCTGCAGAATTGTCAATGGTTGCAGCTTATTTATCAAAATGTTTGCTATTCTTGTGAACACCTTCCAATGTACGTTTTATATGACCAAAGGTGGTGGGGGAGGGGATCGTCTTGTACTCTTCGATAAGTTTAATTGTACCAAACAATTATTGTATTTCTGTGTGGCAGAACCAGGGCCTTTTCTTCAGCTTTATTCATTCTGAAACCGCTGCATATTCCCTTTTATGTTTTACACCGTATTTTAGGATTCATGGTTTGCTGTAAGAAGTGCTAAAAGCTGTAAATCATTGAAATTATACACTGGAGCCAGTTCATTATGTCCTAACATTTCATCTTACAAGTTTTTTTTTTTTTATTGCAGTATTTTGCAAGTGTCGATACATGTGTACAGTCACATTGTCTGTTCAATATAATCAGGCATCGATGAGGTGTGGGCATACAGTATAACAGAATATTACACTTTTATTTTATATATATATATATATATATATATATATATATATATATATATATATATATATATATATATATATATATATATATATATATATATATAATATATTACAGAGACAAGGGGAACAAGATATACAACTAACTCATCTCTACACAGTTGCGGTTCCATGTTACATAGGTGTATTTTTTTTTTTTTTTTTTCATTAAAAAAAAAAAAAAACTCATATATAACTTGAATGGGTTCATATATATATATACGGTAAAAATTTAATGTTCCATCTCCCTGTTTTATTCTTTATTTTCTTTTGTGTGGGTTGTTTGTAAAATGAACACTAGAGGGCAGAACTACAACCAAAGATGATATTCCCAATTGTGGAAGTTTTAATTGTAAACCATCGATTTTCAGTGTCTATGCAATGTTTATTGTCATGTGAAAACATAAGCATACTGTATGATGATGGGTTTAAATATTTTCTGGTTTCAGCTGGATGAACTGCAGCTCTGCAAAAATTGCTTCTATTTGTCAAACGCACGGCCTGACAACTGGTTCTGCTATCCTTGTGTATGTATCATAGGATTTAAGTCTTTTGAACTTTTTACCTTACTTTTCTAAAAACAAATCTACATTTTTCATGATCCTGGTCACTTACAGGGTTTGGTACAAAGAATGATGGGCCCACATGTGTAATATGAACTTGCCCTATGTTTGTAATGTCAATGCTTGCACTTTGCGCCAGTCTGCTTCAGTGGGAAAAAAAACCTAATATGCTATGTTGTCGTTTCTTTTGTCAAAAAGATGTATTGAATAGAGTTGAACATGTTGCTGTTTCTGATTGATTTGCCATTGTTTTCATCATCAGTAGCTAGACAAGTTGGGTGCAGCAGGTCACAGCACAATGTACACTCTGTAGAAATATGTGCAGCAAATTGTGCTTGAACATCTAGTCTGTTCAAGAGGGTGTAATATATATACTGCGTTATGCCATCTTTATAGAACGAAGCATAAGGTTAAAGGAGAAGTTCACCTTTTGTAACATGTTACGCACACATTCAGGGAGTAATGTGTAACACGTCACTGTAGCACTGACCACTGCACCCCCCAATCTCCTGTTGTGACAGCGAGCGGGGGATCATCTCATAGGCCATCCAGTCTATGAATGTGAAAACTACAAGTACCGACATTCTTTGCAGCTGTCTGCTTGTAGTTCTCAATGAACTACCAGGGTGCTGATGACTGCTCTATGTAGTTCATTGAGTCTTCCTGGCAGTGTGTAACTGCCTGCCCATACGAGGTATGAGTAGACCGCTTACACAGAATGTCTGCAAGAGCCCTGCTTAGCACCTGCTTTGCAGGCTCATAGTAGAAAAAAATAAATGCACATATTTCTTTAATCGTACATCACGGGACACAGAGCCATAGTAATTACTATGTGGGTTATAGTCCACCTTCAGGTGCTGGACACTGACACACCCAAAACAGGAAGTTTCCTCCCTATATAACCCCTCCCATACCGGGAGCATCTCTGTTTTTTTGCCAGTGGCTAAGGTGTTGATCGCGAGCGACGTTGTGCTGTAATGAGCTCCACTGGGGCAATCCTTGCTGGGGCTAGCTATGCAGCCGGATCCATTCAAAGTGTCTTTTAGGCCAAATTAAATGGTGCCCGGGCCTCGTATCCAAGAAACTAGGTTTTGCTTGTAAATGCTTCTCTTTTTAGAGAGCTGGACCCTGGGATCCAGTACTTTTTGGTATTAAGGCATAAAACATAAAGTTTTACTGGCGGGGTGCTATTATTAACCTTCCAGTCAAACCATGCTCAGTGTATATATAAATCCCTCCAAATAATACAAATTAACTAGAATTAATGTGGGTCTGATTGAGTCAGGAACACTAAAACCTATGAGCTGCAGTGTTGTGCTCCACAAAATTAAGTAAAACCCAGAATACCGTCTGATAACCAGTGAATAAAATGTGAGTACAAATGCTATATATTGTCCAATATAAATACTACTATTATAGGAAATACATGTGATTAAAGAATTTAAAAGATTCCCGACTTGAGGCTTATTGATAGCCGTTCTTAGTTGTGTTAAGTATGCATTTCACTCATGGAGATTGTTAGGCAAAGTCCCATATGTGCTTAAAAATGAATCTGTTCAAAAATTCCCCCAATATTGCTGTATAGCATAAGGGCTTCCAGAAGGATATTCTCAGGTCTCACGAATATATGAAATAAAAAGAAGAGACATCATTATACAATAAGCGATTACTTAAAACAGCAGCACTTTAGCGAGTGCACTCACATAAGCCTGGATATTCAAATGCCTGGATGGAAGAAGACAATCAGCCGCTTGGGGCGCGGTGAATCCTCACACCGCTCGTTACAATCTGCTGACCAGCCTCAATACTGTGCAACGAGCGGTGTGAGGATTCACCGCGCCCCAAGCGGCTGATTGTCTTCTTCCATCCAGGCATTTGAATATCCAGGCTTATGTGAGTGCACTCGCTGAAGTGCTGCTGTTTTAAGTAATCGCTTATTGCACAATGATGTCTCTTCTTTTTATTTCATATATTTAGTCCCAGTGTGGGACTAAATGCGACAGGTTCTCTTCCATTACCCAGGACCCCCAAACTGAGGAACTAGGGGGCAGGAGAAGATGAATTCCCCCAGGGGACCGTGGTGAGGCTAATGACTCCTCTTCTGAGGTGTCAAGCGCGGGAGAATCAGCTTTTTCAATCTTAAGATTGATGGTGCAATTTCTTGCTGAATGGTCCACTCTACATTTATGTACCCTTAACTGAATGTTTAGGTTCACTAAAGACTCCTCAAGCTGTGCATGCCTTTGGGAAAAGCTTTTTTTTATCTGAGAGGATCACCCAAATAAGCATTATTTTCCCTCCTAAAAAGTTTTCACTTTATCCTATGGTGGAGAAAATTCACTAAGTAGGGTATACCAGCAATTAACGCTGCTATATCCTCTGTGAATAAGAATTTGACTTGTCCGACAGACAATGCTCAAATGCTTAGGGATCCAACGGATAAAAAGTTGGAATTCCTATTTAAAAAAAAAACGCTTTTTTTCTCTGGCAGATTGAGTGTCTCAGCCTGCGCAGACAGTAATTGCTTAATCGTTGAGAGACCAGTTTAAACAGGTGTTTAAGGTTATCCTGCTCAGCAGGCCCAGGATCTGGCAACTTTATGTTTGCAATACTTGCTATGAGAGATTCTATCCTTCAGGCCTTGCGCCCTTTGCTAAGCACCATGCAGAAGCTCCTGGCTAGTCTTCCTTTTTGCGGTGAAACAGCTATTTGGGGATGTTTTGGATAATACATCCAAAGAAATTCTAGTGTAAAAAGTACTCTTGTTGCTATTTAAGAAAATGAGTAAATGTATTTTCATTTTAAAGCTCCTTCTCTTGTGCCAGGGGCATCAGCCTCCAGGCAGTCACGACGGCTTCTGCCATCAGGTTCAAAAGGTAATCCTCAGGGTTAACCCCAGGGACAAAAGAGGTCTTGGGGGAGAAAAACTACAAGATACTGAAGCCTCCTTATGAGAAGGCGCCCCCGCTTGCTCAATAGGGGGAATTCTTCTGCAGTTCTCAAGGATCTGGCAGGAAGAGTGTCAAGATGAATGGGGGATTTCCGCATAGCTCCAAGGTATAAACTGGAGTTCCAAGAGTTCCCGTCTCCTCGTTTTCTCAGATCAAACGTTCCTAAGGATCCAGAGGAAAAAGAAGTCTTTCTCTCAAGCATTGGACCATCTTTTGGCAAAAAGTGATCATGGTGTCCCCCACGTAAGAGCAGAGGTTGGGGTTTGGTTAAATCCGAATGGACATTCTGGATCTCAAAAATCTAAATTCAATTCCTGAATACAACTATTCTTTTTTTTCATGGAGTCAATCCAATCAGTTATCTCCTTCTTACAAGGAGGAGAACTTCTGGCGTCAATCGACTTTAAAGATGCATACCTCCATATGCCTCTTTCCTCGCTCACTAGTAATATCTACTTTTCAAGGTATAAAATCTTCATTTTCTATGTGTAGCTCCGCTTTCCGGTCTAGCTACTGCACCTTGAGTGTTTACAAAGGTTCTGGCCCCTCTTCTAGCCAGATTAAGGGCCCATGGTATAATGATTATGGTTTACCTGGACAATCTGTTCTTGATAGTCTAGTCGGTAGCCTGCTTAGACCAAAGTATGGTCACCACATTCAGCTACCTGGAATATCTATGTCGGATTCTCAACCTAGGAGAAATTGTCTTTAAAACCATGAAGAAGGCTGAAATACTTGGGAGATCAGCTCCATAAAGGAACTGATTTAGGTGGTCGAAGCAAGATGAATTCTTCTATTCAACTTTGCATGAGGTTGTTGGGAAAGATGGTGGCTTCAGTCTAGGCCATTCCTTATGCTTAGTTTCATTCGAGACTGCTGCAAAACAGTATCCTATCGGCTTGGAACAAAGGGTTCAAGCTCTAGATTCCCAATGTCTGACTCCAAAGCCTGATCTTGGAGGCTAAGCAGGGTCGGCCCTGGTTAGTACCCGGATGGACCACCTGGAAATACCAGGTGCTGTAGGTTGGGTATACCAGAGCCAAAAATCTGCAAAGGGCAAAATCCTTCCTTCAGTTACCTGGGAAGTGGTAACAACATATGCTAATTTTTCTTTTTGGGTTGGGGAGCAGTCCTGGAAGAGGCAACTGTCCAAGAGAAGTGCCCCAGATCAGAAATGGCCTTGCCCATCATCATTCTAGAAATTCAGGCAGAAAACTTTGTTCTGAGGGCCTGAACTTTCAGTTTACGTTATTGTCTTGCCAGGATTCAATCCGACAATGCCACAGCAATGGCCTATATTAATCACCAAGGGGGCACAAGAAGTTGTGCGGCCCAGAGAAAGGTGAATCATATCCTGTCTTGGGCAGAAAACAATGTACTTTGCCTATGTGCAGTCTTCATTCTAGGAATAGAAAATTGGGAGGCGGACTACTTGATTCACCAGCAGTTGTTCCCGGAGAATGGTTCCTTCACCCCGATATCTTCCTGTCAATATGTCAAAGATGGGGGATCCCAGACCTAGATATGTTTACATCCAGGTTTAACAAAGCAATCGACAACTTTGTGTCAAAAACAAAGGATCCGCTAGCATGTGGAACAGATGCCTTGCTATTCCCGTGGAATCGGTTCTCACTGATTTATGCATTCCCTCCTATTTTGCCTGCGTCCACGACTTCGCAGGATCAAGCAGGAAGGGAAGTCGGTGATTCTTGTGGCCCCCTCCCCCCCACTCAGCGGAACTGCACCCAATCTCTTCCCCATCACAAAAGCTGACAATCGCAGCTACAACCCACCCACCATCTGGAGCTACAACAAAACACCATCTGGAGGAAGATGACTCGCTTGGTTGCCATTTCCAATCTCAGAAAGAAGGGATTTCACTGTGATTGAGAAAACCACAATCGGGGTGACAGTTTGTGGAATTACTGTTGAGCTTCTGTTGAAATTATTCCTGAACCTTTGCATCACTTACTACTGAACCCCTGCACTCTGTGTCCCTTTTAAGCCAGAGCCAGTATTCAGCGCAATGAAAATCTCACCAAACTTTTCCTGTGGTGCAGCGGTGGGGCTGATGAGCAGGGGGGTTCAGTGTTGGACCAGATGAGCAGGGGGGTTCAGTGTTGGGCCAGATGAGCAGGGGGGTACAGTGTTGGGCCAGATGAGCAGGGGGGGTACAGTGTTGGGCCAGATGAGCAGGGGGGGTACAGTGTTGGGCCAGATGAGAAGGGGGGTACAGTGTTGGGCCAGATGAGCAGGGGGGTTCAGTGTTGGGCCAGATGAGCAGGGGGGTTCAGTGTTGGGCCAGATGAGCAGGGGGGTTCAGTGTTGGGCCAGATGAGCAGGGGGGTTCAGTGTTGGGCCAGATGAGCAGGGGGGTTCAGTGTTGGGCCAGATGAGCAGGGGGGTTCAGTGTTGGGCCAGATGAGCAGGGGGGTTCAGTGTTGGACCAGATGAGCAGGGGGGTTCAGTGTTGGGCCAGATGAGCAGGGGGGTTTAGTGCTGGGCCAGATGAGCACAGGGGTTTAGTGTTGGGCCAGATGAGCAGGGGGGGTTCAGTGTTGGGCCAGATGAGCAGGGGGTTCAGTGTTGGGGCAGATGAGCAGGGGGTTCAGTGTTGGGGCAGATGAGAAGGGGGTTCAGTGGTGGGACTGAAAAGCAGGGGGTATAGCAGTGGGACAGATGTGAAAGGAGGTGTATTTGTGGGAAGTGATACTGAGGGCTATGGAGGACAGTGTGGTGAGAAAACTGAGCGTCCATGAGGGACAACCATGCAGCCCAGCACCATAACAGGAGAGAGACAGGCTGCTTAAGGAGAGAGGGAAGCTTGGAGCCTGGGAAAAAGTGTGGGTTGTGCTACTAGGAGAAAGAGGAAGGCTGCCCAGGAACGTTCAGCACAGTGATACATCAAAGCAGTGCAGCTCAGCGATCAAGTGCAGGGTGTACAGTACAGCAGTTCAGTGCAGCGATAACACTGATCGCCCCCCCAGGATGGTATCATCCACCCCCCCAAAAGGTCAGCCACTGCCCGATCCATTCACAGACACCAATGCTCACCACGCTGACAGGCCAACAAGCGGTAACTCTGCACACCTCTGCACACCGACCACGTTGGTACATTTTGGAGGCTGTGACATCCAAAGGATTGGTCTCCGACACACTGAAAGCTGCCGCATGATCCTCAGGTGCCCCTACAACTGGACTTTGCTGCAACATTCATCTGGAGGTTGAAGTATTACATACCTGATACAAATAGTCAAGTGCGGTTCACAGACCGGACTCTCCATTTCCAACCAGGACATCACGGAGGATTTCCGCTGCGTTTGGAATGCTTCAGAAGGACGGAGGCTTGCTAGACCCTGCAGAGGACTAAATCTGCTGGCGCATTAGACTTGGCTCTTTAGGGGGTCCACCAGTTCTGGTAAGGGTCCCCGCATACCGAGTGGTGTTTGGTCTTCTGATCCCAGGATTTCCCTCCCTCTCCTTCTGTCTCATCCTCTTTCTCTTCTTGGGTGAAGATTGAAGGATTTTTGGATTTTTACTACACTTTTGGAATCGCACTGTTTTTCGTTTTCTGCCACGCACTCCGTTATTATTTTTACTGTTGATGAAGTTTTTCAATATGGACTTTCATACACAGATTCTGTACGTTTTGTTCACTCAGAATTTGTTGTTTTATTGTTTTTGTAATTGTGCACCTTTGTGTTTTCTCATTTGTCACTCAGGATCATGTTATAAGCGCAACATATTTGTATATGTGCTGAAACTTGTCTGGTAAATAAAGTCAGCACCTGATGCCAGCATATGGGAAGAATGGAGGGTTGGAGCAGTGCACTTTTCCAAAAACTCTAATGACAAATACGTTCTGATCAATCTGCTGTTCCTTATCTTACATTATCATACATATAGCTTTTTTTTTTTTTTTGCAGATCCCTAACCATGAGCTGGTTTGGGCTAAGATGAAAGGTTTTGGCTTCTGGCCTGCCAAAGTCATGCAAAAAGAAGACAATCAAGTAGATGTTCGATTCTTTGGCCATCATCACCAGAGGTAACAGAAATATCACAAAAACTTCTCTTATTGGGCTTCAAAGTTGAGCGGCAGATGATCCAGTATATACATAGCTTAGCAAGTATCAGAGGGCTGTGTGTAATTGGTGATACATAAAAGTTGGACTGGACCATTAAGGGTGATGAATGTTGGCTAAAGGCTGGGAGGCTGCTTATAGAAAGGGAATGGACCGTATGTGTCTATCTGGAATTACTAGATATATATAGGGGTTTATCACTGTCTGAGGAAGGAGGACACTTTTTTTTTTTTTATATACAGTACTATATAGCGCCATCAATTTACGCAGAGCTTTACACATACAGCGGGTAAAATAAGTATTGAATACATTACCATTTTTCTAGGTAAATATATGTCTAAAAGTGCTAATGACATGAGATTTTTCACCACATATTGGTAACAACCCATGCAATCCATACATACAAAGAAACCGGCCGGCTCTGTGAAAGTGGTCGGCAGCTATGGAGCTGCCACATCACTCTCACTTTTGAAGCCGGTCGCCGGCTGAACAAAACCCACTACTGCAGCCATCAGCGTGTGATTTAAGGGTTCACTCTTTGGACATAGATAGTATGTCCAAAGAGCTCAATTGGATATGGGGCTGTCTCAAGGCTCCCCAGTTTTGGGAGATTACCGCAGCATACAAGTCTGTTAGGTTCCAGCAAGTCTGTAGGCACAGCCAGTGTTGAGGGGGATTTCAGCCTGATCGATGTCAGCAAAGCTGCGTTCTGGAGCAGGTCACCTCTCTGTCCCTGAAATATGTTAGCAGCTTGGGTTGGCAGTTTACCAATTGTTTAGCTTGAGAAACTATATCATTAGAAATTGTAGAAAAACTTGGTTGGACTGGAATTTGTTTGGTGAACATTAGCAGTATTTATCTATGTAGAAGAACTGAGACAGTGCTGCATATCTGTAGTCATATTTGTAAAACTCCCATGAATACAGGGCCTGGATCCCTTCAGAAAACATTCAGGAGATTACAATCAATGTTCATCAGTTACATGTAAAGCGCAGTATGGGCTGGAAAAAAGCTTGTGATGAACTTGAACTGCATCAGCGCTTCCTACGTGAAGGGCGATTCTGGAAATCCAAAGGAGAAGACAAAGGGGAGGAAGAAGCCGAATCTAGTATCTCATCCACAAGTAATGAACAGGCAAGTGATCAGCAATTGCAATTTGCAGTAAAAATATTACATTTTAGCACCAACAAAATGCTTCATTTGTCTTGCACCCCTCTGCTTTCCAAGTAATACTGTAGAGGTTCAGTCACTGCACTTCATAGCCTCTTTAAAATGCTTTCTTTGGCAGCTATGACCTGCTTATGTTCAAACAGACCTGCAAAGGTGATGCAGACACATTACAGTTTTGAACCTCTGTTTCTTCTGGATATCCAAAAGAGGAAACAAACTGTTGCTTCTCTGAAGGTTACTAAATACTGACAAGTCTGATGGGGTTTAAAATATGTTTTAAGCAGTACTGAACCCAAATGCAAACATTTTATTATATTGGAGCTTACCAATTTGATGGTTGCATTCGTTTTCTTGTTTTTAGGCTTGCTTTATTTTCATCTGGTGATCTAGCCAGTAGGTCTGTTTTTCAACAGAACAAGCTGTTCGGCATATGTAGCAATTACAGGGTTGAGACAAACCATTTACTGCTGACAGGGGTGCTTACAATGATCTTTTTTTTTTTTATACATGTGAAACCTTTATCCCAAAAGTAAAAAAAAAAAAAAAAAAGTTTGCTGCAACTGCTTATAGTGTTAGCTGGAGTTCAGCTGCAGTTTGTTCAGTGTATTTACATCTGCTAGTGCATCCAGCACCCTCCCCCCAGATTATCAATGCTGCTGTCCAAAGGTACCCCTGTGCATTTTTATCCAGGTTGGGGGCACTCTAATACAAGAACTGTGTTACTGGCCATATCACCAGCTGAAAATGGGGGGTGGATTAAAAAGAGAACTAATGCAGCCATCTCATCTAATGGTTGTTAAGCCGCAATATATTACATTTCTTTATCGTACATCATAGGACACAGAGCCTCAAGTAATTACTTGGTGGTTATGGGCCTACCTTCAGGTGTTGACACTGGTATAAGCAATACAGGAAGTTGACTCCCCTATATAACCCCTCCTCCTTCCAGGAGTCCTCAGTTTTTTCGCCAGTGTCTAAGAAAGACGTGGGCTTTCCAGGGCAGTCATTTCTACTTTAATGCTAGGAAGCCAGCTTCTAGAGCTATATATTATAGAGTCTGGAAAGCCTATGTTTCCTGGTGTGAATCCAAGGGTTGGCACCCTCAGAGATATATTAGAGGTAGAATTCTTGCCTTTCTACAAGGAGGCATAGAGATGATGTTGGCCCTGAGTACTATTAAGGGCCAAGTCTCAGCCTTATCAATTTTATTTCAAAGACCACTTGCTACGCATTCTTTAGTCCGGGGTTTCATGCAAGGAGTGATGCGGATTAATCCGCCAGTTAAATCACCCTTAAGCCCTTGGGACTTGAATTTTAGTTTTGTCAGTGTTTCAAAAACTGCCCTTCGAACCATTACAGCAGATTCCCTTAGTCCTTCTGACTAGGAAGCTGATATTTTTGGTTGCTATATCCTCAGCAAGGAGGGTTTCAGAATTGGCTGCTCTTTCCTGTAAAGAGCCATATTTGATTATTCATGAGGACAGAGTGGTGTAACGCCCTCGTCCAGGCTTTTTGCCAAAAGTGGTTTCAGGCTTTCATCTGAATGAAGATATTGTCCTGCCATAGTTTTTTCCAAAACCATGTTCCAAGGAAGAAAAGTCACTACATTGTCTTGATGTGGTGAGAGCAGTGAAGATCTATTTAAAGAAAACTGCTCAGATTCGCAAGACTGATGTCTTATTTATTTTGCCAGAGGGTCCTAAATAAGGACAGGCAGCATCAAAATCCACTGTGGCTAAGTGGATTCGGCAAGTTATAATTCGAACTTATGATTTAAAGGGAAAGATTCCCCCTTTTCAAGTTAAGGCGCACTCTACCAGAGCAGTTGGTGTTTCTTGGGCAGTGCGTCACCAGGCCTCCATGCCTCAGATCTGCAAGGCCGCAACTTGGTCTTCAGTGCCTACATTTACAAAATTTTATCAAGTAGATGTAAAATGGAATGAGGATATCGCCTTCGGGCACAGTGTGCTGCAGGCAGCAGTATAATTCCTCAAGGTCTGGGGGTGCCCTACGGGTTGTGTCTCCCTCCCCTCAACTAGCATTGCTATGGGACATCCCACCAAGTATTACTTGAGGCTCTGTGTCCTATGATGTACGATAAAGAAAATAGGATTTTTAAAACAGCTTACCTGTAAAATCCTTTTCTTGGAGTACATCATAGGACACAGAGCTCCCGCCCCTCTGTTTTATGGGGTGAGAGTATATTGCTTGGCTACAAAAACTGAGGACTCCTGGAAGGAGGAGGGGTTATATAGGGGAGTCAACTTCCTGTATTTGTTATACCAGTGTCAACACCTGAAGGTAGGCCCATAACCACCAAGTAATTACTTGAGGCTCTGTGTCCTATGATGTACTCCAAGAAAAGGATTTTACAGGTAAGCTGTTTTAAAAATCCTATTTTTTGGTTTGGGGTTTAGAGTAAAACTTAACCACTTCAGCCCTGGAAGGATTTTACCCACTTCCTGACCAGGCCATTTTTTGCGATACGGCACTGCATCGCTTTACCTGACAATTGTGCGGTCATGCAACTCTTGTACCCAAACAAAATGTATGTCCTTTTTTCCCCACAAATAGAGCGTTCTTTTTTAAATATCCCTAAAAAAATTTAAAAAATACAAAAACTAATTTATTCATCAGTTCAGGCCAATATGTATTCTTCTACACATTTTTGGTAAAACAAAATCGCAATAAGCGTATATTGATTGGTTTGCACAAAAGTTATAGCGTCTACAAAATAGGGAATATATTTATGGCATTTTTATTTATTTTTTTTTACTAATAATGGTGGTGATCAGCAATTTTTATCAGGATTGCGGCGGACAGATCGGACACTTTTGACACTTTTTTTTTTTTTGGGGACCATTGGTATTTATACAGCGATAAGAGCTAAAAAATAGCCACTGATTACTGTATAAATGTCACTGGCAGGGAAGGGGTTAACACTAGGGGTGATGAAGGGGTTAAGTGTTCCATAGGGAGGTGTTTCTAACTGTGGGGACAAGTGTACTGAGTGGGAGTAGAGAGATATCGCTGTTCCTGATCACTAGGAACAGCAGATCCCTTTCTTCTCCCCTGTCAGAACGGGGAATTGTTTGTTTACATACACAGATCCCTATTCTCTCTATGGAACGATCATGGGTGGCTGGCGTACATTGCAGCTGCTGGCCACGTGCATCAGCTCCAGCGCCATGCACGCCCCCCTATACCTCTTAAAGCATCCAGTGGCTGGTCGGCAAGAGTTTAAAGGCAATTTATTTTTTATTTTTTTGTTTTGATAGAGTGGAGAGGTATTCGAACACTTGTCCTTATTTTACTGACGTCTGTGTCCCCGCTAGGGAGATTCACCCTCTTTTTGCCATGTTTGTTGTCCCTATAACAAGGGAATTCTTCTAATGGGTTCTGGGTACAACCCAAAGATTTCTTCATTTTGCAGGGATTTTTTTACTTCCTGTTTGACTGAGACAGGAAGTGAATGGGACACAGAGGGTAAAAAAAACCTGACACGGGTTGTAACCCTGCCTCACTATATCCAAAGCTGAAAAAAGTTTTGCCTTTAGTTATACTTTAACACCGCTTTCAGGTGGTGGGAAAAAACTAACAATTAAGCTTTATTTCTATATTTGTACTAAAATAAGAGATCATTTTCAACTTCACTTAAAAATTATAGTGGAACCATCAGTGGTTTTACATATCTGTAGGAATACATTCCTGACATGTCACAATATACAGCAACTGTATCGTTTTTCAAAAAAGCCTTTTATTATCTAGGCTGAGATAATGTGGTCAGCCTGCTGCAGGCAGGGGGAAGCATTTCCTCAGTCCTCTCTCTCCCCCAGTATTTAGATTGGAACATGTTAAAGTGATTGTAAAGGTACATTTTTTTTTTTTTTTTCTTATAACAAACATGTCTATACTTACCTGCGGACCTCCTCTTTTCGTGTCCCCTGCCGGAACTCCTGGCCCCTCCCCTCTGTCCAGTGCCCCCATGGGAAGCGGCTTCCCATCTTCCTATGGAGCACTCGTGCCTACTTGCACCCGAGCCCCGCTGCTGTGTCCATTGACGCAGACAGCGTGACTCGGCCCCCGCTCCCTCATCACTGGCTTTGATTGACAGCACTGGGAGCCAATGGCTCCCGGTGCCCCAGAAAAGCCAGCGAAACCTAGAAGTGAGAGAGGAGAAGGGCCGCAGACGTCCACGGCACTGGATTGAATGATGGGTTCAGGTAAGTAAAAGGTGGGGTGAGGGGGGATACTGACACCTAAACATTTTTTACCTTAATGCAAAAACAGCCTTGGGTAAAAAATGTTTAGGCTTTACAAGCACTTTAACTTTGGAGTAAGTCAGAAGAGAGGCTACATCATGAACTGATCTTAGACATTTCTGAACACAGCCAAGAACTGCACAGTGACTAAGATTTACATGACTGTCATTTCTGAGCCAGCATCCCAGTCAAGGAAGTAAATGCTGACCCTGGATAATTCCTGAAAAAAGGTGATGTCTTTTCCTGGGAAATAAAAGCAGGTAAAGGCATTGTTTGTTTGGGGGGATCTCTGTGAGATATAATAAATACCTGTACACACTGGCCTAAAATCGGCCGGTTCAGCAGGAACCGTTTACTTTCGGTCAGTGTATACAGCTGTCTGTCCAACAAAAGCGGCTGGGTTGAAGGAAAAAACATCTGCACTTTCCTTAGACTGCATGCATTATGCATGCAATATATATATATATATATATATATATTACACACACACACACACACACACACACACACACACACACACACACACACACACACACACACACACACACACACACACACACACACACACACATATATATACACATACATACATATACAAATATCTGGCACCAAGTTCTTTTTAACCACTTGCCGCCCGCCCACCGTCAAATGATGGTGGGCCAGTATGACTCATTCTGGGTGGACGTCATATGACGACGCCCAGAACGGCCGCTCTCACACGCTGATCGCGGCCGCGCCATGTTGCTAGGACACAGCGCAACCCCGATCTCTGTAAAGAGCCGCAGCTCTTTAACCATGTGATCGGCTGTGGCCACATGTAAACACAGAGATGCCGGTAATCGGCTATGCCTCGCCTCACAGAGCAGAGAGCCCATCAGCGGCATCTCTTCACAGAGTACATCTAGGCATGTAATAAGGGCACTGATAATCAGTGCCCTGATTAAAATAAAGCGCCCACAGTGCCAGCAGTGTGCCCACCAGTGCCAGCAAACAGTGCCCACAAGTGTAAGCAATCAGTACCCATTAGTGAATGCCGCATATCAATGCCACCTATCAGTGCCCATAAGTGCGGCATATTCGTGCCTCCTCATCAGTGCAGCCTATCAGCGCCACCTCATCAGCACCCATCAGTGAAGGAGAAAAATTACTTATTTACAACAATTACTGACAGAAACTAAGAAAAACTTTTATTTTTTTTAAAAATGTTCAGTCTTATTTTTTCCTAAAAAAACAAAAAAACCCAGAAGTGATTAAATACCACCAAAAGAAAGCTCTCTTTTTTTGAAGAAAATGATAAAAATTTCACACATATACAATATATACAATACAGTGTAGCATGACCGCGCATTTGTCATTCAAAGTGTGACAGCGCTGAAAGCTGAAAAATGACCTGGGCAGCAAGGGGGTGTAAGTGCCCAGTATTGAAGTAGTTAACAGCTTGTATAATGTACATCGGCATAGCACACCATTCCTTTGTGTTCTCGCCTTTTGGTTTTATTATTACTCCTCCAGGTCTGGATGATGTCACTGAGGTAGGTATTCACTGAGTTGTCCATAATGATAACCTGAATTACGAGTCTGCAGTTGTGCGTTGTCTTCAGCACTGCCTCTCCTTCACTCTTTAGAACTGCAGATCAGCATCATAAGCGTTTCTCTTCCCTCCCTAGCTGGCTCATCCCTTGCAGTCCCCAAGCCTGCCTGTTGTTGCCACCCACTCCTAACCTTGCCTCTTTAGAAACACAGCTGCCAGTAAATTGCAGCCAGTCAATTGTAAAAATGTCCCCATATTGGCTGTACTGCTGTCATGTGATGTGGTTTTATGATGCAAAGCAGGCAGCTATGCATAGGGATGCTGGGAGACGTGATTGCTCCACTAAACATCCTGTCCCTCCCTTCTTAGTCCTAGAGGAATCTAGAATAAGTCTTGCTCTGGTTTCCTATGAGAATAGGAAGAGATGAGAAAGCAAAGAGGTGTGGAAAGAAAAAAAAAGTGTAGTGTGTTCACCAACTGAATTAATGCAACAGTGTACTGAGGCTGAGAAGATGTGTCTGACAGTCGGTGAGCTGTGCCGTCCCTATTTTTGATGAATGAACTTCATGTAAGCAGGAGCATCAATCCCTGAAAGATGCAAACCTCCAACTTGGTTTACCCTGGCAATTTTTATCTGATAGGACTATGGAGCTTTGACACTAAGACCCCATTTACACCTGAGTTTTTTGTAAAAGATTTGAAATGTTCAGCGTTAAAACCCCATTGTTATAAGTAGCATCTATTCACACTTGAGCGCTCAGGTGACACTTGCTCAAAAAAGTGCAGTAGCTTGTTTTCAAGCAGATTTGGGTGTTTTTGACCCCAGAGAATTCAATGGAAGCACCTGAGAAAATCTGTGTTAAGCACACCTTTCAGACGCTTCCATAATAAAGTCTATTGAACCAAAAAGGTATGATCCTACTCCAAAGCAGCTCCAATATAGCATATTTCTACTAAAGTGCGCAAAAAAATTAACACCTGTAATCAAATGAATATGTTACACTCAAGTGTAGCATCACTCAGACTAAAGTGTATTTCTGCTTTTGCAGTCAAATTTGAGAAATCCCCACTATGTTTGTTTCTTTTCACACAGCATAACTAAAAATATTTTATATTTCTTACCTTTTTAGCTAGCTGTGTGGAGCAGGCTATACATAGGACACTATAGGCCACTTCTATTGCTCTGAACAATTGCCAATGTGCAAGTAGGGGACAAAAGTGACAGACAATTTTTTAAGTGTATTAGCATACAGTGAGCCAGCTAGGCCTGGAAATCTTTAACCCTTTGTTAGGGCAGACTGTCCTGCTAATCTAGTTTTGAGATCAGCCAGCACAGTACAGACAAGGGTCAATTATGGCAAACGCAAGTCCCCAAGGAGCACGAAGTAGGATTTTTCGGTCCTGGAGTTTCATGAGAAGAGCAAAAAAGGTCAGCTGCAAATTTTACATATTTTTTTAAATGTATGCTATTGAGTCTGATTAATGCTTGTTTTCTCGTGTATTGAGGCCCATACAAAGTCTTTTATCATTAGTTTGTTCTGCCACCAACAGGAAGATTTGGCATATTGAAACAAAAATACTGCTGGCCATCCCAGGATAATCCCTCCTACTACCATCATGCCTCATTTTTTCTTCTTTTGCTAGTGTCCTAGGAGAATAGACATCCTTTCGTCAGCTCTGCTACAGGAACAACTTAACCCAATTTTGCTAGCGCATTTACCTAGATACCACCCCCTCTTCAACTCTGTATACATTCTCTTCATTCAGAGACCTGCCCCAAGTGCAGACTGTTCATTTACAGTAGTAAATGAGCAGTGCTGATTTTGTACTAAAGTAGTCTCCCTCCATGGTAAATTAGGCAGTGTCTAGCCTTTACACAGCAACCACCATACTGGCAGAGGACAAAGCCAATAAGAGGTGTGGAAGCCCTCTCTGGTTGCCCTGCTGTTCACTCTATCTTTGGTGTAACTTTGCCTCACCACTGCTGAGGTTTCTTATAGAAAACACACAGCAAATGTCTGTAGCTTTACATTTCAGTTGTAATGGTCTGCTAGAAGTTTCTTGTTTCAACTCTTGCGTGGGTCTTCTGTCAATACACGTGTAGGGCACTATGGTCAAAGTGCTGGACTGCATAACCTGCATGTAAGAAGCATTTGATCTGTGTAGCCTGCAAGGGACAACTTCAATTTGGGCCAGCTCTTGATATCAATTCAAGGATGCTACCGGTGGTCAGAGCAGCCATCTTCCTCAGTGGAAGAAGCCTTAGACACAGACTGGGAAGGTTCATCCCCCATTGGCGGTGAAGAAAAGTCCTTTTCTTTGCACCACTTCCACAACATCCATACCCAGAATCCCCAAGCATGGCTCACTGTCCCACTGCAAGGTCTGAAGCTCAAAGTCAGCCAAGCCTTCTGAAGCTACTCTCTTGTGGCATCATAATTGTGGGATACTTAGATAATGTCCTGTTAAGGGAACAGTCAGCTCGGGCTCTGTTGGAAAGTGTGGGCTTAAATGGGCAAACGTTGTAGTGGTCCTGATGGATCCCGAACCATCGGACATCAAAATTTGAACCATATTATTTAAAAAATCCACCTGTAGTCCTAGATACAGCTTTAGAGTGTTTATCCCTCAGAAGAAGCTTTAAACTCTCCGATTCCAGGTTTGTACTTGAGAATCCTAGGTGATTGAGCTCATTTTGAGGCAGTCCTTGCAACAACATTCTGATGTCTCGGGACATGTCTGTCCAGTCCGTGGACAGACCAATGCTATTGGCACCTAGGGCCAGATTGTCCCTGGCTTGGTTAATCAGCAATCTGTCTCTGGAATCGGGGAAGTCCTTCCTTCCCATCTTTGGGCAATTTGTCAGTCTCTGTAGTGTTTGATCACTCTGCTGGAGGGTCATCTGGTCCAGATTTAGTCAGGCAACACCATAGCAGTAGCATACAGCAGCCATCACAGTGGTACTAGAATTCTCACCGTGACGAGGTAGAGTGAATTTTGTACTGGCCAGAGCATCACATATCAGCCTTGTCTGCCATTTAAAACCCATGCATTTACAGTTGGCATTCAGACTTCCTCAGATTACAATGTCTGGATCCAGGTGGGTGGTCCCTAAACCCAGAGGAGTTGTTCAGGATCTGTGTTACCGGGGAGGAATACCTGATGTGAGCCTCCAGGTTCAACCACAAACTGGACAGGTTTGTCTCAAGGTACAGATTCTCTAGCAGAAGCAGTGGGTGCTTTGGTGTATAGCCTTTCCTTCCCTGAAACTTCTTTCTTGTCTGCTTCACAGGGTTTAGAAGGAGGGCGTTCAGGTGATCCTCATTGCTCTGGAGTGGCCCAGGCAGATGTGGTATTCCAACCTGGTAAGACTCCTAGCAGACGCTCCATGGGCTCTACCAGCTAGTCTGGACCAATTTGCCATTCTGCTTCAGTTGCTGGAGTTAACCGCATGGGTGTTTAAAGCTACGTTCTGAGAGAACTGGCATCTATAAATCAGAATTTCCCATAATGCTAAAATCTAGGAAGTTTACTTGTCACAAGGTCTTTCATGAAAGGTATATTTTACTTGGTTTGAGTCAGTCTCAGGTTTTCCACCCTAGCAGATTCCCTGTGGGATGAATTCTCTCCTTCCAACAGCTAGGTGTGAACCAACAATAGGCTCTAAGCACTGCTGTATGTCTGTTTTCTGCTCTTGCTATCTTTTTTTTAAAAAATTAAATTGTTGCCTCGTTCCTTGTTTAAAACCTGTCTGAACTGGTAACCATTTCCTGCCATGGGCCTTTTTTTTTTTGGATACAGAGACAAGGTGGTGTTGAGGCCCAGGACTTCCCTTTTGTGATAGTTTTTGCCTTTCCAGCTCCAGTTTACCCTAAGGAAATTTGACTCCGTTGTCTAGATTTGGTTCAGTCTTTGAGAGTTTCACTCTTTAACACTGCATCTTTCAAGAAGACTGATTCACTTTTTATAATTACAGACAAACGCCATAAGGGTTCATTGGCTTCTCATTCCGCCCAATCCCAGTGTCTCAGACAGACTATCATCAAAGCTTATCAAGGATCAGGTTCCACCCTCTCCTGTCAAGGCACCCACTACCACATCTGTGAGTGCTATTTAAGCTTTTTGGCACCAGACTACTGTTTCTTAGTTTTGCAAAGCTGCCATCTGGTCTTCTGTGCACACATCCCCTAAGTTCTACCAGTTGAACGTTGAGGCCTCATATGATGCCAGCTTTGGGTGTAAGGTCCTTCAAGAAGTCTCAACTCTTGAAGCTTGTTCTCTTGTTTGTTGCCCATCTCTTAGTTGGACTGCTTTTGGATGTGCCGAAGGTTAAAGGTTTCTTTGTCCCTCATTGAACATGAAATAAAATAGGAGTTTTGTACTCACCATAAAGTCCTTTGCTCGAGGTTCAATGGATACAGCTTGAACCCCTCTGTGTTTATGATTATGCATTCAGTACTGCTTACTGCAAAAGAGGCATTCTGGTAGTAGGAGGGGTTGTCCTGGACTGACCTATGGTACTTCCAACTTTGCAGCATTTTTAATCCTTCTGTTACCATTTTGTGCCATATTTTTTCATCAGGTATATAAGTAGGTCTGAATTTAGTGCAGTGTGTATGTATGTTTTTATGATTTGGTTGCGAAAAAGAGCTCACCCTGGTAACACTTTCAATGCTATATTGTGCCTGGCCCTAGCTGTCATGGGATCATCACTGCATTCCTTATCTGTTGGCTTGCCACCATGGTTAACCTAATTCTCACAATGCATTTACAAAAGAGCTTGTCCAAAGCCGGCCATACACTTTGTTTATTTTTGTTGAGCCAGCAGGCTGAAGAAAATAAAACCGATTCCACAAATGAAGTGGATGGAAGATTCCCTCTTACCCCGGGATATTGTCCTCTGGCAACAGCTACCCACCACTGTCAGAATACACTGATCAGTGATTTGAAGGGGGAAAAATAGCAGATTTTTCAATCAACACAAATTAAGCAAATGGAGGAATTCCCCCTGCTGGGATATTGTCCTCTAGTGCCCTGTACACATGGTCGGACATTCCGACAACAAAATCCATGGATTTTTTCTGACGGATGTTGGCTCAAACTTGTTTTGCATACACACAGTCACACAAAGTTGTCGGAAAATCCGATCCGGTGACGTAAAACACGTACGTCGGGACTATAAACAGGTCAGTAGCCAATGGCTTTCGTCTCTTAATTTATTCTAAGCATGCGTGGCACTTTGTGCATCGGATTTGTGTACACACGATCAGAATTTCCGACAACGGATTTTGTTGTCGGAAAATTTTATAGCAAGCTCTCAAACTTTGTGTGTCGGAAATTCCGATGGAAAATGTGTGATGGAGCCCACACACGGTCGGAATTTCCGACAACAAGGTCCTATCACACATTTTCCGTCGGAAAATCTGACCGTGTGTACAGGGCATTAGAATGTATTGCCAGCTGTAGTGCCAGTTGTATGCTTTTCTGGATTGCATTAGCAGTTTGATTTTTCTATTACCTGGAGTTGCTGTTTAAAAGCATTAATCTTGAATATATTCATTTTGTTAAGGTCATCACTTAGTTTATTAAATTATTTCTTAATTTGGCAGTATTGGAGGATCGAGGTCCAAACTTCTGTGTAAAAGTTTGATGCTATTTAAATATGTTGTATAGGCAGCATGAGAGATTCTTTGTTAATTTTCCAGCTGAATTTTGATAAGCATTTATTCAGAAAAAAACCCCTGAATTCATAGTCTGGTGATGAGATGAGAGAAGCGAGAGGTGGCGGGCTTGGGAACAGCAGCGCCAGTTGGCTTAATAGGCAGTAGGAGGCAGACCAGCTGGATCTGGACAGTTCACTCTTCAACTTCTCTCTCGTTGTCCTGCTGACTGATCGGCAGCCGTTCCTATACAGTTTGAGGCTGTTCAATCCTTCCTGCTGCAGTGCTGCTTTTACAGTGATAGGGAGGGGAGAACTGCAGGGGTCCAGGGGTGCTTGTGTATTAAACGGCCAGCTGCAACCTCTTCACTACACCTCCCCACAGCTGCCTCTGTCCATACAGTGAGGGAAAAAAGTATTTGATCCCCTGCTGATTTTGTACTTTTATCCACTGACAAAGAAATGATCGGCCTATAATTTTAATGATAGGTTTATTTTAACAGTGAGACAGAAAAACAACCAAAAAATCCAGAAAAAAAACGCATTTAAAAAAAGTTACAAATTAATTTGCATTTTAATGAGTGAAATAAGTATTTGACCCCTTCGCAAAACATGACTTAGTACTTGCTGGCAAAACCCTTGTTGGCAATCAGAGGTCAGACATTTCTTGTAGTTGGCCACCAGGTTTGCACACATCTCAGGAGGGATTTTGTCCCACTCCTCTTTGCAGATCTTCTCCAAGTCATTGAAGCGTTTGTTAACCCAAAAAAAAAAAAAAGATTCTACAGATTCTACTCCTTTAAAGCATGTTACACAGCACAGTGCTTGTGCTGTGTAATTTGGCACCCTGTAATACCTGGCTGATCCTGCCTGGCTATACCCTCCGCTCTGCAAACAGACCACGATAATCATGGCTGCTGAGCCCCTGACACGGTCTGTTTGCATGCCTCCATCATCTGCAGCCTGCTCGTCTGTGTCCTCTGTCCTCCACCCTCGTCTGCCTATAACCTATTTCTTTCTCGAACATCACGGGACACAGAGCCACAGTAATTACTGATGGGTTATATAGGTATCACTGGTGATTGGACACTGGCACACCCTATCAGGAAGTTCAACCCCCTATATAATCCCTCCCCCTTACAGGGATACCTCAGTTTTTACGCCAGTGTCTTAGGTGATGGACGTGTAAAGATGTCCTGTGCTGAGCTCCAAAGGGAATATCCTAGGATCCTATACTGGGGCAAGCCAGGCGAACCGGATCCATTCAAAGTGTCTTTTCATGGTCGAATTGAATGGAACCCGGGCCTCGTGTCCGAAGAAACGAGGTTTTACCCGTAATGCTTCTCTTTTTAGAGAGCTGGACCCCGCAAATCAGAAAATGGCTTTAAACTTCCTAATTTCTGGCGAGGTGCTTTACGGTCCCAGAACTGTTGGATCCCCCTACTGATGGGGGCCCCAGTCTCTGACGGTTTTTTCAACCGTGAGAGGTGAAGATTGGGTCTGTGTAAACAGCACCCTGCGGCTGGATAAGGTAAGAGGAGATTCCACAGAATTTTTGAGTTCTAGTGGCTTTTCTCCTTTAAGGTAAATGCATGCTATGCCTATTGTGACCACCGGGGGCTGCCAAGAGCACAAACCTACACATGCTGACTGTCTGTCTCAGGTGTTTTTTCATCGCTGATTATGTCCCAGCGTCTCAAGCAGGCTGCAAACAGGTAAGGTGGAAAGGGGGATTTCTCATGTTTGAATGTTCCCCCCCAGGCTAGAGAGGGGCCACAGGGGTCTAGAAAGTGGTTCTACCACCCGGGCTCTGCGGCCTAATGGCCACCATCTCTCAAGATAGCCGTTCAGGCAGATCTTGTTACCAGCCTCCCCCCCCCCCCCATCCCCAGCCTTTCTCCGGAAGCATGACAGGAGAGTCGGCAGCGCGGGAAACGCTCGGTTTTTTCAAAAATCGAGGGAGGGGGGCGGTAGAGGAGGGGGCGGGACGTCCGCACAGGTGCTTAGACTCCCACTCAGGCCAGCTGCAGGCTATTAAAGGCACTCTGTACAGGTGCACACAGCCTTCTGAGAGACACAGAGCTGACGGTCGCATGTAAGGTGGGACACAGGCATTCTCCTAGGCAGCATTTACTGAAGTAACACCAGACTGAGCATTGGGTAGCAAGGCTTTTAGCCAGACTACATTGCTCAGCAGGCAGTGTTCATTTGTATACCTCACACCTTGTTGCTTTGCACTATGGGTAGAAGAGGTTCAAGCACCCCAGGAACCAGAGACACTAGGGGATCTCGTTCAGGTTCTGAGGGCCCCCTGTCGGCAGCATCCTCCCCCCCTAAAGATGGGCCAGGGACGGCTAGCCAGGGAGAGCCATCGGGGTCAGGGGCTACACCTGCTTCTGGCACTTCAGCCCCTGTATATATTACACAAGAGGTTTTTTCCTCAACCATTAATGGTCTAGAGGAAAGATTAATGGCCGTGATTACGTCTTCACTCAGTGGAAGAAAACGCACTAGGCTTTCCTCTGTTCCCCAAGACCCTCAGACAGAGGAGCTCTGGGATAAAGGAGATGAATCCCTTTCAGAGGATCGGGATAGGATGGATGATTCCTCTTCGGAGGATTCAGGTGGAGAGGGACCCTCTGCGACTTCCCAAGAGGAGAAGGTCTTAGTGCAGATCCTCACTGGATTGGTCCGCTCAACATTTAAGTTGCCCATACCTGAAACTGCTAAAGAATCCTCTTCTGCTTTGGGGTCACTGAAACCTTTCCAAGCAGCACATGCTTTTCCTGTTCATACTTTACTTGAAAAGCTTATTTATTCTGAATGGGATCACCCAGACAGACGTTTTTTTCCGCCGAGAAAGTTTTCAACACTTTATCCGATGGAAGAAAAGTTTATTAAAATGTGGGGAATACCGGCTATTGATGCCGCCATTTCCTCCGTAAATAATAGCCTGACTTGTCCTGTAGACAATGCTCAGATGCTCAGGGATCCTGTAGATAAAAGGATGGAATCCCTATTGAAGGATGTTTTCTCCTTAGCAGGATCAGTGGCCCAACCTGCAGTAGCAGCGATTGGAGTCTGTCAATACTTAAGAGACCATGTTAAGCAGGTCATCAAAGTATTACCTGAACAGCAGGCCCAGGGGTTTGCTAACCTTCCAGCGGCCTTATGCTTTGTGGTTGACGCCATTAGAGATTCTATCGTGCAAACCTCCCGTCTTTCACTGGGGTTGGTGCATATACGTAGAATCCTATGGTTGAAAAATTGGTCAGCCGAAGCACCATGTAAGAAGCTACTGGCTGGGTTTCCATTTTGTGGTGCAAGGTTGTTTGGAGAGGACTTGGATAACTATATCAAGAGAATCTCTTGTGGGAAAAGCACTCTCTTACCTGTCAAAAAGAAGAGTAAGCGTCCCTCTTTCAAACGGACTCTTTCCCCAGCGCCGGGGGCTTCAGCCTCCAGGCAGTCTCGACGGCCGCCTCCATCGGGGTCCAGAGACAAGAGTCAACCCCAGGGACAAAAGAAGTCCTGGGGAAAGAAGCCTACTAGGCAAAACACTAAGACCTCTGCATGAGGGGGCGCCCCCGCTCACTCGAGTGGGGGGAAGACTGCGACAGTTCTCAGAGCTCTGGCAGGAGGACTTCCAGGACAGATGGGTAATCTCCACGGTAACCTTAGGGTACAAGCTGGAGTTTCAGGAATTCCCCTCTCCTCGGTTCCTCAGACCAAAGGTTCCCAGAGACCCAGAGAAGAAGCAGTCGCTCCTTCTAGCGTTAGAGCGACTTTTGTCGCAGGAGGTCATTATGATAGTTCCCGCAAAGGACCAGGGATTGGGCTTCTATTCCAACCTTTTTACGGTCCAAAAGCCAAATGGGGATGTCAGGCCCATTCTGGACTTAAGGGATCTGAACCGATTACTAAGGATTCAATCCTTCCGCATGGAATCAATTCGAACAGTAGTTCCCACCCTGCAGGGAGGAGAATTTCTGGCATCAATAGACATCAGAGATGCATATCTGCATGTGCCCATTTTTCCTGCTCATCAGAAGTTTCTGCGCTTCGAGGTAGGAGGGCGCCATTTCCAGTTTGTGGCTCTGCCTTTCGGGATAGCCACTGCACCTCGAGTGTTCACAAAGATCTTGGCTCCTCCTCTGGCCAGATTAAGGGCTCAGGGTATAGCTGTCATAGCATACCTAGACGACCTGCTCTTGATAGACCGGTCGGTAGCCTCTTTGAAGGGAAACTTGAGGACCACGGTCAGGTATCTAGAACACCTGGGTTGGATCCTCAACTTAGAAAAGTCTTTACTAAAACCAGTAAGAAGACTGGAGTATTTAGGTCTGATTATAGATACAAGCCAGGAGAAAATATTTCTACCCCAGGCAAAGATCACTGCTTTGAGAGAGCTGATTCTAACAGTAAGGACAAAGAAGGGTCCCTTAGTCCGCCTTTGTATGAGGCTACTAGGGAAGATGGTGTCTTCATTCGAAGCAGTTCCCTATGCTCAGTTTCACTCAAGAATGCTGCAACACAGTATTCTGTCGACCTGGAACAAGAAGGTTCAGGCATTAGACTTTCCGATGCACCTGTCGCATGCGGTGCGTCAGAGCCTCAATTGGTGGCTCATACCCGAAAACCTGCAGAAGGGGAAATCCTTTCTACCGGTTACCTGGACGGTGGTAACAACAGATGCCAGTCTGTCAGGTTGGGGAGCAGTTCTGGAACAGGCTGCGGTCCAAGGGGTATGATCCAAGACAGAGAGGACCTTACCCATCAACATTCTGGAGATCCGGGCGATACATCTAGCTCCAAAAGCCTGGACTATCAGGCTACAGGGTTGTCCGGTCAGGATCCAGTCCGACAATGCCACAGCAGTGGCTTATGTCAATCATCAGGGAGGCACCCGGAGCCGAGCTGCTCAAAAAGAGGTGAACCAGATCTTAGTCTGGGCAGAGATGCATGTGCCATGCATATCGGCAGTTTTCATCCCGGGAATAGAGAATTGGCAGGCGGACTATCTAAGTCGCCAGCAGTTACTTCCAGGGGAATGGTCTCTGCATCCCGACGTCTTTTGGGCCATATGCCAAAGATGGGGGGTTCCAGATGTAGATCTCTTTGCATCCCGATTCAACAAAAAGATAGACAGATTTGTGGCAAGGACAAAAGATCCTCTTGCATGCGGGACGGATGCGCTGGTGATTCCGTGGCATCGGTTCTCACTGATTTACGCATTCCCGCCTATTCTGCTACTACCACGACTCCTTCGCAGGATCAGGCAGGAAAGGAAGTGGGTACTTCTGGTGGCCCCCGCTTGGCCCAGAAGGACTTGGTATGCAGAAATAGTAAGGATGACGGTGGGTTCCCCGTGGACCCTACCGGTACGCCCAGACCTGTTATCTCAAGGTCCAGTGTTCCATCCTGCCTTACAAACGCAAAATTTGACGGTTTGGCTATTGAGACCCACGTTCTGAAGAGTCGTGGGCTCTCAGGTCCTGTCATATCTACCTTGATTAATGCAAGGAAGCCAGCTTCCAGGATGATTTATCATAGAGTCTGGAAGGCTTATATAACCTGGTGTGAATCCAGAGGTTGGCATCCCAGGAAATATGTCATAGGTAGAATCCTTGATTTTCTACAGATGGGATTAGAGATGAAGCTGGCCTTGAGTACCATCAAGGGCCAGGTCTCTGCTTTATCAGTATTATTTCAGCGGCCACTTGCTTCGCATTCTTTGGTCCGAAACTTTATGCAGGGGGTGATGCGTCTTAATCCTCCGGTTAAAGCGCCCCTAAACCCCTGGGACTTGAATTTGGTCCTGGCTGTGTTACAGAAACAGCCTTTTGAACCAATAAGTCAGATTCCTTTGGTCTTGTTGACAAGGAAATTAATTTTTCTGCTGGCCATCTCCTCTGCTAGAAGAGTATCAGAATTAGCAGCTCTTTCCTGTAAGGAGCCTTATTTGATTATACACAAGGATAGAGTGGTACTACGCCCTCATCCTAGTTTTTTACCGAAGGTGGTTTCTGATTTTCATTTAAACCAAGACATTGTTCTACCTTCCTTTGTTCCAGATCCCTGTTCTCCGGAAGAGAGATCTCTACATTCGTTGGATGTAGTAAGAGCAGTTAAGGCCTATCTAGTCTGCTCAGATCCGCAAGACGGATGTTTTGTTTGTACTGCCAGAGGGTCCCAATAGAGGACAGGCAGCGTCAAAAGCTACCTTTTTCTAAATGGATTCGACAGTTGATCATTCAAGCTTACGGTTTGAAACAGAAGATTCCTCCGTTTCAGATCAGGGCACATTCCACAAGGGCTATTGGTGCTTCTTGGGCAGTGCATCACCGGGCCTCTATGGCTCAAATCTGCAAGGCCGCGACCTGGTCTTCAGTTCATACATTCACCAGATTCTATCAGGTGGATGTGAGAAGGCATGAGGATATCGCCTTTGGGCGTAGTGTGCTGCAGGCAGCGGTACAGGGTCCTCAGGTCTGATTTCACCCTACTTGGTTGTGGTTCCCCCCCCTCAGGTAGCATTGCTCTGGGACATCCCATCAGTAATTACTGTGGCTCTGTGTCCCGTGATGTTCGAGAAAGAAAATAGGATTTTTTAAAACAGCTTACCTGTAAAATCCTTTTCTTTCGAAGGACATCACGGGACACAGAGGTCCCGCCCCTCTTCTAATACACTATATTGCTTGGCTACAAAACTGAGGTATCCCTGAAAGGGGGAGGGATTATATAGGGGGTTGAACTTCCTGATAGGGTGTGCCAGTGTCCAATCACCAGTGATACCTATATAACCCATCAGTAATTACTGTGGCTCTGTGTCCCGTGATGTCCTTCGAAAGAAAAGGATTTTACAGGTAAGCTGTTTTTAAAAATCCTATTTTTCAGTGCCGGCCCATCCCCCTCATGTTGCAGGAATAACATATATTGTGGAATACTAGCTGGGAGCCGCTGTGAGATACGGTGAAGGAGGTTTTTTTATAAAACACAGAGATGGGGGGGGGGGGGCACTGTATTAAGCTACAGAACATATTATGTAAATTTGTTAAAGTGGGTGTAAAAGGTCTTGAGGCTGACATTTTGTATCTCAAACCTTCAGCTCCCTCCACATATTTTCTATGGGATTAAGATCCGGAGACTGGTTAGGCCACTCCAGGGCCTTAATGTGCTTCTTCTTGAGCCACTCCTTTGTTGCCTTGGCCGTGTGTTTTGGGTCATTGTCATGTTGGAATACCCATCCAGGACCAATTTTCAATGCCCTGGCTGAGGGAAGGAGTTCTCACCCATAATTTGACAGTGCATGGCCCCACCCATCATCCCTTTGATGCAGTGGAGTTGTCCTGTCCCCTTAGCAGAAAAACACCCCCAAAGCATATTGTTTTCACCTCCATGTTTGACGGTTGGGATGGTGTTCTTGGGGTCATAAGCAGCATTCCTCCTCCTCCAAGCACAGCAAGTTGAGTTGATGCCAAAGAGCTCGATTTTGGTCTCATCTGACCACAACACTTTCACTCAGTTCTCCTCTGAATCATTCAGATGTTAATTAGCAAACTTCAGACAGGCCTATACATGTGCTTTCTTGAGCAGGGGGACCTTGCGAGCACTGCAGGATTTTAGTCCTTCACGGCGTAATGTGTTACCAATTGTTTTCTTGGTGACTATGGTCCCAGCTGCCTTGAGATCACTGACAAAATTCTCCTGTGTAGTGCTGGGGTGATTCCTCACCGTCCTCATGATTATTCAAACTCCATGAGGTAAGATCTTGCATGGAGCCCCAGACCAATGGAGATTGACAGTTATTTTGTGTTTCTTTAATTTGCGAATAATCGTTCCAACTGTTTTCACCCTCTCACCAAGCTGCTTGGCGATGGTCTTGAAAAATATTGCAGCTCTGTGTAGGTTTACAATCTTGTCCCTGACATCCTTGCACAGCGCTTTGGTCTTGGCCATGGTGGAGAGTTTGGAATCTCATTAAATGATTGCTTCTGTGGACAGGTGTCTTTTATACAGGTAACAAACTGAGATTAGGAGCACTCTTTTTGAGGGGGGGGGGGGGGATAGCTGAATGATACCTGTAGCTACAGGCATCATTCAGATATCATTCTTTTCAGCCGGCGATTCTGTCCATGATAAGAATGATCATAGCGGCACTTCTGCCGCTTGATCGTTCTTATAGGCGATGGAAAGGGACGCCCCCCTACCGCCACCATCCGGTGCTTCTCCGGGCTCTCCTGTGCCATCGGGAGCCTGGAGAAAGAATCGTCCGGCTGCGAGTGACGACGATAGAGATTTCCGGTGACCATATGGTCACCAGTCATCTCTATGACCGTCGGAGGCCCAGATGTCAACAAAGCCGTGATCGCGGCTGTCAGCATGAAGATCTGTGAATTTTTTTTTCACGATCTCATGCTTTCCAGCCTGGAGGAGAGATGTGGGGTCTTATTGACCCCGCATCTCTCCATAAAGAGGACCTGTCAAATATATTCCTATTACAAGGGATGTTTACATTCCTTGTAATAGGAATAAAAGAAAAAAAAAAAGAATAAAAGAAAAAAAAAATAAAAATGTAAAAAAAAGTGTAAAAATAAAAAAATCAAGTAAAAAAAAAAAAAAAAAAATAATAAAAAATTTTAAACCGTCCCTGTCCCCGGTAGCTTGCGCTCATAAGTGAACGCACACGCAAGTCCCGCCCACATATGTAAACGTCGTTCAAACCACACATGTGAGGTATCACCGTGTCCATTAGAGCGTGTGCAACAATTCTAGCACTAGACCTTCTCTGTAACTCTAAACTGGTAACCTGTAAAAATTTTGAAAGTGTCACCTATGGAGATTTTTAAGTACCAGAAGTTTGGCGCCATTCCATGAGTGTGCGCAATTTTAAAGCGTGATATGTTAGGTATCTATTTACTCGCCGTAACATCATCTTTCACATTATACAAAAAAAATTGGGCTAACTTTACTGTTTTGTTATTTTATAATTCATTAAACCGTTTTTTTTCTGGTATGTTCTGCAAAGCTTATAGACATTAGTGACCTCGTGCTCAACTCCCCTTCTCATAGCCTTTGCTGCTCTGTTACACAATACACGTGTGCAGTGAATAGGAGGAGTGCAAGCACTGAACGCAGAGGGCTATATGTAATAAGAAGTATTTGTTCATCCGCTGGAAAAAAATAAAGACGTGTTTTTACGAATAGTAGATGTTTTATGTGGTTTGTTATTTTATTATGCACATTAAGTAGAACCAAGTTGCCTGCCAAGATGTTGATATATTTCAATTGCTCAGTGAAATTCTTTCCTTGTGATTTTTTTAATATTTTGGAAAAATAAAGTTAAAGGGAATTCTGGCTGCCCTTAACCACTATGCCATAAATAGCCCATAATGTGACTTGACCTTGATAGCAGGTGACTAAAATACACAGAAAGCTGAATAAGTTTAATTAGCGAAATCCAAAATCCTGCTAACAGCTATTGACCTGTTTGGGTCTTTAGTTTGGCAGATTCAAGCAAATGTAGGTTGAATACACCCGTTATTAAATGTTGTTATAGCATAAAGATTAAAGAAAAATTAATTGGAAAGTTACAATGAAACTGATCAAAAACAAATCTAGTTTCCTTATATTTTTTTCCAAAAAAATTATTGCGCATATACCGTGCGAGATAACAAGTTGCAATGACCGCCATTTTATTCCCTAGGGTGTCTGCTAAAAAAAGTATATAATGTTTGGGGGTTCTGAGTAATTTTCTAGCAAAAAAAATATGATTTTTACATGTAGGAGAGAAGTGCCAGAATAGGCCCGGTATTGAGGTGGTTAAAATGCAAATCCATTTATAACGTTTTTGAAATGCGTTTTTCTGGATTTTTTTTTTTTTTTTAATAAACCTACCATTAAAATTATAGACTGTTCATTTCTTTGTCAGTGGGCAAACGTACAAAATCAGCAGGGGATCAAATACTTTTTTCCCCTCACTGTAACTGCTCCTCCCACCCCACTTTTTCACAGCTCTTTTTACACCTCTCCACAAAAGCTTCAGAGCGGTGCAGCCGACACAGCATAGTCTCCACCTTTCAGAAGGGTAGCACAGAACCGAGGAAGAGTTTCAGAGCTCTCAGCTCTGTGCTACATGTCTGATGGGCGGGGACTGAAGCCACCTCCCAAAGCACCACAGGAATTCAGGCAATTGCGGCCCCAGGGCCTGGGCACCCACCTCTGCCAGGCAGTCTAATTTAGCGGGGTGCAAGACCAGGAATAACCAGGGGGGGGGCTATTGCCCCCCTGTAGCGACGCAACTGGTGTACACACATGGTTTGTCGACAGCAGCCAGTGCAGACATCCAGATCTTGGATCTTAAAATCTATTGTAGGGTGTGCATAGTTTTATATACATTACTTTCTTGCTTGTTTAGGTTCTTCTCTTTCTCAGACTAGGACAGTGTTTCACAGGCAGGAATATTTCCATTACTTTGGTACACCCGGATTGATTTGTGTTATATTTCCATATTATTATTAGGGCTCTGTACTATTATTTAGTACATTAATTAGAAACCATTGTGATTCATGTCTCTAGGAATGACATTCTGATTTGTATTCTCTACCTTACTGATCTCTTCAAAATAGATTGCATGCCTCTCTTGGTGTATTCTGTTGTTCCAAAACCTGGTATACTGGTTATTTTTGCTGAGTTGTATCTCTTTATTGTATAAGTGATTTTTTTTTTTTTTGATTTTTTTTTTTAAAGAATTAATTAAAATGAATTTGTATATGTCATAGTATAGTGTGCGCGTGCTGCCTCACCACAGGATATAATCATTTGGATCCTTTATAACTATGAAAAGCCAGAGACTATGATTCACTGTTATACCAAGCTGATACAGAACGAACAATCTTTCTATTAAAAAAAAAAAAAAAAAATGTTCAGACATTGGCTTGCTTATAATGAAATGCTGAGCACACTCTGCAGAGACAAACGGTTTTCCCTTATTAGCTCTCCCTTCTTGCTAGATATGATGACTTTATTCCTGTAAAGGTAATGGATGATGATGTGATTTATGCAAACGTACAGCAGTCTTCAGAAGTGACTGATAACCTGGAGTACACCTGGAGTCCTCACACAACCTCCTCACAGCTTGTTCTAGTTTCCTCCAGACATAAAGGGATAGATTGTCTGGGCAACCAGACAAGTCCATGAATTGTTTCCTCTGGCTCCTCTAATTGAGGCCCAGACGAGTTATAAACAGTATGTGAATGAGATCTGTGCAATTTACAGATTATCTTGTCTCTGCATATATTTTTTATGTTTGAGATCTGTGCAGTGTTAGCACGATGGCACTATAGCTCGTCCCCTTTATCTTTCCAGCAGAAAGCAGCAACTCAGGAACCGCGGGCCAAGAAAGGACGACGCGCTCAAAACGTAGAAGCCAAGAAGGAAGTAAGCACTTGTTATTTCTTTTCAGTGCTGTCATTAATTTACACCACTATCCTGTCAGATGAATCATCTTTGTTTAATTTTTTAAGCCTCATTCACATCTCCTTGGTTTCATTTCTTTCATTCTAGTAAGCCTCTGCAGTGTTCTGGTATGTTCTGCAAAGCTTATAGACATTAGTGACCTCGTGCTCAACTCCCCTTCTCATAGCCTTTGCTGCTCTGTTCCCACAATACACGTGTGCAGTGAATAGGAGGAGGAGTGCAAGCACTGAACGCAGAGGGCTATATGTAATAAGAAGTGTTTGTTCATCCGCTGGGAAAAAAAAAGACGTGTTTATACGAACAGTAGATTTTTTATGTGGTTTGTTATTTTATTATGCACATTAAGTTGAACCAAGTTACCTGCCAAGATGTTGATATATTTAAATTGCTCGGTGAAATCCTTTCCTTGTGATTTTTTTTTTTTCTCCAATTTCATTAATATTTTGGAAAATTAAAGTTAAAGGGAATACTGGCTGCCCTTAACCACTATGCCATAAATAGCCCATAATGTGACTTGACCTGATAGCAGGTGATTAAAATACACAGGAAGCTGAATAAGTTTAATTAGCGAAATCCCAAATCCTGCTAACAGCTATGGACCTGTTTGGGTTTTTAGTTTGGCAGATTCAAGCAAATGTAGCTTAAATACAAATATTAAATGTTGTTATAGCATAAAGATAAAAAAAAAAATTAATGGAAAAGTTACAATGAAACTGATCAAAAACAAATATAGTTTCCCTATAAATTGTAGCAATCCAGTTTAATTTTTAGAATGTTACAGATGTACACACCACTCCCATGTCTACTAGTAGGTATGAACCTGTAAGGATAAAAATGTGTGTTTTATTTATTTTTTTCCTTTAGATCTTATTGGGTAGCACAGTGGTATTTGAGCAGCACAGTGGTGTAGTGGGTAGCACTCTCGCCTAGCAGTAAAAAGAGTTGCTGGTTCGAATCCCAACCACGACACTACCTGCCTGGAGTTTGCATGTTCTCCCTGTGCATGCGTGGTGCCTCCGGGTACTCCCGTTTCCTCCCACACTCCAAAGACATGCTGGTAGGTTAATAGGCTTCAGTCCTAAATTGGCCCTAGTATATGAATGTGAGTTGGGGACCTTGGATTGTGGGCTCCTTGAGGGTAGGGACCGATGTGAGTGTGCGATGTATGTGTGGAGCGCTTTGTAAATTGACGGCACTATATGGGTACCTTAAATAAATAGGGATAATTGTAGACGCGCACCCACACTCACTCAGGTTGAACTGGATGGACTGGTGTCTTTGTTCAACCTTACTATGTAATTATGTTATTTCTGAAATAAAATGCATTTAACTGGTAAATTATCAAAAATGTCCCAAAGTGCATCCTTTTTTTTTCTTTTTGAAGGAGTCAGAACCAGAGCCTGAGACAGAAGCTGTGAGCTCAAGCCAGGAAATCCCCTCCATGCCACCACCAGCTGAGAAGGTGTCTGTCTATACGCAGACCAAGAAGCAAAGTGCCTCGTCCCCAAGAATGTCACACCGTAGCACACAAACCAATAACGATGGTGGGTGTCAGAACATGTGTCACGACAAGTACAGCAAGATCTTTAATGAGTTCAAGGAGAGGATGAGCACAGACAACAAGAGGGATACTGAAAAAGCCGTGCAAGAAGCCCTAGAAGAGGTCAGAGTATTTCCATGTTCCTCACAATCCTCTCAGAAAATGGTTAAAATTATGGGGTGGAACTGCAGAAACATTTCAGAGATCCATTATTTCTTGTAGCTGTTGTATGAGTAGTGCTGAAATGCCCACTGAATGCTAAAACAGTAGCTTTATGCTAAAAACATAAAAATATCTTTTGTACCTCAAAAGTAGCTTCCTGTACTGCTAATTATACAAAAACACTAATCATGACAGTAATTTTTAAAGTGGGACTTCACTTACTACAGGAGTCTGCTGATTGTCCTCCAACCCCTCCTTTCACTGACCACAACCTCCTGGGATATGTCACACGTACCAGGAGGCTGCGGAGCCCAATAAAGTGCAACTTGCGCGTGCACAGTCTGAAGCCAGCTGTGAAGCTGCAGTGAGTCACAGCTGGCTTCCCACAGTCAACATGGTGGTGTCAGGGACCCAAAGACGAGCGAAGAACTGGCCCAGGTGAAAACAGTGCTGGATACCTGGGCTGGTAAGTGTCTTTTTTATTAAAAGTCAGCAGCTACAGCTAACACTTTGTCGAACGCTGACACAGGGAACAAAATGCAGCCGGTCGCTGCTGAACCAGCTAAATTTCGATCCATCTCTGGCCAGCTTGAGGTGCATTCCTTTTATATTTCCCATGCATTGAGAAATATTTGTTTAGGGCCTATGATATAGGTGGTGCCTTCCCTACTGTGAATTGGTATAATGTAGTTGAGGCAATGGGCACATGTACATTACTATATTTTATGGGGATTACAAACACTGGACAGTGGCCAATTTTCATATTACTTGCTATCTGTATTTACTGATTGATTTTCCCAGTCCCTTATTTTAAAACAGTATATGAATTTTTATTTGTAGCACTATGATAACTTACTTTTGTTAGTGTTTGAAGTTGTAATAAATTCTGTTCATTGCTCAAGCACAGGGTTCCATTGCAGGTTTATCTATATACAGCGTTTACCATCATGGACGTCTATATATTAAAGGCATGAACTTTTTAGTGATTTTTGTTTGATAAACAAATGTGTGTTACTTTAAGGGCTCATTCAGACAGGCGTTTACACCCATCCTCCTTGCACCTGTGCTCAGGCAACCTATGCAAGCAAATGCAGATGCAGTGAGCGCACAGACTCAGCCACCTGTCAAAATTTGGAATGCATGCAGGAGTGGGTGCATGGACACAAACACACACAGACTGTGTTCAAATCAGTGCACCCAAATCTGCATGCATGTCAAATTTTGACATGGGGCTGTGTCTGTGCGTCCGCATCTCCTTATAGGCTGCCTGTGTGCAGCTTTAAGGCAGACGCAGAAAACGACAACCCTGAATGCAGGACAGGTGTCAGCACCCATAAGCAGTCCTAGTATGTTACTAATTTCTTTTTTTTTTTTTTTTTCAATTTTGTTTGTTTAAAACTTGTCAAAGATACAGTGGTTATGGAGTCATAGGCACAAAAGTCACATAACATAGGTTGGTAGTAATACCACTAATATCAAGTAGGCGATGAACATGGTATTGCCAAATTAACAACACAAAAATAGGTTGGAGAAATCCCACACAAAATGTAGATGAGTCATAGAATAAAGATAAGGAAAGCCAGCCATAGACAGTGCAAATCTTGGCTGGGTAAATGTACCCAAGTTGATTGGTTGATCAACTTGGGTACAACCAGCCTGCTGAATTTTACATGTGATTATCGCATGCGGAAGGGATTCCCCTGTCAACACGGTCTGTGGTTGCAGGAAAGAAATTTGCTCTGTCTATGGCCTGCCTTAGTGGAGTTGAGGGGGGGAGGGTTTAGATGTGGAGGGACTGGGAGTGGGGGGGGGGGGGGGGAGAGAGAAGGGAGGGGGAGGGCACTGGCTAAAGAAGGTTCCTTATGACTGTATGCAACCTGCAGGCTATATAGGTACATCAGAAATCTAGTAGTAGATGATCAAAGCTATTTGGCAGGACCATGATCCCTGTATTTTATGGAATTTAGGTGTAGTGTTCTGCAGTTTTTCCATTTATTTTTTTTTTATGTATGGAACAGTGTACCCTATTTTAGACCTCTGAAAAGAACAAAGTCAGAAAGCCATTCTAATTTTTTATTGCTGTGAAAACTTAGATCATGAGCACAAATCAATGCTTGGGCAGGCATACCATGTGGTAAATTGGAGTACTTGCTTGATTATGTTGCTTTTTTTTTTTTTTGCTGTGCTGAGGCCTGTTAGCCCACAGAGTTTCCCTCACCAATCTCAGGGTCCAGGATCTATTCCTACAGCGACAAGTGTAGATGAAATTTCAATCCACTAATATGTTCAGTACTTTTTCTGTTGGCTGATATTCAAATTTTTTTTCCATTATAGCTACGAGCAGAGATGGAGGAGGAGAAGAGACAAGCTGTTAGTAAAGCTGTAGCCAATATTCAAGCAGAAATGGACAGGAAGTGCAAGCAGGTAAAAGATAAATGCAAAGAGGAATTCCTGGAAGAAATCAAGAAAATGGCAGCCCAACATAAACCGCTGATTTCACAGACCAAGAAGAAGCAGTGGGTAAGAAACCTAAGCCCTGGCATAGTGGTCCTCAGTAGTCAGTTTTTCCCCAGTTAACTAGTCAAATTCTCCTATTAATTTTCCCAATTCTGTATTGGGAAGAGAAGAGGTAGAATCTGGTTGCAGTGGGCAGCATAGACAATTATTTGTACAGACATATGCAGCAGTGATCGATCCTTCAAATGGTGTATACCTAGGAAAAGGAGGGGGATGCACATTAAGGTAGCATTGGTGAGGGAAAATGATTCTTCATGAAAATTGGGTTGACTTTGTTCACTTGTTTTGCCTGTATGGCTGTTGGGCTGGTGGGAAACACTATTGCTCCTTCAGCTGTTTGGTGGCATGGTGTTTTATATATTGAAAAGTAATAGGTGAAAGATGAGATCGCACACTTCTGCTAAAATCTTCTTTTTAAATTCAGCTATGGTACAAACCGTTTCTGTGATCAACAATGATTATTTTAAGTGTAAAACACCTGGGTAGTGGGACGGTCTAGTAAAACTACTGGGAGGATATTTGAAGTAAGCGAACCGTAATGCTCCTGTGTTTACCTACTTGTTTGATATGCCTGTTGGAACCTCCAGGAACATATATTTTCCAGTAAACGGTCCAAGTCAATTACAAACTGTATTAATCAAGGTACTTTCACTTTGGTGTGCTCCACTTTATTTAGCAGGAGATCAGTGGGCAGATGCTCTGCATAATCTGAGCAGAAGAGGACGAATGCCACTTTTGTGACGTCATTACCCGTTTTAGTTCTTGTCCACATTTTAACTGCAGACTGTGGTGGGCCTGTGTTAGATCTATGGGCTGCCGTATGTGAAATGACTTTACATGTAAAAGTTTGTTTACATAAGGTTACCTCTAATCTGTCATGCTTAGGCCTGGAAAAATGGAAAAGGACACATTTCTTTTTCCATATCAGGACAGATTCAGAGGTAGGAAAATGCAGACACAAGGCTATTTTCATCAACCTGCCATTAGACCTATATGGAGACTCTGATCAGGTCCTTATTAAAAATTGACAGGCAGACTGGACCAGAAAGCCTATGTGAATGGGGCCTTAGGAGACTGTGGATGCTATGCCAAAAAAGGCAAGCAGAGGGCAAAGGATTAGTCCCCAGTATTATCTATAAACTCCCTGCTGATCTTTTTCACATTAATGACTTGCCATGCCTTGTTGCACACTTGGTCTCTTTGTGAAGGCAACTATCTTGGTAGAAGTGCTAAGAAAAAGGTAGATCTTTTCAGGGTACAGCTTAGGCACAATTAACATTTCTGAATGCTCACTTTAATAGATTAAGGTGTAGATATCATGCATTGAGGCTTCCATAGGCCCTTCCTAACTGTGCAATGTTGCTGGCAGCAAGTGAATACCATCTGCCATTTTCTTTCTAGTACAGGTCAGGAAACGAACCAGGGATCTGTTCCCCTTACTCTCTAGTTTTTATGCCTGTGATTTATTAGTGATGTTTTACACCAGTTTTTCTTTGGTATACATTCTGTATAGTAGATACCCTATAGTGTAACATTTATTTTTTATGAAAATTAAAATTTATATCAATCTGATCTGTTACAGATGTCTAATAAACACGGTAGCACTTGTCTTATTTTGTTTGTGTGTGTTTTGTTTCTTTTTCTGATAGTGCTACAACTGTGAGGAGGAAGCCATGTATCACTGCTGCTGGAACACCTCTTACTGCTCCATTAAATGCCAGCAGGAACATTGGCACGCTGAACACAAGAGGACCTGCCGCAGGAAAAGATGAATCCTCCCTCTGCATCGTCTCACTGATATTTTTCCTCAAACTCTGCATTTTATCATTTCCAAGACACAGTACTTGCTTACTACCTGCATACCATATCCGAACCAGCTCCTAGTGTGCTCAGTGCTGGACATTATGCTGACTGCACAGCTCCAGTACTGAAGTGCAGAGATACTAGGTCACAACATGTTTTGCACATTCAGTCTTGTGCTTGACCTTTCCTTCCAACCTGTTTGCTGCCAGATCATCCTGTATTGCTGTGCTGATCTGTGCAAGGAGCTCTTCTGGGAGCATTCATGGTTGGGCCTTTATCCTTCCTCTGAGACTAAGGTTACGCTGATTTGAGAATCTGTTCCATGTTCCTTTTGAAACTATTGCTGAGACACACAGTAGTTTTGCTAGACAATTTTTTGCATCTTCAGGTTGAAGGCATTTTAAGTTTTTTTTAAAGTTTGAAATATTTTAAAATCTTTGTTCTAGTGGTATATTTGCCAGCAGCAGGTTTTAATCTTCCCTGATATAGGCAGAGAGGAAGGCACATTCCTGTGCCTCGAGAAGTGATTTTGGCACCATTTTGTTTTCTTGTGCCTAATGGAGCAGCTGTGGACCAGAATTCCCTCTGGAGTGAAATACAGTGAGGTCAAAGGAAGTGAGAGTCATTGGTCATAGATCTGTGAATGTGAGAAATAATATAAGGAAGAAATGTACTACCTTTAGCAGGGCCTCACTTCTCCAAACCTGCCGTTCATTTCCTTTTAAAAGGCATTATCGTTTTTAATTATTCTGTATCTGGGGGTTAACGTTTTAGGGAACAGGGTTCACAAGGCAAGCGTAGTTCTTGCACACTTTATTTGTAAAATATATCCCATGTTTGTTCATTACCTTATTTTCAATATATAACTTTTATAAAGAAATGGAAATATATTATCCTTTTTTAAATACAGGTAATCCTATCTTAGAACATAGAAATGACGTTACAATTTGCACAGTTCATAGAGATCTATGGAGGCACACTTGGTAGACAATTTAAAGCCAGGAATTACCTTGGATGTTTCTTTGCAGGGTTATTTTTTTTGAGATCCCAGCTGTGTCGTGATCTATCCTCCTTTAGTGTATATAATTCAGCTGTTCACACTACTTTTAGGCATTCAGTTCTAATTTTGGATATTTGTCAGGGTACGCTTACATCGAACTAGCCTGTTTGAAATCACAACCCGTAAATTCTGTGGCCTCATAATTCCAAACGCAGAAAGCATGTGTATTTCTTGTACACTCGACTTGTTTAAGTACACAATTTATATTATTACAAGTTAAGAATTTAACACAATGCAGATTTTCAGTATCCGTGTACCACTGCCAGGTTAGCTAGAACAATCATCATACGCAGGATAACTTAACATCTTCGGAATTATATATGCCATAGTCATCGTGGAGGATGGTATTTTGTGAGTTGACCAGTGTTTACCCAAGCCAGTCATTTCACTTGGTTGCCTGTGGTGACATTGAGTTAGTGCATTCACAAATGGGTGGATTCTTTGTAGAAATGGAACAGGGGAAAACTAACAAGACAGTGACATAGTAGTGGGATTGATTTACAAAACTGGAGAGTGCAAAATCTGGTTCAGCTCTGCATTGAACCAATCAGCTTCCAGGTTTTATTGTCAAAGCTTAATTGAACAAGCTGAAGTTAGAAGCTGATTGGCTACCATACACAGGTGCACCAGATTTTGCACTCTCCAGTTTTAGTAAGTCTACCCCAAATAGTTCAGCTAAAAAGCTTAGTTCAACCTTTGACAGCTGTGCAGGTCTTTGAGAATGCTGAAAGCCTGCTGGGCATCATATCCAGCCCATTACAAAAGAGTGCAAAAATCTGGCCTGTTTATAATCTTTGTATAAAGCTATGGCAATAGAAAATGTGCTACCTCCTAAGAATTCTGCTTACAGACAGCTGCCAACATCACAGTTTTGCCACGCTAAAAGCCGTTACAAGTCTGTTCCACATAGCAAGTCTGAAGAACATTGAGGTTCACACTGCTGTTACTATTGTGATGCATCTATGTGAAAACATTGTTCTTTGGATGGGCTGCGCAGACCTTTTAAAGATTTCCTTGTATGTAGCTGTTGGCAGAAACCTGTGCAGAGCAACAGTGCACTTCTTTTAACAGCCCAAAAAGCGGTGGTATGTGGAAATCTCTAGTGGCCAGTTATAATTCACATTCAGCATCTTCAATTTGGCTGACTATAGATTATGCAATCAGGTTGCAGAAAAGAAAATTGCTTGATTCCCCCATCAATACTGTCAGTGTTTATGGGGGAATCCTTCCCCCCATAAACAGCTAGAGGCAATAATAGGATGCTAAAAATCCAACGTGCTGGTTGTACCCAAGCTGATCGACTTTGGTACAATATCAGCCTGCGCATACGTTGATCGAATCTCAGTCAGTCCCTGCTGAACTGGATGAGATTTTATCCATCTGTGGCCAGCTAAACTAAAGATGATTTTAATTGGTTGTTATGGGCTCCTGTATTTTGTTCTCTGTTACTGAAAAAGTCAGCAAGTATATGAATACAATTTTTTTCTCTTGGTTTTCAGCCCAGTAAATAAATGTAGCATTTCCTGTGCCCCTACATCTGCAATTTGACCAAACTCTTGCATTAAC
The DNA here is from genome assembly GCA_037952925.1 of Lithobates clamitans. Taxonomy (NCBI): domain Eukaryota; kingdom Metazoa; phylum Chordata; class Amphibia; order Anura; family Ranidae; genus Lithobates; species Lithobates clamitans. The sequence continues at coordinate 5,191,371 of JBBGZY010000757.1, read as the reverse complement.
TGCCCTTTGTGGTGACAGATGCCTCCTCGCCACATTTAGAAGGGAGGTTTAATTTTGTGTAACCTGTCTGTATTTTGCGGTATCAAAACAAGCATTACTCATAGGACTAGATCAATAGTTTTAAAAATTTTATTCATTTTACTCTTTCAGATTTTTAAGCTTTTATTTCAGACTATCATTATCCACTTTTATGCTCATTTGTATCCGTAGTCCAAATAGCTTTTACTTGAGAAGTCTTTTATATTGGAATGGGACTTTTAATGTCCAGAAATTTGGATTTAATACAACAATCTAACTTACTAGCTGTGAGGAGGGACCTAAACTGAGGAAATTTGTAAATATTTATATAGGTGTTTTGATATTTATTTTAGGCTTTAGACAATGGCAGTGGGCTACTGTTTTCAGTAACGGAAACCTGTTTGTAACGGATTTCAAGAGATGATGTGGAGGAAAAAAAAATAGTCACCACTACGCCCCTTGTATGGTTCCTTCTGCCTGGGTGGGTGTAGGGTTTCTCCATAGGTTCACCGCAGAGCAGGTTATGGCACTGCGAATTGTACCACACACATGAGAAAAGAGGGTTTGCAAAATTGGATGTGCTGTCACCATACTGATCTCATACCCTGCCCATTCACATAGACAAACTGAATACATTTTTTAACAAAAGGGTTTTTGTGAAAAATGGGATATGAGTAGTCCTGAAGGCCATTTAAGCAGATTAGAGAACTGCTTGTATTGTCCCCAGTCACTGATCAGATTCAGGCCTTGTTACAAACTGGCATTTGGATCTTGGGCTTAGCAAACACAAGATGGTTTTGATTAAGTAGTATAAAGAATGAAACTCATTGTCACCATCTAGTAGAACCACACACACTATTTAAGAAGCTGAATACACCTCTATAATGTTCCTTTACATCAATGTTCTGTCATCCCGGCCCCTTTAACACTATTTGAAAGTTGCCAGCTCGGAGTAGGGTAGTGCTTGCTTTTGCAGGCTTGGTACAGTCCAAGGAACAAAATTTTGCTGGCAGACACCAGGCTAATGCAATGCTGTGGGTTGATCAAGGAACTTGTTTTTAGGCTATTCTCTGGGCACTAACAGCAAGTGCCATCGACCTCTGCAAAGTGATGTGGCTATGAGGGCATATGGCTGTTGGGAACAGCTATACAAAGGCAGCTGGGCTGTGCAGCGCTTCAAGGGGGTACGTTGATGACTGGTCACTCAGTGACCGGTCCATGTGATGGGGAGCAGACATTGTTGTACTTGAAGGTCGACATTATAACTGTCGAAGTAAATGTTCATATGGGGCGTTAAGGATATTGCTGAGTACCTATACTATGGCTATGATTTTTATTTTGTTTTTCCCAGAATTCATCTTTAAGGCAATCCCATCCTGTAATTGCAGTGTATGTGAATAAACCCAACTCTGTGTCATCTTGTTTAGCCAAAATCTCAATTTCCCTCTGCTAGGTGTTCGGTTTTTAGGGTCTACAGGGAAATCTCCAGTAACTAATGGATAAGACCTCATAGTCACAGGCATTTTTAATAATGCCATGAAAATGCTAGTCCCTGCCATGTAATCGCTAATCTAGGGACCTCAGATTTAAATCTTTTAGCAACTTTCCTGAGATGTTTTAGGTGCCCTTCATTCTTCGTTTGAAAGTGTTAAATACATGCCTTAAAAGATATCTGACAAAAGAGAAACATGTAGGCTGCCATGGCCATTCTCTCCCTCTAAAACTACTGTTTGGCTGGCTGTCCTGCTTGACCCTCTGTAGTGCTTTAAATCTCTGTTCTGAAACAAGTATGCAAGCTTGGTGAATTTTCCGATCCGCATACTTTTTCCAGGTCAGTGGGGGACACTTTTCAATTCTGTCGCACAGCAAGGAAAGCTTTCAGCAGTTGGATAGAGACATTGCCAGTAAAGCATCTCATTGGTTGCTATGGATAACAGCCTGCTCCTGTCTGTCAGTTTTCATATACATCTGGTTGGCATGAAACCAGCAAAAACTGGTTGTGTTTTGTGTCCATGATAAATCTTTTCCCTATTGCATTACTGCAAAAGAACCACTCCACTGTTATAGTGACCTGCAGTACAATCCTGGCAACACAAGTTCTTTTTTCCAAGCAACATTATCGATTCAAACCTGTGAAAGAAGATATAGTGTGACAAAACATGTAATATAGAAATCATTCCAGAAAACAATACAATATTGCAATGATCTGCATGACAATAAAGACTTGTGTTCTTTTGGCTTATTTTCCTTCCTGTGTCTTTTGACATGGTTGCACATTGCAGAGTTAAATCGGTGTGAAAACTGAACTTAACAGTTAAGATTGTGGCCTGGTTTTTGTATATGTTGTAAGTTAAAATGGTAAAAAAAAATAACAAAAAAGAAACAGTTTTGAAAGCATTTGTAAAAAAACTGAGTTCACTTCTATTTCTTAAACTGTACTAAGATGTTCTGCTTGGCCACTCTGCACATTGTAATTACCCATTGTGGCTGGTCTAGTTCTATGGTGCATTCTGCCATTTTGTAAGCTGCTCTTACTAGCATCATGTGTTAACATTTGTTAATAAATGTATTTAAAAATTAATTGGTGGTGTCATATAATGGTCCTTTTTCTAACCGATGTTCTCATTTGTAGCACACTTTAGCTTTTGACACTCAGGGCTGTGGATTTGGTCTGGAACTTTGATATCATAGTCTATATCAGCAGCAGATGAAGACCAGATCTACCCAAAACTGGTTTCTATGGGTACCACACCTAGCAAAATCCTCCTTGCCCAACTTTATTTAAAATGCCAATATACACCATACTGCCATCATTTTATGGCTACTAACAGGTTAGGTGAGTGACATTGGTTATCCCTGTTACAATGGGATCTGAAAGTCAGTGGGATATATTAGGCAGCAAGTAAACAGGTTGTCCCTGAGGTTGATGTGTTGGAAGCAGAAAAAAATGGGCATCACAGTTTGTTGTGTATGGGGCTGCACAGCTGTAAACTAGTCAGGGTGGTGCCCATGCTTACCAGTGTCCACAGCCAAAAGTGCTTACCATGGGCACGTGAGCATTAGAACTGAACCACAGAGCAATAGAAGCAGGTGCCCTGGTTTGATAAATCACGTTTTCTTTTACATTATGTAGGTGACTGGGTGTACAAGTGCATCTCAAAAAATGTGAATATTATCAGAAGGTTAATTTATTTCACTAATTCAATTCAAAAAGTAAAACTTGTGTATTATAAAGATTAATTACACACAGAGTGATATATATCAAGCATTTCTTTCTTTTAATTTTGATGATTATGGCTTACAGCTAGTGAAAACCCAAGATTCAGGATCTCAGAAAATTAAAACTTTGTGAAAAAGTTCAATATTGTAGGCTCATGGTGTTGCACTCTAATCAGCTAATTAACTCAAAACACCTGCAAGGCTTTATGTACACTGCTGCTGGTAAACGGACGTTTAGGAGCAGTTTTTTTTTCAGCTGCCCTTGAGCTCTCCTGTTATCTTAACATTACATGTACACAGGGTCGTTTATAGTCATTTCTAGGCAGTTGAGTTTAGAAGCATTTTTTGGAAAGCAAAAAAATGCGTTCAGGACGTATTTTCAGAGGCATTTCAAACACAAAATGCCTGTAACAGCTTGTAAAGGTGTGTAAACACGGTAACTCGCATTTAGCCACTTTCATTTACAGGCGTTTTTAATTTTTGACTATTTTTTTAAAAAATGCTACATGTAAACGCGGCAAAACTGACGTTTCTAAACATCGGTTACTATCTGTCAAGTTAAATCATTCAGGAGAGGTCGTAAAACATCCCATGTACATTAAGCCTAAAGGTTTCCAGAGTCTTTAAATGGGCTTTCAGTCTGGTTCAGTAGGTTACACAATCATTGGGAAGACTGCGGACTTGACAGTTGTCCAGAAGACAAGAAGTCACAAAAGGTAATTGCTAAAGAAGCTGGCTGTTCAGAGTGCTGTATCCAAGCATATTAATGAAAAGTTGAGTGGAAGCAAAAAGTGTGATAGAAAAAGGTGCACAAGCGACAGGGATAACCACAACCTTGAGAGGATTGTAAAGCAAAGGCCATTTAAGAATTTGGGGAAGATTCACAAGAAATGGACTACGGCTGGTGTCGGTGCTTCAAGAGCCACCGACACACAGACTTATTCAGAACATGGGCTGCAACTGACGCATTCCTTGTGTCAAGCCACTCCTGAACCAGGGACAACGTCAGATGTGTCTTACCTGGGCTAAGGAGAAAAAGAACTGGACTGTTGCTCAGTGGTCCAAGGTCCTCTTTTTGGATGAAAGTCAATTTTGCAATTCATTTGGAAATCAAGATCCCAGAGTCTGGAGGAAGAATGGAGAGGCACAGAATCCAATGCATTAGGTCCAGTGTAAAGTTTGCACAGTGATATGATTTGGGAAACCATGTCATCTACTGGTGTTGGTCCACTGTGTTTTTATCAAGTCCAAAGTCAGCGCAGTCCTCTACCAGGAAATTCTAGAGCACTTCATGCTTCCCTCTGCTGACCAGCTTTATGGAGATGCCGATTTCATTTTCCAGCAGGATTTGGCACCTGCCCACACTGCCAAAATTATCAATACCTAGTTTAATGATCATGGTATCACTGTGCTTTATTTGCCAGCAAACTCACCTGACCTAAACCCCATAGAGAATTTGTGGGGTATTGTCAAGAGGAAGATGAGAGACACCAGACCCAACAATGCAGAAGAGCTGAAGGCTGCTATCAAAGCAACCTGGGCTTCCATAACACCCCAGCAGCTCCACAGACTGATCGCCTCCATACCATGCCGCGTTGATGCAATAATTCATGCAAAAGGAGCCCCGACCAAGTATTGAGTGCATACTATACTGTACATGGACATATTTTTCAGTAAGCCAACATTTCTGTATTAAAAATCCTTTTTTTTTATTGGTCTTATGTAATAATCTGATTTTCTGAGATAGTTTTGGGTTTTCTTCACTAGCTGTAAGCCATAATCCTCAAAATTAAAAGAAAGAAATGCTTGAAATGTAAAAATTGCTTGAAATTTTGAGATGCACCTGTATGTGAGTTTCTTACCTTTTTTTCCATATCCTGGTGGTGTGAATGAAAGACATGTATGATTGAGGTAGGCTGCTAGCAGCTCCATGTATCCACATTGACAACATTGTCTTTTTTTATCTTTTGCACTGGTGGTAGTGTGGTATTTTTTATCCTGTTACTTTTTGCTACATTGTTTTCAATAAAGTATTTATTTTCCCTTTAACCCTGGTGTCTCTATAGAAGGTTACTGTGAGGATCTGCCATCCTCAACTTTTTTTCTATATGCTTTTCCTTCAGAGTCCACACCTGATGTAATCAGAAGGTATAGGGATTAAGGAGTGGGGATAATCCCATGTATTTGGTGATTCTCTATTTCAGTATGTGGCTATTGCTGTGGTGATTTTTACTTTTGTTTACTATTTACCTGGGGAAGAGCTGGCAGTAGGATGCAGTATGGGATGAAGGCAAGCAGGTGCAGGCAGAGTGATGCTCTGGGCAATGTAATGCTGGAGAACCTTGAGTTCTGCCATTCATGTGTGTGTTACTTGACAAGTACCATCCACCTAAACAATGTTGCTGACCCAAGTACATCTCTTCATGGAAACGGTATTCCCTGATGGCAGTAGCATCTTTCAGCAGGAATATGTGCCCTACCACACTGCAAAAATGGGTCAAGACTGATTTGAGGATCACAAGTTTTGAGCGGTTGACTTATTCCAGATTTCTATTCAATCGCGTATCTGTGGGATGCGCTGGAAAAACAAATCTGATGAATGGAGGCCCCACCTCACAACTTACAAGACTTAAAGAATCTGCTACTGACTCGTATGTGCTAGATACCACAGCATATCTTCAGAGGTCTAGTGTTGTCCATTCCTCAGGGCTGTTTTGGCCGCAAAAAGGGTACCTTTGCAATATTAGGTGGGTATAAAGTAATGGCTGGTTGGTATACAGAACTGATGCAAAAGTTTTAAGTGCTTTTAAAAAAATATGTAAAGTGAGAATGATTTTATAAATGATGCAATTATTTATCAATTGACCTTCAAGTGTATTAACAGAAAAAACTAAATCTAATTAGCTGGTGACGTTTCCACTTTTTATTTTTGCAAACCGTATTGCAAGTACACCTCCACACAGTAAGTTGTGGAGGCTTTGCACTGCCCCAGTTGCTTCTTTTTCTTCCAGTAATCCCAGACAGACTCGATGATGCTGAGATCTGGGCTCTGCGGTAGCCAGACCATCTCTTCCAGGGCTCCTTGTACTTTTTACTGAAGGTATGGGGGTTTGATTATGCCATTTCTTTGGGAACATGCTGCAGAATGAATTGCAGACCGATCTGATACCTTCCTGATAGTATTGCATGATGGATAAGTATCTGCCTGTATTTTCAGCTTTGAAGGTATCATTATTTCTGACCAAATCTCCAACTCCATATGTAAAAATGCAGCCCCAAACCTACAAGGAACCTCAACCATGTTTCACTGTTGCCTTTAGATATTGCTTCTTGTACACTCTTAAAGCCTTTGGTGAACAAATTGCTTTCTGTTACAGCCAATATTTCAAATAAAGACTCGTCAGCCCAGAGCACCTGCTGCCATTCTTGTGCACATCTTCCATTAATACCACTTCTGACTAAACTTTGCTGTAGTGTAGGTCCCAGGGTCCGACTGACTTCGGCCGGGTCTGAGATTGTAGTGCGACCTTGTGGAAAACAATACTACAAAGGGAAGTCAGTATGATGTGTTACTCGGTATTAAAGGTTCAGGTTTAAAAAATTTTTTTAAAAATCACGAATATGTCATACTTACCTGCTCTGTACCGTGGTTTTGCACAGAGCTGCCCTGATCCTCCTCTCCTCGGGTCCCCTTCTGGTGCTCCTCCCCCTTGACCAGTGGCCCCAATAGCAAAACGCATGATATGGAGGCACTGGTGCATGCTCCCTCCTGAGCCCTGCTCTATGCAGCCATAAGACATAGAGCCACAGCTCAGCCCTGCTCTCCTCATTGGCTCACTGACTGTGTATGACAACAGTGGGAGCCAATGGCTCCCAAACTGCTGTCTCAGCCATTGAGGAAAAGGGGTCCCGGGACAGCCGCTAGATTAAAAGGGGGCTCAGGTGAGTATTGGGGGGGCTGTGGGAGGAGCTGCACTCTGAAGTTTTTTTTTTACCTTTAAGCCTTTACAGTTACATTAAGTTTCCTTAGCCAAGCTTTGCGTTTTGGGTCTTTAGCTTTAACTGTTTGAGCTTCTGCTGGAGCATGTCTGGAAACACGTGACTTCCTTGACATGTCTGTTTGGGAGAGACCTTTTTGATGCTGTAAGACCACCCTGTGCCTTGTTGCTATAAACAGCCTCACTTATGTAGGATTTTTTACATTGAACTGTCTGAGCTGCAGTTTTACTGCCCCCTGACCACTCACTTAAACAAGGGCATACAGCTGCTGGGGGGTTTTACACATGCCGTAGGTGCGATGCTTTGTGGCTGTGGCAAAATTGAAACCCCATGTTGCATTAGGCAGGTAGTACCTCTGCCAAATGCCATTGAGGGAATGGGGTTGTGCTGCAACTGTACTGCAAACTTCATGCAATGCACAAGGTTGCCACACAGTCATGTGGCAAATACCGGTACCCACTTTGAATCACTTTTCAGAAGGGCAGCAAGGGCTGCCGCACAAGAAAATGAGCCTTAATCGTGTGTTCCTAGGAGAAATGATGCTGTTTTAAAAGGTAAAAACATCAATTATTCATTTCATTTAGGGTTTTTTCTGCCGATGAAATTTGTAGGCTGTTAATTGATAAAACCTATTGCATTTTTTATGAAAGCATCCTCACTTTAAAGCATTTTCTAAGGCTGGCCATAAAATGGGCAAGATTTTCTCATAGTTGCAGGAAAGAAAATAGTTTGATTCACAGTCTGTGTTGATGGGGGAATCCCTCCCATGGAGCCATTGTGTTCTCCCGGCAGGGGGGCGGGGTAAGCTGTCCCCGCCGGGGGAACACAGTGATAACTGGCAATAATTGCATGTAAAACCCAACAGGCTGGTTGTACCCAAGTTGATCAATCAACCTAGGTACATTCAGCCTGCCCATACGTGGTTAGAATCTTGGCCGGTTCCTGCGGAGCTGGCTGAGATTCAAACCATTTATGGGAAGCTTAACTTTGTATTTTCTAATCTTATATATAGCATGTATAACAACCTTTACCTTTTATGTTAAAACTTCAGGCAGACTCTATTTTTTTAAAATGCAAGCAATGTAGGTGCCTGAGTCTAACCTGTTGCCAGCCTCTTGCAACCCTTGTAGCTCAGACTGGGAGAGTAAAATGCAGTGAAAGGAGCCCGTCTGTTGTACTGCAGTGCCTCAGTGCTTGCATGAAGCATGAAGATATGAGGAGAGAGCAGAATGCTACAGAAATTAATTAATTAGGCTGCTTCTCACTTAGTACAAAAAAAGGAAGCCACTTCCCCCACCTATGCCATTGCAGCAAGTAGCATTGGAAGGCAACATATGTTAAAGAAAACGCCAAGCTCACTTACCGACCAGTTCGCGAACAACCAAATTAACTCCTTCCAATGCTACTTGCTGCAATGGCCAGTTATAGGTGAGGCAGTGGCTTCCTTTTTTGTATTATATTGGTCAGGCAAGGCACTGACAGCTTTGCAGCCATTGTGCTATGTGCTGGGTGTTCAGTGTGCCCCTGTACCTTTTAGTAAGGGGTGGGCTCCCTTCAGACCATCTGCCCTCCATCTGTCCATCAGAATGCATGTGCTTCCATTGTGGAGTCACTAGTGATAGGACTATAGATACCAAGGTGCCTTGTTGGGGCCTGTAACTTACACATGTATTAGCAAATCTGTGCAGACTAAACCCCTTTTTTTTAATGCATAGTGTTAGACAGGTTAATTTGGTTGTCCACGGGCTGGTCGGTAGGTGAGCTTGGAGTTTTCCTTGGATTATTTTCTTGGCTTTTTTTTCTAACTTATGCTTCTCACTTAGTGTCTGAGACAGAGGAACGGATAATATCTGTTAATATCGCTTGCCCTGCCAAACAGGACTGTACTGTGTGAATCTCAAAATTGGATGGACAGAAATACAAATTGTTTGGCAGGTAAAACCTCTACAATATATGTATGTTGTGTTTGTATTTGGTGGGCACCTTCCCAGTGCCATAATCTTCCTGTGCAGTGGAGGTTAAAAGAACTAAGAGACTATGCAGGCTCTCATCAAGAGTGCCCGACTGTGCCTGCACTTTCTGCCCAGCTCCTCTATTCATAGAAGTCACACTACAGTTCATATTAATGAAACACATTCTATGAATGGTGGGGGCAGACTTTTCAGTTGTGTACTGGTCCTGCATTTATAGATCTTGTTTCGTTTATGAAAGCTGTTGTAACAGCTTCTATGAATGAAGCAGCTGGGCAGGCATAGTCAGCCATTCTTGATGAGTGCCTGTCACTTGTTTTTTTTTTTAACTGCTGACACACGGAAAGATTAAGTGAGGGGAGGGAGGCATCAAAGGAGGACAACAGTACAAGGGACACATCTCACTGAAGGTAAAACTTGTCCCTTGCTTAATAGTTTGGGCACATGAAAAGCTCTATGCAACATCTGTTTGGTTTATGCCTCAGCTCATCCCAGCCATTTTGGCAGAAAAAAAGGCAAAGCCACAGTGACCTTGCCCCCCTTCCTTCTCCTTCAATTCATAGAATACACAAACTGTTACCTGATGCCAGGACCCTCTTATCAGCCCAAATGATTGGATACACAAAGACCCTTTCCATTAACCAATACACACTTCAATCTAGAAACCATAATAAAACTGTCACATTCGCAGGCATGAGCAATCCAGAAAACAAACAGATACTTGGTAATAAATACCTTTTAGCTGAAGTCTGTAGAATACACATATCTGTCTCTTGGTAGACTATATAATCCCAGTATATTTCATAACTCATGATATAATAACAGCACAGCCATAATAAGAACATATTTATTTTTCTCTGTTAATTTGTAGCATTTTGAGCCCAATCGGTCATGCCCTAGAACTGATGAAAGGTGACCAAGAAATTGTTTTATACTCAGATTCTGTGTGGGTCTGTAATGCTCTTACAGAATTTCTGCCCTTCTGGCACACCCACCAGTACATGTCCTCAGGTCTCCACTTAAACATGCATCCCTGTTGAAATATATTGTAACATTGTTGCAAAAGTTGCCAGTGAAACCATGGGTGTGCAAAGTAAAAGGTCATTCAGGTACTGCACTATACTGGGAACAAAATGAGGTGGTGGATTGCTTGGCCAAACAAGGAGCATAGAGAGGGGAGAGCTGGGAAATTCCTTAGAATTTAGCGGACCCAGTCTTGTGCCCTCACAAAATCTTGCATAGAAGCTTTTGATATTTCAGACATACAAAGGCAGGATGACAACATTAAGGAAATCATGCAAAAACTGCAAAATGAGACTGGTGAACTCTCTGAGGGGAATACTTTGGCAAAGTAGATAAAATACCTCACATTATCAGAAGATAAAAAGGTATTGTTGCATCATGGAGATGAAGTAACTTGTGTGGTTCCTGAAAAATACCAAAATGAAATGATTTACTTGTGCATGACCTGCCTATTGGGGGTCATCAAGGGTCAGAGAAAACAGGTGAGTGGCTCAAGAACATAGGTTGGTGGCCTTCCATGATGACAGATGTGAAGCAGTATTGTGACAATTGTATTGTCTGTGCACAGGTTCACCCGCACCAAGGAAGATCAATGCCCCGTTACGAATACGACTGAAAGAAGGGCCATGGAATGCCTTACAAATGGATTACATGGGACCCTTGCCAGTCACTTCTAGAAACAACAGATACATCTTGGTATTCACAGATCTGTTTTCTAAATGGGTAGAGATCTTCCCAACCAAAAGTAACATTTCACAGAATACTGCTAAGATTTTGGTGGAACAGGTGTTCAGTAGATGGGGGCTCCCATCAATAGGGTCGGATCAGGGGACCCATTTTACTGTAAAGGTGGTAATAACCTGCCTAGAGATGTTAGGGGTGGAGCAAAAATTTCACATTCCATATCACCCAGAATCTTCGGGTCAGGTTGAAAGAGCCAATCGACAGCTTAAGACAATGCTAAAAAAAATGTGTCCACATCAATGGTAAGAACTGGGATAATCTGTTGCCATTACTGGCCATGGCCATCCGAGCAACCCCCTCATATGCTACCCGGTTGACACCCTTTGAAGTGCTGACAGGTAGACCGATGAGACTCCCTTAACATCTCTGGCTAGAGATGCATAACTCTACCATAGACAGACTTTCAATGGACCAATACCTCCTTAAACTCCAAAAAGTGGTAAAAGAGATCCATGTATTTGCAGCGGCACAAATGGGTAAAAGTCAAAAGAAAGCCAAGGCGTATTTTGACAAACGGGTTCAAGAATGCACTTGAGCCATAGGAGAGTTATGTTCTTGGAGCTACATCCCCTGGATAACAGTCTAAGTAAAAAATGGAGAGGCCAATTTTCCATTATTGACAAATTAAGTCCTTCTGTATATAAGATCAGAATATAGGAGGGCAAAAAGACACAAGATAAATTGGTTCGTGTGAACCAACTGAAACGGTTCTTTGGAGCCAAAGAAATCAACTAAAATGTGTTGCTTTCTTTCCTTTTAGAGCCATGAAGTTGATGTGGATTATGTTCCTGCTCCATCTGATCGGACATACCAAGGGAAAGGAGACTGGTCCACTCATCAGTGTGATCGTCAACAAGAATCCGGTCTACTGCCTAGAGTGGGAATCCGTCTTACTGCCTGTGGCGATTGTAGGGACTGTGGGGAAGCAAGTTTATTGGTGGAGTCCCATCGATAATCATCTAGTCTGGGTTAATGGCGTTGCTGGGAATGTCACTGACTACTGGGATAGAGTCGGGAGTTTTCAGAACAGATCCTTGTTGATTCAAGAGACACGGTTAAATAATGCTGGAGAGTGGAAATATTTCTTTGTTATCCCCATCCCCTTGTCCAGCAACACACATGCATCCACTCTTCAGTACGTCTCAGGAACAGTTACCTAGCATGTCCCCAAAGACTAACACCCCTGCTCCTACAACTTTGGCCCAGAATACAGCTGCAATCCCCTATAACAAACCAACATCCTTGTAAAGCAAAAAAGAAGTGCAGCGCTAGAAAATCAATAATGACTAACATTGATTCATGACATACAATGTAGATATATCCCAAAAGTGTACGTAAATGTGGTTAATAAATATACAGGGTTTAACGTGGTTGGCAGATATGTTTAAGTAACACACTTGTTGGAAATTGAGTCCCAAGAACATCTACTTAAAGTGTACATGTCTGACATATGCTGGTGTAGAGAAAAGTCCATAAAACATCCGTTGAGGTATGTATAACACCAAGAATTGTGAAAAAAAAGTATCGTGTTGATAGGAGATCCACCACCATATGTATGAGAGGGGGGCTTACCAGAGCACACCCACTGTGTCAAATAGGCTTATATGGATGAGGATCCCAGGAGATGTAGCAAGGGTGACCAGGATACTTGTAGGTAGTATATATGGCAGGGGCGAATCCCATCAAATATCCAAATCATATGTGGAAAAGATATGAAAACACATAGCGTAATACTGTATAAAAAAAGCTTTGCAGCCTATTTATTTAAGGTAAAACACTCACATTTGAGAACATAAAAAACAGCGCTGAATATGGATAAAATTGTGTCAGTGGTGTCAGCAAGCGGTCTTGACGCGTTTCGTCCTACCGGACATAATCTGGGGTGCTGCTTAAACATATCTGCCAACCACGTTAAACCCTGTATATTTATTAACCACATTTATGTACACTTTTGGGATATATCTACATTGTATGTCATGAATCAATGTTAGTCATTATTGATTTTCTAGCGCTGCAGTTCCTTTTTGCATTTCATTATTTTTTACAAGTTTTTGATCACTTGTTTGTGCTAGCTGCTCACATTTACTTTTGACAGCACGATATTCACCTATATAATTTTTCACAACATCCTTGTAATGCCCATCACTGCAAGAGGGACCACCTAGTGGCCTAACGGCAACATCAATCCCTGGAATATTGTTTAATAACGTGAAGTTCATTCATGTACCTGTGGTACTTAATTTGTCCCAGTGGAACATGGCTGAATTTGGCTCATGTGCCTGGACAAATGTGTCTCTGTTTTATTCTTCCTTGCTGGTAGATTTGATTGCCTCCCATGCAAGCCGAACTTGGGATCCATTTGCAGAACCAAACCTCACTCCCCACAGGGGCATTTTCAGATCCAGAAAGTTAAAGGGTTTGAACAGCATACTTGGGTCCATCCCAGGACTTTTTGGATCTGGCATGTCAATTTGGAACCGAGACCATTTGTCAGCGATTCGCAGACATATCAGATATTTCGAACAGAAGGAGGAAACCAGTTCTGCAGGGTGTTGAGGGGCTTGCAGAAGAGAAAAGGTTTACGGTTTATAACATGAAGGGCATTGCCCAGTTGTTTGAAAAGACACATCAGAAAATAAACAAAATTATAAATATAACCAATCAGAAAGCTAGAGAGGGTGGTATGGGCAAAGAGGTAATATGCACTGCGTATGGAAATTTTGTTTTAACAAAGGTCACTAATGTCATCCGAGATATTCAAGCAGGTAAAATCCCTGATATATTAAAAGATACAGACCTTATCCAATGGTATTGTACTCACACTAATATTAGTGGTGGAATGAATGTACATTCTGGAGAAAAGTGCAAACCTTTGCCGGTTTCCACAATTCGAAATATAGGGATAGTGACACCACACCCAAATAAAGGGCCATTTGCTTGCAAGAAGAGCCAGTCACTGTGCACCTACCGTGACCTAATGTATGTGTCCTTCACCATGTCGCTGCCAGTGTTCCATCCACAAGATGACTACTTTAATACGTCGGTGTCTAAACACTCCCTTGGGTACCTCAAAAACAATGTGTACAAGGAAAGGTTGCACCTCCCCGAAATGCTCAGTCAAGTTCAAGGGCGATGGAAAGCACCACACAATGCCTGCTGCACTGTCAAAGACAGTGCAGGTACTAATGCCGTTGTGATGTGTTGGAAATCGACACTCCAGTCTGTGCTCTAACCAATGACTCGGATCCCACAGCCAAAGTAGCAAGGGACCCCCACCTGGAAAGTCCATGCCAACCACCCCAAGAAACAAGTCCAAGTGAGATGGAAGCTAACTGCCCCGTGAAGTTGACAAAATGGAGAACACCAAGCACAAAGGTCACCTACCACATCGATGGACTGTTCTGTGTCGTTACCAATCACCAGACATTCCTCCATGGGGGTCAGTCGTGTCCAATACCCTATCCAAATTTTTGCTTCATTCCACATGAGTACACTATTATTGGGGAAACTGTAGTAACCCCCATACCAGTGTTAACAGAAGACTATATCATTGAGAGTACCTCTGATGTCCCAGATCCTATACCATACATTCCCCATTTTGATATAAACGTTGATACCCTCTTAGTAAACCTTCACAATCTGCGTGCAAGGAAGGATACCCATATAATTCAAATTAGTAATGACATGGTGAAGACAGGAAAAAGGTTGAATGAACTTTTACATGATTTCAGCTTAGTCACCTCTAGGACCTGGGTGGAAATGGGAATAAAAGGTCTTCTCATATTGCAGTGTGGGTTACTGTTCTTTATGATGGGCATGGTAATATATCTTGGCCAACTTCTAAGATGGCAGAGGGAGAAACTTAATTCACTAATGGAGATTAGACATAAACTATTACTCACTTGAGTGTGGCCTCGTCTCATCTGTCTGAACTTGCCACAAGGGGTCATCTGTTGCCTTATGTGGAGTTTATGAGTAATCTCCATTAGCAACTGGGAATATCTGTGTGTGTATATATATATATATATATATATATATATATATATATATAGTTTAGAATAAGAAATAAGATTAGTGTGTATGAAATATTGCTGTTGGTAAGGGGTTAACCTATCCAGATGTAGATATGACAGGCTTTGGGCTTGAGAATATAATTCATTTAACAGTTCCTTTTGACTTGCAGGAATGTTAGGTGTGCGTGTGTTATGGGAGATGGTCTGCTATTTACCGTCGTAAATTCAAATGCAAGGAAGAGATACCATCTGAGTTGAATACTGTAGTGGAGACTTGACGGGACCAAATTTGTTAGCAAGATAAAGGCTTTGTAGTCCCCTGTGTTAACCAACCCTTTATTCACTTCAAAGGGTGTTTGATATGCTGAGAATATTTCTTTGATCTGTTAAGGAATGAACAATTTGCCCCGGCTATGACCATGCATAGTTAAGTGCCCCATTCAAGAGAAGGTGATGACCTCCTCTTTAATTAATTTCTCTTCAAACTAGATATCTTCCCAAGAGAGGAGGTGCTATTGAGGGGCTGAGTTATGCTAAATTAAGTGGAAGGGGAAATTGTGCAATCTTGGAGGAGATACGCCCAGAGAAAGGAGAGGGGTGACAGAATTACCAATCAGGGGGGCTCTGTTCAAGTCAATGAGAGATGGGCCTATATTAGTGGGATTTCACATAGAGGAGTCATGAATCTGACGTGGACCTAAACACATCACTACCAGTAAATATCAGGTCAGCTCCCAGCACTTAAAGAGGAGTTCCACCCAGGGGGGCCGTCAAAAAAAAAAAAAATTAAAAGTCAGCAGCTACAAATACTGCAGCTGCTGACTTTTAATTGGACACTTACCTGTCCCTGGGTCCAGCGATGCGGGGGATCGAAGCCCCGCTCGTCCCCCCCTCCGCTCGTCGGCGCCGGCATTTCAACTGTGGGCGCCGGGCTGTGGCTTCACAGCCTGGCACCCACTGCGCATGCGCGCGCGGCGCCGTGCGCCGTGATTGGCCGCTCAATCACCTGGGACCTGTAATGGGTCCCAGATGATTGACAGGAGGGAGGGAGCAGAGCGGAGCCCTTCCTGTGCCGAGGGGGAAGTGATGTCACCAGCCCAGGCAAAGGAACAGGCAGACTACGAGGGACCACCTAGCAACAGGCATTTAGAGGTAAGTGAAAAAAAAAATATCCAAATGTTTTTTGTTTTTTGTTTTTTTTTAGAATTTTTCCAGGTATTTTTGTTTTTTGGGTGGAACCTCACTTTAAGGTATACCTGCTTGTCATATGTTTGATGTTTTTATTTTGATGAATATACTCTGTATTCTTTTTTTTTAACCTAATATTTACTTCCTTAGTGTAGACTATAGATAGATGGTTGTGTATTAGATAGACTTTCAACTACTCACTAATAAATGATGTTATTGTGTTAAAGATTTCACTCTTGATCAAAGAACTCTCATTTAACCCACATCATATCTTTGAGATATTAAATCTCAAATATAATAAACGGGTAACAAACAGAACCCACCCAATTCCTCTCCTAGGCGACAAAACCCCCTTGATATCAGAGAAAAGGAGAAGTTGAAGCTCCTTAAGTTGACAGCTTTCCTGTACCTTCAAGCATATGAAGACCTGTCAAGTTATGAGAGCCAGTGTCTACTGAAACGGGACATAGTTAATATTCTCACCCGCAACTCCTTTTTATTTGTCTGTTGCATTATTGTCTTTGTTTCTGTGTTAACACCCTTTTTCTGTAAATATTTTATTTGCACCATTTTTTTACCTTTTCATTTTCAAACCATATTTTGAAAAGTGTTAAACTGTCTCTATTGCCCTACTGCAAACTGTCTCTTGAAGAGTGTTACTGTAGTATAAATCTCTGAATATACCTGTCTGTGATGACAGTATGTGTTACAGACGTTTATTTTAAAATCATAATTGTTATTGCTAATCTTGTGAAATTTTCCGACATTTTGGTAAAAGTTGGGACAGGTTAAAGGATTAATTGTTTAGTTAACTTAACCCAGTGGCAATTGCTCTTAGGCTGCTAGCACCTAGAGTGTGGTCCCACGAGCTGGAAAATCTTTGTGCAGGGTGAGGCTGAGAGTGTCATTGTTGCATATCCATGACAGGGTAGTGGGAAATAGACCAGTCACTTGTCACACATTGGTGAGAAGGGCAGTGGTCTGACACGGCATTCATCGCATATTGGTGGCAGCAGTGGGATAGTCCTGATTAGAGCATTCAGTGCAGCATTGGGAATTAGCTCTGCACTGAAGAATTGTAACCTTTGTGGAAACAGTGCTTAGAGACAAGCCGCTACATTTTTTTTTTGTTTTTTTTTTCAGAGACAGTAACAGCTCCTTCCTATCTCTGCTTTCTGTTCTATCTTTTATTTTTGCAAACATGCCTGGTTTGGCAGACTACAAGTCTGCAATGAGCAAAAATGACCTGTGTGCTGAATGTGAAGCAAGAGGAATTGACATCTTTGGCAAGAATCGTAAAAGCCTAATTCATGCCCCACAGGAGGATAATATCCGGGTAGACCAGAATCCGGGGGAATCTGGAAACAAAGGGGTTCCCGCAACTCTTTCGGAGACCAGTGGTTCAGAAACAGCCTCTCAGGATGGGTAGAGACTGACACAGGAGTATCACTGAATGTCACCCCCAAGCCACAGCATGAGCAGGCCAACACCAGAGTGCCCCTAACCAGCATAGACTCCTCAAATGCAGGAAGCACTACAATACATCCTCTGGCGTACCTGCAGTTTCTCAGGTGCCAGGCTGAGAGAGAGGTTGTGCAGAGGGAGGCTGATCGCCGGCACAAACTGAAGATGGCTATGCTCCAGCAGCAGTGACAGGCTCAGAACTTTAGAACCCTAAAGCATAGCGACACCTCTCTTCCTGTGAGCCAGGCAGCCAAATTTCCAGTAATGGAAAAGGACAGTGACATTGACATGTATCTTCTGTCATCTGAAAAAACATGCCGTCAGTACCATCTGCCCCAAGCACAATGGGCCCGGTACCTGACACCAGGGCTGCTCCGCAGGCAATGGATGCTTATGTCGAATTGCCAGCGGAGCAGGATGACTATTATGGGGCCATTAGGGACGCGATCATCCGAATGTATCAGTTAACCCCGGAAGTGTACCAGAAGCAATTTAGGTTCTTGCCAAAAGGATCTGGGGACTCTTGGATAAACCAGAGGTGGACCAGAGGTTTAAAAGCAGATTCCTTTGAGTCCCTGGAGGAACGCATGGTCGAAGATTAGCTGCTACACATCTGTCCTGCAGATGTCAGATAATTTGTGTTGGAGCGAAGGCTAGCCTCTGCCAAAGCAGCAGTAAAACTGGCAGATAC
This sequence comes from Lithobates clamitans, assembly GCA_037952925.1. Lineage (NCBI taxonomy): Eukaryota > Metazoa > Chordata > Amphibia > Anura > Ranidae > Lithobates > Lithobates clamitans. The sequence continues at coordinate 5,173,042 of JBBGZY010000757.1, read as the reverse complement.
CTATATCAACACTCTGGTATTTGACTATTGCAAGGCTTCCCCAATGGCTGGAAAGGAGGGAAATCCCACATGGCAACAGCATCTACCACTGCAAGTCAAGTCTCCCCGCAACCAGCACCTGCAGTCAAACTGTTAACTGATGCCCGGACCCTCATATCAGCCCATTGATCAGACACACACGGACCCTTTCCATTAACCAATACACACTTCAGTTTAGAAACCCTAATAAAACCGTCACATTTGCAGGCATGACCATTTGGGAAAACAAACAGGTACTTGGTCATAAATTTGATAGAAGCACCACAAGCCATAGCACAGAGTTTATAAGTGTGTAGCTGCCTGCACAATGATTACCCCTGAGTGGGGATAACCTCAAATCAAATTCAAACAGATGCGGCGCTACTACTTTTTAAATATATATACCAATATGTGTATAAAACCACAAGGTATAATGTGCTTCCCACAACTCAATACTTTCCTCTACTTAACCTTAGCTGGTGCTTATAAACAAATATACAGTATCTCACAAAAGTGAGTACACCCCTCACATTTTTGTAAATATTTTATTATATCTTTTCATGTGACAACACTGAAGAAATGACACTTTGCTACAATGTAAAGTAGTAAGTGTACAGCTTGTATTACAGTGTAAATTAGCTGTCTCCTCAAAATAATTCGACACTCAGCCATTAATGTCTAAACCGCTGGCAACAAGTGGAATCTGTCCTGTTAAACCAATGTATGGTCTTGGCCACCATACTGCAGCTCAGTTTCAAGGTCTTGCCAATCTTCTTATAGCCTAGGCCAGTGATGGCGAACCCTGGCACTCCAGATGTTTTGAAACTACATTTCCCATGATGCTCATGCACTCTGCAGTGTAGTTGAGCATCATGGGAAATGTAGTTCCAAAACATCTGGGGTGCCAAGGTTCGCCATTTTTATGTAGAGCAACATAACTTTTTTGCAGATCCTCAGAGAGTTATTTGCCAAGAGGTGCCATGTTGAACTTCCAGTGACCAGTATGAGAGAGTGAGAGCAATAAAACCAAATTTAACACACCTGCTCCCCATTCACAACCGAGACCTTGTAACACTAACAAGTCACATGACATCGGGGAGGGAAAATGGCTATATGGGCCCAATTTGAACATTTTCACTTAGGGGATTACTCACTTTTGTTGCTCGGTTTAGACATTAATGGCTGTGTTGAGTTTTTTTTGAGGGGACAGCAAATTTACACTGGTATACAAGCTGTACACTCACTACTTTACATTGTAGCAAAGTATCATTTCGTCAGTGTTATCACAAAAAAAGATATAATAAAATATTTACAAAAAAGATCAATTCATTATATAAAAGTGCACCGTGCCTGTGAAAAAATCTATTTCAGATAAATAAATCAATTCAAATATGAAAGTGCACCATGCCTATGAACAGATCAACTGCAACACTAATATGTCATAAATGCAATATAATAAACCCAATAAAGAAAGAAAGTCCATGAACATAGAGGTTTGTGGTGTTTTAAAGTGCCCAATGGTCAAATTTTATGACATTCAGTGGTCTTGGTGAAATCACTCAGTGCTCCCCACCTTTGTCACCACACTCACCATATTATGATGACGCAAGTCCTTTTTATAAAACAGCCTTCCTTTTGCTGTCCCTGCTGCTCTCGTTCTGAGTGGATAGGTATTCCTCTGTAATACTCCATCATGCATGCATGTAAGGGGAGATAAAAACCAGGCAGCCTTCCATTTTTGGGAATTATAACAGAAAATTGTATCCTATTTACCGTCATTTCCTTTTCTGGTGCCTATTCATGGCAGCATACATGTGATTGTAGCCCCGCCTACTTCTGCCCACAGGACCAGTGCATAGCTATAAAAGGTTAACACCCACACAACAGTCCATTACCTGTACATCACTAGAAACAAACTGGGTGGGTTTGGTATGCTGCCCTGGATAGGCACCAGGAAAACAAAATTACGATAAGTAGGATACAATGTTCTGTTTTCCGGGTGCCTCCATGGCAGCATACATGTGATAGATCAATACTAGCTATTAGGCTGGGAAGCTTCAGCAAACTTGGTCATAAGAAAGCGAGTAAGCTACTGGCTTCCTGCCAAAGACAGGTGTGTGTGCTGAAAATGCAGGATGCACTTAGCTGAAAACTGAAGATGACAGTTTTAAAAAAAATATTTATATTTTTATATATAATTGTATTATATTCAACTTTTTTATTATTATAAATTTAAAATAATATGAATTTATTGTTGGCCATTTATGGCACCTTTGGTGCAAGAAAAATGCAGTCTGCAGTTTCTGACCATCTCTTGTATCATATCTGCAATCTCTTACATAAACTTAAAAACACTGCCAATGGTATTAGCAAAATTTCCATTAGGTGCAACTCTAGCAGACATGATACAGGAGATGGTCAGACACTGCAGCCATGATACAAGAGATCAATGCAGCCTCACCAGTGTCCATCAAATGTAGCCTCGCCAGTGCCTTTTAGATGCAGCCTAGCCAGTAACTTTCAGATGCAGCCTCGTCAGTGCCTGTCAGATTCAGCCATCTCCTGCTGTGTCACAGAGCTGGATTTGAATTTTCCGGGCCAGGCGGCTGCAGTAACAAAGTTCCGCCTCCTATAATACACATCACACATTAAATTTCCCCTTTTTCTGTGCCGTTATTGGCACCTTTTCTTCTTTTGGCGGCATGCAAAAAACATCTTTTTAGGCCAATTTGTTTCGGCGGCAGAAGTTTCGGTGCACCTCTAGTAGTGAGGATTAAGCCCATCAGTAGTGCTGAAAGTATGTGCCATTATAGAAACAGATTGGCTCCCCTGCCTGTTATGTTGGCTGACATCTCTGCATGAGGTGCCCACGATGTTCAAAGACTGCTGGAGGAACGTACAAATTGCTTTCAGTGGTTGCAGCTCGGCCATATAGCTGGACATTAGAATTAACTTTAGGAACCGCAAGGTGATTGTGCACTGGAGCCTTCTACTATTGTTGGTTTCTAAAGAGCTAGGTATAGCTACTTTGGCTAGCTAATGAATACAAGTGTGCCATCGATGATCTGGATGTATTGAAGAAGTACTTCACCTAAGTCAGACAAAGCAATCCTACTATGGGCTAGGCAAACAACACCCACAGGCTTTTGATGTCATGACAACATCCAGGCTGTGAACTTCCTGCAGCTCGAAGAGCTTCCCCAATAATTCACATACCAGAAACTGGCTTCAGATAAGGGCGAATGTCCGCCTGGTAGAAAAACAATTGAGCACCATCCGCGCTACCCTCCCCATCCACACCAACATTCAAATCCCCAGGAAAGGCCCTCGGAGTGCACTCCCCTTCAAGGGGACACGCCCCCAAAGCCTGCCCCAAAAATTACAGTGCAGGTGGAAAAAGGACAATGGACAGTACCCAAATGCTCCCGCAGCAAGTGTGTTAATCTGCCTACAATTACCCCAAGCCCCTGGTAGAACACAGGGAAAGTGAGGATAGAAACCTAGGTGGCAGCCTTGCCAATCTGATAAACCGTAGTCCACAGCCAAAAGCTCAGGATGCACTCATAGATTTAGTAGAGTGCATCTTGTCAGGACAGGATGGAACATGAATCCTAGACCATGGAGTTGGTTGATGGTCTGCTGAGTCGACTTGACATGATAGAGCTAGAAATCAGAGCATCAGTACAGGATCCATCTTGAAATACAAAAGAGGAAAGTAAAGGCTGAGAGATAAACTTTCCATCCCGACCACATCCAACCAAGAGACGGAAACTTCCTTTGGGTAAATTGGATGCAGATTAAAGAACTGAATAAGGATGTCCTGTTTGAGGAGACAGAAACTAGCCGTGGTTCTATTAACCTTGTCTTATGTTAAACCTGTGTAAGGTTCCATGGCAGTCAACAGTTACCTCCCCAAGTGAAGGCTACGAGTTAACTACTTAAGATCCCACAAAGTCACATGGACAGCAATATTAAGAGCCAAGTGCTAATCTAGGCCCAGCTGCAGGAGAGAACTTGTCCACCGAAGAAACTTTTGGGGAGAAAGTCCTAAAGCTTACACCAAGATAAGCAATCACCACATGTCCAGTAATAGATTTAACATGAAGAATTAGACCCCGCCACTTAGCATCAAGGGATTCCTAGACCCCATGATGCCCGGTCTCAGAATTTGAGCTTCAATTATCAAGCTGTCAAATTCAGCTTGAAGCTGGATGGCAAAACACATTCCTTGGGAACAGATGAACCTGATCCAGTAGATCCCTCGGAGCAACTGTCTGGCGCCCCTTTTAGGTCAGTGTACCACATCTGCCTCAATCAGCCTGGAACACCGGAATGCTTTCCATTCCAAACATGCAAGACAAATGAGGGAAGGAAGGACTGAAAAGTCACAGGAGCATCCTACCAGAGGACCACTGCACCTGAGCCAAAACTGCCTTGCCTTTAGTTTGACCTCAGGGGTCCGATGGTCAACCTCTGAAGTTGCTTACCTGGGACACACCACCAGGAATAGCTCCAGGGGAAGAAATCAATTTCACAGATTTAGGCACTGCTGTCAGATGCAGTCTGCCTGCCAAGATGTATACCTGGAATGCTCATGCCTGACAAGGCTGGAGCCTGACGTTTTTCCAAGGATATCAATCTAGCCTTTTGCTACTGAAAAACTCTGGATCCACCTGAAAATTTAGGTACGCCACCTTTATGGCATTGTCTGCTTGGATTCAGAATATATAAAACAGCCCAGAACTTCTGGATGCTATCTTGGAAAACAAGATGCCAAAGACAACCAAGCCCCTTGATATCAAGGGTGTCTAGGTCTCTTCCCCAGAATGATCCACTGAGGTATCTTGCATAAAGGATTCCTTAAGAGAAGACTTCCTTGCTCGAAAGACAGACCCCTGAGTCTCAGCAATAGGGAAATCACCTGACCAAAGACTGAGTCAACTTGTCCCTCGAAGAACAGAGGCCTGTAAAAGCCTGTGGTGAAACCAGGCCAAAGGAATTGCCTCACATGAGGCTACCCTCAGTTCTAGGCTTCTCATAAAAAAGTGGAGATCCAGATCGCTCCTGGTACAGACAGCTTGAATCTGAAACTAGAGTATGTAAAGTTATCAATGAGAAAAACTCTGTCCTCAGCTGTGAGTAGGGCCATCCAGACATTACCAAGATGAGTCGGTTCCACCGACGATCTCTGAAGGCTCTGATCCTATCCAAATTACTGGAATATCTGGAGGACCATGTCAGGTTGCTTGATGTCAGCCCACACCAATTATTCCCCATCTTAGGATCTCTCTATAATATTTCAAGAAGGCAATGAGGCTAGTACTATGTCCAGCATCCTAATACAGGAGGTGCTGAACAATAGACAGGGGCAGGATCCCAGAATGGTAGTGCATGGGCCCAAAAGCAAGGCACAGAAATTGCTTAAGGGATGGGAACATTAATTATCCTTGATGCCCGCCAAGCCAGAAAGTGCCCCAGGAAAAGGGAGGCAATGCATATTTTGTATTTTTCTATGGAAAATTTGCATCTGAACCCAGCCCCTTAAAGCTTCAAGATGCATACCATATAATGCCACCATGGGCTTTTGGATAGTGAACTGTTTGCCACCACAATTGGGGCAGAAACACCTTGACCCAGAAAACCTTCCGAGGATATGCAGAGATCACAAATGGAGAAAAGACGCTTCTTAACATAACAATTAGAAGGAGAAAAAGAGTAGTAGAGTAGTAATGATAAGTGTTCAACTTCAGTCGCATCTCTAATGCTGTTGACCTGGACTTTCTCAAAAAGAACCTGTCCCTGGAAGGCCATGCAGGCTACTTCTTCCGACTGAGGAAATGCTGTAGCAAGTTTCTTACCTAGAGCCAGCTCTGTTTTTTTTACTGGCTACTCTGGTTCTTCTCCACTCATGCTAAACTTACCTACCTTTAAAGAAACTGCCAGCAGGGGCAAAGCCTTAGGCTGAACGTAAAGTATCAGCTTATCCTCTCTGTTCTTCCTAGCCAGCAGTTGGCCTGCTCTCTGCTGAGGGAGGCTTTATGCAGTTGGTAGCAACAGTATTGGAATGCAGCTTGAGGATTTCTCAATAACTTGGATATGGTAACTTCACACAGGCCCACAGAAATCCTTTGCAGCTATGAATAGTTGGTAGGAGATCTTCTGCCTACCCCTTTAAGGCAATCTTGACACACAATTTATCTTCTAAAGGCAATTTCATCCAAGCTCACAGGAATCCTTTACGGCAGGGATATGCAATTTGCTGACCTCCAGCTGTTGCAAAACTACAAGTCCCATCATGCCTCTGCCTCTGGGTGTTATGCTTGTGGCTGTCAGTCTTGCTATGCCTTATGGGAATTGTAGTTCTGCAACAGCTGGAGGTCCGCTAATTGCATATCCCGGCTTTTACTGCTATGAATAGTGGGGTGGAAGAGCTTCTGTCACCTTATTTAAAACAAGCTTGACACATTATTTACTTTGTAAATGCAGCTTTACCCAGGATTCACAGCAATTCCTTGCAGCTAAGCATAATGGACCAGAGGGCTTCTGTCTGCCTTTTTATGGTGGTCCTGACAGACTCTTCAGGCCATAGTGTTGGCGTTTGCATTATGGAAGAGGATTTTCTCTACCTTGGACTGGATTTCTGGTGCTCCTCTCACGCATATTCCTGTCAGTGGGACAGGCTGGGCTCCTTAGCCAAGGGAGAGGTCAGTTCGCACATGAAAGCACTCTTTTAGCAGCAAAATACCTACCTGGTCTGATGACCCTTACCTATAGTAACTGTGTGGATCTTTGTTATGCAGTGAGCTCATAGTGCAGGGTAGCTGGAGCACTGACAGGTATAGTCAGGTATAATATTAATGACACATTGAGACATGAGTAAGGACATATCTATTAGCTAGGCAGCAGGAAATGGCGCTTGATGCAGGGTTTGTGGCTATGGGTATGCTGGCATGTAGTCCTATTGTGTGAATGCCCTATCTGTAAGCCGATGGGTCTTTAACCCCATGTTCCTCAACTCTTCTGCCTGCCTCCCACTCCTGGCAAACTTCTCACCTTGCCCACTTCCAAGATGGCTTCCAGGTAGTCTTGCCCAACTCTAAGATGGGCCATATGTGAGCTCTATCCACTTCTCCTGTTCAGCATAATGCATTATTCTCTTGAATGTAGACACTTAGCTTTCTCTTCCACAATTGTCACTAAAATACATACTGGAACATAGTGCAGCTGCAGCCCATGCGAGAGGAGATGTAACACACTACTTATGAGGCCATTCACAGATAAATTCCAAAAAATGAGAAAACATACTTGGAAATGCACAGTTCAATGGATCCACTCACTTCTGGGAGGCAGGCTCCAGACATGGACAGCTCTTCTGAGGAACATAGTCCTGGCTGCACTGCTGTATGTGGGGCTAGTTAGCACCCATTTTTGTACCCCAAAAGATCCACAAAGGGGCTCCCTGCCTTATAAGAGCACTTAGCATCTCAAGGTCAAGGACTGCGCATACAGAAGAGGCTGAACCTGAGCGGAAAGCCACCCAAGGTGGCAGGTAAGGGTTTCTTCTCTACACACTGGCTCTGAGTCCCATGAGGACAAAAAAGGGAATGGGCTATTGTGTGGGTGTTAACTTTTTATAGCTATGCACTGGTCCTGTGGGCGGAACTACTATCACATGTATGCTGCCATGGAGACACCAGAAAAAAAGCATTTAAAATATCGCACAATGCTGATGCTCACATTACACAAGCTAAAAATGCATGCAATGGTATTTCCGGCAAACTACATCCATCTGCTTTCGATTAAATGGAAGCATGTGAGCGGAAGTGACACCAGCAAGCCCCGCCCAATGTGTTTTCTCACACTGATATTATCAGTGTGACTAACTGAGGTTGCCTTGATGATGCACTCCGCCTCTTAATTACTCCTAACTCTGTTAACCCTTTAATAAGGGATTAAAAACTATATCTCCTTAATGCGGAGTTCCACCCAAAAGGGGAAGCTCCGCTTTTTTACCCCCTCTTTTGCCTCATTTGGCACCTTTCGGGGGGGGGGGGGCAGGTACCAGGTTTTGACAGGCACCCGCTCCCACTTCCGGCTGACTTTGCCGTGGCAAACTCAGCTGGAAATTCGGCCCCTCTCCTCCTTCCCCCGCAGCCAGACCATTCACAAAGCACAGAGCGCTTTGCCAATGCACATTAGGGAACTGGCTGTGAAGCTGCAAGGCTTTACTGTCAGTTTCCCTTAGACAAGATGATGGTGGCAGCACCCAAGAGACGACTGAAAAATCGGCTCGGGTGAAGACACCGCTGGATTCGTGGACAGGTAAGTGTCCTAATATTAAAAACCAGCAGCTACAGTATTTGTAGCTGTTGACTTTTAATTTCTTCTGAAGGAGCCTGAAGCTCGGCTTTAAGGAGGAACTCTACATAAATGGCAGAAAAATTTATAGGAGGAAATGCTAGATTTAGATATAAGGAACTCTCTAAAGAGGAACTCCAGCTTCCACTGTATGTATGTTAATAGGCCATCCTAAAACAAGCGTTTCCAACAGTATAGTATACTGTATATCTCCCCAGAGGGAAACTACACATGTGTTACAAATGTGAGGAATACTGACTGCACATTTATAGGAGAGATCCTCACATTAGCTTAAATGGAAAATCCATCTCCATTAATTTACAGTGCCTTGAAATACATAAATGTATTTCATTGGGATTTTATGTGATAGATAGACCAACACACAAAGTAGCACATAATTGTGAAGTAGAAGGAAAATTATAAATTTTGTTTTACAAATAAATATCTGAAAAGCGTGGCATGCATTTGTATTCAGCCCCTTTACTCCGATACCCCTAACTAAAATCTAGTGGAACCAATTGCCTTCAGACGTCACCTAATTAGTAAATAGAGTCCACTTGTGTGTAATTTAATCTCAGTATAAATACAGCTGTTCTGTTCTGTGAAGCTCTCAGAGAACCTTAGTGAACAAACAGCATCATGAAGGCCAAGGAACACACCAGACAGGTCAGGGATAAAGCCGTGGAAAAATTTAAAGCAGGTTAGGGTTATAAAAAAATATCCCAAGGTTTGAACATCTCACGAAGCACTGTTCAATCCATAACCTGAAAATGGAAAGAGTATGGCACAACTGCAAACCTACCAAGACATGGCCGATTCACCTAAACTGACAGGCCAGACAAGGAGAGCATTAATCAGAGAAGCAGCCAAGAGTCCCATGGTAACTCTTGAGGAGCTGCAGAGATCCACAGCTCAGGTGAAAGAAACTGTCCACAGGACAACTATTAGTCGTGCACTCCACAAATCTGGCCTTTATGGAAGAGTGGCAAGAAGAAAGCCATTGTTGAAAGAAAGCCATAAGAAGTTCCATTTGCAGTTTGAGAGAAGCCATGTGGGGGAGACAGCAAACATGTGGAAGAAGGTGCTCTGGTCAGCTTTTTGGCCAACTTTTTGGCCTAAAAGCAAAACGCTATGTGTGGCAGAAAACTAACACTGTACATGACATTAAATACAAATACACACCACATTTTTCAGATATTTATTTGTAAAAAAGTTTTGAAAACCATTTATCATTTTCCTTCCACTTTTCAATTATGTGCCACTTTGTGTTGGTCTATCACATAAAATACATTTATGTTTTTGGTTGTAACATGACAAAATGTCGAAAATTTCAAGGGGTATAAATATTTTTTCAAGGCACTGTATATCTTGGCAAAATATAAGGAATGCTAGGTTGAATATATACATAAGACCTCAAAAAACATATAAACAATTTAAATCTATTATTAAATATATTGTATATTTATTACGTAAAATTTTTTGATACTTCCCTTTTCTTATTATTACCTCTACAATGGTTACATAGTTACATAGTAGGTGAGGTTGAAAAAAGACACGTCCATCAAGTCCAACCTATGTGCAGTGTTGCCAACCATCAGTGTTTTTACTGGCAGCCAGTAAAAAAATGGGTACTTTTCTCCTGCCAGCAAATGCCAGTGACAGGAAAAGGTTGCCAGTAGGCATGTGCAATTCGTTTAGTTCCGAATTAGTTTTTTAACGAATTTCGACAAATTAGTTAATTCAGGAATATCCGAATTAACGAAAACCCGTTTAACGAATTTTTTCCGAATATTCGTTAAAATTGGACATTCGTAAATTCGGGCATTCGTACATTCGTACATTCTCAATTTACGAATGTATGTTCATACATTCGTACATTCGTACATTAGTAAATTAGTGAATTTGTAAATTTGTAAATTAGGAAATCTGAAATAATAGTTAACTAATAATAACTTAACTATTAGTAATTACTAGTAACTTTAAAATTATAGGTATTGTAATTTCTTTTCAAATTTGGCTGTTAGTGAACGTAACACATACAAATTTATCCGCAGTTATGAATGATCCGAAAAACCGGAATGGAAGGTAATGAATTAATAATAATAAATAACAATAATAATAATAACAACGTTTTATTATTATTATTTATTATTAATTTGTTCCGTTCCATTTGTTTAGATGCAGCATTCGTTTTGGATAATTCGTAACTTTGGATAAATTCGTATTTGTTACGTTCACTGACAGTCAAATTTGAAAGGAAATTACAATACCTATAATTTAATAATTAGTTACTATTTCAGATTTTTGAATTTTCAGGTTTTTGGATTTTCAAACTTCGAATTTACAAAGTTCCGAATTTTCTAATTTACAAATGTACGATTTTACGAATTTACGAATGTACGAATTTACGAATGAACACATGTAAAAATGTACAAATGTACGAATGAATGAATGTACGAATGAACGAATTTACGAATCGCGATCATAACGAATGACCCGAATAACTAAAAAAATAAACTAATGAAACGAACACATTTTTTGGCTGTGCACATGTCTAGTTGCCAGAAAAAAAATATGGCAGGCCCGAGACCATCCGAGTGCCTGCTACAGTGTGTTTGGGCAGCGCCGGCAGGGGGCGGGCCTGGTGGAAGCGGTGCCTGAGCATGTGTCGTGTGATGTCATGGTGCAAAGGAGCCGTGTGGAGCAGGTGGAGCCTTGCATGTGGGTTGGGAGCAAGGAAAGTTGGAAGAGGGACTGTCAGTGCTATTTGGACTGAAGTGAACTAAAGGGACCACCTGGTGTCGAGAGAGACTGTCACTGTGAGGGGACGTGTCGTGTTGGTGATCTGTGCTGGTGCACACTGCTGTCAGTATCACTATGAGAGTCGGTTTCATGTGTGTGTGTCTGCCCATTCTAATTTCTTGCCCTCCTGAGTCCTGTCCCTGAGCTACCTACTATATCGAAATTAAAATAAGAAATATGTTTTTTGCCTTAATATCTACCTTAAATCACATTGCTAATTCCATATTGTACTTGTTTGTAGCCTAAATCCTGAAATTTGCACTTAAAACTGTAATTTTGTAACTTTTGGAAATGCCAGTAAATTTCAGGTGTCTTGTCAGTAAATTTCAATCTGGTAGGTTGGCAACACTGCCTATGTGTGTGATTATATGTCAGTATTACATTGTATATCCCTGTATGTTGCGGTCGTTCAGGTGCTTATCTAACAGCTTTTTAAACTATTGATGCTCCCCGCTGAAACCACTGCCTGTGGAAGGGATTTTCACATCCTTGCTGCTCTTACAGTAAAGAACCCGCTACACAGTTTAACCACTTCAGCCCCAGGAGGATTTACCCCCTTCCTGACCAGAGCATTTTTTGCGATACGGCACTGCGTTGCTTTAACTGACAATTGTGCGGTCGTGCGACGTTACACTCAAACAAAACTGACGCTCTTTTTTTCCCACAAATAGAGCTTTCTTTTGGTGGTATTTGATCACCTCTGCGGTTTTTTATTTTTTGCGCTATAAACAAAAAAAGAGCGACAATTTTGAAAAAAAAGCAATATTTTTTACTTTTTGCTATAATAAATATCCCTCAAAAATATATAAAAAAACAAATTTCTTTCTCAGTTTAGGCCGATATGTATGTTTCTACATATTTTGGGTAAAAAAAAATTGCAATAAGCGTATATTGATTGGTTTGCGCAAAAGTTATACCGTCTACAAAATAGGGGATAGATTTATGGCATTTTTATTATTCGTTTTCTTTTTTATTAGTAATGGCAGCGATCTGTGATTTTTATCGGGACTGCGACATTATGGCGGACACATCAGACACTTTTGACATTATTTTGGGACAATTGTCATTTATACAGCAATCCATGCTATAAAAATGCACTGATTACTGTGTAAATGGCACTGGCAGGGAAGGGGTTAAACACTAGGGGGCGATCAAGGAGTTAAGTATGTCCTAGGGAGTGATTCTAACTGTAGGGGGGATTGTGTCACTAGAACATGACAGAGATCACTGCTTCCGATGACAGGGAGCAGTAGATCTCTGTCATGTTTCTAGGCAGAACAGGGAAATTTCCATGTAGTTGCCCAGCCCATTAATTTGTTCTGAGGGGTTCAGAGAGGTTTCCACATCCTGCGGAGAAGTTATTGCCCTGCTTAGCTTAGTGTCGTCCGCAAATACAGAGATTGAACTGTTTACCCCATCCTCCAGATCGTTTATGAACAAATTAAACAGGATTGGTCCCAGCACAAAACCCTGGGGGACCCCATTTCCCACCCCTGACCATTCAGAGTATTCCCCATTTATCACCACCCTCTGAACTCGCCCTTGTAGCCAGTTTTCAATCCATGTACTCCATGTCCATGCCAACGGACCTTATTTTGTACAGTAAATGTTTATGGGAAACTGTGTCAAATGCTTTTGCAAAATCCAGATAAACCACGTCTACGGGCCTTCCTATATCTAGCAGCTCATCTCCTCATAGAAGGTTAATAGACTGGTTTGGCAAGAACGAGTCTTAATGAATCCATGCTGATTACTGCTAATGATATAGTTTTTATTATTAAAATCTTGTATATAGTGCCTTATCATCCCCTCCAAGAGCTTGCATACTATTGATGTTAGGCTAACTGGTCTGTAATTCCCAGGGATGTATTTTGGCCTTTTTTTTTAAATATTGGTGCTACATTGGCTTTTTTTTCAATAAGCTGGTACCATTCCAGTCAGTAGACTGTCAGTAAAAATTAGGAACAATGCTCTGGCAATTACTTGACTGAGTTCCCTAAGTACCCTGTATACTGTATTTTTTAATATTTTGTATGAGAGCAATCTTTTGGGGGTGGGAGATCAGACCAGCATAAGCTTGTGAAGCCAGCAGATCCTCACTGCCTTGCAGAGCTCTGTGCACTGATGCTACTTTGCACTTCAGGATGAGGCATACTTTATTCCCAGCTATGGTGGTTGCTACTGACAACCCCCTATGTCAGTTCTATGTCCTGCAGTGACTAGGGGTCAGCAGGATGAATCACCGTATCAAATGGGGATAACATGCTATTCGACATGGCAAAAGCTTTGGATCACATCAGGGCTCAAAATCTGTACCCTCTTTGACTGGAATTGTTCTTGCTATTATGTATGCCTAGAAATCCTTTTCAATCCTTTCCTTTCCACACAACACTGTGGTTCAAAAAGAGAAAGATTACAGCTTTATTGGGCATATATTTTTGTTTTTGTGTAACACCAATACAAATTGTTTGTCCTCCCAGTTCCACTGTAATGCTGCAGCAGATTGCACAAGAAAAATCTAATTCAGTTCATGGACATTTTTCTTTGCCATAAAAGTAACTTGAATTTTATGGTTATTGGTCTTTTAACAAAGTCATAGTGCTCACATAACAGATCACGTGTCCACTGCTATTGAAAATTGAATCTATGAGCAATTTTATCATCATTCATAACCATTTCTGAAAAATAAGACTGCAAATATTATCATATAAATTGGTCACAATCCCCCTCACATTACATTTTCCTAGAAGTGAGACTAGCAGACATTTCACATGAAAAAAATATTCCCTGTCATCATATTCTGTTAAAATTAAAACTTGGATGTTTAAGTAACAAAATACATCAGAGGCCAAGATTTCATTTCATTACATAGTCTAAAGTTCTTCAGATGGAAAGACTGATTACAGCCATGCATTTAGAATTCCAATTATGTATTAAAGCCCAGAGCCTGAATTGGCTTAATTATATTTTTTCTCACAGTGAAAATGCTGGTTGCTCCTCTTTCCATCTAGTGCTCTGTGTTGGCAGAGCTGAGTAACAGCCACACCCCTACCCCTTAGCACAAGAGGCCTCACTCACATGTATAGCAGAGGAAGAGGAGCGTTCCCCATCCAGTCCTCTGTGCTGGCAAGAGATGAGCAACAGCCACACCAATCAGCACAAGAGGCCTCACACACACTTGTATAGCAGAGGAAGATGGTTGTTCCCATCCAATGCTCTGTGCTGGCAGAGCTGGATAACAGCCACACCCCACACAGACTTGCACTGCAGAGGAAAAGAAGGGGTGTGTCTAACCAGGTTTCTCAAAGATGACTTTTCTATTTTATACACATAAGATACACTGTTTACTGTTAGTGCTGCCTTCTTATCTGCAAAATCATAGTACTAACTCTCTATATGCAGTTCATATGTACATTTGCAGGGGAAACTAGAAGTAGGGTTGCAAAGGGAGCAACTACTTATGGGCCCTTATTTCAACTGAAAAAGGTGCAACTGTATTTTTTAATATTTTGTATGAGATATGAGTATCCTCTCTTTACTTTTGCCCTACTTAACCATGGCTCAAGGAGCACAGTCCACAAATGGCTCCATAGTGACCACTTCACCTGTTATGATAGATGCCCAGATTATAGCATCAATCTGTGCTACATATATTTTACAAACGTGAGTAGACCCCTAACATTTTTGTAAATATTGTATTATATCTTTTCGTGTGACAACACTATAGAAATTACACTTTGCTACAATGTAAAGTAGTGAGTATACAGCTTGTATAACAGTGTAAATTTGCTGTCCCCTCAAAATAACAACACACAGCCATTACTGTCTAAACCACTGGCAGCAAAAATGAGTACACCCCTAAGTGAAAATGTCTGAATTGGGACCAATTAATTTGTTCTAATTGGGCCCATATAGCCATTTTCCCTCCCCGGTGTCATGTGACTTGTTAGTGTTATAAGGTCTCGGGTGTGAATGGGGGAGCAGGCATGTTAAATTTGGTGTTATTGCTCTCAATCTCTCATACTGGTCACTGGAAGTTCAACATGGCACCTCATGACAAATAACTCTCTGAGGATCTGAAAAAAGTATTGTTGCTCTACATAAAGATGGCCTAGGCTATAAGAAGATTGCCAAGACCCTAAAACTGAGCTGCAGCACGGTGGCCAAGACCATACAGTGGTTTAACAGGAAAGGTTCCACTCAGAACAGGCCTTGCCGTGGTCGACCAAAAGAGTTGAGTGCACGTGCTCAGTGTCCTATCCAGAGGTTCTTTGGGAAATAGACGTATGAGTGCTGGCTGCATTGCTGCAGAGGTTGAAGGGGTGTGGGGTCAGCGTAGTGCTCAGACCATACTCCGCACACTGCATCAAATTGGTCTGCATGGCTGTCGTCCCAGAACGAAGCCTCTTCTAAAGATGATGCACAAGAAAGCCCATAAATAGTTTGCTGAAGACAAGCAAACTAAGGACATGGATTACTGGAACCATGTCCTGTGGTCTTAAGAGACCAAGATAAACTTATTTGGTTCAGCTGGTGTCAAACGTGTGTGACGGCAACCAGGTGAGGAGTACAAAGACAAGTGTGTCTCGCCTACAGTCAAGCATGGTGGTGGGTGTCATGGTCTGGGGCTGCATGAGTGCTACTGGCATTGGGGAGCTACAGTTCATTGTGGGAATCATGAATATCAACATGTACTGTGACATACTGAAGCAGAGCATGATCCCCTCTGTTTGGAGACTGCCGCAGGGCAATATTCCAACATAACGACCCCAAATACACCTCCAAGACGACCACTGCCTTGCTAAAGAAGCTGAGGGTAAAGGTGATGGCCTGGCCAAGCATGTCTCCAGACCTAATCCCTATTGAGCATCAGTGGAGCATCCTGAAACGGAAGGTGGAGGAGCGCAAGGTCTCTAACATCCACCAGGTCCGTGATGTCGTCATGGAGGAGTGGAAGAGGACTCCAGTGGCAACCTGTGAAGCTCTGGTGATCTCCATGCCCAAGAGGGTTAAGGCAGTGCTGGAAAATAATGGTGGCCACACAAAATATTGACACTTTGGGTCCAGTTTGGGCATTTTCACTTCGGGGTGTACTCACTTTTGTTGCCAGCGGTTTAGACATGGCTGTGTGTTAAGTTATTTTGAGGGGACAGCAAATTTACACTGTTATACAAGCTGTACACTCACTACTTTACATTGCAGCAAAGTGTAATTTCTTCAGTGTTGTCACATGAAAAGATTTAATAAAATATTTACAAAAATGTGAGGGGTGTACTCACTTTTGTGAGATACTGTATATGTTCTAGGCACACCATTACAGAAGTAGAAACAATATTAGAGAAGTTTTTATTTTCCTTCAATATCAGCCACAAATTATATCTGTACAAAATACGCTAGCAAAATGCGGATACATACCCCATGACCTCCCATAAGACCCCCACCTGAACTCACCCAAATACCTTGCCCTGTATGGGACAAAAATGCACCACCCCTCGTAAACCACACGAGGGGTGGGGGGGATGCAGTCCCAGCAGGGAGCTGAGCCCATCCTCTCCAATACAGACACCCACCTAACACCCCCTACAGAAGTTTAGGTGTGGGTCTTATGGGAGGTCATGGGGTGTGTAGGAGTATCCGCTTTTTGCTAACGTATTTTGTATAATGTTATGGAATAAATCATATGTAGCTAACTCAGTTGGGAGTCTAGAGTCTCATTGTTTGTTGTTTTGTTTTTGGTTTATAGTATATATTGATTACCCCAGTTATATATAGGGTGAGTACTACATTTTTCTACTAGGTGGGATTCCAATTTTTCTTTTTTCTTTGATCACAAATAATCTCTGCACAACTACATGCCCAGAAAACATTAAATGAATAAGGCAAAAGGCAGCTGACTTCAATGTACAGAACCTACAGTCATTCCACACAACATCTATGCATTCAACGTTATATGAATCATTAATATAAAGGGATAATTTCATGCCCTCTCTGTAATTCATTTACTCAGTCTACTATATGCGACAATTTGTGAACTTTAAACATCAAGAATTCATTCCTAAATGAATTTTCTTCCAGCAGACAATTCTTCTACTGTCACAGTCTGCAGCGCTGTAATAACTCAAGCTCCTGAATTTTGCATTGAAAAATATCTTAGATTTTTACAAATAGGCAATGTTTTCCTTGCTTCATACTGGCCAATTGCTGTTCCAAGAACTACTGAGAACAAGTTCAGAAGGAAGAAACTCACACCTAAGGGGTAACTCCACTTTCGTGAAAAAAAGTATAGCAAATAAAAATCAAATAACGTATACAATTGCTACACAAGCCATGTTGTAACTGAATGTTATTAAAAATTACCTTTCCTTTTTAATCTGCAGTGTTGCCTGTTTCTAACGTTCAATGCAAAATGGCAACCTGGAGGCGTTCTGTACAGTGTACAGTGTATAGAATTTAGTAAAGTGTATAGAATTCCCTGCTTGTGTGATTGGCTTACTGATTTTCCCAGAAGTCTGCACTAAGATGCAAGTCAGATTTTAGGCTTCCCCAGCAGCAAAAAAAAAAAAATTGGGGGCAAGATTCTCCCAAAGAGTTAGTCACTTCTAAAGGGATGCTGACACTGCAACTTCCCTAGTTAGAACACTGCAAGTGCATCAGCTGATTAATAATGAAAAAGTCACTCCCATATAGATTTTCTCTTCACACAACACACAGCTTTTTCTTGAGAGCACAAGCAGGTTAGGATAGCAATCTGCATCAAAATTTGTTAGAGCAGTAGTAAAGTACGCTTTGTAGTTTTTGTCTACAGGTAAGCCTATAAGAAGGCTTACCTGTAGGTAAAATTAATATCTCCTAAACGTACACCGTTTAGGAGATATTCACACCTGGATGCAGCCGGTGACGTCACTGGCGCATGCACTCTGAAGGTCCGGCATACCGTGCCAAACCTTCAGAGCTTTGTGTCAGAGCAGAGGGCCACTCATACAGCTGGAGGCTGCGAACCCAGAAGAAAGACCGGGGGAAGATAGAAGCCTTCTTAGCAGTGATGGTAAGTATTTGATAATGGGCTAGTATGTGATGCATACTAGCACATTATGCAATTGCTTTACAGATGTGTTTTTTTTTTTGTTTAAACTGCTGCTGTTTACTACCGTTTTAAAATCCCTGCAATGTACACTGATCATCCAATTGTAGTTAACTAAAGGATTTTAATGTAGATTTAGCAAATTACTTCCTGAAACTCTTGATCAGGCATCACTAAATGGCAGACTGCGGTCCAGGCCCAAAAAAACACTTGTGGGTTTAAGTAATCTCCTTTGGGGGCGTGGCAGGGTGTGTGTCCTATACCTACATACGTTTGCTAATAGGTGTCCCTCGTTCCCATCTCAAAAAGTTGGGAGGTATGTAGCAGGCTACGGAAGAGGTCATAACTTTAAGAGGTCTCAGTGCAGATTAGGCAGTGTTAACTAAGCAGTCAAAAATAACTTGATTTCAGAATACGGATAAGTGTGATGTCACAAATTACTCTTAAGTACAATTGTACTATACTCTCTGCAATTTGCCAATCACTGTGAGTCTTACAAGTCCCAGTATATCTATATGATATTCAAGCAATACTCTTTGAACTTAGTTATGGCACAAAAAAAAACTGACCAACAAAAAAAAATTGACCAATGACCACATATGATGACTGCCACATATTAGGACTGTATGGAGGACAGGGTGTCACATATAAATAGAAAATAGTCACATGACTGTTGCTAAACCCTGGTGTTACTGTTACTATTGTCATAGTTGGTAATAGCTACAATGACATAAATTTATATAAAACAATTATCCAATGTCGAATGAGAAAAAAATAACTATTGGAACTTGACCCAACCAGAAAATGCTATAGGGAAGCTTTAATGTTCTATATCAACATTTTTAACTGTTTGAAATGTTCTCCATATAATGTCCCCCATTCTCCCCTCTCTCTTTTTTTTTATTTCACCATAGCAAAACCAAACTCCAGATTTACTAAAAAAGGTGATATAATAAAGAAAGAAAAATAGTTAACATTAAAAGGATAAGAAAAAAAATTAAACAAAAAAAATCAATGCTGCCTCAACATGAGATTTGTGATACTCCGTCTCTTTAAATTGTTAAAGAGCATTGAATCTGTATTTAGTTAAACAAAAAAAAAAAAACACAATTGAAATTGCTTCCAAACATTGCATCTATACAAAAGGCAACGCCCTCTCTCGGTGGTGATTAACATATTAATTGATCTTCATTGAAGTCCAATTTGCAAGTCAAGCAGGCAACAAATGTTGTATTAGAGAGAAGACAGAAACTCTGTTTAATGAAACAGACAAAAAAAAATATATATATATATATATATATATATATATATATATATATATATTAGAATTTAGTTAGGCCTGGGTCTGGGTCCTCTCTGGATTATCTGTCCATGTTTGTGTATTTACCCTAAAATACAAAACTCAAAAACCATTAATAACACCTCACACTACCTCTCTGAGAGGTTCCTAATGAACTAAAGTAGTAGTGGATGCTTGGAAAAAAAACTTCCAGCAGAGGTAATGAGTCCATCTACAGTAAGTACAGTCAGAAATGTATATTCTCACCCACATATCTATACTCTGACAAACAAAAAGTTATAGGAAAACTTGGTGGGTTTTGTAAGTACTTAAAATCTAAGAAGACAACATGTAGACATATAACCTTCACACCTATTAACAGGACATGAGTCAATTTGGAAGGAAAAACAAAACACAACATATACTGAATCCATAAGATGCCATAAGTTGCAAAATAATGTATTATCATTTACTTTCCCCGTGTCAGAGTGAATGAAACTTCACTCCAAGCCCCAGAAAAGGAAAAAGAAACAAAACAAAATCCCTACATTTTCTCAGAGTTATAGGGATCGAGATCTCATATCTATGCACAGGTTATTTATTCAAAAATAAATTTAAACTTGTAAAAAAAAAAGTATAAATTTAAACTGGTACCAGTACTGAGCTCATTACCAACAGAAACAAAAAATACAAAGCATGCGCGTTATTGTGATCACATTTCTTATGGCCATCCAACACTGGTGTGTACACGCTCCTGAGGAAAAAAAAAATCTTTGTTTACACATAGACAGTTCATACACATCCATGACATCACCCAGACACATACATTCATTTAGATTGAATCCCATACATTCTGGATAGAGAGCTTTGGTAATTGCAAATGAATTGCTAGGTGTTTCTGGCAACTGGGAGAATACAAGAGAAAGAAAAAAAAAAACAATGGAATATTATACTTTACCTTCTGTTAGACGTGTGTATTTACCCATATGTACAGCTATCTACATACAGCTGCTTTATATGTAAATATACTTTCAGGAACTCACTTAACCTGAAAAAAAGATAACTTTGGAGACAACAGTTATTACTCTATCCCCCTTTTTTTTCTTTTTAACCTATTTAAAGCAAACAATACAACATTCTTACATGTACATTGGTAAATGGTCAATGACATTCCCACTTTGATCTAGTGAAACTAAAATTCCATAGACCTCTAAAGCATAAATTAGATCTTGTATTTCACCCCCGGTTTAGTGTACCGGTTTGGTTCCCGATGGGCAAGTTGCTCCCTCCATTTTTCCAGTTCAAGGATTCAATAAAGTCTCTTTTAAAGGATTGGAATTATTTCACAAACTCATCCCATTCCTGTTTCATTTGCCTAATCTCATACTGTAAAGCCTCATCCTCGGCCTTGATAGTTGAAGGGTTGTATGATCTAGTATTTTTGGATATATCACACCTAGACCCTGTTCCCCAGCGAGGTGAGTACACTTCCACGTCAAGCCTATTTGTTGTATATTTATTTTATTTCAATATCTTTTCACCAGAAGACAAACAAAGATGAGCAATGTGACCGAATAACCCACAGGTGTAGCATTTAACCTCTGTAAAGTATTAAAGCGTCTCTTAACAAACGGTGTGGTTTTAGGCTGAGAATATTCAATGGCTAAAACCTGATTCACAACTTTCCTGTCTGCATATGAGATATAGGGGCACTTTCAAAAGAGCTCCCACCTTTCAATTAGTTGTTGAAACTAGCACATACTCCAGATGGAGATAATTTCCTGTTGCATCTAGAAATACTCAAACCGGTTGCATTACAATCTATGGCATGTGGAGATTGCACAAGCTGCCCTGGGCTGGAAGATGCAGACAATTGTTTACATTTACTCTCTGCCTCCTTCAGCCCCTGTGCTACCTGATCAACCTCCCTCTGCTCGTTTTGGTTGTCTATTGTTGGTTGCTGGTGGCTAGCATTCAAATTTGTCATAGAAACATTTAGTGTACTGATATTATTTTTGGCTATTTCTAGTTCCTCCTTAAGAGATATGTTTTGCAACAATAACTGTTTGTAATTGTTAGCCAACCAGCAAGCCGCAAAAATTAGTGTGGTCTTACTCTCATGTTTGCTGTATTTTTTCTCTGTAAGCTTTATATTTACATACTCTTGTACCTGGTGCCATGGGTTTTTAGATTCCTCCATTGCTCTTATTATTTCAGAACTATTTTTAACTTTCGCAATCCTGGTCATCAATTTCTCCATGATGTACAAGTTCAGTGACAATACAACAATACACCACAGAACAGACTTCTGACTTCTACCACTTAAAATATGCAAATCTTTTCTCCCGGTGTCATCGGGTGATGTCACCCGGTGACCCTGCCCCCTTATGACGTCACAGTCCCATCCTGCCCTGGGACCACACCCCATTCCCAAATAAATCATCGCGCACCTCGCACACAGCATTACAGCGGGAGACAGCATTGTGTCAACATCGGAAGAAGAGAAGAGGGAACAAGACGACGGAGAAGACCGGGCCACCACTAGCAAAAGAGCGGCAAAAGAGCAGAAGATAGCGGCAGAAGAGCAGGAGAAGAACCGGACACTGGGAGAAGAGGCCAGAGAGCGGGAGAAGAACCTGACAACCGGAGAAGAGGCCGGAGAGAGCAGAGAAGTCAGAAGAAGACCCCCAAAGTCGGAAAAAGACCCCCCGAGCTGCCTAGCTCCGGGGGTCTTGTCCTAGGTGAATGGGTAGGGGCACGATGTACCCCATACTCATTCACATAGGGTGGGGGCCGGGATCTGGGGGCCCCCTTATTAAAGGGGGCTCCCGGATTCCGATAAGCCCTCCGCCTGCAGACCCCGACAACCAATGGCTAGGGTTGTCAGGAAGAGGCCCTTGTCCTCATGGGGACAAAGTGCTTTGGGGTGCTGGGGCCGCAGGGCGCCCCCCTGCCCCAAAGCGCACACCCCCCATGTTGAGGGCATACGGCCTGGTAAGGTTTGGGGGGGCACTCAATCAGGGGCTCCCGGATTCCGATAAACCCTCCGCCTGCAGACCCTGACAACCAATGGCCAGGGTTGTCAGGAAGAGGCCCTTGTCCTCATGGGGACAATGTGCTTTGGGGTGGGGGGGCCGCAGGGTGCCCCCCTGCCCCAAAGCACCCACTCCCATGTTGAGGGCCTGGTACGGTTCAGGGGGGGCACTCGCTTGTCCCAACCCCTTTTCCTGACTGGCCAGGCTGCATGCTCGGATAAGGGTCGGGTGTGGACTTTGGGGGGACCCCCACACCGTTTTTTCAGCGTAGGGGGTTCCCCTTGAAAACCATACTAGACCTAAGGGCCTGGTATGCCCCCAGAGGGGAATTCCCCCTTCGCTGCAATAGGAAGATGTGTTTTTCCTATTGCAGCCAGCGCGAGAGGTACAGTACCCTGTCGCCGAGAGACATTCTCGCGGGCATGTTCTATAGTTTGTACAAAAGTCTGATGGCTTTGTGTACACACGATCGGACTTTGCTCCATCGGACTTTTGTTACCCGAAAGTTTGTCCGTTTGCACAGCCAACAAAAGTCCGATGAAAATCAAAAAAGTTTGTCTGATGGAGCGTACACGCGGTCGGATGTTGCCCCAAAACAGCTAATTTGCATGTTTGTTGTCAAAAAGTCCGATCGTGTGTACGGGCCTTTACACATACAAATAAAGCATAAAAACCAAACCAGGAAAAGAGAGAAAAAAATAAACAAACATAAAAAAAAATTGCAAAATGTTTCCACAAAACAACAAGGACCACATTCTTTCAGTGTCTTTCCAATAAAACCTATATGTACTCACCATAAAGCAAAGTCAAACAATGATATAGCGAAACCATACTTGGTAAGCACAAACAAATTAAAACAAATTTTCCCGCTCAATACATCCTCCCCATTATATGACCGGTTATAATGGTACTTCCAATGTACTTTTTTAACTATAATTACGTGATATTAAAGAAAAAAACTATGTGGGGTACCCTCTCTCCTTAGAGTTATTCTGATACCCACAAAAAAAAAAAAAAAATGTACCTAGATTTTTCCCTAGATAAACTTGCTGTGACCTCCAAACTGCTGGAAAAACTGTAAACTGAGTTTAAAATCCAACCCAATAACCTAAATCTGCATTACACAAATTAAAAATACTTTTTTTATTGGTTTTATGTGATATTCTAATTTTCTGAGATACTGAATTTGGGGTTTTCACTAGCTGTAAGCCATAATCATCAAAATGAAAAGAAAGAAATGCTTAAAATATATCACTCTGTCTGTAACGCATCTATATAAAATATGAGTTTCACTTTTTGAATTGAATTACTGAAATAAATTAACTTTTTGATGATATTCTAATTTTATGAGATGCACCTTTATATGAGTGTGTGCGCGCGATACATATATATATATATATATATATATATATATATATATATATATAAAATTACACCATAGCTGCCACCAGAGGGAGCATCTGGACTGAAAAATGTTATTACTTTTCAAGTGATGTTTGGTTATGAAAAAAAAAGCAGAAGAGGAGGATGTGTTTATGCACATAGAAGAATATAGTTCTATAGTATAGTAATATAGTATAGAAGTAATAGTTCTATAACTATATTGATGAATGGTGTCCCAGCTGTCCTGTGCGTTTTCTTTTCAAAGACTGGCTGACCAGTTGGCACCTCTTGTGTCAGGCTGGCCATACATGCAGCAGTTGAACCATGTGGTCTACTTTGTGTTTGAAGGTATATGACATAATCCTAAAACATTTGTCTCTACATTTGTATGGCAAAATCTGACAGATTCCACTCCAACAGTGAATGTCCAGGTGTGAGAAGAGAATGCTCAGTGCGCATTGTCCATGTACAAAAATTCCTACCCTACTTTGTGGAGTTTTTTTTCTTTTATCCTTTTGAGCCAGTGGTGAGGTGCGGAGAAACGAAACACCGAAATGAACCAAAAAAAAAGTGTATGTGTGCAAACACAAAAGATTGAACTAGGGGGCTGTGCATTATATGGTAGCCTCCTGAAGAGGAAGGACCCTTTCCCGACCCCCAGGTCACAAAACAGACTTTGGACCACCTAGCAAAAAGGCCCAGCGGACCTCTGTCCTCATCATCAGCTGAAGCAGACCACTGAGTACTAGGTTAGGGGCTCTCCTGAACCCACAAGGCAGGGGGGGCAAGAAGGGCCACACATTTCCCCCCACCCGCCTTAAACTTCAGGGTAGCATTCATAACTGAAAGAAACGCACATATAAAAATGCAGTGTCAAAACATGTGGAGAGCAAATACATAGGAAAAAATAAAAAAAATCCAGTGCATTGTATGTACAATAGCTAGGCTTTGTTGCCTGGAACAAAAATTACAACAGTCTTGGCCAAAAGGACTAGACCCTGGGGTGATGTGCAGGAAAGAACAAGTGGTGTTGAAGCCTAATGCTGGTTTTCAAAGTGAACTCTCAAACCCATAGTAATATTAGGAGAACCCTGGTGTTGCCTTTCCTAGGGGTCGCTTAACACCACAGGCTCCTCTGCCTTCCCAACCCTTGGCTTGACATGTTAGCACTGCTTAATGGAGGAACTGGGCTCCTTGGAACCCTCCAGACAAGGAAATACCCCGCAAAGTGACCTGAGAGTCCGCAAGGATGTGGGGGTGCCTGATTTTAGTCTTGTCTAGGGCAGCACAAAACCAAAATACACCACTGCCAGCAGGCAGCAGCTATACTATACAGCCAGCCATCCCAGGGGCCAGGATGGCAACAGAGCACCCTTACTGGACACTGATAAGAACAGACACTATACTTGAACTTAGTCAAAAGGCATATGAAAAAGCATATTAAATACATTGGCTCACACCACACAAGCTCCTCCATATGTGACTGCAGTACCAGCGTCAAAGCAATGTCAAAACTAGCGGTATGCTTTAACCCAACTACAAGTAGCTTTGGGAGGACCTGGGTTTGAAACCAAATGGAGGTAGGCAGACTATACACAAACAGTGAGTTTGTGGTGTGTGTTGGTGTGTCAGAGAGTCAATCAAGTGGGAGAGGCCATAAGGCTTGCAGTAGGCAGGGCTGGGAATATCCAGTTCATTTTAGAATGCAGTGTTTCCAGAGGATAAGTAATTCCAACATGCGGTATATGAACACCTTGAACAGAAGCCTATTGCGAGTAGGCTGTTTCCCCTACATACATTGTAGCTGGCAGCATACATTTTAACCAAATACAATACACTTCTCCTTTCAACACATCCTAACCTGTTTTTCTATTCTCCTCTTGCACTGCTTTCATTCACATTGCCAGCGAAGAACTTCTGAATCAATTTAAGCTCAAACCATAAAGCAAGAAATATAAATCAATAATTATAAATCTCTCTCTGCAGATCAGATGTTCCCAGAAAATCTATCACATAGTCATTCTGTTTTTTGGCTTATGGGGATATACATGAAATGCCAGAGTTGGCACAGATAAATCACTCATTTTTGTCAAAACTCAAAGAACACAGATAAACCATTGCATTTATATATATTAGTGCAAAATAAAACACGGCCATCAAAATAACCTTCAAAATGTCTCTAAGATCTTTAAATCAGGTGTTTTATGCAGAGGACTGCACATTCCCAGAATCTTTTAACTATTTTCACAGCAGCTTCCTTTCTACATGTAGTACAGTCAGTATTTATATATAATAAGGATCCACCCCAATTCAGCCCAATTTCTACAATCTGACATACATGGAACAACATGGTTCCAAATAGAATGACTTTAAGGTCTAGCAATATGGTTGTGAATTGGCATATGACAATATGGCTGTTTTTGCGGAAATGGTCCTGGTTGATCATGGATATGGATGTGCTATAAATTATTCTTATGATAATGTTCTCAATCAATATAGTTATCAGCCACCTTCTCACCTTCATATTTATGGTCCCACAAGTTATAGTGGCTTGATGATCTTCTCACTCTCGTGGCCCATGATAATGTTAGTGCTTACAGCAGTGGAAGCCAATAGAACTATCAGTGTCAGATTGCAAATGGGACCTTCTTGTTGGTCTTTACATAGATCTTTCTTTGACAACCTGGGCATGCCTTCACCTCTTATTTAGGAAAGGTTGCAGTAATATTTGGGAATGCCAGCTGTGGTGACTCTGATGACTTCAGCTCCTGTCACCCCCTTTGGCACAGTGCTCTGACCCTTGACTCAGGGCTTGTACTCCCTCTGTAGCTAGTTGTGTCCAGCTGTCTGTGAGGGCATCTGAACCATAAGGCCTTCTAGAGACAGCATCGGCATCCCTGTTTCTGACTCCAGGGTGAAACTTCAGGCTGAATTGGAACACAGAAAGAGTGGCCAATCAGCGGTGCCCAGTAGCATCTAACTTGACCATGGTGAGTACATAAGTTGTTTGTTGTTGTTGTCCTGACCATGCAGTTTGCACTATACAGGTAGTTTTTAAGCTTGGGCTACCACCACCCAATTTAAGGCCAGAATCTCCACCTTGTGAGTGGGGAGGTTTTTTCAGCAGGGGTCAGACTTCTGCTCACATATGCGACTGGATGCAGATTTTCATCAAGCTCTTGATATAGTACTCTTTAATGTGTAGTTCATATCGTTTAGAGGGGTCAGCATATGCTACCACAGGAGCATTTGTAAGACTCCTCTTTAGCTTGAGAAACGCTTGTTCACATTGATCTGTCCACTGGTCTCAAATAGATTCTCAAGGCTTTCTGAGTCCTTTATGTGTTTATTTGGCTTGGGTGCGTTCATGTCTTCCCACTCATTCGTTAGCAACTCATTGAGGGGTCAGGCTATTTTAGCGAACAAATCTTCAGTAGTAGAATCCTAGGAATGACTTTAGTTCAGTGACATTATTCAGTCTCAGGCAGTGGTGACTCTGCGGAGACAACATGCCCCAGATAGGTGACTGAGGGTTAAAAAAATTGACATTTCTCCAATGACAATTTTAACCCTTCCTCATGGAGTCTCTGCAGCACCTTTTTCAATCACTCCTCGTGTTCCTCAAGAGTCTTCCCAAAAACTATGATATCATCAAGATACACCAGTCCCTTAATCAGGTTCATGTCTCATATGGTACGTTCCATAAGTCGTTAAAAGATTGCAGGGGCTCCTGACAATCCTTGAGGCATTCTGTTGAATATGGAAAACTCCAACAGGCAGATGAAGGAAATCTTTTCCCTGTCTTCTGTGTGCATGGGGATTTTGGTATTTCCAGCTTTTCAGATCTAACGCGCTGAACCACTTTGCCCCTGATAGGCATGGAAAAGCATCCTCTATCCATGGAGTGGTGTATTGGTCAGGAACTGCTCTCCAGTTGAGTGTTCGATAATCGATGCACATTCTGAGGGAGCCATTCTTCTTTTTTACCACTACTATGAGTGAGACATAAGGGCTTTGCAACTCTCTGAGAATCCCCATCTGCTTTAACTCAAAGATCTTCCAGGTTACCCAACGGGATTCACTGAGCTCTCTCCCTGAAAGGTTTATCTTCATGAAATCTAATTCTGCGTTGACCCCTCTTAGCTCAGCCTGTATTATAGCCATTTTTCAAGAATGAAAAATTTCAGGAGTCGTCCCTTGACCCTCTCCTTCCACTCCGGCGATAATGAGTAGTTTTGAAGGGAGATATTTTCAAGGTTTTAACTTGACTGGGAGATTGGTATTGTTTTGGATACTGACAGGGATTTTTCTGTGATTTCACTGCAAGGCCTTAGTTGACACTACCTTGGGAATCAGTTCCACCCCACTTCAAGGGCAACAATGGCTTCAAGGGCAACAAAGGGCCCTGGCTCGTTCCAGGTTAACTTGACATTGGTTTACAAGCAAGTCTTTCCACGGTTTCTGAACTTTTTCTTCAGAGCCAAATCTCCAGAGCTTTCCTACCCCTTCCATTAGGGCCTTCTGCAGAACTCATTAATAGGTCTGATGTAGCCGAGGGTAAACATCTTTGACTAAGTAGTCACTCTTCATGGCTATGGGGGCAAGTAGTCTTCTCACTAGATCAGTGTTTGTCCCTATCAGAAGAGTTCAGCTTTGCCCCAGGAGGGCGAGGACACATGATTGCTAAGGTATCGAATGTCTCTGTTTTCCTGACTGCAGAAAGACCAAACATCAGTTTCATTGTCAGGTGCCCGTCATATGCGAACTTCTGTGTCCCAATGCTTCATATCTCTAAGTCTTCCAACTTCCGTAAGGGTAAGTGTTTCAGATATTTGTCAAAAAATTCCCAATACAATAATATTACTTGTGCCCCCATATCTAGCAGAGCCTTGGGGTAGACTTCCTCTACTTGGATGCAAACTTCCAGTGAGGAACCCACTAGCTGTTCAGGAAACTTTGATGCAGGCTCGGGGGCCCAGGCTTGCACTTTCCTCAACATTTGTTTCTGCTCCCCTTACTGTGCTATGATAGCCCTGCGGAAGTGGTGTGTATTAGCTTTCTGTTCCTGTTTGCCAGAAGGCATAGAGTGCAAGCTCGTGAATCAAGAATCACAGAAGAAACTTGATGCTTTGGGCCCTTGTGAGGGTGTCTTGATTAGGTTTGGCGCTTGCTCTAGTAGACGGGCCCTTATTTGGCTCATTCACTGAGGCTCCATGGAGTTTCTCTCTGGCTTTCCAAAGACCAGTCTTCACAACCTCAGCAGTTAGCAGCTACAGTCTCTTCCTTTGGACATGGTGGCTTACGATGTCCAATTTCCCTGCAGCAGTAACAACTTCTATTGGGAGGGGATGACATCTCCCCTCTCTGAAGTTATTGTGGATTTAGTCTGCTTTATGTCTGTCAAGGACTTTTGCATAGTAATGTTAGGCCCCAATACTTGTCCTATTGACTTCTAGACTTCACAGTAAGTTTGTTGCAAAGTAGCCTACGACTGGGCCATTTGAGTTACGACTTGAGTCTAAGCCTTGATAGCTGGGGGAGGTCTAGCCGTCTCATTAATCTCTGCACTGGTGCTAGATTGGGTTGCATAGTTTGCCGCACGTGGTTTGTGCCCTGTAGTAATTTATGGCTTCTGGGTCTTAGCATCGATTAAAGCTTCTTCCTCTCTTTTAAAGGTGTTTATTTAATACATTTCTTTTCACATAGTTCAACAGCACAGGCTAACTAGGCAACATACAAGGCTAACTAGTTACCAAAATGGAGACATAGCGAACACTTTTCCCAGTAGGGAGTAACAGGGCATACATTAACAATCATAATCAAATTGTTTAAATAAAACAGAGCCCAACTTATTGCTCTATTAGTTTCTAAAAAAATAAAAGAATCGTACACAGCCATACCAATCACTCATACGACACTCACTCCCCCTCAACTTATATCTACCATATTGCGGTTGTTGAGATAGTGGAGTATCTTTCCAAAAAGAATTCGCTATATCAACCCAAGGCTGCCAGATTTTAAAGAACGTTTTAGGGCAAGCCCTACCCTTATATATCAACCTGAAAACAGATAGATCTTTATTCACCAAACAATAAAAGCTTTGTATGGACGGTGCATCGTTATCTTTTCATCCTAACAATATCAATTGTCCTAGCATAAAACAGCAACACATGGATTAAAGTTCTAGCATGGGTCCGGGGTATAAAGTCATTCAAAACTCCAAGCAGTCCAACCTCCGGGGTATGAGGCACAGGCCAATGTAGAGTATTTTCAAAAAAAGAGAACACTTTTTCCAGTACATAGAGAAATTTGGGCAAGTCCAGAACATATATAGAAGGTCTGCACCCACAGAACCACAGTGGAAGCAGGCAGCAGCAGAATCAAAAACCATTCGGGCTAAGGCAGGAGTACAATGTAAGTGATGTATATACTTAAATTGTGTAAACCGATCATTAGAACTGATGAGGTCCTGAAAACAGACCTCAGAGGCCTCCTCCCAGCTCTCCTCAGACAGCCCATCGATCAGCACCTCCCCCCTCTTTTGCACCAGTTGGAAGGGGTTGCACCCAGCCAACCAGAAACGTGAATAGACAGTTGTAACCAGTTTAGTAATATCAGGGTATGATAGTAGCACTTCAATTGACATTCCAAGAGTTCCTGGGTCAAGTCACCAAACTGTGCCCGAACAGCATGACGAAGCAATAGATACTTGTAGAAAAATGTGTTAGTCACTCCATAGCTAGCTTTTAAATCATCAAAGATACAAAAACGATTGTTAACAAGAATGCTTGAGGTACGTGTGACCCCAAGACGGGGCCATCACAACGAGTCTGGAAAATTGTGGTTATGCTACAGTGGGGCGTTAGGAGAAACAGTTACCGTCTGTGACAACACTTTACTTCCCTCATGCCAAGCTAGCCAGCTAACATCAATTGGAGAATTTTGTGAGCAGCGTGTAATACTAGATCTGTGCATTGCATCCATAACATTAGGCTTAGACCCATAAAATGCAGATAGTAGGGCAGTGGAAGAATTCAAGGCGGACTCCAGAAACCAATCATAAACAAAGGTAAGTTGTGATGCCAAGAATAAGTTCCTAAAACCCGGGCAGGCCCATCCCTGCTAGATTTTGAAGCTTGTAGCAATGCCCTAGCAATACATGGGTGAGCCCCCTGCCAATAGAGTCTATTTTTTTTTAACAGTTTCTTTGGCAGGAAAACTGGGGATGCCCGAAATACATATAGAAATTTAGAGAGGTAGATCATTTTAAAAATGTTCACCCGGCCAATCAAGTTGAGAGGCAAGGAAGTCCAGGTACGCAGCCCAGTCTCCATATGTGGTATAATTGGTTGAGAGACTCAAACGCAGTAAGATCAGAGTTAATCTGGATCCCTAAACACCGAAAGGTGGTCTGTCTTTCCAATTTTGACTGAAGCAGATAATCATATTTAAGTTTGCGGCCAATTGGAAAAGCCACAGATTTGTCCCATCCAACTCGCAGACCGGAGACCACCCCAAACTCCTCCACCACCCTCATTAATAAAATAAAGGATGTCTCCAAACCATCCAGATAGATCAATGCATCATCTGCATAAAGAGAGATCTTTTCAAATACCTCCCCATATCAGATGCCCCCAACTGTCGCTGTCTGCCACACTGCCAGAATCAGAGGCTCAATAGCAAGCGCGAACAGAAACGACGAGAGTGGACAACCCTGTCATGTACCTCTCTGCGGGAGAACATATCCAAAATATCTCTGTTGGTGTGTAACCTGGCCCTTGGATTAGTGTAGAGCAAACATCCCCTTTTAATGTATTGAAGGCTAAATCCCATCCTATGTGTGGTTTCCCAAAGAAAGGACCATCTAACAGTGTCAAAAGCTTTCATCACATCCAACAAAAGCACCAAACCACTTTTTTGGTCAGTAGCCGCTTTATATATGTGCAGATAGAGACGGCGAATATTATCATAGGTGCTCTTTCCAGGCATGAACCCCGTTTGATCAGAATGTACAAGATGAAGGATGACCTTTTGCAGTCGTTTAGCCAAAAGTTTAGCCAGCACTTTCACATCACTATTTAATAGTGAAATGTAATCTATCCTTCTTCGGTATTGGGAATACCACTAACAAGGCCTCACAAATGGAGGCGGGGAGTTCACCCTCCTCAAAATCTGCTCCAAACAAAGTATGTAACCTGGTATCAAGGTCATCCATATAGTTTTGATACCACTCTGCAGGTAAACCATCCAGCCCTGGAGTCTTATTTGGAGGAAGGGAGTGAATATTCTCTGTAATTTCTTCTATCGTCAGGGGCTTGTCTAGTATAAGTTCAGCGGGAGGCCCTTTTTCAGAGTATAAGCTTTCATAAAAGGGCCAAAACGTCTGGTTAATGATCAGCAGGTTCGAGGAAACTGACCCATCAGGTAATTTTATCTGTGGTATAGAGCTATCGGCATATTCTGTACGAGACAGATAAGCCAGCAACTTCCCATTTTTACCACTGTGTTTATGCAATTTAACCGATAGATGAAGCTGTTGTTTCCTTGTCATCTCAACCATGTGTAGTTGAAGAGCATTATGCACCCCAACTACCACTCCATAAGAGTCTGGAGTAGGGTGTGCTATGTACCGGATCCTAGCTGTGTCCAAAGCGGTCTCTAACATCTGTAAAATAGCGCAATTCGTCTTTCAGGGGCCAAGCAATATTAGAGATATTGGAACCTCGTACAGTCACTTTAACGGACTGTGGAAGAGGATTGGTCATTCGTCACCCAGTATTGAGTCATGTCCGTGCGAATGGGGTCTCAAAATTCAGCTGTGGAGATTCAAAGAGGGCTGAGTCTCCACATCCGAAAAGACGTTCTGTGCCCCAACAAGGTCCACAAGTAAGGCAAAGTGGTCAGATAACGTTTGAGTAATATAGGCAACTTTATGAATACATGGCACCAGATCAATAGTAGCCAACACATAGTCTAGCCTGGAAAGAGCATGATAGGATTTAGACTGATAAGTGCAAACTCTTTCTGTGGGCTATTGCCGCCGCCATAGATCCACATATCCAAATGTAGCACACCACTGACCAAATAGCTTAGATTCAGAACAGGCGTCAATCGGTCCAAAGTTGGGTCAATTACCGAATTGAAGTCCCCCAAGATAATAGTAGCCAGTGTTGGTAGATCAGAGAAATGAATACTCAGTTTAGTAAAAATTGCAGCCGTGACAAGGGGAGGAATATACATAAGACCAGTAGTAGTGGTGTGGCATACACAGTGCAGTGTAGAAAGATATATTGCCCTTTAGGATCAGAAATTACCCAAGCACAGGAAAAGAGACCTTTCCAGTTTAAAACTGACACTCCCCGGGCGTAGTTGGAATAAGTGAGGTGATATCCATACATTACCCAATGCTTTTTGAGTGTAAGAACCCCAGATCCCTTCAAATGGCTCTCTTGCAAGTATAATATATGTGGTTTGTGAGATTTAAGAAATTCAAATACAGAAGCCCTTTTAGATTTGGAGTTCAATCCCCGGACATTCCAGGAGAAACACGTTACATTGGACATATTTAGATTTTAACAAAGACGGGCCAGGTGCAAAAAAAAGGGGGGCGGGGCGCACAGCCTCGTGAACCAGCAACAGGCCCCTTCACGGTTGCAATTCCCGAGGGAGGAGGAGGCAAGGCAAACTTATGCACACACATACACACCACATACATACCAACAAAAATAGAACAAACACAAAATTACATTTGTAAAGAAATTCCCAGCACCCGGAACAAGGGGCGGGCTTTATCCCTAAACAGCAAGCAAGGGCAGGGAATGTGGCCTATCTGGCCAAAGTTGTAGAGGAACGTTGGATCAACAAGTGTTTAAAAATTATAACCAGTGGTGGCAGCAGTCTTACATGAAGAGGTCAGACTCCTCTTGTCAGGGCAACATTGTATTCACCTGCCCCAGCAGCAAGCTTCCAAAAGCTGAGAGATTAAACGGATAACATGCTTCAAAAAGTAAGCACCCATTTCAGGTTTCAGAGGTGCGGATGGACGATTGGCAAGGTTATCCCAGGGATTCAAACCAAGTAGTAGCATTCACAGGGGTTTGGAAGCAATGCACCTGGCTTTGATACACCACTCTCAGGGTAGCAGGAAACAGCATGGAATATCGAATTGCTTTCTCTCCTATTTTCTGTTTGACATGTTGGTACTTGGCCCGAAGGGCACGGACAGCAGGAGAGTAATCCCGAAAAAGGGACACCACTGCATTGTTGATCTTGAGACTCTCTTTCAGCTGGGCTGAGCACAAGATGGAGTCCCTGTCCCTGTAGATCACCATGGTGCGGGGAGGGTTGCCCTCAGGGAGAAGCCTGCCAGGGACTCTATGAGCCCTTTCAATCACAAAATAGGTAGACAAACTGTCCTGGCCAAACTCCTGTGTAAACCAGCTCTCCAAGAAAGACACCGGATGAGACCTCTCCACCCGCTCAGGCAGACCCACCAATCTGAGATTGTTCCTGTGCAGGCGGTTCTCTGAGTCATCCACCTTGTCCTCCAGTGATTTAACCCTGGTGCCACAGGTTTTAACTTCAGGGAGGATTGGATTAACTGTATCCTCTAAATCACTGATGCGCCGCTCAGTAGCAGAGACGCAATCTCAGATTTTGTGCATGTCTTGGCGTATAATAGTGATGTCTAGTATAAGTTCCTCTACCTTGCCTATGAAATCAGAGTGATTTACCTTTATGATTTTGAGGACATCCAGCGGGGTAGGTTCCTGTTCAGATTCGTCCTCCATCCCATCCTCACTCGAAGGGGTCTGGGAGAGCAACACAG
This sequence comes from Lithobates clamitans, assembly GCA_037952925.1. Taxonomy (NCBI): domain Eukaryota; kingdom Metazoa; phylum Chordata; class Amphibia; order Anura; family Ranidae; genus Lithobates; species Lithobates clamitans. Next base: position 5,138,258 of record JBBGZY010000757.1, on the reverse strand, counting down.
GAGGTGCAGAGGGCTCTGTGCCTCTCCAAACAATTCTCAGGTGGATGCCAGGGAAGCCTGAGGAGCGGTATAGCGGCAGCCATCTTGACAGGAACGCGTGGTGACACTCATCTTGTCCGGGGGCTGTCTCCGTCGCCTTCCCATCAACCAAGCTGCACACAGAGAGTGCCGTACCCTTCACTAAGGAGCCACGAGAGAAATTGGACAGAATAAGGGAGCGGGATTGCACAGGATTATGCAGAGGAGAGCTCAGAGCCACCGAGAGAAGCATTTGTTCACGTCGCGTCAGGCCATGCCCCAGCTTCTTCCTCTCTAATCACCTTGATAATTTTTGAGTTTAACATGTTGCTTTGGTCCCTTTCCCCTTTTAGCTTAGGCAAAATTAGATCCAAGGGTTGTGCCCCTTTCAGGACTTGAGTTAATAGGGCTTTACTTGCGGTTTCTGTCTTCATTCCACCGTTTATGATGGCCTAATGAAGGATCTTTTCTAGGTGCGTAACATACTCTGACCATTTTTCACCTTCCCGCTGATTGAAAAGGTATGTTACCTCCACACAGTTCTCCACCCTACTATAGATTTCTCAAAGGGGCTCCAAGCATTCGGTGGCCATGCATCCCAATTTGTCTCGTTTTAAATTTCAGATAACATCTAAAGCCGGTGCCCACAGGCTTTCAACTATTCCCTGTATCTTTATCACATTAGATACTTCCCACCCTTTGACTGCTTGTAGAGCTTGATCAATCACGGTGTCAAAGTCGTCTTCCCCAAAGGGGTAGGGGTCTTCTCAGAAAAGAACTTCAGCTTCCTGTACCCTTAATTGACCAGCACAGAGACTTTGTTCATAAGGCTAGATATCAACTTCCCAATGTTGATGTAAATGGAGGCAGAAGGAATCTCTGCCAGCACCATAGATGCTGAGGCAGCCATCCAGATTCTGAAGTGACCCGTCTGTAACTCTCTGGATTTGTCTGACATTCTCAGCTGGATAAACAGGCTGCCCTATGGGTGTCACAGGAAAAAGAGACACAAAATGTGCGCTCCCACTATGCTAGATGTGAATGGGGCCTAAAAGTGAGGCTCCATTCACATCTGTGCGTTTAGTTGCATTTCAAAAATACGCCACGCCAAAAATCGCAGTAAAAATGCACCAAGCTCCACTTGGTTCTGAAGCTTCTTTGGGGCAATTGCCGTGTGTAGGGCAGCCCATTCAGGTGGATGGGCTGCCCTATGTGTGATGAGTGAAAATGCTCCAAAACGCCACCCCCCCTCGCTTAAAAAAAAAAAAGATGCATGTGGGAATGTGAGTTCCCGCTATGCAGTTGTGAACGCTGCTTGACAGCTAAGTGTTTCTGTCCACTCCCTCCTATGTACTTGTATAAAGATGGCCATAAACTTTGCAATCTGATTGTTTATTTAGTGAGAAGGGTGATCGCTGATTGATTGCAGTTCATTAAGAAAACTTACACTTGGGAATGGGAGGGTGGATGATGCAGGGTGTGTGCTAATGAGGTCAGCTGGTCAACTCCTTCCTGTGTCATGTCCTAAAGTCTGATCAGGAAGAAGACATTACCAATGGAAACGTCAGGAAACGTGAATTTAGACAAGAAAAGTAAGTGACAGTAGGTTTAATGGAAAGCTTTGATATTTTTGCAAAAAAAGTACATGAATGCTATATTGGTGCATAGGGGAGATGGAATTTAGAAGAAAATAAAAAGTGTACGAAAGTTGAACTTACTCTTTAAAGGGTAAGTTCACCTTTATTTATTTTGGCCAAAAACCTACCTATGCATTACAGTTTACTTAATACAATGACATGCTGTTCTCTGTTTTTCAAAAAGAATTCTTTCAGAAATTGTCCTCCCCTCTCTGTCTTGCAGATGGCAGGACAAACTGAGTGTTGAATACGCAAAACCCTTGAAACCCAAGAATGTGCACTCGGCTTTGTTCCCTACCCACACATGTGCAGTCCCCTCTCTCTCACACAGCTCAGTGTTCTGTGAGAGTGAAAGAGAGCAGATTGTGCATTTAACGCTCACTACTTCCTGCCATCTGCAGGTTAGAGAGGGGATGACAATATAATAAGCAGATGAAAAAGCAAGCATTCCTTCCCAGAATGGAGCACTGCATGTTAATGTATTGAGAACACTAATGCATAGGAAAGTTTTTGGCAAAAGTAAATAAAGGTGAATGTACCCTTTAAAAAGTGAAGATTTGGATCTTAAAGGGAACATTTAGAAATATTATTTGTGTGTAAGCAGTTCCCTGACAATGTACAATTTGCCTTAAAGTGTTACTAAATCCAGGACCCTGCATTCACTATATCTGGTCTTCCACACTACACAGAAAATTGAAATGCAATTATTTTGGTAAATATAAACGACCAAATACCTTTTCTCATCAGCAGTATATAGCAGTTTTGTGACTTCTATCAGTGTCTGGTTAAAGTTTGTAGGAGGAGTTTTTATTCTCCTCTGACAGTCCTATGAGGCTGCATGATCCCTGACCCTCTGTCTGAGCAGTGCTGATTGTGTCAATCAAATGCACCCTTTCAAGAAATAAAACTCTCTCTAGCAATACACACCAAACTGGGCATGTGGAGAGTGATTCCAAAGGTTCTGTCTAATCAGGAGATGGATTGTGGACAATGGAAGAAGTGGAGGATCAGAGAAGACAGGATCAAACAGCCTTTTTACACAATACACAGGATTAACCCCTTAGGTTCCGCAGCGAGTATAACAAGCATGCTTTACTGCATATACAGACTGATTTTACTGTTGTGGGTTTAGTAACACTTTAAATTTCTCCTGACAAATTGTGCACTTCCTTATATGTTATTGGGCCTAGGTACTCCTGTCCTGCAGCATCATAGCTGTATATCTGCAGTGTTATATCATCTAAGGCACTGTTGCCTCTGACTGCTGGTCTCACAAGATTTGAAGTTAGAATAAGTGATGTCACTATTGTATTGCATACTGTTCTTCTACGGACATAGTGGAGAGGAAGCTGTACCTGAAAACCTGCAGTGTAAGGATCTCCATACTTCTGCTTTATTCATTCTGGGGATCTGTGCATTCTGCCTCTCTTCTGATTCCTGATCATTCACCCAGCAGTCATCAGATCACCAGTCATAAGGGGGGAAGCTCTGATATCAAGAAGTTCTAATCCTCTACCAAGTAAGTCAGTAATTAGGAGATATTAGCTGCAGGAAGCCTACAGTTAATACTGGAGACTAGTCCTTTCCTTCCGATTGCCCTTATTTGCACAACTTTTACACTACATGTCCTCCTTAAAGTGGTTGTAAACCCTTACATACACCCAGTGCATAGTTACCAACATTGTAAAAAAATGTATAGGGACATTTTTTTTGCCTGTAGGCGAAGCCTTATAATTAGGGGGAGGACATTCGTTTGTAGGCGTGGCATAGCAGGAAAATAAAAATGCGGTGTGTGAAGTGCGCCAGGGTAAAAAATGGGCATGGTTTAAGCAGAATATTGGGCGTGTCTTAAAGGGGCTTTGCTCAAAGGGGTTGTGGTTAGAGTCTGAGACGAATGAGGGATGGAGGGAGAAAAAAGGGAGAAAGAGGGATAGAGAGAGAGAGATAGGGAGGGAAGGAGAGAGAAGGAAGGAAAGAAAGAGAGATGGAGGGACAGCAGGCCCAGATCCTATACCACAATAGCAATATGTGTATTCCAGAAAGTGTAACAATCAGCAGATAAAGATACTCCAAACACCTGGTGTTAGCGCTTCAATCATAGTTACATAGTAGGTGAGGTTGAAAAAAGACACAAGTCCATCAAGTCCAACCTATGTGTGTGATTATATGTCAGTATTACATTGTATATCCCTGTATGTTGCGGTCATTCAGGTGCTTATCTAATAGTTTTTTTAAACTATCGATGCTTGCATATAGTCCCTTATCATCCCCTCCAAGAGCTTGCATACTATTGATGTTAGGCTAACTGGTCTGAAATTCCCAGGGATGTATTTTGGGCCCTTTTTAAATATTGGTGCTACATTGGCTTTTCTCCAATCCGCTGGTACCATTCCAGTCAGTAGACTGTCAGTAAAAATTAGAAACAATGGTTTGGCAATTACTTGACTGAGTTGCCTAAGTACCCTCGGGTGCAAGCCATCCGGTCCCAGTGATTTATTAATGTTAAATTTCCCAAAGCTAATTCTAATTCTGTCCTCTGTTAGCCATGAGGGTGCTTCCTGTGATGTGTCACGAGGATAAACACTGCATTTTTGGTTACTGAAGCCCCCCGATTTCCCTCGTGAAGACTGAGGAGAAGAATCCCAGCACCATGGTTGTTATGGTGTCAGGATGATTGAAGGGCATTATTTCTATCATTATATTGTAATATACAATGAAATCATTTAACTTACCATATTGCCGAATCAGTGGAGCCCTAAGTGTGTCACCTGCCATGTCACCTGCCACCAGATGCCATCAGGTGCCCCCAGCAGAGTCCGTCCTTACATCAGGTGCCCCCAGCAGAGTCCATCCTTACATCAGGTGCCCCCAGCAGAGTCCATCCTTACATCAGGTGCCCCCAGCAGAGTCCAACCTTACATCAGGTGCCCCCAGCAGAGTCCAACCTTACATCAGGTGCCCCCAGCAGAGTCCGTCCTTGCATCAGGTGCCCCCAGCAGAGTCCCTTCTTACATCAGGCATTCTCAGCAGAGTCCATCCTTACATCAGGTGCTCCCAGCAGAGTCCGTCCCTACATCAGTTGCCCCCAGCAGAGTCCCTCCTTACATCAGGCATTCCCAGCAGAGTCCCTCCTTTCATCAGGTGCCCCCATCGGAGCCCCCCCATACATCTGGTGTCCCCAACAGAGCCCCTCCTTACATCTGGTGTCCCCAGCAGAGCCCCTCCTTACATCAGGTGTCCCCAGCGGAGCCCCTCCTTACATCTTGTGTCCCCAGCGGAGCCCCTCTTAACGTCTGGTGTCCCCAGCAGAGCCCCACTCCTTACATCTGGTGTCCCCAGCAGCGGAGCCCCAGTCCTTACATCTGGTGTCCCCAGCGGAGCTCCTGTCCTTACATCTGGTGTACCCGGCAGCGAAGCCCCAGTCCTTACATCTGGTGTCCCCGGCAGCGGAGCCCCAGTCCTTACATCTGGTGTCCCCGGCAGCGGAGCCCCAGTCCTTACATCTGGTGTCCCCAGCAGCGGAGCCCCAGTCCTTACATCTGGTGTCCCCGGCAGCGGAGCCCCAGTCCTTACATCTGGTGTCCCCAGCAGCAGAGCCCCAGTTCTTACATCTGGTGTTCCCAGCAGCGGAGCCCCTCCTTACATCTGGTGTCCCCGGCAGCGGAGCCCCAGTCTTTACATCTGGTGTCCCCTGCAGCGGAACCCCAGTCCTTACATCTGGTGTCCCAGCAACGGAGCCCCTCCTTACATCAGTGTCCCCTCTCGTCTGACACACAGGGCGGAGGGTTGGCGTGTAACCTGGAAGTGCGCAGTGACATTGGGGGACCTTCCTGCTATGTTCTCTGCCTCTGCTGGTCTCCTTGTGCCAGAGCCAAAAAGCAGAGCATGCATGCCATCACAGTGGAGCATGTAGTTGCACAGGTTAGGAAGAAGTGATGGGTTGTTTATGTTAGATTAGCACTGATCACTGTATTGGTGTCACTGGTTCCCAAAAAGTGTCACTTAGTGTAAGATTTGTCCACTGCAATGTCGCAGTCCCGCTAAAAATCGCAGATCGCAGTCATTACTAGTGAAACATTTAAAAAAAAAATACAATTGCATAAATATATCCCATAGATGCTATAACTTTTGCGCAAACCAATCAATATACGCTTACTGGGATTTTTTTTTACCAAAAACATGTAGCAGAATACATATTGACCTAAATTTATGAATAATTTTGATTTTTTTATATTTTTTTGTTGGATTTCATAGCAGAAAGTAAAAAATAATGTTTTGTTTTTTTTTCAAAATTTTGATTATAGCGCAAAAAAAAAACTGCAGAGGTTATCAAATACCACCAAAAGAAAGCTCTATTTGTGGGGAAAAAAAGGACATACATTTTTTTTGGGTACAGTTAAAATAATGCAGTGCCGTATTACAATAAATGGCCTGGTCATGAAGGGGGTAAACCTTCCGGAGTTGAAGAGGTTAATGAAGGGATTTGTGTTTGTTAGAAGATCCATAAGTTGACAGAATAAAGATGTAGGTGGGGGATCAAGTAAGCAAACCCTGCACTGTCCTGATCTGACAGCGCTCCTGTGTTCAGAATTCCACAGCTGTGTTCAGGAATACAGAAATGCTGCTCTGGCAGGAAGGAGGAGCTGGAGGGAGAGAGAGAATTCTGCCCCACCTCCTCCCCGGTTTCTCAATGGTACGGGCTAAGTTCCCCCAGTGCAGCTTCTGTATTCCTGTGAACACCACTGCTGGCTTCTGAATACAGGAGCGCTGCACTGGCAGGAAGGGGGAAGAGGAGAGGGAACACAGCCCGGACAGCTCTCTCGGCTCTGTCATCCTCACTTTGTCTCTTCCAGCGCTGGGCTGGCAGGAGTGGTGATGCCACGGTCACTACTACTGTCAGCCTTGCAAGCAAAATTAGCTCACCACACGGCATCCCCATCCCTACAGTACACTGCTGTATCTGGGGCAACTGTCCCTCCTGCCCACCCTTTGTCCTGGTCCTGGTAAACGTACACAAGTCTATTTACATCAGCCTGCCCATAGAGCTGCATGGAGCTTACGATCAGGTCTGCCTGCAGTGGCGGCTGCTGCTAGAGGATTTTGAGGTGGCAGGGGCGGGCCCCTCCAGGTCAGTATTTAACCTACGGTGGAGCTCCCTTGGACTGTCCGATTCTGCTGCTGCTTCGGTCTTAGTCCGATCTTCTTTCCGGGTCCTGATTGGCTGGGAAGCCGTCAGGATCGCAGGGTGGGAGGGCTGGTGGTGCAGTGTTCTTTGCCCTGAGGACAGTATAAAACTGCCCAATTAGGGCTTTGGGATGTGGTCATGTGCCTGTGAGGGGCTGACGACCTGGTAGAAACCTGATGGTCCGGCGCCCTGCACAATGCACCGCCACACAGATGTTGCGAGATGGGGGGCAGCGCCCCTTGTGGACCAGCCGCCACTGTCTGCCTGTCTGTTTTTCAGGCAGACCTTATCAGAAGCTCCATGAAGCTCTTTGATTGGAATGCCCCTGTGAAAGAGACCCAGTGCAATATACATTAGAGAGCTGGTAGCCTGCCAGGATTCTGTAACTAAACACTTAGCTGGTTTCTTAGCTCTTAGAAACTGACTGAAACCCAACCTGACTTTAGGTCCCATTTAGACTAGTGTAGCACGATAATTTGCAATTTTTAATGTGTGCACAAAACCTGCAAAAAAGGCTTGTTGCACTTGTGGTGCCATTCATTGTTAGCACCTGAAACAAGTGAAGTAAAGATTGTGATATTGTGCACACAAAAAGACAGAAGAATGTGTGGTACTAAAAGTGCAGAACAAGTGAAGCTCAAAAAAAAAGATGCACAAGCTTATTTTCTGCGTTTGTAGTGCATAAGACAGCCCAACTAAATTAATGGATGTCCTAGCGCGATATGCAACAACATCCAGAAAATGCAAATGCGTGACATCCGATATCGAGCCAAGCTTTGTTGTGATCTTTGAAAAGGGTTTACTTCAAGAGCATGCAACTAAAGAGGTCAGGGAAGGCTGGTTTTAAAGGAGAAGTATGGCCAAAGCTTTTTTGGCCATCATTTTCCTATGGAACACAGGAGTGCAATTCGTTCTGCACTCCTGTGACCTGTTTTCAGCTGACAGCATGCTAAAGCCCGCTGTCCGCTGACATTATTTAGGTGGACCAGGCTCGGGAAAGATCCCGACCATATGGTCAGCATCCACTAAGATGCCTGGACTGGCACCTGGCTCAGGCTCTCAGCGATCCGCTGAGAGCCTGAGCCAGCCCTGCACCCCCTCCACAGCCCAGCACTCCAGTGAGCGCAGGATGGGAGAGCAGAGAGCTGCTGACTGACAGTCATAACTCTTTGCATAGAGCGGAGGGGGAGAACTGAGCGTTCAGCGGTGTTTGATCGCTTAGTTTTCACTGCAGGGCTGGTGGGGGATCGATCCTGCATCCACCTAGGTATAATTGTTTGTTATTTTAAAATCCCGAACTTCTCTATTAAAGCTGTTTTTTTGCTATCTGTAAATACTTTAATTGCTATAGTCTGGGCACAGATGCACTTTAAAGACCGTGGTTAGTACCCAATTGTGAGAAACCAACCTGTTTAATTTTTCTGTATTCCTGCATGAATATTAAGACCCTGTTTACACTATTTCGGTGTGTTAGTGCATTGATGGAAATTAACATTCTAGACAGCATGACTAATATGTGAACACTGGCCCAGAAGACGGCTTTAGCCTGTCTCAGGAATAAGATTTACTTTTGAGAAGTCTTGCTGTTTGTTGGTTCCGAAAGCAACTGATGCCCACCGTTTTTATAGTTTTTCTGATTATCCACAATAACTTGTTGTGTGGACATGTGTCTGGTTTTATTTCTTTTTTGTTGTACCTTTTTTCCAGAGTAGTGTTTGATAATGAACAAGAAAAAGAACCGCTGCTCCAGGCGTATAAAGATAAGGCTGATTGAAGTATCTTGCAGAGTGCTAGACCCGGCCCGTCTCCGTGGGAAACTTGGAAAGAAGAAAGAAATGGCGGCACATCCAGAACTTCCGATTGCCTTTGGGGATGAGGTTTGGTGATTGATCGAGCTGTGTTCTCATCACTGATTATCTCCGCCCCCAGAACACCTGTAGCTATTGGGGCGGTCTATTTAAGATCTCAGTTGTCTCAGTCATTGTAATGATTAAGCACAAGATGTATGTGTGAAACGCGTCTACGTGACCACAGTTTGGTGTCTCTGGTGTTATCTTTGTGAAGCAAAATAAAAGGCAATCAGAAGTTCTGGATTTGCAGCCATTTCTTTTAGCTTTCCAAGTTTGATAATGAACTATCTCCCACCTTCAGACCTCTGTGCCAATTAGTGTAAGCCAACAAAAATGTTGTATAAATGCTACAGTACCTCTTTTCCTAAAGCAGCGAGTCGACTCTCCGATCAGAAGGGCATTTCCTTCTTCATTTAGCAGGCTGATGTTCAAGCTGATCAAAGTCCCTCTGGGGGTCCGGACTTCCCAGCTTCACATCTTCCGCATGAAGGTTGCATTAAGGAAGCCAATTTATTTGAATGGGCTGCCCAATGCACCAAAAAAAGGTGCGTGTAGTATTTTTTGTAACACAGCGCACTATGACACACAGTGGTATATTAAGCCCCATACACACTATTAGATTTTCTGCAGATTTTTGTCTTCGGATTTACTAAAACAATATAATAGGAGGTCAGACCTTAGGAGTTTTAATTTGTATGCAATCAGGCAGGCCCTTACACTAAATGGTTTTGGTAAATCTGAAGACAAAAATTTGCAGAAAATTGAATAGTGTGTATGGAGTCTAACTGTGCATTGTGATGTGAGGAAACACATGCCAAGGTGTGTTGTGGCAACCATTCAGAATTCTGAAACAAAGAATTTACCAATGATTAAAGATAACCTCATTGGTGTGTAAGGCAGTCCATACATGGTACAAATTTATTTCCTGCAACCACGAGACGCAGGAAAGAAATTTGAAAGATTCCCCAATTAACACAGACAGTGCTGACAGGGGAATCAGCAATTGTCTTCTCCTGGCGGGGGAAGATAGTGATTGTCGCTTCTTTAGCCGCTAGCGATAATCACAATGCAGCAAACTGGTTGTACCCAAGTTGGTCAATGAATCAATCAACTTTAGTACATTCAGCCTGCCCATTAATGGTTTGAATCTCGGCCAGTTCTTACTGAACCGGCTTAGATTCAAACTGTGTATTGCTGGCCCTACTGCTGATGTCATTGTGCAAACAGCGGGCTAGGGTTGTGTTCTCTATTAGACTAAGCTGACATTTGCTAACTTGTTTTTAAAAGTACAGGCTAGAGGGCTGTCATACTAATCCTTTCTTTGGTATTAGCTGACCTAAAAAATATATGCAGAAATACAGCACAATCTTTACTGGTTGCAAGCTTGCTCCAGATTAGTGACTCTCTATATAGTTAAAGCCAAGATTAAGACGATATTCTCAAAGCCTACATCGTTATATAATGCCTATTTAGGGCAAAGTGACAGTGTCTTCTGATAGCCTCACCCATGCTCTTTTGCCAACCTGCTACAGGCAACAACCTTGAGAGTAAATTCTGGTGTCGTATCTTACTAAGCTGAACGACATTATGGCCCCCATGTGACAATGTCTGGGCCTGGCAATTAGACCACAATCCTATCCTATATCCACAGTTGATCGAGAGGAAGGCAAATAAAGCATGATGCAATTTGTTCCAGCAGGGGAAACAATTCCTTCCTGATCCCCCAAGAGGCAATCGGATGGTCCCTGGATCAACTTTACCTATAAATTTTAGTATCCAGTTATATTATGTGGATGTAGGAAATAAACCAGGCATTTCTTTATTAAAAAAAAAATCTACTGAGCTGGCCAGAACCACCTCTTGAGGGAGTCTACAACCCCTGGCAAAAATTATTGAATCACCAGTCCCTGAGGATGTTCCTTCAGTTGTTTATTGTTGTAGAATAAAAACAGATCACAGACATGGCCAAAAACTAAAGGCATTTCAAATGGCAACTTTCTGGCTTTAAGAAACACTAAAAGAAATCAAGAAAAATAATTGTGGTGGCCAGTAACAGTTAGATTTATAGAACAAGCACGGGGAATAAATTATGGAATCACTCAATTCTGAGGAAAAAATTATGGAATCACCCTGTAAATTTTCATTACAAACACTAACATCTGCATCAGATTAAATCTGCTTGTTAGTATGTAGGTAAAGAGGGTAAATCATCACACAGTGTTGCACAAGATGTTGGTTGTTCACAGTCGGCTGTGTCTAAAACATGGACCAAATACAAACAACATGGGAAGGTGGTTAAAGGCAAGCATACTGGTAGACCAAGGAAGACATCAAAGCGTTAAGACAGAAAACTTAAAGCAATATGCCTTGAAAACAGAAAATGTACAACAAAACAAATGAGGAACAAATGGGAGGAAACTGGAGTCAACATCTGTGACCGAACTGTAAGAAACCGCCTAAAGGAAATGGGATTTACATACAGAAAAGCTAAAAGAAAGCCATCTCTAACACCTAAACACAAAAAAAAACAAGGTTACAATGGGCTAAGGAAAGGCAATCGTGGACTGTGGATGAAAGTCATATTCAGTGATGAATCTCAAATCTGCATTGGGCAAGGTGATGATGCTGGAACTTTTGTTTGGTGCTGTTAGGGATGAGCCGAACACCCCCCTGTTCGGTTCGCACCAGAACATGCGAACAGGAAAAAAGTTAGTTCGAACATACGAACACCGTTAAAGTCTATGGGACACGAACATGAATAATCAAAAGTGCTAATTTTAACCAGTAAGCCACCGCCCACCGTCATATGACGGAGGGACGAGGCTTCTGTTGTTCTGGGAGGACGTCATATGACGTCCTCGCCCTCCCGAGCCACTAGGGGGCGCGCGCGCCGCCGGCGGTGCGCGCACGTGCCCACTGCGTCGCTCGGGACCCGGTGCGCGTGCCCGGCGGCCGCGATGTCCGCCGGGCACCCGCGATTGCCGGGTAACAGAGCAGGACCGTGGATCTGTGCATGTAAACACAGATCCACGTCCTGTCAGAGAGGAGGAGACCGATGGCGTGTCCCTTGTACATAGGGACACCGATCGGTCACCTCCCCCAGTCAGTCCCCTGCCCCCACAGTTAGAATCACCTCCTTAGGTCATACATTAACCCCTCGATCGCCCCCTAGTGTTAACCTCTTCCCTGCCAGTCACATTTACACAGTAATCAATGCAATTTTATAGCATTGATTGCTGTATAAATGTGAATGGTCCCAAAAATGTGTCAAAAGTGTCCGATGTGTCCGCCGCAATATCGCAGTCACAATAAAAATCGCAGATCGCCGCCATTACTAGTAAAAAAATAAATAAATAATAAAAATGCTATAAATCTATCCCCTATTTTGTAGACGCTATAACTTTTGCGCAAACCAATCAATATACGCTTATTGCGATTTTTTTTTACCAAAAATATGTAGAAGAATACATATCAGCCTAAACTGAGGAAAAAAAAAAAAAAAAAAAAAATTGGATATTTATTATAGCAAAAAGTAAAAAATATTGTGTTTTTTCAAAATTGTCGCTCTTCTTTTGTTTATAGGGCAAAAAGTAAAAACCGCAGAGGTGATCAAATACCACCAAAAGAAAGCTCTATTTGTGGGGAAAAAAATGATAAAAATTTTATTAGGGTGCAGTGTAACATGACCGAGCAATTGTCATTCAAAGTGCGACAGCGCTGAAAACTGAAAAATGGCTTGGGCAGGAAGGGGGTGAAAGTGCCCTGTATTGACGTGGTTAAATTAAGAGAAGAGCGGGAGCCTCCCCCATGCCATGGGTGCGGAGCGGCCCGAGGAGAAGAAGATAGAAGACGCCGCGGAGGAGATGCTGGACGAGAACGCCGGAGGAAGAACCCGAAGAGCCAGAAGAACCAGAAGATGAAGGAAGATAGAAGAAAGAAGAAGCATTTAAATAAAGGAACTGTCAAAAACTGTCTCTTGTCATTTTTAACATATTTGACAGTTTTTTTGTGAAATGGTAGGGGTAAGTACCCCCTTACCATTTCACACAGGGGGGGGGCCGGGATCTGGGGGTCCCCTTGTTAAAGGGGGCTTCCAGATTCCGATAAGCCCCCTGCCCGCAGACCCCCACAACCACCGGCCAGGGTTGTGGGGATGAGGCCCTTGTCCTCATCACTATGGGGACAAGGTGTTTTGGGGGGCTACCCCAAAGCACCCTCCCAATGTTGAGGGCATGTGGCCTGGTACGGTTCAGGAGGGGAGGGCTGCACTCTTGTCCCCCCTCTTTTCCTGCGGACTGCCAGGTTGCGTGCTCGAATAAGGATCTGGTATGGATTTTTGGGGGGACCCCACGCCGTTTTTTTTTTTGGCGCGGGGTTCCCCTTAAAATCCATACCAGACCTGAAGGGAATTTAGGGGGACCCCCACGTCATTTTTTTTAAAAATTTTGGCCAAGGCTCCCCTTAATATCCATACCAGACCTGAAGGGCCTGGTATGGAATTTAGGGGGACCCCCACATCATTTTTTTTTTTTAATTGTGGTTCGGGGTTTCCCTGTGGGGAATTCCCATGCCATTTTTATCAATGAACTTCTATGTGTATTGTCGGACCAGCAATGCAATAGCCGCGAGTAGTTTTAAATGGGTTTTTTCCTTCGAAATGTAATTTTGCTGTCAGACTGTTCTAAACACAGGAAACATGCGCCCCTTTACAGGCATACTATAGACACCCCCCACCTACGAAATTTAAAGGGATATTACACTTTTATTGTTTGACTTTAAGCATTATTAAAATCACTGCTCCTGAAAAAACGGCCGTTTTTAAAACTGTTTTGCATTGATCCATTTCCCCTGGGGCAGGACCCAGGTCCCTTTTTATGACAATACCTTCCATATAAGCCTTTAAAATTAGCACTTTTGATTTCTCCCATAGACTTTTAAAGGGTGTTCCGCGGCATTGGAATTTGCCGCGAACACCCCAAATTGTTCGCTGTTCGGCGAACTTGCGAATAGCCAATGTTTGAGTCGAACATGAGTTCGACTCGAACTCGAAGCTCATCCCTAGGTGCCGTTCCAATGAGATTTATGCAGACGACTGTCTGAAGTCAATTATGATATGGGGCTGCATGTCAGGTAAAGGCACTGGGGAGATGGCTGTCATTAAATCTTCAATAAATGCACAGGTTTACATTGAAATTTTGGACACTTTTCTTATCCCATCTATTGAAAGGATGTTTGGGGATGATGAAATCATTTATCAAGATGATAATGCATCTTGCCATAGAGCAAAAACTGTGAAAAAATTCCTTGAAGAAAGACACATAAGGTCAATGTCATGGCCTGCAAGCAGTCCGGATCTCAATCCAATTGAAAATCTGTGGTGGAAGTTAAAGAAAATGATCCATGACAAGGCTCCAACCTGCAAAGATGATTTGGCAACAGCAATCAGAGGAGGCTGGAGCCAGATTGATGAAGAGTACTGTTTATCACTCATTAAGTCAATGCCTCAGAGATTGCAAGCAGGTATAAAAGCCAGAGGTGGTGCAACAAAGTACTAGTGATGTGTTGGAGTGTTATTTTGTTTGTTTTTCATGATTCCATAATTTTTTCCTCAGAGTTGAGTGATTCCATAATTTATTTCCTGTGCTTGTTCTATAAACCTAACTGTTACTGGCCACCACAATTATTTTTCTTGATTTCTTTTAGTGTTTCTTAAAGCCAGAAAGTTGCGATTTGAAATGCTTTTAGTTTTTGGCCATGTCTGTGATCTGCCTTTTTTCGACAACAATAAACAACTGAGGGAACATCCTCAGGGACTGGTGATTCCATAATTTTTGCCAGGGGTTGTATTCCACATTTTCACAGCTCTAATGCTGCGAACACACGAGCGGAATTTCCGTCGGAAAAATCTTGGATGGTTTTTCCGCCGGAATTCCGCTCAAGCTTGGATTGCATACACATGGTCACACAAAAGTTCGCTGAACTTTCGACTGTCAAGAACGCGGTGACGTACAGCACTACGACGAGCCGAGAAAATGAAATTCAATGCTCTCGAGCATGCATCGAATTGTTTCCGAGCATGCGTAGAAATTTTGCGCGTCAGAATTGGTACAGACGATCGGAATTTCAGATCGGAACTTTTTCTAACCGAAAAATTGAGTACATGCTCTCAATCTTTTGCTGGCTGGAATTCCACCAGCAAAAGTCAGATGGAGCATACACACGGTCGCATTTACGGACCAAAAGCTCTCATCGGACTTTTGCTGGCGGTATTTCCGCTCGTGTGTACGGGGCAATACTGTGAAGAAGCCTTTCCGTATTTTGAGATGAATTCTCTTTTCTTCCAGATATAAAGAGTGTCCCCTTGTCCTCTGTGATGACCTTCAAGTGAATACTATCTCTGCAGGACTCCACCAATCAGGCCTGCATGGTAGAGTGGCCAGACAGAAGTCACTCCTCAGTAAAAGGCACATAACAGCCCATCTGGAGTTTGCCAAAAGGCACCTGAAGGACCCTCAGACCATGAGAAACAAAATTCTCTGGTCTGATGAAACAAATATTGAACTCTTTTGCCTGAATGGCAAGCGTCATGTCTGGAGGAAACCAGGCACCACTCATCACCTGGCCAATACAATCCCTACAGTGAAGCATGGGGGTGGCAGCATCATGCTGTGGGGATGTTTTTCAGCGGCAGGAACTGGGAGACTAGTTAGGATTGAGGGAAAGATGAATGCAGCAATGTACAGAGACATCCTTGATGAAAACCTGCTCCAGAGCGCTCTGGACTTTAGACTGGGGTGTGTCTCACTAATACAAGCAGTGGATACTGGCCAGATCACCAGGTGAAAACAGAGGCAAAAAGCCAAAGAAAAGTAATGCAGCCACCACATCTACTGATTGTGACAAAGCAAAAAGAAAAAATCCTCAAGTGCTAAACCATGGACCATAGCAGGAAAGTCAAATCAATGGTTAAATAATGGGCAGGACCCAGTGCTGCTGATAGGAGACATCTGGAAATGTGACATGCAGAGAATTGGAAGATAGTCAGCGCTCAAAGGGTTAATGAAAGAAAGTAACTGCCAAGTCAATGGGACCCAAAGGTGATGAAAAGGAAACAAATGTATTTCTTCATAGTATGTTAAAACGTTGTAATAAAGTACCAGTAAAAATAGTAGAAAATGAACAGAGCCTACGATACCGCTGCAGGTCACCGAGGCAGTGAAGAGCCAATGACATCCAAAGGTGCCAGCAGTGGGGCACGGGGGGCGCCAGTAACCATGTTGTCTCAGATTAAATCCACAAGGGTATGGAGTCCACTTGCTGGAGATGGAACAACGAACCGGCACAGAGCTAAAGTTGGAGCGGGTTGAGGGGTGGTGTTTGGCCGCTAACAGCCTGGAAAATCCTGTTGCTGCAGTGTCGCCTTTAATAAAGCACATGCACGCGAAACGCATAGTCACAGCAACAGACCAGCTTGCATTCCACGCTGGTTCCTGGCCTCTTCCTGGCAGGAATCGCCCGACATACACGCGAGCACGTTCTTTCTACGACTCAGCTTTTTGGTTCCCGGGCTCAGGCTGCCCAGGTCAGCTGATCCGTCCCTCACATGACCAGTGTTGAAGACACTGCAGCAACAGGCTTTGTTGTTCCATACCCCTTTGGATTTCATCTGGGACAGCACGGTTACTGGCGCCCCCCATGCCCCACTGCTGGCACCTTGGGATGTCGTTGGCTCCTCACTGCGTCGGTGACTTGTAGCGGTATCGTAGGCTCTGTTAATTTTCTACTATTTTTACTGGTACTTTATTACAATGTTTTAACATGCTATGAAGGAATACATTTGCTTTCCTTTTATCACCTTTGGGTCTCATTGACTTGGCAGTTACTTTCTTTTATTAACCCATTGAGCGCTGACTTCCAGTTCTCTACATCTACTGATTGGTAAGCTGCAATTTAATGCATTTTTGGTTTTGAGTTTATTACCGCTTTAAGAAAATGTCAACAAGGCCCATACATCTATCTTTTTAGATTCCGTCTAAGCAGCAGAGTAGACAAAAATGATAAAGGCCTTATTTTTTTTGACCGGCCTGGTTAAGAAGTGCTCCAACATCCTTTACATGTTTGCAGATTTGAGAAATAACAAGAAACAAGGTTTTCAGAGCAACAAAAATAAAAGCTTTTATTTGTTCATTTGAATATAAAACAGGCGTTATCACAGATGTACAAAGCGTACTGGTGGTTTAACATACAAGAAGGTTGCTGTCTTTTGCACATAAAAATTTTATTTTAATTTTTTTTTCTAGGTTTCAGCTGTGATTGGCTGAGTATATGACATTTCTCAAACCAGTCAACACTCCATGAAGTAACGCTTCTGCTAACATTCAACTAATAAACAGGGACAAGTCTTTCCCTTGGGTAAAGGGTCAAGCAGAATTAAATATATAATAAAACAAGCACCATGAGGAATCTGTTGGATCGTGTGTGTGTTGTGTGTATGGGTTTAGCTGTACCCTCCTCTCGGTCTACCCACATCTGACTTTTAAATAAAAGAAAAAAAAAAAAAGCACAAATATCACAAGACAGAAGTTACAAGATCCCATGAATGGTTTATCTACAGTACGCTTTCTAATACAGAACAATCCTTTATTGCTGTTTCTTCGCCTTGCAAGCACCAGAGAGGGCACTCACGTGTCATGTACAATGGTCACAACACATAGAAATCCGGAAAACTAGCAAGATACATGATCTATTTGCAGGCAGAGAGTGCTACATAATTCCGTCTTTACTACTTGGTATTTGGCCGCTCCTCCATCTCCTCAATTAACATTTGCTGTTTCTTGACATCCAACTAATACCTGAGATCATATGCTGGCATTTAGAGTCCACACTACCGTATAAAGGGCTGAATGGGCCGGCAACGCTGGCTCTATTGTATTACTCGCATATTCTCAAAGTCTACAACACAGGTAAAATCCCTTTCCATCGCTAATCTTTGAAAGCCTCTGCTTTTTAAAAACAAAACACCACAACATTGGTCCAAGAATGACAAGCCAAAGAAGAAACCTGATATATATAGAACAAATTACTCCCCCATTACCAAATTGCAATGCCAGTACGGAGCTTTTAAAAATGAACTGTAGAGTATAAAAGGTGTTGTGAAATTTCACCCTGTAAAGATGAGGTGAGCATGTAGGCATGCCGGGGATGATGCCTCAACTATCAGCAAAGGTTTTTCCAAGTCTGTGATGGAACACGAAGATAAAATGACTGCCGAAAATCTGAAAGTGTAACTCCACTTTGATGAGGAAAAAAAGCAATCCCTATAGTAAGTTACATTACAACTACCTGATAATATTTGTATTGAAGCTCACACATGGATTTCACTCACTTTCTACAGTCATTTCCTATTTCCTAAATGGGTGGGCCTTCTTTTCAGAATTGTTTGAATAGTCCAAGTGTAAAATAAAAAACAGCAGGGAGCCAACCACATGAGCAGGATATTTTGGGTGGGAGTAGGGAGTTGTGCACATCAACAGTGTATAGAATGTCGCCACACAAGAAACAAGTTTGATTTTACTGTTCAGCTTTAAAAATCTGCTGCAATCAACTGCAGATTGAACTAGAACGGTCATTTTTATTAGTACTAAAACCCAGTTCACACTGGTGCGACATGGGATCCGACTTGTGAGAGCACAAGTCTCATGACATGTCAAATTCAAGGTTTCCCTAGGAGAGCCATCTTAACTGATCCAACACAAGTCGCCCTGACTTAAGAAAAGGTTCCTGCACAACTTTGGTCTGACTTGGGTGAGATTTCAGCCCATAGAATAGAATGGACAGTCGCATCCTAGTCGGATTAGCATGTTAATGGATGCGATGTGTTCAGAGGTCACTGGGAATTTGTCACTGGTATTTTGATTGGTCAAAGGACAAGTCACACTTTATGAAAGTTGGATCAAAATGGGATCACAGTTCATTAAAGTTGCAAGTAAGTCGGATCAATGTCGGACCGAAATCGCAGGGTAAAGTCAGAACGACAGTTATGCAACTTTCATGTCGGAGCAGTATGAACCAGCGCTAATATCAAAAATTGATAATTTGATTGACTTCTGGGATGGGATTTGTTGGAACATTTTTTTCAATCAGCAGCTGCAGCCACTGATCAGTGTATTCTAACAGCTGTAAGCGCTGCTGTCAGAAAACAATGTCCCAGCAGGGGAGATTCCTCCATCCACCTCGTCTGTGTGGATGATGGAATCTGTATGCCTAAAGTCAGGTGGATCCACTTTTACTCTGATCTGTACATCCTGCTATCGTTTAAGGATGGCCATACATTAGTTATGTTTTTCATTCAACCAGAGTGATGAATAAAAGAAAATGACTCGATTCCTCCATTCATACACTATGTGGATGGGGGAATCCCTCCCATGAGTCTTTGTATTGTGACAGCAAGGAGACTTTGAGAGAACATTTTCCAACAGGCTTTTTGAACACAACTAGCCTGCCCATACATTGACCAAAATTCATCCGGATGTCTGCTGAACCAAAATTCAGTCCATGTATTGGCAGATTAGGTCAAGACAATTCCTATTACTCTTACCTATATATCACAGTCTTATCGCAGCTTTTTTTATTTTACTTTACTTTGACCAATGCATCAACTCTTTTCTGAGTCAGGAAGATTTTTTTGTACTTTACCTTATTTATTTACTCTAGTCTCTAATGTAAGCCTATTTTGTTTTCTTAAAAGTTAGGAGTTTCACCTACTAAAGTTTTATTTAAGGGGTGTAACTGAGGCATTTGTAAACATTAAGATAGAAATGTATGTGAATATTGATGATATAACATTATTTTACAGTGCAGGTTCAAATAATGGATCTTACATACCCCGAATAACACTTGACATTCAGTCTGTAGCTATAGGTCTAAAGCTGGACAAAAATAAAACCAATTACTAATTTTTCTGGGATCCCACATATAACTTTATATGAATAGTCCTGTGAGTGCCTCTATACCTCTTTTGGAATTAACTGTATATGAATATATTTTTAAATACCAGTATATACACAACAGGATTCATTATTTTTCTTCTCTTCAGCAATTATTATAGAAATCAACAAAATATATCCATTTATTCAGGTTTCAGGGGTACCTCAAAGTAACATAAAAACAGTATGGGGGCAGACAATTTCAGGAACTCAACTTCCAATTTCTTTCTCCATAAAGTTACTGTTGGTAGAAATCCTGACCCATGAGATGACTTGTGTGCAACAGGATTCTAAGATGTCTATAACTTTTATCTGCACCAAAAAGAACAGAATAAATAATGCCCGAGAAGCAAGAGTGAGTCGATGTAATAGGGGAGCTGCCACAACCATAGCCTCATGTTTATTACCATAACACCCTATCATTGCAGACAGATGCTACAGGGCCATTGACAAATCAACTCAAGCTGACTCCTTCACAAATCAGCCTTCAGTTTTTCTAGATTAGGATGTCTGTACTTCACCACAGAGTTTTCAAGCTTTAGGATCCCTCAACAGTTGTTTCCATTGTGTAATTGGAGCATTTATATTTCTTGACTCCTTTCAGTGTTACGATTGGTTGTGTTGGTAACCTGGTGGTAGGTTTAATTTGCTGGCATCAGAGAAAGTCTATTGCAAAGCACAAAGAAGTGAGGAGCTGCCTACTACACCATGGTGGCAATACTTACTGCATATTTAGAACTACATGTGTTTTGAATTTAGTATGTCTCTCTTGGCATGGTTTTTCCTTTGAGTTAGGAGTAAACATATTCACAGAGAATATAACTTAAATGTGTAATCATGACATCTATTTTAATAGGATGTGTAACGTCATAGACAAATGTGCAAAATTAGATCTTGTAAATGTAACCAACGGCTTGACAATGAAACAGATCGGCAGTGGGAAAATAACGAGTTTTCGGGAATTAATCACGGTTAAGGTCAGTAACATGTATACATTTAATGTGCTTAAAAATGACATCATCATATCAGAAAGTTCTGAAAGACAGGCTTATTTCTACAGTCTTGTGTAGGAGATCTGCTATATTATATCTATGGGCAGCACTTAAAAAAAAAAAAAAGAAAAGAAAGAGAAACACACTAGAAAATCTCAAGTGGATGCATTTTCAAAAAGTAAAAAGTCTTGCTATCGGGGATAAAGGGCAATAGGAGGGCTGTGATCCTTAACTATGAAAACAAGGCTCCCTTCCTGTGATGAAAACATGATTAGATGTCTTGGCCTTTGGTCACATGACTGACATAGCCTGGAGTAGAAGTTTATTATCTATTTAACAAAGGAAAGATTGTACTTCAGCCCTTCTATTACTATTTAAATATTTCAGAAGAACTGTTAACATAGCCATAAAGTTGGAAATAAATCTGTTTTAGGGTGCATTCACACTTGTGAATGCACCCACACTCCAATTAGATTCGAGGTTCTAGCAATTAGTCGCGAGAGGCAGCTCCACTAAAAGCAACAGGAGGCTGTCAGCTCCCACAACTAATCACGGCCACTCGCATGTAATCACTTATAAAGCGATCACATGCAGGTAATCGACTCTAGGAGTAGAGAGTCCATTTCCAGGGCCAATCACGCTCATGTGATTGTTGCATGAACCCCACTGGGGTTCTTACATCTAGAGTGTGGGTGCATTCACAGGTGAGAAGCTGTCACTTTGCATATATTAGGACAAAGTGACAGTGTCTGCATCTAGCTCACCCCCCCAGGCATGCATACTTATACAGCCATAATCTCTTCCCTGATGTTGCATATTTCTAAACTCAAGTGGGGATGAAATCATGACAATAAGGCTCCATGGACACTGGCTTAAAAAAAACGTTGCTTCTACAGGTGTTTTGTGTTCTGCCTGAAGAAGCAACTCAATGTTATCCTATGTGTCCATGCACATTAGGACGTGAACAGGCATATTTTGAGTTTAACGTTTAGAGGCAGAAAAAAACCCTTCTGGATAGCGTTTCTGGTTGGAGCTTACTGGCAGAAAAAAACATAAAACTCTCCTAAACTCGTCTAGACTTTGTACAAAAAATGCTCTATATGAGAAATTTTTACTCCCAAGAGAACAGATGTTTTTTAAAACCCAGTGTGCATGGAGCCTAACCCATGCAACATTGGTATTTGGCTGCTCAGTTCTGATCACTGTCATTGGGCAGGTCATATCCCCCCATGGGTAAATATACATGTCTGGTATGGTAGGCTATGTGGAAACGTAGTTATGTTTTGAAAGGGCAAAGTGATAGGGCCTCTTTAAAAGATATTGTGCATAAGATATTGGATCAAAGACATCTGGGTATAGAATCAATTAACAATACTAAATACATTGGAAGTAAAAAATTCATATGCCTTATAATTTTTTTAATTCTTTTTTTATGGGCTTTAATTAAAAATTCAGAGGGAGTGCAAATCAAGTTTTAAAACTTCTATGAATACTTATTCTGAAGTATGTAAAATGAATCGATTAACTGCATCTGAAACAATGTAGATGGAACGAGTGAGGCAGCACACTAACAAGGATTTGGAACGGGCTATGAATTTCATGTAACTGTCTCATTCCTCAACATTCTTATTTTCTTTTATTTTCTTTATATATTATTAAATGTATCCTCTGATCAGCACACACATTATACAATTGTATCTACTGTTGCTTCTCTAAGAGAAAGAAAAAAACAAACAAAAAAAAAAATTATAGTGCATTTCAGCCATACGTTTTGTACACCATCTAAAGGATGGTATTTTAAATCCACTTGCTGGTATCTAGAATAACTTTTTATACGGGAACACAGGCAATCCACGATTGCAGTTTTCAAACAAAGATTGTGAATAACACCCAATTATATACAGTGGGAGACACCATGCAAGTGACATGTACTGCATCGTAAACATTAAAATATATCCCTTCCCGCATAACCCATTAGTGAATTTATAATTTCATATATATATTTGATGTGATACTATCCACTCAAGATAATACAACGCTTTTTTTTAATATTAGCAAACATTACAAGAGTTTTAACTTTCTTGAATGCGGTTTTTGTTTTATACTTCTAAAGAGATCAAAATAAATTAAACATTTTATACATAATTACATATGGAGAGTTAACTTATTTTATCTTTTTAGTTCAGTACAAAGATACTTCCAAAAGTCCACCTTAAGTATACTATTTTTTTATAACTGATTCAACAATCACTAGCTTTATTACTCTCAATCTGAGATGAACAGTAATTTTTAATTAGTGTGCTTACGTATGAATAGCTATGCAAATTCTCTTGAGACTGCAAAACGAGGCTTTGAGGTGGCCAGGCTATATTAACCACCAGCCATATTTAGCCCTGGGAGGCATAACATTTAAATAAAACTTTTTTCTATTTAATGATTACAGTAGTCTGTTTTGGTTGCAAAATGGCACCTGATTACCTAATGCACGTTCATGTTGGTTTGCAGCCAATAACTAATTTCTCTATCAGAAGGAAAAACAAAGCTTATAAAATAAAGTAAAAAAAAAAGAAGTCCCTTCTGATATCAGTGGGTTACACACTGGAAAAATTAGCAGCTGACACACTTTGGCCTCAATCCAGTACCCAAGAATTTACAACATTAAACTATACCTTTCTTTAAATTACATTATTATGAATTTGGAATTTATTTATTAAAATCGTACCTTTTCTTCCCCCCACAAATAACAAGATTTTAAAATGTATTACATTTTCAGATTAGGTTGTGTCAACTCGTTGATGCAATCCCACCATAAAAGGTTTCATAAATCAACCTACTTCCATTATATTAAACATAAAAATCCTTCATAAAATCCACAGCTACATAATGAAAACAATGGGGTCAGTTTAGCAACATAAAAACAAATAACTTTTTAAAAATTGGCATTTAAAATAAAAAAAAAGTAAGTTGATGGTCACACAGACCTTTAAATTTCAGAGGCCTGTAGAGTTCTCAACTCATTCAATTGAGGCAACACAGTACCCTAAAAAAAGTCTTTTGGTGCTAAAGTGTAGTGGTAAAAACAAAAGCACATTTCACATTCTGTCTGCTCAATTAATTGAGGAATTCGTAAGTTAAAATGACAAAAACTGCTCCATTCTGAACAAAGGTTATCCCCTTATTTGCACGTTTGATTTTCTTTTTAGTGGACACAAATTTTTTTTACATCTATTGTGAAGTCCATGGAAGCCTTAAAATATACAAGACTACATGTTGTAGGCCACATATATGGGATCCAGCTGATCTGCCAAAAACCCATCTCGTAGGTGCATACGTTGTTTCTCTCCACGGGAGTTGATAGGAATGACACCAATGTCCACCACTACAACCACGCCTACGATAAGATAATGTTCCTCCAAGATCACATTTGTGACCAGCGGTACAAGATCCAGGGCTTCCTGTTCTGAGCCATCAAGCTCCACGACAACCACTAACAAGTTCGTCCAGGTAAAGACAGCACTACAGGAGAATAATAGTAAATTTTAGAACTGATACATTAATGAGAGCATACCTAAATTATTATCCAGAGGCTTTTGACAAACTGAGCAAACACATTACTAGCAAATTTGGCACTTCATTCAACAGGATGTGTTTTGCTGTAATTTGCTTTCTCACAACCTAAATGCCTACTGTTTACAATAACTACACCTACTGAACATGTACTGCCAGCAACACATAGGGGGAGATTTACTAAAAGTGGCGCACACCAAATATGGTGCAGCTGTGCATAGTAATCAGGTTCTAGGTTTTACTGCCAAAGCTTAAAAGAGAAGTATGGGGTTTGTTTTTTTTTTGCAGAATCAAACTTACCTAAGTGGATGCAGCATCTGTCCCCCGCCGGCTCTAACACTGAGACCCAAACAATCAAACACAGCTGATCGCTCGGTTTTCACAGCTCCGTGAGCAGAGATAGGTGGCTCCCTGCTCTGCCCCCCGTGCTCACTGGAGCGCTGGGCTGTGGAAGGGGCGGGAGCGGCCGGCTTATCTTCCCAGTGGTTTGCTGAGAGGCTGAGCTGGTTGGCAGTCTGAACATGTGGGCGGATCCCGACTTCATTGTCACAATCTTGCCCCAGCCTTGACCGGCTCTGTGACATCAGCAGACAGTGGGTTTCAGCCTGCTGTTTGCTGAAAACGGGTCGCAGGAGTGCAGAACAAACTGTACTTCTGTGACCTACATGAGCAGTACAGCCAAACAAGCTTTGGCTGTACTTCTCCTTTAACTGAACAAGCTAGCTTAGAAGCTGATTGGTTACCATACACAGCTGCACCAGATTCTGTGCGCACCAGTTTTAGCAAATCTCCCCCATAAGCTAATGACTTTTAATAGAGAAGTCCACCAAAAGTATCTCAGTGAATTAACTATGGTGTGTTAACAACAATTATTGCTATTCTTTTCCAAATTTAAATGGTTAACTTTACCCAAGAGTCATATTTCAGTTTTGGATAAGAAGGTGGATTTAATCAGTTATCTTCTTTTTTATAATAACTGGGGACTCCAGTGCAGTCTTTCTCAACCCTTTCACCTCAGAGGAACACTAAGGGGGTTAATTACTAAAATGAAGTTCAAAATCTGGTGCAGCTCTGCACAGAAGCCAATCAGCTTCCAAGTTTAATTGCCAAAGCCTAATTAAACAAGCTGAAGTTGTAAACTACACCATATTCTGAGTGCACCAGTTTTAGTAAATCTTCCTCTTAAAATCTTTTTTTAGAACTCAGAGAACCCCTGTTAATGGTATATTTACAGCTAACTGTACATTAGCATGATCAGAATGTTTTGGATATATTCCTAAACATCAATGATTGATATAATAATGAAAAAATAATAATAATGGCCAGAAAAGAAAATCTTTGTAAAAAAATATAGAAATAAGAACATATTTAAAAAATGTCCCCTTACATTAGTGGTCAGTAGAGATATACCCCTTTAAAATGGTAGTCAATGGAGAAGACCCCAAATGCATTGGTTGTCAGTGGAATGTGCCCCATCAAGCTTTCCTTTCAAAAAGAGGAAGTGACCCTGACCATCTGACTTTTAGTTAAAGCAGCAGTAAAGCCATTAAAAAAAGAAAGAAAAAAAAAAGTGGTCCCCCTGCAAGCTAATGGCATAGGTGCTAGTATGCACTGCATACTAGCACATTATGAAAGACTTACCTTAAAACTAAGCCCTTCAGTGGCCCCCTGTCACCACTCACACAGGGCTTTCATCTTCATTGAGTTATCCTTTCGGGTTTGATGGCACCGGCCAAGCCGTGATGATGTCACTCCCGCGCATGCGCGCCACGGCACAGAGCTCTGAAGGGATGGCATGAGTATGCTGTTCCTTCAGAGTGCATGTGCCAGTGACGTCACCGGGTATCAAAACAAGTGAATATCTCCTAAATTAAAGAAGATATTCATTTTACCTACAGGTAAGCTTTATTATAAGCTAACCTGTAGGTAAAAGTCACAAAGTGGAGTTTACTACCGCTTTAAGAAGTTCCCACATGGTGCTGCGAATTACAACAGTGCTCACCCCCTTAGTTTAAAGTCCGGGGACATACTGTGATATGCCAATGGATATCTAAAGTCAGCAAGCTTTGGGTTTTTTCAAATTAGAAAGTATGTCTCCTGAAGGAAGGCCACCCCCACCCTTCCCCTCCACATATTCTGGAGGACTCTGGTCCTCTTTTCAAAAACGTTTAGCCATTTGACATCCCACGTATAAAAATTTAAGAGGGGTTTAGGGATATCGGCTCTCACCTGCGCTTGAGTACGGACAGGGTGGGTGAATGCCTGTTAAGACATGTTGGAAGGCAGGGATGGAAAAGAAAAAAAAAAAATACAACCCCCCCCCCCGCCACTTCTCCACCAGGGGATAAAAGAAAGAGGGGAAAAAATAAAGCTGTGCAGAATATTTACCATTCTGTTACGCTCTTGTGGGCTCTGATTACAGATGTCTCTATATCAATTGGGTGGTACCTCATCCCTCGCAATTCCATGGCTTCATCTAGAGCCCCCACAACATACAGAGCATCATGGCGTTCTAAAGAAGAAAAACAATACAGTTTTGTGTTAGAGAAAACCAAAACAGAACCTCCATTGGTATGTGAATTAGAAGTACTACATTAAAATAGATCTATACCTAAACACTAAAATGTTGCATAAGCTTTAGGCTTCATGTACACAGGGCGTTTGAAATCCTCTTCTGAACGGCGGAAACTTGACAGCTAGTAACCGACGTTTAAAAACGTTTGTCTTGCCACTTTTACATACCATGCTTATGCGAATTTATGAGCGTTTGCCTTTAGAAACGTTTTTTTTTTTTTTTTTAGATAACCTCCGCAAATACCCACAATTCATGAAAAACAAGTATTATTAACTATTTCAGCCATTCTGTGAGAGAAGAGAGAGCAGTGTGCTTTAACTATAGAGCCCATCTCTCCCTCTTCTTCCCCCCTCTCTCTCCTTGCTTGTAGGCAACAGCATGTGGTGAAAATTGTGTTTTTTCCACATTTTACATGTTCCCTTTTAAAAACGATTATAAACGCAAATGCACATAAACGCGGGTTGCCCCGTTTACAACTATTTGGGGTTTGAAATGCCAGTAAACTATAGTCCTGAACGTGATTTTTCTGCTTTCAAAAAAACGGCAGTAAACTGCCTCTGAACTCCTGTAAACGACCCTGTGTATATGTACAGATAAGATCACATTGAGGAGAGTTCAGGGGATGATGAAAAAAACGCCCAACTGCTCCTAACTGTGAGTTCAGCAGCTGCCGTGTACATGAGGCCTTAAAGTGTATGTATAGTCAAAACTTTTTCTTTTGATGATGTGAGGAAAATTACTGTCAGAAAAAAAAGCATTTGAAAGATTTCCCTTTACTTCCTCTTAACAGCAAACAAGGAAATCCCTACAAAGTGAGGGGAATTTCCCTCTGTTGTTACCAGAACAGGTGTCCCCATTGGAAGAATAACTCCACCTCTTGTTTCGGTGGCAGCTAAAATTTTGGACACAGACAGCAATAAAAACCTAACAGGGGTTCTAATTCTTCTAAGACATTTGGCTATACATACAATAGCATTTAAAAGTAGTTATCAGTCTTTTTAAATATGCAGATTTCCACAAAATACCCTAATACCTGATAATCCTGCCTTGCGGGTCCTTGTTCAGGCACCTCCTGTTATGGGTTGATAACCATGTCACCCTGTCACATGCACCCATGGTGGAGACTACAAACCACCATGCCATGCCGTGTCACACCCCAGATGACGGCTTTGTAGCTGAAACATGTCGGGTGGATCCCTCACGATTACTGCTATTTGACCTTTTTTGAGCTGTCTTTGATCTCCTAATATAATTATCCGTTTGGCCTGTTGGAACGTTCGGGGACATTGAAAGCTGTGGTGACACCCCTCCTCCTATTGTAAGCTGTGGATATCTGACGAGTCATCTTGTCCAGATCGGTGGGTCAATAAGCTTCTTAGACTTGTAAGACGTAGGTCTTTTCAAGTCACCTAACTCTGGTAAGCCTTTTTGATGCTCCGGTGATGGTCCTGACACTTACTTAGACCCTCTGTCCATCTGTGGTTCCTTATCTATCTACTCATCTGCCAGATGTGATCAATTCCATCTACGAGGAAATTTGGGAGCTTTATTTCCACCATTTTCAACGCACAACCCCCATAGACTTTTGGTGGTGATTTTCTTTTTCACAAGTTATTATTAACATATTTGTTGGATTTTTATGGACTTGAGTGGTTGATTTACCATATGCGTATGGTTTCCCTGACCCATTGTATTATTTTCTTTACTATTGGCTATTATTATTCACTGTATTTCAAGTGTTGTTTTGAACTACACAGTGACACTTCAATATGCTCTTTTTGCCCTTAAGGGATGATTAGGTTTTTATACACTGTTTTATACATGTAAGATTTTTGATATATATATACATATAGCGCTACACTATTATTTTTGTCATTAGTAATGAGATGAAAGAAAATGGTCAGAAAAAAAAGGTGAAAACGGTATTTAAAAAAAAAAAAAAGGTGGTATGAA
This sequence comes from Lithobates clamitans, assembly GCA_037952925.1. Lineage (NCBI taxonomy): Eukaryota > Metazoa > Chordata > Amphibia > Anura > Ranidae > Lithobates > Lithobates clamitans. The sequence continues at coordinate 5,109,496 of JBBGZY010000757.1, read as the reverse complement.
CAATAGTTCCTTGCATGGGTTATACACATTTTAAAGCAAAGAATAAAAGATGTGTAACCAGCTAAGAACTAATAACTGGATTAATCCATTCTTAAGGTGTACTCCCTTCACTGCTCTTACTGGCAATTACCAGCTGTTTCAAAGACATGAATTTCAATGTATTACATGAGCGGATGTCAAAATGCAGCCACTCCTGTTTAAAAATGACACTTGCAGGAAGTTTGCAAGTTTCTTTTGAGTAACACAGCATAGCAATTAATTGTTTAGGATTCCATTCATATGTAGATCACAGATGTTACCTTAATCTGCATATAAGGAGGAAAAATTGGAAGAGGCTTGGTCTTTTTAAGGCACAACCAAACAATTTGTACAAAAATATATTTTTATTGTAAACATAAAAAATCTATATTAAAATCCCCACAAATCAAATATAACATAAAACGCAGCTACTGTATATAACTAATTGACAACTGCATGGAAACTTGGAGATGAAAAGATCATTCCGTTGTGGTGATGGATCCAAAAGTGTGGTTATATTACAGGGAAGCGATGTAGAAATGTTCTAGGCTCTACATGTTAAGCGCCTTGCGCCTCTTCAGGGGATTCAGAAAGATATATAATGTGCAGTATAGGAAGTACTTGCACAGCTTACAAACAAATTAAATGCAGGGTCAGGTAATCCCGTCAAGAATTCTAGTTTAGGTATAAAGTATCAGTTCAGTAACTAGCAAGATGAAAGGGCAAAGGAGAATTTTTTTTCTTGTAGAAATATTTATGTCAAAGTATCACAGGCACATCGAGGCATATCCCAGGTAGGGACAACCACTAGTAAGGTCCTCACTAAGGAGTAGTTGAACACACTAGCTTGTAAGGAGCCAATAACGTCAGCCTTCCCACTAAACTCAGAACACCGGATAGATTATGGAGTAACTTGACACAGGACACCCCGCTCATGTAACAGCCGCCACTGTACTGGCACACCAATTGCGTGTGCCAGTACAGCGGCGGCTGTTACTGGCACATGCAAACATACAAAAAATGTATGTTTTAATTTGTTAAATTAAGTAAATACAAAATGATCTTGAATAAACAGGCCCATACCACAAATGTAAACAGCCCGTTTCCTAACCAACCAGAAGTAAAGGGATGTTGTTCTGGATTTGTAGACTTTCACAAACTCATCTTGGATCTTTTGACAAGTAAAGAACAGGGTGCAAGCTGCTTTCTACATGGATCAGGCTGCTTTCTACATGGATCAGGTAAAGAACAGGGTGCAAGCTGCTTTCTACATGCTTTCTCAAATAAATCCCTTTGTATTTTTCCTACACAGTGGTGTAAAGCAATAGGCAGGTGTCTTGAGGGTAGTCAGAACATCTGTTTTGGTGTGACCTCCTAATAATTGTCTTCTGACCAGAATGTCCTATAATGCTAGATGGAGCAGTTTAACAAGGACACCGCTAATTGAATCAGTTTTGAGGCTGGAAATATTTTTAAAAAGGATTTCCTAGTTTGTAACTCACATCTTCTTATAACTTCATTTATTAGACATATTTGCTAAAACATGGTACCTTTTTTTATTATTGTAATGCAAAAAATGTATACCAAATTTACCTTTAATTTATTTTCTTTTGGCTCATACCTACACCCTCTTTGCAAGTAACTGTCACAAACATGGGAAATTTAAACTGAGCACATACTGAAAGAAAATAATCTGTAGATCCTGAAATAGTCAGATGAAGTAATATACACATTTTTACTTTTCTTGTACAGTTTGAGCCTTGGCCCCACCTTACCTCAACTGCTAAATTGATTCCTTTCATGTAAAGGGTGGTCTTGAAGACCTATAGAAAAGCTTAGGAAGTAGAAGAGGGCCAAGCTCAGCATTTACAGTAAAACATATAAACATTAGCTGCCTATATTTACTCATTGTTATAACGTACAGTTTTCACTGAAGGTGGCCTGTGCTTATTCATTATGTACTCAGTTTGATATGCATATGGGCAGCACAGGTACCCCCCCCGAGTGGTTCTGTTTTCAGTAGTTATTGGTGTAGTGCACCAGTCCATTCCACTACCTTCAATGCTTTTCTATATTGATCATTATTTGCATGCTTGTTCTGGGTCAATGACACGGAAACCAGACAGAGCCAGGCAAATAGAATGTTCAGCTGCAGAACAGGAATCCCAGCCCTAATATTTTTCACGATAGGCATACTTTAATATCTTACCTCCATTTGCGTCAGTTAGCTCTGTTCTTCTCAGGAACCCCAGGTAGCCCGTCCGCGCCCATACAGTTTGTGTGTCTCCGAAGCTGAGCCGAGAACTAAAGTGGTCTGACTGTAGCGACTCATCTCCATAGATCGTAAAGTACCCACTGGCATTATGTATACTATGAACCCAAATCTACAAATCAAGAAACAAATGTCATCTTTAAATGTGCCTACATGAAAACAAAGTTGCAAAGTCTTTGTTAAAGCAACAGATGTAAAAATTTACCAAAATGCATTGCTTGTATAGTTGCCTCCTAGATAAAAGGATAAACGTCAGTGAGTCATAATGAATAATATCTGCTTAGTCAGATTTCTCTTTCATTACTGCCACATAAATAAAGTATATTGAAGTATTGAGCACAAGTGATAAGCGTGTACTGATGAGTGTGTTATTATGTCTGAACTGCACATTAAGGCCACCTACACATGAGCAAGCATTAAATCCTTGTAATATACTTCTGTAGGACTGAAAACTGAATGTCACATTACAATTAACACTAGCTGTCTGCCTAGATCAATAATCTATTTCAAATGTGTTACTTTCCCTGTAAGCGCTACATCCTCTTACTAATTTCTTAAAGTGTCAATCTTTTAATTTCTCAAAGTGTCAATCTTTAGATAACTACGAGAACTAATAAATCATATTTTAGCACGGTACCATTTTACGTAGGCAATTCCTAAAATTGGAGTAGATGGCTGTAAAAATTCAGTTGACATTTTGCTAGTACAGCTGCTTTGAAATCAACATCTTACTAGTTGTGAGCCTTTTTTGGCTCCTTTTTTTTAATGAATCATCCCTACAATACACCAAAAAACATCAGTACATTGTCCTCAAAGTTAAATGGATGTGTTTATCAAAATATCTGACAGAGAAATAGTTTCAATTAACTAAAAACCGATTGGCTGTTAAGGAGCAATACAGACTGCAAAAAACAGTTCCTTTGTTAAATACTTTGACAAATAAAGCTGGCCATGGGTATTAGATGACAGATGACTGCTGAGTGATTCTTTATTGAAGGGTAAACTCATGTCTTCGGAGTGTATTTATACCCATAGAAGACACCCCAGGAACAACCGGATGTAACAAAAACAATAGTAATATTCTAGGAAAATCCATCCTGGCTGATTGACACCCTTTCCTGGGGTCACTAAACAAGGGTTTTAGCTCAAAGACAATTACTGCCCAATAAGACCATAATCCCATGGGTAAGGCAACAATCCCCAAATAATATGGAAATCTTTAGATCCATACTTGTGTTGTTTCTCTTAAAAAACAGCTTTGCGCTGTCATTTTTTTATATGCTAGTCTAAATATAAATAATCAACAATGTTGCTATGGAGAACAAGGAAAGCTAGTTCAGACACTTAGTCCCAGTCATTAAAAACCAAACGATCTGACCTTCTAATTTTGAAGCCAAATTAAATTTTGAAACCAAATGGTCAGACCTCTTAACCATTCTGACTGGAACTACATTTTTTCCTCTACTGGTTACATGCCATCATATGATTATTTGTGTAATGCAATAATGTATGACTATAACAGCCAGGCATGTTTAAAGAATAAATGCACAGAAACCACATACGTAGTGGGACTCCTGTCTTTACACACACATGAACTTTAATGGCATACCAGTCTTTGTCCGTAGGGTTCAATACTGAGTTGACCCAACCTTTGCAGCTATACCAGCTTCAACTCTTCTGGGAAGCCTTTCCACAAGGCTTAAGAGTGTGTCTATGGGAATGTCTGACCATTCTTCCAGAAGCGCATTTGTGAGGTCAGGCACTGATGTTGAAAAGAAGGCCTGGCTTGCAGTCTGATTGACCTCACACATGCGCTTCTGGAAGAATCGTCAAATATTCCCATATTGAACCCTACGGACAAAGACTAGGATGCCATTAAAATTCATGTGTGTGTAAAGGCAGGCGTTCCAATACTTTTGGTGATAGTCTATAACTAAATACATTTTCACCACCATTTGCTCTGGTGACTATTCTAAATGTTGGATTTCCCCTCACTTTTTTTTGTCTTAGTGGCATTGTTAACCAAGACAAACAAAAAAGGGGTAAATCTAAGGGACACAGACAAAAAAAAAGGGACAGAACTAAAAGTCTTAACAGTTCACAGGCCCATACACTCCCACTTTATATCTCTTAGAAATGCCTTGTCACTACAGCTTCTGGTATATTTATAACATCACAGGTCCGTCCCTACTAGTTGACATGTTAAACAGTAAAGAATGAAATAAAAGTCACATGCAACCCCTGAGCTTCTTTCTCTAATGTGTGTTTTTCTTGTAGTTGGGCTTAGAGTTGATGATTAAAAAAGAAGCATTGCCAAAGTTTGTTTGGTCATCCTTTTAATGCAGGTCACAGGAATGCATTTACTTGCACTCCTGTGATCCAAAATTGACCGCCAGTGGGCTTAAGTCTGCTGCCCGCTGACGTCACAGATCCGCTCCAGCCTCTGGATAAATCCCAAGAATAATGTTGGGATCCACTCAGATGCCTAACCCACAGATGGCTCAGCCTCTCAGTTAACTGCTAATAGCCTAAACTAACTGCTCCGGCCCCCTCCACAGCTCAGTGCTTCAGTGAAGGGGCAGAGCACAGAGTGGAGACTGGCCATACGTCTCTTTTAAGCCCAACCAAAGGCGAAATGCATTAGAGAGAGTAGCTCAGGAGGGTGGATGTGACTAACATCTTATAATACATTTGTATACAGAGTATTGTGGCGCACAGTATAAACATTCATTTCGGAAAAACAAAAAAAAGCCAGCCTTAAAAAAAAATCATATGGTAACTGGCTGTGTGTACATGATCTGACCACTGAATAATTATCATTTTATTTTCATAGACTAGCACTCAAACATAAATGTCATATCATACCAGGACACTTATATCTGTGCACAGTAGATTCCTTTGATGTCATTCTTCTCAGTTTCAATTCTCATAACAGTCATCAGTGTACTTACTGTCTGATATCCTAATTCATACAGTTCTGTCTCTCCCATTGTTATTTTCCTCAGCGGTTAGTCAACTTGAAAAGAATGATCTATCCAACATAACTGTTTCTGATGCCTCTCATTGCTTGATCCTTACATTATACTCTACCTGATAATAGCAAATGACTATCTGATCTCTAACAAAAGTTGTAGTAACCACATAGCACAGAACCATCACCACACTTTCAATGTGAACGTTTTGCAACAACATCATCAATGCAGCGGGAGACTTCTATAGCGCTAACAAGCGTAATTATCTATCCGCATTGTTACAACACTTTTATTATGTTTTCAAAATCAATTACAATGCTGCAATGAAGCTTAAGCATTAAAAAGGAAGAAAATTATTGTGTGTAAATGCAGTAATCCTAATAGAGAAAATACTTCAGACACAAGTTAATTACATATATACCCAAACTTCAGTTTTCAAAAGCAAATGACACATGAATGCACTAAGCAACTGAGACACTTGGTTAAACCAAAGGAAGAACTAAATCTCATTGATTAATGCTCTGTCACAAATGAGAAGAAGAATGTAATCTCGTTTATAAACAGCACTGAGTTGTAAAACAGTGCCTAGGAGTCACTTTGCTTTCTGATCAGCAGATAAATGAAATATTAATCACAATGACAATAATTAAAAAGAATAATGATACAAAAAAGTAGTTCTAAAAATGTATAATCCATGGGTATAGTGTGGGAAAGCTAAGTGTTCCTTGCACAGAGAAATGACTGGAATATAAACATCCTTTTCATATTTAACCAACATCCATAGACAGCTGGAAACTATATTTAATATATTGTTCTTTCTAACCAATTGCAAATCAATAGACTCCCAATAATATAATAAATAAGTCAAAAGTCAGCTCCTTGCTAGTTTTAAGCAGGTTAAAACTTCAGCTTAGATGCAGCAAAAGCCTTATCACGCTGTGACTTGGCTGAAGGATTATACATCAGAGGACAAAATGACTCACCTCCCCAAGATGTGAGTCTCCAAGGGGTCCCTTTGTTTCCGGATTTGCAATGATTATACGAACACCTGGGAGGATCTGGTGGGATAAAGGACATTTGATTTAGAGACAATGGGGGTCATTTACGAAAGGCAAATCCACTTTGCACTACAAGTGCACTTGGAAGTGCAGTCGCTGTAAATCCGAGGGAGGTATGCAAGGAAAATAAAAAACAGCATTTTAGCTTGCACATGATTGGATGATAAAATCAGCAGAGCTTCCCCTCATTTCAGATCTACCCCTCAGATTTACAGTGACTGCACTATGTGTACGTTAGTCATACAGAACAGAAAATATTTGAAGTAGTGCACCAGTTTGCACATCCTAATTTGAACTCTTGTTTCAAGACAGCAAAATTAACATATACTTATGCCACACTTGTTTACCAATTTGCTCCTATTTATTGTATAGTTACATAGTTAGTAGTGTTGAATAAAGTCACCAGTCCATCCAGTTCAACCTGAGAGTATGTGTATGTATGTTACTACGGCTTTAAATGTCCCTATAGATTGTGTTCACTAAGAAACACAACCTAAACAATTTTTGAATTCATCTACAGCAGGGGTCCTCAAACTACGGCCCGCCGAGGACATTTATCCGGCCCAATGCACCCAGGGCCGGATTCCCGACAATCCAGGCTCGGGCCGGGGCCAGGTCGGCTCGGCTTCGGCAGGGAGCATATCCGCTCCGCTCAAGCCGCCTCCCCCACACCAGTAATGGAGGGCTCCGTGTGCGCGCTGCATGCTGGGAAGTGTAGTTCCCAGCACAGTCCCGCACGGAGACAGGAGGCGCGAAGAGTGACAGCGCGAGCGGAGGCTTCAAGCAACAGCCTACGAACAAGTGAGGACCCCTCTGTCCCCCTGTCCACCCCCCTGTCCACCCCTCTGTCCCCCTGTCCACCCCTCTGTCCCCCCCCTGTCCACCCCACTGTCCCTCTGTCCCCCTGTCCACCCCACTGTCCCCCTGTCCCCCCACTGTCCCTCTGTTGCCCTGTCCACCCCACTGTCCCCCTGTTCCCCTCTGTCCCCCTGTCCACCCCACTGTCCCTCTGTCCCCCTGTCCACCCCACTGTCCCTCTGTCCCCCCCTCTGTCCACCCCTCTGTCACCCTGTCCACCCGTCCACCCCACTGTCCCCCTGTCCACCCCACTGTCCCCCTGTCCACCCCACTGTCCACCCCTCTGTCCCCCTGTCCACCCCTCTGTCCCCCTGTCCACCCCTCTGTCCCCCTGTCCACCCCTCTGTCCCCCTGTCCACCCCACTGTCCCCCTGTCCACCCCACTGTCCCCCTGTCCACCCCACTGTCCCCCTGTCCACCCCTCTGTCCCCCTGTCCACCCCTCTGTCCCCCTGTCCACCCCACTGTCCCCCTGTCCACCCCACTGTCCCCCTGTCCACCCCTCTGTCCCCCTGTCCACCCCTCTGTCCCCCTGTCCACCCCTCTGTCCCTCTGTCCACCCCTCTGTCCCCCTGTCCACCCCTCTGTCCCCCTGTCCACCCCTCTGTCCCCCTGTCCCACCCCTGTCCACCCCACTGTCCCCCCTCTGTCCACCCCACTGTCCCCCCTCTGTCCACCCCACTGTCCATCCCTCTGTCCCACTGTCCACCCCTCTGTCCCCCTGTCCACCCCTCTGTCCCCCTGTCCACCCCTCTGTCCCCCTGTCCACCCCACTGTCCCCCTGTCCACCCCACTGTCCCCCTGTCCACCCCACTGTCCCCCTGTCCATCCCCTATATATATATTATTATTTATTATTCATTCTTTTATTCTTTTGCACTACAAAAAAGATGTGTGCATAGGAATTTAGGAATTAGTTCATATTTTTTTTAAACTATAGTGCGGCCCCCCAACAGTCTGAGGGACCGTGAACTGGCCCCCTGTCTAAAAAGTTTGAGGACCCCTGATCTACAGTCTTTGCTGACACCAGCAATGGAGTTCCACATTCTTACTACTCTAACAGTAAGGAACCTCTTACGCCGTTTAGGATTGAACCGCTTCTTGTTCAACTTCATTGTGTAGCCACGTGTCTTCTTAAGAGACCTTAGGTTACATAGTTTCCTCCCAATCCTACAGTCACCATTCAAAAATTTGTATATTGTGATGATATCCCGTCTTAAGCATTTCTTCATCAGGGAGATTGTTTGTAGTTGCTTCCCATAACTGAGGTCCTCCACCCACCTTATTATCAAATAGTTTCTTTGTTTGTTGGGTTTATATAGGGGAGGTCCGCAACTAGAAAGATGTGCCAGTGGAGGGTATCATCACTATAGTAAATATTTTGCAACAAAAGGTAGGTAGTAGGATTTTAAATACCCCTCCAGTGATCACACAAGTACACTTATGTAAGAAAAAATGTGTACAAAATCTTTTTTTTGTACATATGTTTAAATATTTTATTGTTAAAATAAAGATTTTGTACATATTTTTTCTTACATAAAAGTGTACTTGTGTGATCCCTGGAGGGGTATTTAAAATCCTACTACCTACCTTTTGTTGCAGCCCCCTTATTAGCGTTGTTGCCCTTCTCTGGACTATCTCCAGTTCAAGCACATCCTTCCTGAGGACTAGTTAACCAGAACTGGAATGCACACTCAAGATGTGGCCTAACCAGAGTTTTGTAAAATGGTAGAATTACAGTTTTAGCTCTCAATTAAATACCCTTTTGAAGGCATGGTAATAGTCTGCTGGCCTTGCTTGGTGAAGCTCGGGATTGTATACTATTGCTAATAAAGATAATCACCTGCAGCGCCACACAGAGTGCAACAATTAATCACACAGTGCAACAATTAGTCACATATCTATATAAAATGCAAAAATCAACAAACATAAATACATCAATCCTAAAGTATATCGCAATAAAAATATTATTATTATTATACAGGATTTATATAGCGCCAAAAGTTTGTGCGGCGCTTTACAACATGAGGGCAGACAGTACATTTACAATACAAATCAATACAGGAGGGATCAGAGGGCCCTGCTCGTTAGAGCTTACAATCTAGAAGGTAGGGTCAAGTGGAAACAAAAAGATAATAACTGTGGGGGTGAGCTAATGGAGAAAAAGAAAATACAGTTGTTAGGTGTGGTTAGGGTAGGCTTCTCTGAAGAGAAGGGTTTTCAGGGATCGTCTAAAAGCTAATAGAGTAGGAGATAAGCGCACAGATTGGGGTAAGGCATTCTATAGGATTGGAGAGGCTTTGGAAAAGTCCTGGAGCATGGGAGGAGGTGACGAGGGAGCTAGAGAGCAGGAGGTCTTGAGAGGAACGAAGAGAACGAGTAGGTTGGTATTTAGAGACTAGGCTAGTGATGTAGCTGGGGGCTAAATTGTGGATGGCTTTGTAAGTAGTTGTTAATATTTTGAATTTAATTTGTTGGGCGAGCGAAAGCCAGTGGAGGGATTGACAGAGAGGGGTAGCAGACACAGAGCGAATGGTAAGGTGGATGAGTCTGGCAGCAGTATGCATTATGGATTGAAGACGTGATAGACTATGTAGAGGTAAGCAAAGGTAATGAGAAGGGAGCTACAATAGTCGAGGCGAGAGATGACCAGCGAGTGAATTAAGAGCTTTGTTGTGCCATTGGTTAGAAATGGGCGTATTTTGGAGATGTTGCGGAGGTTGAGGCGGCAAGATTTGGACAGTGATTGAATGTGGTGCTTAACCACTTCAGCCCTGGAAGGATTTACCCCCTTCCTGACCAGAGCGTTTTTTGCGATTCGGCACTGCGTCGCTTTAACTGACAATTGCGCGGTCGTGCGACGTGGCTCCCAAACAAAATTGACGTCCTTTTTTCCCCACAAATAGAGCTTTCTTTTGGTGGTATTTCATCGCCTCTGCGATTTTTATTTTTTGCGCTATAAACAAAATAAGGGCGACAATTTTGAAAAAAACGCATTATTTTTTACATTTTGCTACAATAAATATCCCCCAAAAATATATAAAAAAACATTTTTTTTCTTCAGTTTAGACCGATATGTGTTCTTCTACATATTTTTGGTGAAAAAAAAAATCGCAATAAGCGTTTATTAATTAGTTTACGCAAACGTTATAGTGTTTACTAAATAGGGGATAGTTTTATGGCATTTTTATTAATATTTTTTTTTTTTACTAGTAATGGCGGCGATCAGCGATTTTTATTGCGACTGCGACGTTATGGCGGACATGTCGGACATTTTTGACACATTTTTGGGACCATTGTCATTTATACAGCGATCAGTGCGATTAAAAATGCACTGATTACTGTGTAAATGACACTGGCAGTGAAGGGGTTAACCACTAGGGGCGGGGAGGGGTTAAGTGTGTCCTAGGGAGTGATTACTAACTGTAGGGGATTGGCTGTGTGGGTGACATCATTGATCTCTGCTCCGATGACAGGGAGCAGAGATCGAGTGACACTTGTCACTAGGCAGAACGGGGAGATACTGTTTACAACGGCATCTCCCCGTTCCTGCTCTCCGTGAGGCGATCACGGGTATCCCCGTGGCGATCGAGTCCGCGGGACCCACGACCCGACTCACGGAGCTCCCGGGCGGCGTGCACGCAATGGCATGGTGGGCAATTCAAATGGACGTACAGGTACGCCCATTTGCCCAGCTGTGCCATTCTGCCGACGTACATCGGCGTGCGCCGGTCGGGAACCGGTTAAAGGAGAGCTCAGAGTCCAGATAGATTGAGTTTGAGGAAGTGGTGTGACATCCAGACTGATATATCAGATAGTAAATTAGTGATATGTGAGGTGACAGAGGGAGTGAGCTGAGGGGTAGAGAAATAGATTTGGGTGTCGTCAGTGTAGAGGTGGTATTGGAAGCCATCTGAGGCATTAAGTTATGTTCCAACCCTTTCCCCATCGAACAAGACACCCACCAAGGTTGCACTCTTTCCCCACTTCTCTTCACCTCTGGCTCTCCTAATCCACTCCAGCCCAAATATCCAAGGCCTAGTATTAGGGGGAAATCAGCATAAATTATGCTTATTCACTGATGCTGTCCTAATCTTCCTTACCGCTCCCTTAATTTCTACTTCAAACCTACTAACCACACTTTCTCTCTTTGGATGACTATTCGGCCAACACATTAACCCACAAAAATCGACAGCTCTTAATATCTCCCTCCCTCCATCCCTACAATCCTACCTTAAGAGAAATTATTCCATTTCCCTGGGCCACCTCGCAGATCAAATGTCTCTGTGTTAAATTCACAGCTAACCCTTCAGATCTCGTTTAAGTGAACTACCCACCTATGCTAACACACCTCTCCTCCCTTATATCTAAATGGTCATCTTTACCCCTGGCCTGGATGGGCAGATCAACAGTAGTAAAGATGTCCATTCTCCCTAAAATCCTCTACCTCTTCCGAGTACTACCAATACAGGTCCCCTCTTACTACTTGCGTATTCTACAGCAAAGAGCCATACTCTTCATATGGGGAAAAGTCAAACCTCGTCTACCCAAACTAACTCTCTACACTCCCCGTATAAGAGGAGGCCTTAGTGTACCTAACTTTACGAAATATTACCATGCTGTGCAGCTTGCACAACTTCCTAAATACCACGCCACCAAAGAAACACCCTTATGGGTAGCGCTCGAAGCAGTAGACTGCGACCCACTCTCTACAGCCAACCTCCTTTGGCTAGCACCCACGCACCGACGTAGCATCACCAAACACAGCCTAATAATATGGGATAGACTCAGACATCGATTTAATTTTAATCTCCCCACAACCCCCTCCTATCCATTAGCCACAATCCTTCCTTCTACCCTGCTTGGTCATCCCCATCCTCCTTTCTGGCATGGTCTCAAGCTGCCACACTGCGGGCCCACCAAATCTTTAAAAATGTCTCAATCATACCCTTCCCAGATCTATGCAAAACGTATGGCCTACCCTCATCTGAAATCTATAGGTACCTACAAATGAAACATATCTTTTCCTACACACTTTCCGATCCTTCTGCCCCCCACTTTTCCATTTTTGAACAGGCCTTCAAAAAAGACCCACATAGGCGAGGTCTAATTTCTAACCTCTATACGCTTCTATCACACACGATGTCCTCTCCACCCTCATACACAAGCAAATGGGAGACAGACCTTAACCTATCCCTGGACCCAGCTGACTGGGCACAGATATGGCAAGTGACTAAATCAGCCTCGCCCAACATTGTGGCACTAGAAATAAACTATAAAGTGCTCAAAAAATGGTATCTCATCCCCGCCTGGATCTCAAAATTGCTCCCCCAATGTTCCCCATATTGCTTCCGAGGCTTCACCTCACCTGCCACCCATGTGCACATTTGGTGGGAATGCACCACAGTACAAATGTTTTGGACTGAGGTGATCAAAATCCTTTCCACCTTATTTGAGACGCCAATGCTACCCGATCCGGCAATAGCTCTCCTAAACAACAAACCCTTGGCTGTGATCCACTGTCAATTCAAGCTCCTTCTCTTCATCACCACAGCGGCCAAACAGACTATTGCAAAATCTTGGAAATCCCCTACCCTATCCATCTTAGCAATGAAGCAGAGAATCACTCAGGCAATGGTTCACGCCAAGATCGAGGCGGTCTTTCCAGACAAAGTCCCTTCCTACGAAAGACCATGGAGACCCTGGATCACCCACTTTCCACCCCCTAACTTTGACGACTCACTTTTACTACCGTAATCTATAAGTGCTATAGACCCCTAGTGGTCTGGGACTGCTCTAGGGACCCCAATTCCTCTTGTCCCCCCATACCTCCTCACTTCCCCTCCTCCCCCAACCTACTGAATACTTACCCTACCGGCATCTTGGCTGTGATGTCCGTTTACCCAAAATCCTCCCCCCCCCCCCTGGTCTGAATCTACTTCTACAGCCCTACTTTTACTTATTTTAAACTACATAGGGTCCACCATCCCTACCAGGGGTGCTGCATGGCACTACACGGTTGAAACTACCATTCTCTTACTCATTTTTTGTCTTTGTCTTACGTTAGGACAAAATATTACAATGTTTTTATAATATGTTATCTGAACTTCCCTGATTTGACACCTCCTTTTATTGTCATGTGTACTGTCCTACATACTGTTATCTACTTGATCAAAGTTGAACATGAGCTTCTGGCCCACTAACCCTAGGTCAAACCTATGGAGACAACGACTTGCTTGTTGTGAATAATACATCAATCCATGTCCCCATACATAGCTATGGCCTTATCTCTGTCCAACATTAGACGACACCCCCTCTCTATTCAGGGTACTGATTGTCACTCCACATTATTAAAGTTGTTACAATGTTTGTATTATTTCTTCCATGTGGACTTGACACCCATTGTCTTGGAACTATCTCTGTTACAAATTGGTACATCCGTAACAACTCCTTATTGTTACTTATATTTGATGTGTTGCTTAATGCTTTATATTCGAGAATTCAGTACCGCTTTTTTATGTACCTTAACATGTCAGTTGTTATGCTTCAATAAAATATTAGAACAAGATAAAAGTGCATTAAGTGCAAAAAAGTCCTGTATAGTCCAAACAACATATGTATTATAATTCTTTCATCAACGACTGAGATTGTTGTCAGACTCTTCCCAGTGTAAAGAAGCACCAGCCACCACCTCATGACATGAGCACTTACCAAAAAACATGCTACAAAATTTGTAGCAAACTTTGCATGTCATCATAGGTAGGAGTCATCCCAGGTTGTCTGTGCATCCATCCACAGTGCGCTCCTCTGCAGTCCCTAGCACCCAACCAAAATAGAAATCTGCTGCTGACCGATGATATGCAGCGGCATGACGTCAGCACTAAAGTCTCTGCCTCACTACCCGAGTCATGTGCTCCTGTGACGTCTCTTCTCTCGTCCGCCAGGCCTTTCCTTTATTTGGGTGTAGTGTTTACTAGCTCATGTATTTCCCGAAAAAAATATATAACATTTCCTTGTCCTTCCATGCAGCTGAATCACAGAATGCCCCTGTTGTATATAGTATCCTAAGTGTCTTCTACCCTTGGCCTATTTACAGGTGATTTGATATAATGTATGTATGGCATATGTTGCCGATTTTGGAGGCTGTATTATTGATCCTATTTTTGCTTTTTAAAAGCTTAAAATGAAAGAAAAAAAAAGATTTAGTCCTAGAACAGAGCCTAGGGGCACCCTGCTCACAACTCTACACCATTCCGAAATTATGAAACGAATAACCACCCTCTAGACATGCTCCTGCAACCAATTTTCTATCTAGATACATATGATCTCATCAACACCAAAAAGAAATCTAATTTCGGGGGTTATGGCAGCAGAATCCAAATTACAACTTACCTTCTCATATGTTTTCTGGTAACACTGGTCTTTCATAAATCCATGTCTGTTACTACTAATGATACGATTTACATCAGCAAATTCATAGATATGGTTCCTTATCATTCCTTCCAATAGTTTACATACTATTGATGTAAGGCTGACTGGTCTGTAGTTTCCAGATATACATATCTCTGCACTTTTTTGAATATTGGTACAGCGCTTATTTTTCTCAAATTACCTGGTGTCATTCCAGTCAGTAAACCTTCCTTAAAAATTAGGCAGAATGCACTGACTATAACATGACTGAGTTCTTTGAGGAGCCTTGGGTGTAAGCCATTTGACCCCGGTTATTTATTCCCATTTATTTTTTCTAGTCTTTTTTTGAACAGCAGTTTCTGTCGGTCACAAGGGTACATCCAAAATAATATTAATAAAATTACTGTCTTGTTTATTATACCCCTCATTTTCCTTCTCACAAACAGAGGCAAAGGGTGTATTTAATTACAAGCATTGCAAAGTCTATATTGGCTTTGACACTTCTTGGATTGTTACATCTTACTATCTGCCAGCCGATTCTTCACCTGGATCCATAAACATCTCCAAGCAAAACCTCAAACTGAGGCTGATAGCAACCGGCCCTCTCGCAGACAGCTAGCTGTAACAAAAGGCTTCATGAGGTGGCCCCTAAAGCTCTGGAGAGTCTTAGGAGTCACTTTTAAAAACCAAGCTGTGCAAGTGGACTACCGCTGTCGGCCTCAGAGGGAGGTTCTGCTGGGTGCTGCTCACAGACCCAGGCTAAAGAGCAGCCAGAGGACTGGGAGGAAAGCAGATGAAGACATCTAGCAGTGTTGTGTTACGTACAAAGAAGGTAGAGACCTGAGAACAAGTGGGGACACAAGCATGTATTATTTTTTCTTCTCTACTCTGAAACAAGAGTTCACATTTCAGGTAGCTATACACTAGTAAAAAGTCATTCCAAATTAGTGGGGTCAAATCAACATTTTCAACTGCAGTGTTGAGAAAATTCAAAAGGGGCTAGATGGAAATTTTTTCTCGAACGAACACATTTTTAACAGTAAATGTGGTTTTTATTCTGTAAAATACATTGATTCTGAAATTTTGAATTACTACTTTCGAACATCATTTGTCAAGTGTACTGAGATATTTTGTTTAAATGTTTGTATGAACATTTACTTGAAAACTATAGTAAAGTAAACTATAGTAAAGTCAGTATATATATATATATATATATATATATATATATATATATATATATAGAGATCGATAGAGAGGATCACTGTATCCATTGTTGTGGCTAAACACCCGTCGCTAGCTGGTCTCAGCTTGTTGTCCCAGTTACAGCAGGGCTTGCCGTGGTCCAGAGGAAGCTACGCTACTTCCATAGCGAAATGTGTTGACGTCATCAACGCCCCGCACGCCAACCACCACGTCAGCTGTTTAGCTGCAACAATGGATACAGTGATCCTTGAATGCAAGGCTTTAATCAGACCACTTTCAGTGTCGCCGGGGGAACCCAGACTATAAGGAAAAGCACTTAAATGCCAATATAACACTGTCTATAGAAAGGAATTTTTCTGCAAGACCTGGATGCTAACATTGCAGACTATATATTTCCAGGTCCATCTATGGTATACACCTTGGCATGACTATCCTGCATTTCCAATTTCTTTAAAAATTAAGGATTCAGGTCCCTTTCTGTTCCTGATCACATGACAAAATTCCAATTCAGTGCTGCATGTAGATGGATCACCTGATATCCACCTTTCACTTTGTGAAAGACAGGACTACCTGCCAGCTCCCTTTCCCCCTCAGGGGCGATACACAGATTGGATGTCATTATCTCCCACAGAGAATTCTATATACAGGATATCCTCTAAGCGACAATGTCGCATGACATTGCATCTGTGTATGGCTACATGGCGTCCGGACGTCCAGTTTGATTTTATATTTATGTTGTCATGTTCCACGTTTGTTTATGTTTAGTGTTTTTACCATTCATGCACCCACTGGTGATGCTGATGTGGAAACCGATGTTCCTGAGAAGCTGTCTCTATATATTTGAATAGCAGCATTGTCACTTTTTAATAACTGCTTGCATTCAATAAAATATATTTTTCTAATTAATTACCTTATTATGATCCTTGTGCCACTATAGTAACCTCTATGCTCCCTGATGTCCTACTAGGGTTTTTTTTCTTTGTATAAGGTGTCTTTACTAGCCTCCCTTCCCCACTTAAACCCTTCATTCATGGCTTCTCTATATATATATTTATATATATATGGGAAAAACATCATAATAGGTGATACCACTGCCCAGCATAATGAGGAAGCTGTAGAGTAGGTAAGTCAATGCTTTATAGGGTAAATATCTCCCTTCCAGGATCCTGGAGTATTTTCAGATACTGCCAGGTTATTTCAATCAAGATCAATCAATTTTGGTTGGGCTTAAGAAGCAACTTGACCCAAATAGAGTAATCCAGATTGCATGGTTCAAAACTCCTACAGGAGACATGACATAAAAATACTGCATAATGTGACCTCTAAATTGTTCACCACAAATACATGGAGAACACAGGCTGGTGCAATGTCAGCTTGGCAGAAAAGTCAAGTTCAGCCTGTCACAGCAATGCCAGGAGTGGATGTTCTTGTGCTCCAAGACCATTTGCTCCTTTACCACTAACCATAACATATAGTTTCCTTCTGGATGACATGGGGAAAGGTTTAATCTTCAGCTACAGTTGTGCTTTAGCTGCTTTTAACTTTAACTGTTTACTTTTAAAGGAAAGGAAACCATGACTTTTCAGAAGTTCTGAAAAAAAAAAAACACAGGGACAGCCCAAGGCCAGTCCAAGGCAGAAGGATGGGGGGGGGGGGGGGAGTACTGTATATCATTTTCTTAATGACCATCTCCTGCAAGGGTTCAAGAAATGTCACTGTGATTAAAAAAGGTAATCCCAAGCATGGCTTTTTTCCCTAGCTTTGGCTAGAAAGTGAAGGGTTATAGAACCTGTAATGTTTTTATTGCAGTCTGTATTCCAGTTTGAGAGATTCACTCAATTTTTCTATCCTAGTGATCACTGTCAGTGGGACAGAAGGTAAGGGGGAAAACATTTGTTCAGAGTGGGAGGAAATCTTTAAATGGAGGCATTCTGATGAAAACTATAAAAGATGGGATCTCCTCCTGAATTTCAGTTGGGCCTCTAGAATTGAAAGTGAGAGGAATTTTTCCAACTGGTAAAAAAACAATAAAAAAAGAAACAATTGCTTTAACAATTCCTTAACCTAGCCAAAGCTAGAAAAGAACAGGATTTGGGTGGCATTCTTCTCTTAAATTCCAGCCCAATCTACATTTATCCAGTAAATGTGGAACTCTGTATCCACCAGAAACTCTATGCAGGCACAGCGATGTGTACATTTATTAGATAAATAAAGAAGTAAATTGGGACTTTAAATGAGGCTCTTGACATTGTGGGGGTACATTAGTAGAAAACATGTTTTAACACATTACATGTACGTATTCAGAACTGGCAAATTTGCCTTCTCCTGATATTTTCAGTGCTTCACTAGATTAATTATATTTCATTCTTTATAGATATCCTTGAGCCCCTGATGAGTGTTCACACATGAAACGCGTCGGGAATATAGGATACATGCCTGTATGAGCAATCAATCCAGTCTAAGCAATCATGTTCATATTACTTTGTATCAATTTACTTATAGTGCAATATGCCACCTCAATTACGTGTATATAATGGATTCACAGGAATTACTCATCAATTTATTCTACATTATCATGTGTTGCCAAGTTGATATATATCATATGTACTTGATGTCCATGTTATATGTGTATATGTATGTATATTTTTATGAACAAAATATTTTCTACTTGTTCTGTACCATTGATATGTATTTTATGCATCTTCTATGTTATTAAACATGTTTCTACGAATGTACCCCGGGCTCCACAATGTCAAGAGCCTCATTTAAAGTCCCAATTCTTTATTCCTTCTTTATTTACCTGAACCAGGGAAGGAGGCACACCACATATGTGCTTCATTCAAAGTCCCAAATTCCCCCCTTATTTTCATGTACATTTATTAGTTTCCTGATATATTAAAGTTGACATACCTTTCCTGATTCCATGAGGGGCAAACTGTGGGGGGAGCCTCTTTCTACTAGTCGGACTCTGAAACAGATGGAGAAAATAGTTTATATTTATAGATAAGTGTATACAGTATATCTAACAAAGTTCTGTAATATATCATAATAATAAGGAGGTATAAAGTGAATTTGTGCTTTGTCCAGGCAGAGTAGAACAGTATGGCAGATTGTTGTTAAAATGAATGGTCTGGTGAAAGGGTCCATTTCAAGTTAGCTTATTTTGGGGTGTCAGGTCAAAGCAAAAGGTTATTTTCAATTCTTCCGCCCAGCACCACATACTCAACCTTTTCTTGCTCCCCTGATATTCCTTAGGCCTCGTTCACACCTGAGCGATTTTCTGTTTGAAGCTTGTAGCTCTAAAATGCGCAACAAGCCAAATCCCATTTATTTCAATGGCCACTGTTCACATATGAGCGTTCTTTCGCCTGAAGCAAAGCGCCTGTTCCTCAAAAAAGTACATGAGCTTCTATTTGGCAGATTACATGCGTTTTTGGTTCCATAGACTACAATAGAAAAGCCTGGTTTGAGCGTTTTATCACTCATTTTCTGCTCAAATGGCAGCCCTCCACCCCTAATTTTTCTTTCCGTCTCCTCCCCCTAGTGCTTTATATTAGCTAAACAAAAATGAAGCTGTAAAATGCTTGTAATACTATTCTAAAAACACTAAAAAAACTCTCAAATAAAAATGCCAGAAAATCGCTATGCTCAGGTGTGAATGTAGCCTTAGTATATGCTGTTGAGGAGGTAGAAATAAAGTAAATGTGTTTGCTTTGACGATACACCCTGACACAGGTTTCTTTGACTCAGTCCAGTCCAATTCATGTTCTGTCTTGAATCAATCAGCTTTCCCTATCTGTATGCTCGTATCCGAGTCCAATTACTGGAGCCATCAAAAAAACTTTTGACTTCCACCCCTGGATTCAGAATTCTGGGCTCGATGACATACCAGCATTGCAGTGCGGTTTACCACTCCTGCACATAGCTAGTAAAATTGCTAGCACCAGTTTGTTCCACTGTAATCAATTTTAGAGTAAGGTAATGTATGGGAGTACTGTGAATGATTTCATCCAAACTACTACAAGAAGCAGCTTGGGTGTGCTTTACATACACTTCAGTGATAAGGAACCTGCTAATGCACCTTATCAATACAATGAAATTGTTATATAAAAGCAAGCTCCCCTTGCTTTAGCTTCAGTTTTAAATATTAAACTTGGCAGAATGCTGGCTAGTACAGTAGTCTACTTTTTGTAAATTATGTTTGGAAATAGGAGAGTGGAAGAACTCTTTTGCCGGCATGGAACCTGTAATGGTACAGCTGCAGCTTTCTAACATTTTTAGTAGGATATCAATGATGCGCTCTGTATTTCTCTCAAGAAAGGTTTACTTTAAGCCATATTATTAAAGTGCTACATGGAGTCTCCATACAACAGTGCACATACAATTCAATGAATTCATTTATTAGTATACTGCATGTGCAAAATAGCGCATTAATCCTTTCCTGCTGAAAACTTCCCAAATCCCATAACGGATAATATCAATCATGTATACCATGATGACAGATAATCTAATAGTATTCAGGGTGAAGGAGGTTAGGATTTAATAGAAGCTAAATGGAAAATAGCATAACAAAGTCTAAAATCTGAAGAAATAGAGTATGGCTCCTGCTGACAGTTTAATGCAGTTAGCAGAGTGAAATAGGTTGCATTTTATAAAAGGTCACAAAACGAGTTGGCTGAGGCCAGAGACCAAGCAGTTGCTTGCCAAATACAAAATCTGAGGTCATCCACAAAAATCTTTGATCTATTCTAAATGGAGTAATGTTTACTGATATTCCCTGCCAGGCACAAGCCAAAGCCGCACCCAGCTTCACAAAAAAAACTGTTTCTTCACTCTAATATTGAGACATTCAAGCATGATACCATTCTAGTTGACTATGATTCACTACTACTAGGTAAACCACAACCAGGATAAATGAGAACCCATACGGACATGCATTCTAACATACAGTACTGTGCAAAAGTTTTAGGCAGGTATGAAAGAATGGTGTAAATTAAAAAGGGATAAGAATGACAGCGGTAGTGGGAGACTTGGAAGAGGACACCCAGCTGCTAAGTGGCATAGCTGCAGTCCAGACAGGACTGTCATTCGGTCCGGGTCTGGACCGCGGTCCACCCCTTAGTGATCCATGGTGTACAGCATAGGGAGACCAAGTGTACAAATGTGAACAGGGACAATTAGAAACTATGAGGTTCTGCGTAGTCAGGTGTAGGGAAATTAACCTAAAAACACTCAGGTGTGAATGGAGGCCAAATCTGGTCTCACCCTTCCCAACAATAATAAAGCAATATAAGTCACATACAATCAACATATTAATGTAAGGATGGAGTACTAAACAGAAAGTGATCACTGAACAAATTATGTGGCTAAATTCTAGCATATATTTATAAAGCAGTAGACCTAGCATAAGCGGCTTGGTATGTTGCTGAATTTATTAAAACTACTTGCCCAATGTGGATGTCAAAGTCCTCTGTATCCCATTGCACAGTGCTGTGGAAATTTTATTGAGATGTATTCGATATTTTTTGTCTAAGTGTCTTCCAGTGTTCGTTCTACTGCGGCTGAGCTGGGGCAGACTGACACCGGTAAAGTCCCATTGGTAGTGAAAAGCTTCCTGTAGATGTGGAAAAATCTTTGCAGAGTGAAGATATGTCCACCAGCGAAGGGCCCCTGTGCAATGCACAGACGTTCGTTTAGGGGGGGTGGTTTACTCTGCAAGGACATTATCAGTTTGATACCCATCTGCCTTTTGAAGAGGGACATACGCTCATATCTTTCTATGTGTCTGATCAGCACATGGAGGGGCCATGACATGTCTCGCAGATAGTCTCCCATTCATTGGGATGGTAGTATATTCCAGCTATGCGCTGTTCTCTGAACAATACAGAATAAGGATTTGCGCCAGTGGTAAAAACGGGAGTGTTTGCGTGCGTTTGGTTGGAACAGTGTTCATGATTTCTTAGGCCAACCTTCCGACATGTGAGCTTCTTTGTCTAGTTATAGAGCACAGGTTATGAGGTACAATGTGAGGGAAACTGTGCACACTGTACCGCACAGACACGCCCATACACTCCCCTAGTCATTGTTCATTGGTTGACATTTATACAACAATTCCTGTTTTTAGGAATGCCTGGGCTTGATTGGCTGATTGTGAAGCCACCAAGCCTCTATTGTTATCACTATTCAAAGTACTATAAGTAAACAAAGCAGGGGCTAATCAGACAGAACTATCTGTGGAGCTTTTGATGCGATTACAGCGGCTATGTCTGTTTTATTTGGGAAGTAAGAGTGCATTCCAGATGCCTTATCCAAATGAGTTGAAAAGTGCGCTTATTAGCACAAGAGAAATTGATTACGCATAGTGTATAAGAGATTTCCACGTCAACAGATCCACAGACTTAACTTTCAGCAGCACTCTCTAACTGACCTTATTTTCCAAAATAATCCATAAACATTCACTACTTAAAGGCCTTGTAATCTATTTTTCATGAAATAATTCTGTGTTAAACTGTGTTTTTTGCCTTCTTGTAACATCCTCTGTGAGTTCCAAAATTTCTCCTTCCACCTCACTTATATTTGTTTAGAAAGAGCAGTGCATATTAAATTTGGTCATATGCACTGATCTATGCACAATACAAATCCCAAAGTCCATAGTCCCTAGTCCATCTCAGAAGTGAACAAGAGAGGTGGCTATGTTCCTACATACAATGGAACCATGGAGAACAGGAATACATACTAGTGTCACTTTAAGTTTGCTATACATTAGTAGAATTTCTGCCAGACAGATCTGGGAACTGTTTTTTTACATACAAGACCAATCAATTTACATCACCACCCCCGACTATTTCCTGAACACGTCCAAACCGTGAGAGTTGGGACATTGATTTATGATGTGATGGCCACTGTAGTGGAGTCACTGACATGTAAAGCTGCTTAACCACCCCAGCTTTGGAAGGTTTTACCGACCTTCATGACCAGGCCATTTTTTGCTATTTAGCACTGTGCTATTTTAACTGGTAGTTGCGCGTTCATGCATCACGTACCCAAACAAAATTTATATATTTTTTTTTCGCAATCAAATAGAGCTTTTTTTTGGTGGTATTTGGGTTTTTTATTTTTTATTATATAAATGAAAAAAGACCAACATTTAAAAAAAAAATTACTTTCTGCTATAAAACATATCCAATAAATAAAAAAAAAAATCAAATTTGTTTTTCAATTTTGGTTAAAATGTATTATGCTACATGTCTTTGGCAAAAATCCCAATAAGTGTTTATTGATTGGTTTGCGTGAAAGTTATAGCGTCTACAAACCATAGTATATATATATATATATATATATATATATATATATATATATATATATATATATATATATATTTTAATACTACTAATGCCGGTGATCAACTACTTATAATGGGACTGCGGGGGGGGGGGGGGGGGGGCAATCTGATACTAACTGTCGCTGAGGGGGAACTGACTAACTGCCACTGATAATTAGCACCACTGACACCAATACAGTAATACTATACACGGTCACTGTACTAATCACTTTGGCTGTGAAGGGGTTAACATCCAGGGCAATCAAGGGGTTAATTGCATGCCTAACAAAGTGTAATGTGTGCTGCTTTTTACTAAAGATATTTTTGTTTCTAATCCCGGCTTTGCAGAGATAAGAAACAGAGATCGTTCCCACCGTACAGAGCTCTGTGCTGATTGTCAAGTCAGGGCTATGGGCTATAATTGGACACAGCCGATCAGCAAGTCCTGGTTTTTGGCCAGAACCTACTAACAGACTGCCGCTGTGTATAAATGCAGCGGGTGTTGGTGAGGGCGCACATGCATGCACCCTAAACCCAGATACAGGCAGCGACATACCAGTGCATTGCTTTGCCTGTACAGGCCACCCTATCCGCAGTACATTGAGGGCGGGTGGGCGGTCCTTAAAGTGTTACTAAACCTAAAAAGGCTTTTTACCTTAATTGAATTGCTTGCATTAAGGTAAAAAACGTTTTCATTGTCCCTGTGCCCCCATTCCCTGTGTGAAGGGGAAGAGAGGGAAGAAGAGATCAGCGCTGTGCTCTGCCTTACTTCCTCTTTACACTGCATTCGAGCAGCAGCAGGAGGTATAGGCTGTGTGTAGGTCTATGGAGCGCAGCTTCGTAGACACACAGCTCAGGATCACGGGGACTACCTCACCCCATTGCCAGCAGCTGGCTATGGTAGTCCTGCAGAAAAAGGGGAGGGGCCAATATCGCCGCTGGGGACCCCAGAAGGAGGATCGGGGCCGCTCTAAGCAATACCACTGCACAGAGCAAGTATAACATATTTTTTTTTTTTTTAATTAAAATAAATATATGAGTTTAGTAACACTTTAAGTGATTAGCCATTTTCTGCCAAGGCGGTGACTTTTTTGGCATGTAGACAACTACTTGTGAAGACTGATATGGTATTGATTCGAGAGCCCACAACCTTGAGTTTTGATGTGCTTGGAGTTTAGCTATAAACTTTCCACATATTTTTGGTGATCCTATTAGGTCTTGATTAACATTGTCCCAGGTACTAGCCCTTCCTGGGCCATACTGGAAGAAGAGGAATTGTCTTGGGCCACACTAGAAATACAATACCAATAAGGATAGCTGATGAGTAGAAAAAGTTGGACAGATCACAAGTTAACGTTCACTGATATAGATAATGTACCTATCTTTTTTTATTACTATAAAAGCAAAAGAGGGCAACATAAAACTAGTGCGATATTTGACACCGTTTTTGATAAACAAACACATCAGTATCTGGTTGGATGGCTGTAGTAGCAATTCTCAATGAATACTCAAGGTGCTCATTAGGTATTTTGGTTCAATTTGTGCCCTTCATGTGCTTCATCCTTGAAAATAGTTGCTCACAAATAGGTGCTACCGAAAACTTATGACATGAATAAGGCCTCTTTCACACGGGGCGGATCAGTCATGATCCGCCCCGTGAACATCCGCTTGCTCAGCGGGGATAGCTCCGCCGATCCCCGCTGAGCAGGAAGATGACAGGTGCATCGCTGCACACTGTGCAGCGACGGACCTGTCAGAGCGCCGCTCTCCCCTATGGGGGGATCGGATGACGACGGACCGTAGTGTCCGTCGTCATCCGATCCGATCCGAAAACGGAGGAAAAAGTAGGTTTTTCCTCCGTTACACTTTTCGGATCGGAGCGGGTCGGATGTCAGCGGACATGTCACCGCTGACATCCGACGCTCCATAGGGATGACTGTATGTCCGTTTTTCATCCGAAAACGGATGGATGAAAAACGGACATACGGATCATCCGTGTGAAAGAGGCCTTAGGAGTGGCTGCGAAGAGTGGGATATTTTTTTGGGGAGATAAATCTTATAACAATCCAGTAAGGAGACACTGTTATATTTTTCTTCAGCCACATGTGTTTGCGAAGTGCAAACGCATTTTTACAAAACATTCCTTAAAACAAAAAATCAACATTTTTAAGTTTACGATTTTGTGTTGGGCCGCATTCACAGCTGTTGTGGGCCACAGGTTGGATACCCCTTCTGTACATCCAGTAAAAAAGGTAATGCGAGTTTACAGGAAAGAGTTACAATGTAATACTTCATCAATGGATATACAATGCTTGAGCAGTCAATGTTATGCAATAAATTGTACAAAATGTGTATTTCTATAATTTCACTCTAATATACTAACATAAAAGCTATTTCCCAATTCTCTGAAGTTCTGGTATTAATATACCAACAGCACTGCTATGCCAAAGAAATAGTAATAAGCTATATCTCCCCTAGTGACCAACAAACCAGTACTGTACCTTACTGCTTTCTGTAGTTCTAATAAGATTTTTGAGCAGTAAAATAATTATTTATAGGTCTTTGGAATACAGTCTGATGTGGTATTCACAAAGAATGTTCATGGCTGCCTCTGAGTAATTGAGGGTAATTTAGTTGTAATGTTTCACTCTACATTCTGTAACAAACACATACAGTATGTTTTATGTGTCTAGTCAATTTCAAAAGCTGATGAAGGGTATATACAGCACACAACACACACAAATGGAGTTCATTCCCCCTTAGACTTTTCCACATTTTGTAGTTTATAACCTGAAAGTACATATAAACCCAAGAAAAAATGTAATATACTGCATTTGGCAGCTTACCAGCCCTCAAATGGGATGGCTGCACACGTTTTCTTCACCTGGTGATCCTGCCTGTAACACACTTATAGTTCCACGGTGACAATGCTTACTCAATGTACTGCATCTATGCAGGAAGCGGAGTTGTCAATGTGTGTTATGTAAGGGCAGCCTGTTTAAAACAATGGGCTGCCAATGCCCCAAAATGTCCTCAAAATTGTATGTGCCACTAAATTTGGAGCACAACACACCATAGTGCATTGCTATGTGTTTTGGAGAGCCAAACCACACGGCAATGCACACAAGTCTAAACTGGCCCTTAGAGTTTACATACAGTTAAAAATGAATGCCATTAATATATTTACCATTTGATTTACATTACAGATTTAGGCAGCCCATAGATGAGACAACCAGTGGAATAAAAAAAAGACTTAATTCCCCCATCCACAAACTCAATGTGAATCTGCCTCACTGAGCTTTTGTATTCTGACAATGGGGAGACTTCCCTACTGTCAGAATACACTGTTCAGTGCTGTCAGCTGACAGGCTGGTTGTACTGAAGTCAATCGGTAGGTTGACTTCTATACAATCTCCCTGCCCATACATGAATCCAAATGCGGCTGGTCCCTGCTGAACCAGCTGACTTTTGATCCATGTATGGCTGGCTTTAAAGCTCCCCCCCAGGCACACTCACCGTCCCCCACCCTATACCTCTCACCTATTTCTAAGTAATAACTGCACTACTTAAAAAAAAAATAATAATAAATTCCGGGTTCACACAATATTCCAGATGTCAAGTCTTCTTTCTTTCTACAGCAGGGAGAGTCCTTCTAGAGGCTGTGGCTGAAGAACTGCAGCGGCATGTGGCTGGACAGGGACTGTTGGCTACAGACTCTCAAACAGAGGTCTGGACTCCTCTGAGCCATTTAGTTTCTTTTTTTTAAACCACTCCAGTGTAACTTGGACTACATGTTTAGCTTAATTGCTTTTCAGGAAGGTGAATCTCTACCCCAGCCTTGGATACCCATGGACTACATTTCCTTTTGCTTTGTCTCTATAAAAACATTTTAAGTATAGGAAAATGTGTGTTGATCTGACAGAAATATAGTGAGCAGACAACTATTGCGTTGAAATCCAAAGCAGTGTTGTCTTTCAGAAAGGGGGCAATCCAACTTCCACATGGGGACAGTGTCTGCATGAGCCAGAGGACAATTTCTGGCAGGATACAGAAACATATTTCACTCAACACACTCTGCCTGCTCAAACTAGCAAACCAGAACAAGTTCCCAGGTCAGAAATATTCCTGGGATGGGAAGTATCACTGCAGAAGGCTGATAATGATTAGTGCAAACGTAAAACCGGAAAAGAAGAGCATATTTGCCACAGTACAAGGAATTAATGAGGAACTTGGGCAGACCTAGAGCACGGCATTCAGAGCAGCCAATGTGAAATGGGTCTCTGAAGCAATTAAAGGCTGCATATATGTGCTCTAAATAACAGCACTTTTCACATTTTGCATTCTATAATGAAAGCATCCCATGTAATATTTCCTTTAATTATATATAAGAAAGAAAAGAGTTGACCAAGTTCTGTTTTATACAGGGAGAAAAGTACAAAGCTAAATAGCAAATACATAGCCTTTTTTTACAGAGATAGTACATGCATTGCAAATACATCTATATACATTCATTAACTGACATAACCAAGAGCCTGACATTAGCAAAAGCCAAAAATATATTACTAGGGGTCAGTAAGGTGGAACAATCCTGCAAGAATCAAGACAAAACGATTACAACTTTGTAATCATGATGTCTGCAGCTCAGTCAGCCTTGCTAAATCCTGCCTGTCATTGATGATTTCTTACACTGGTATGTGGGCCAGGAACCTTGGCGCACATTGATCCAATTAATGCTGTCTACTTTACAACTAGGGCAATCTGTAGGGTAAAAGCATTTCAAACAACACATAAAAGCCTTCAGTGAACTACTATTGCTCTGCAGCAAACAGCAACTGTGCAAACATCAGAAAGTTCACTCAATTTCCTTAATAGCTGAGCTATGGGAGCATACAGAAAGATGTAATATAGAAGTTTCTCAGCTTGCTCACCTACTAAATTGCCCATTGTGGGTAAAGGCTGTTATTGCCTGTAATGTGCTGGGTGACCCCAATGCCTTCATGTAGATCTATGCCGATAGTTCTGGTGACGCCACTAGCATTAGCAGGTAAGAGGTTCCTATCTGCTAATGCAAGTATAATTTTTCCCACCTCTCCCTGCCTTCTCTGATAAGCATCTGAACATGTGTCTGAATCAACACCTATTAGATACACTACTGCTGCCCACATACAGTATGTGCGGGTGCCTAAACAATGAGAGGGAAGTACATACATACTCCAAAGATCCAGCCCATAGAGTCTGCAGGCAAAGGGTTTCTGGTAAATGTTACCTTGTACGGTACCCCTAAATATGCAGGATGATCTGTAGGGTGCTTTGTTGATTCTTTTCTCCCAGATGTCGCAGCTCAGCAATCTTTACAGCACCCTCTGATGGCATCACAGGTTAGAAACACAGGTGAATGTCTGCTGAAAATGCATGCATTTAAAAATTCCTTGCACTGCATGGCTTAATCTGAGTTTTGTGTAATCCTTCAAAGAATTAACAAAGAATTATGGCGGAAGAAAGACAGTAGGAGTGTACTTCACCTCTCCCTGCTTCTTGCATCACCAATCACATTCAAACTTCCAAAGCAAGTTTAAATTAGCTTGGTGGCTATGAAAAGTATTGGTGCTGCCTTTTTATACTAGGATTTGTGTGTGTGGAGTCAAAGAGGTGAAGTTGATGTTCCAGCATCAACCAATTACAGACAAAGAGAACTGGGTGGTATGGTTCAGTCTGGATGAAAAAATAAACTGCTCTGCATGTAGGCTGTACTCCATGTCTGCATGCAAAGGTTTCATTTCAAGTGTGGACACTAAAACTGGTCATTCTAACTTTACATAATATATACGGTATATAGACAAGCAGAAAAGGGGGTATGCCTATTTATCCTAATGCCTGAGGATGAATTATGTTCACTGTATTTCTTAATCCAGGGATTGGTAAAACCAGGCCAAGGTTTGTTGTGCCTGTGATGAAGACTTCTCTACTCTGTAATAGCCTAATCACGAATTGAGGTTGGAAAATCCATTAGGAGGACCATGACAGGTGCTCAGGCAAATAATAATGATGCCATGGGGTAAGTTTATTAAAACTGTAGAATGCATAATCTGGTGCAGCTGTGCATGACAGCCAATCAACTTCTAACTTTAACTTGTTAATTTAGGCTTTAACTAAAAAACCTGGAAGCTGATTGGTTTCTATGCAGAGCTGTACCAGATTTTGCACTCTCTGGTTTTACTAAATCAACCCCAATGTGTCACACAAATAGATATAAAGTGCATACAAGTTGAGCAGTCTACCTTTCAGAGATGATTCCTGTTGTTTAAAACACTATTATCACTTATAATGAGTATCTAGGTATGTACACTTCAAACCCACAGCAGCATTCCTATAAAGCTGCTTACAGGCCTGGGCAGTCTCCATCATCCTCGTATAACCCCTGTTCATCACACCTCATGAAGAACATTCTGATAACCCCAGTGGGGTAATAACAATTGTGGCATGCTCAGCAAGATATTAGCCCAATGCACTGCCTTATGACAACCGTCAAGTGCCAAAGCAACCAATATTTTCGCAAGTATTATAGCAAAGCAGATTGAGCCTATTGTCTTCCACCCCGTACTTGGTAACTATTAGGAAAGCATTAAAACTTCCTATACATATGAACACAGACTTAAAAATAGTCTTACATACCGATCATGCCGCAATGCTCTCATGTCCACATACACAGTTGTGGGATCTGGTCCAGATGTTCCCTGCAATACAATTAGTATTTTAGAGTTAAGGCATTAGGTGATATAACATTACAACCAAAATACTAACATAAAGTGGTGTTATATTTATTTTCTAAAAAACAAAAAAATAAACATTATTAGGACTTGCAATGATTTAAAAAAAAAAATATTGGCTATATAGAGCTGTACATGGACTATACAATAAGTACATATTAGAATTGCCTACATTTTACATAAGAGTTAATAGTAATAGTATATAGCAGCCATTCTCAAACTTCTCATCTCTAAAGAACCCTTAGAATCCAGAAACCCCTGCTAATAGTTACTATATCTACAGTTCGCACTACATAAGCATGATGGCCACTGGGAAGAATGTTCCTTATATTTATGGTCACTGTGAAGAATATTCCTTACATTTGTGGTCGCTGGGAAGAATGCCCAGTTACAGATAACTAAAAGATCATTGTTGTCAGTGTTTTTTTAATCTGAAAAGCAGAAATTGCTCATTGCTAAAGGAACCCCTAGCAATCTCTGGAGGAACCCTAGGTTTCCAATAAACCATGGTTGAGAATGACTGGTATATACATTAGGTTTTCCTAAAACTTCTCTGATATACATAAACTAAGTGGTATATACTACACGAAGACTTTCCTTAATGAAAATATATGGAGGTACTAAGATACGATATTCTAGTTACCAATAAGAAAACAGTTTATCATCAGGATAAATTACTACTTGTAATCCACTGATATTTTAGCTATAGGGAGAGATAACCTAAATGTAAGCATTACAATTTGCATGCATGTACCTTTTTTTGTAAAAGGGAAACCTATAGTCTGCAATTTTCTAATGAGACTCTAGAGCTGCATCCTTTATAGAACAATTTGGGCTTTCTAAAAAGACAGTCCATCATTTGCAGCTCACTTTTCGAACTGTACAGTGTCATAAGAGGAGGGGGGTAACTCACCACATTAAAAAGACCCAGACACCAGACCAGTCATTTAAACAACAATCTTCCCATAAGTTTATATACACATTTAAAGTATTTTATGCAAGTTATTTACCTTTAAAAATCTACCTTCCCTTCTTGGATGTGATGTCATCACCCCAGCACACTCAGTGCAGACACTCAAGTGACACTATAGTATTCCCCTTCACTCTTCTGGCAGCTACATAAAAGGTTTTGTAGGGATGTGAGGGGAGGGGTAGGGGAGATGGGCCAACACAGACAGTAACTAGACACTCCCAGAGGAAGAGAGCGCAATGACATGGCAAAGAGGAGGAACTGTGGCTGTGCTAAAGAATCAACTCTGATTCAAATTTGCTAGTGGTTTCAAAGTCACGTTGCAAGTGAATAAGTAAATCATTTATGTACAGGGAAAAATGCTGCAAGTGATCATTTAAAATACCTGGGTTTTTTGTGCTTTTAAATGACATTTTTAGGTTGGTGACAGGATCCTTTTAAGCTGTATATGTTTTCTGTATAGATCTGAACACAAAGGGAACAAATGACACTTCCTCCCTTTAAAGCACTGAAACAAAGAAGCATAGAAAACTTGCAGAGACTAGAGCTCAACTTCCCGAATGAATGTACTAAATATAAACTACACAGTTAATGCAAAGTCATCACACCTTACAGGGACATTACACTTAAGACCTGGCTCACAACTATGCAGGTGGCAGTTTGCATATTCCAGGTGCATTTTGTGTTTTTCAATACACATTTTTGATCCATTGAAGTCTATGGAACCAAAAATCTGAAAAAAGTCCCCGGCCCTTTCCAAAAAATGCAGAGATGTGAACGTGACCCATAGGAAACCATGTTAAATGGACTGTAGTGTGTTTCTGCAAAACTGAAAAGGCACTAAAAAAATGCATAGGGCCTAAAAGTAATGTTTCAGTCTTTAGTGGCTGCTGCTTTGAGTCTGAAACTCCAAGTCTGCACACCAGCCACAGTAATTTCAAGGCAGTCCCACTCTTCTCAATTTTTTTTACATTTGCATTATGGGAACCCGAGGAGAACAAATTCTCCTTTAGCAATAGTAGTAGGGACAGTCTCACAATAGGGGGAGTAAGTCTCCAAAGTTAGAACTCAACCAGCTTTTCTAGCAAGGCAATCTCCATCCTGTACGTTCCAAAAGGTCTACCTACAATTGAAATAGCAGTTTTGGTGGATTTATATTTTTTTCCAATGCACCATTCTTATGAAAAAATAAATGGACGGACAATGTGCCATGGGGAGCTTTGGGCACCTGCATTCTAAACCACAGCTTTTGTTCATTTTTAACCAGATCAAATAAACTTTAGAGCACATGCAACAATAAACAAGTAATCAAAATGTGTGAAGGAAAAAAACACATTAAAAAAAGATGTTCAGGCTGCATTCTATAATGTTCTCTAAGCTTATTCTTTTAAGTTTGTAGAGATACAACTCTCCAAACAACATAAGGAAAACCTTCAACTTTTTATTCAATAAAACACACTTCACAGATCCACCATGGTTATGTAGTCAATTGGTAACACAAGGAACAGACTTGCACAGCCTGGAAGAAAGGGAAGGTTATATTACCCATAACAACTACCATTTAAAGTAGACCTTTAAAGATTAAAGGAATGTCCATTTCCCTGCCAGCCTCCCACTACCCAAAATTAGCAGTAAAAAAAAGCTTTAAAAATAAAGATTTAACAAAAACAGATACAAAATACTTCAGTCTTGGCTTCCTGGAGACCTGGGTGACATCAGTGCTTCCTAGGAAAGCTGGGCACTCCAAATTCAGTGCGAATTCATCCCTGCCCATTGAAGGAGTGCATTCTCATGGATTTTAAAGTGGCAAGGAGGAAGGGTGAAGGAGAACGCTTTGTGATGTCACCCGCACCACCCAGAAACTGGGACTGAGGCGAGTAGTTTTTAATTCCAATTCTTGTTTAACATTTTGTTTATAACTAACTTGTTTGGGTGGTTTGGGGCTGGCAGGGAAGTGGACCCTCCCATTTGCATGTAAGGTCTGCTTTATTTCTTTACCAAGTGACAGCCAAGAAACCTTAAGGATTTAAAGAGGATCTGTAAAGAAGAGTGGACCAAAATTCCCCCTGAGATGTGTGCAAACCTAGTCACTAACTACAAGAAACGTCTTACCTCTGTGCCTGCCAACAAGGGTTTCTCCACCAAGTACTAAGTCATGTTTTGCCTGGGGATCTAAAACAATTTACTCACTGAACCGCAACTCAATTTATAACATTTGTATTGTGTGTTTTTCTGGATTTTTGTTTGATATCCTGTCTCTATCATTTAAAATACACCTATGATAAAAATTATAGACCCTTCATTTCTTTGTAAGTGGGCAAACTTACAAAATCTGCAAGGGATTAAATAATTATTTTCCCCACTGTACTAAGATCTAGAGCTACTGCTCTTGCAGAGTGCACAGTCTATTGGCCTTTAGTAAATCAACCCCAATGTCTCCTCGGAATGTCACGAGATCAGGTTTGTCCCATTAGAAGGTTTTCTCTCATCTCTTGCTCTAGTAGCAAATTTAAAATTTTGAGTTTACCTTCACCTCCTGTCTTGGTGACAATGGTCATCAGGACAGATAAAATATCCTCATGGGGACACAGATAGCCAAACAAACTTGAAATGTCTAACCCTTCCCTATTTCATAAAAAAAAAAAATAGGGAGGCAAAGAAGGCATGTACCTAAGCAAGACATTAACTATTGATGACAATGTCAGCATATCAGGTCACAAAGGTTTGGGGCTGCTCCAGTATGTCACAGTCCTACCATCATTGATGGTCACAGAGTCATGTTGAGGTTACTATAAAGTCAGCAGATATGACTGTGTGTGATAAATCACACTACATACACACTACAGCTCCTAAGTTTTATTGAATCTTCCACATGTAAATGAGTTGTCATATCTATGTGTTCTTGACAAAAAAAGAGATATTGTTTTTCTGAAGTTATTATGGGTTCATGCTTTGTGGCCAGTTCATATATAAATAAAGCTCAGCAGAACTCTTCTTTAACCACTTGTAGGATGACCTAACTTCAATAATATAAATGGTCTTCATTAATTTCACAATTGTAATGACTTTGTGATTAGCATGTTTGCCTTACTGTGCGAGTCCCAACTTCAACTCTCTCCAAGGACATTATCTGAGTTTGTGTGCTTTTCATGTGTGTGTTTGGGTTTCCTCCCGTTACCTAAACATACTGCTGCTATGTCATATTCAATGATGGGTCCTCTGAATAGGAATTAGCAAAATTAAAAAAAAAATGTCTGCTACATGAGCAATACAGAAATAACATATTAATTGGCAGGAAAAATTGACCGCAGTAATATACACTGTGGAAGATAGAAACAGCAGCCTCTATGAGTAACACTATCACTATAGAATTTTTGTTTTGCCCTTTTATTCTTCCTTGCGTCCTTTTTCTGTGACAACTGAAAAATGTTTAATTTCCCATCACTTCTGTGCCAGTGACAGCGGTCACCAGGACAAATACAGAGGGTTCACCTCCAGAGTAGGGATGAAGACATCAGTAAGATCTGACAGGTTCTAACTCTACCCTGGTTTATCCAAATCGAATAAAATATTTTAGTTACTTTCCTTCCTAGTGTTAGGCAATCACTAGCATTACTCAGACCCTAACGTTTGGTCGAAACAAGAGAGGAGACTCACAGGTACATTCATTAAAGTAATTGTAACACAAAAAAACCCCAATAACATGTTTCTGTCCCTTTAAGGCACGAGATATAGCACATTACTCTGGCAAAGTCAATGGTCCCTTTCTATGTTCTACAATACCTGGCTGATCCTGCCTGTTCCTGAAGGAGTGTGCAAGGCTGGCCTATATTAATAGGAAGGCTGTGGCTTAGTGAAAAACATCCTTAAAGCGGAGGTCCGCTGTAAAAAAAAAATACTAAAAGCCAGCAGCTACAAATACTGCAGCTGCTGACTTTTAATATATGGACACTTACCTGTCCAGGGAGCCCGCGATGTCAGCAGCCGAAACCGATCCGTCCTTCGGCTCTCGGCTGCTGCCACCGCCATCCTCGGTAAGGGAATAAGGAAGTGAAGCCGTGCGGCTTCACTTCCTGTTTACCTACTGCGCATGCGCGAGTCGCGCTGCGCATCCTCTCAGGTCCCTGCTGTGTTCTGTGTCTCACTGAATACAGCGGGGGAGGACGGGGTAGGCGCCGGAAGTGGCATAGGTCACCGTAAGCGCCGCCGTGAGCTATGCCAGGAAGTGGAAGCAAATACCTGTATTAGACAGGTATCTGCTCCCTCCTCCCCCCTGAAAGGTGCCAAATGTGACACCGGAGGGGGGGAGGAATCCAAAAAGTGGAAGTTCCATTTTTGGGTGGAACTCCACTTTAAACAGAAGTGCTGTTACTGGCACGTTCTCTCAGTAAAAAATGATATAACATATTTCCAAAAATGATTTGTTTAGGAAACCTATACCATGAGGCATGATGCCAAACATACTAAAAAAGATTTTGGGTTCACATATGCTTTAAAAGAGAAGTGAGGGATTAAAAAAAAAAACCCCACATACTCACTTAGATGGCTGCAACATTGATCTAAGCCGTAGCTCACCCCTGCCGGCTCTACACCGAAAACTGAGTGATCAAAGGCCTCTGATCGCTCAGTTCTCAGGTCCGCACAGAGCAGAGAGTGGTGACTGTCACTCTGTGATGTCAGCCCGCTGTTGGTTGATCTGGGTAACAGGAGGGCAGAACTGAGTGCTGCCCTCCTGTTACCCACTGTAACCCACAGGAGAAGTATGACCAAAAGGACTTTGGCCATACTTCACCTTTAAGGCAGTTTTCCAGCTCTGCTACAGAAAGGAAAAACAAATTAGTTGGTAGGGGATCTAATGCTTAGATGACATAGGGACTTGTGCCACATTTACCTAAACACAATAAACCCCATATGCACATAGAAATGTTTCCAAGAATATTTCTATTAGAATCAGTGGCGGCTGGTGGTATATTTTCTGGAGGGGCGGTAAACAATGCATCCATAGCAACACCCTCCCCCCGGTCGGATCACCCACTCAACCAAAGCCCTCTCCTCCCGTCAGTCGGGTCACCCACACCCCCCCTCCCCCTCGGTCAGTCAGTCGGTCACAAGCCCTGCACTTACCCCATCTAGGTCACAGGCAGCGCTTCCTTGGGGCGACGGCTTTCCCTGCGTCTCCTCCTCGGCATCATGGTGGCTTCCACCGTGCGTCTCCTCCCTCCTAGGGGCCAATAGAATCGCTTCTCCTTTCAGCCAATCAGGTGACGGGTCTCAGGACCCGCTTCCTGATTGGCTGGGAGGAGAATCAGGAAGACAATAGCGAATAAGATTTTGCTATTGTCACACAACTGGGTGAGCCCACCCTTTTTTGAAGCCTATTAGAGCCTCTGGCTCTAATCACGTGCTTCAAAAAAAAAACCCCATTGGAATCCATGCATCCGGCGCCCCACATGTAGATTAGGGGGCTGGACGCATAGATAGGGGGGCGGGGCTCCTGCGCCCTGCATTACAGGCCGCCACTGATAACAATAATGCATTATCATTATCAGTCGCAAACATAGATCAAACAGAGGCTAAGATGGCAGCATCCATTGCTGCAAAGGATAGAAAGGTTTAACTCTGCTTTAGCCCTGGTTCACATTGGTACGATTTGACGTGATTTGACATGTCAAATTGGCGCCAATGGCATCGCCCTAATCGGTGCAACGCTGCATTTGCGGCGCTGCACGGATTTCAAAAAGTCATTTCTGTACTACTGTTTGCGATTTCGGGCTGCGATTTACATTGACATCTGTGCACAGATGTCTCTGAAAACGTGGCCGAAATCGGGACTGACATGCAGGAGTTCAGCTGAACTCGCATGGCTTCATTCCCGCAGCTCAGTGTGAACCTGGGCTTAAGACCGATTTACTTGCAGAGATGGACAGTAAGAAAACATATTTAAAGTTTTGATCCCTCTAACAGCATCACTGCAACTAAGAGTTACAGTCATACTTTACTCAAAGGCTGTTGAACTGCATACAACACACAGGGCTTTTTGGAGCATACAAGAAAAGCAAAATTCAGCTGGGGTTCAATACAATACTGTATTGTAAAAAGTATCTGGAAAATTTAAGAGTACAGCTGTGCTTACAATGAACAATAACGGGAGAGGTGGGAAATTTTAGAAATGACACTGAGCTTGTCAGCATTAAAGTTGAACTCTAAGCAAGCAGCTAGGCAAAAGTCGAAATACATACAGTACATAAGAGAATTATTTTAACTCTGTGCAGCTGGTTTGTGAATCAGGGAATCTTCCTAAACCTGGGCCTTCTATACAGTAGTAACACAGCTTGGTCAAAACCCTACTCTACTAATTGGACAAAGCAGCAGCAGCAACCCAATGTACTAAGTCCTCTGCTCACTGCTTTCAGCCCACTTTAACTATAAAAGAACCTGACTGGCAGATGCTAGCCATCACTTTTTCAGTGCGAGTACTGTATTGCAGGGGTTTCATGGAGGCTCATATCAAGACACATTTAGGTACTTACACTAGTTGTATTTAAGAATCCTTTTTTTTTAAATGTAAGAACATGCCGTATGTAGCGATGTATAACACGAATAACCCCCCCTGAAAATAGAGGGCAAATCATGTGTGCGTGTTATACGCCAATATTTTACCTGGGCTGCCTCCAAGGGGAGGGGGCGAGCGCTGCTGGATTACACAGAGCGAGAAGCGGGACTTTGTATTACAGTGGCCGTCGAGTAAACAGGAGATCCTCACTTTGTGTAATCCGGCATCTCTAATTTCTGTGCACTGATCAGGCTGCATTGATGGGCAATGGTGAGGCTGCAGATGGGCACTGATCAGGCTGAATTGATGGGCAATAGTGAGGCTGCAGATGGGCACTGATCAGGTTGCATTGATGGGCAATAGCGAGGCTGCAGATGGACAAAGATCAGGCTGCATTGATGGGCAATGGTGAGGCTGCATTGATGGGCACTGACCCTTATTTTGCTTTAAAGTTCTTTATTTAAAATGTAAGTTTTTTCCCCTGAAACTTCTCTCTTAAAATTATTCGTGTTATACGCCGATAAATATGGTATTTACCTGGAGTTCAGCTTTAATTCAATCATGTAGCAAAGATCTATGCTACGCATTCAGTTATAGCTTTCCATTGTAACTTACATTGGACTAACAACATTAAATTGATTAAAATTTTGATTGGTAGACCCAAAATACTCTGCTCTTTAAATGATTACTAAATACAAGCTTATGAGAACTAGAGGGCTTATTGCTCTTCAATATTTTACAGGTTCTGAGAGCTCCAAAATCCATTTTCCAAGTTATATAGACTATGCTTGACTATAGTTTGTTTAAAAATGTACAACCAATGAACACAGTAATGTAATAAACAGATATTAATAGTGAAAAGCTAGACTTATATATAGGTAAAAAACTCAAGTGGATACCAATTATTATGCTTTGCACCTTTATGGAAATGGACTGATTTACATGTAGGGGAACCTTGGTTGTATCTGTGGCTATGCAAGTTATAGCCAGTAATACTAAAGCTACATATATTGCAGCACAGTAAGAAGAGACCAGACATGGAGGGAGAGACATTAAGTCATAGAGATACAAAAAGGCAGAAATAAATCTTTAGAAATGTAGCCTGTGTTTAATCTGCACATAACAAATATAACATAAATTACTTATGGCCGATAATATTTATTAAAAAAAAGTCACTTAAGATTTAAAAGGTCAGGCCAGTCAAAAATTATATTTGCTAGAAGCCAGTTGAATGGATCATCCACTGTCTTCGTCCTGAGTACTCCTGTAGTGTGATCTCTCTCCATTGTCCCTAATAAATGTTCCATACATTGTGTATAGTATATTACCATAGAATGAGACTTTGGGGTAAATTGAGAACAAGGACCTGTTGCAGAGAGATGTCACTACCATAATTTTCCAGTAATACAAAACCAGTAGATAGGTTCAGTCTACCAGCATTACCCATGGGGGTTTTGCATGGCTTTATTCTTTAAACAGTGTAACTAATTTAAATCAATAGTGCTTTACAACAATGTGTGCTGACTCAATGTCTAGTCTCCCCTTCACTAGGAAGCTTATAGGCGGGTATTTAGGGAACATGAAAATCCCCTACCTGCTCAGCCAGTTTCCCCAGCCTGTGTGGCTATAGCAGCAGGGATTGCAAAGGGATGAGTGAAGGTACAGTAAGGAACAGGTGGAGAAAATGAGAAGGAAAAGGAAACATACACAAAAGTCAAAAGGAAACGGGTGACGTAAGGAAAACGCCAGAAGCAGGGAGTAAAGAAAAACAAAACAAAAACAAATGTCAAATATAGAAACTGTATTAAATGAAGAAATAAAACTAGAACAGTTAAAGTAACAAAAAATAATTAATTTATAAAAGATTTAAATAACTAAAAGGTGAAATAATGTCTACAAGTTTAGTAGAGACAGTTATGAACATTTGATGCCTAAGCAACATTTGATGTTTAAACACACCTCTGTAAAACAAACACAGTGAAGCAACATGTTGCCGGCATATACAATATGGACAAATACACAAGGTATCCTGATTGTTCTCTATGAAAGGTCATGCCCTTGGAAAACTTCTGTTCATTCAACATGCACGCACACAGTTCGGTACACACCGGGTTAGGTCCTTAGACTTTGCACCACAATGCTGGCTTATCTAAGCATTACAAGCAAACAAAAATGTCCAATCCAATGAGCCTTCCTAGATCATTGATCCTCATTTATATCCCATAGGCTGTAAGGAAACCCGCAGACATGGTAACTTCTTATGGAGAGTGAAAAAAAAGCATTCATGGTGTTGTTGGACCACCACAACTTCTCTTTACCTCAGGTGACATTGATGTACAATGTACACGCCGGTAAAAAAAAAAAAAAAATCCTCTTTTAATGGCTAAAGGGAATGATCCTGCAACGGTCTGCAGGAGTTTTCCTATGTTGTAAATTAATTGTTGTTGATGTTAATATTTAGAAGTCCCAATAACTTTGAGAGCGGACAATTTTTTTTTTATTTTCATTAATTTTTCAACCAACAGAAAAAGAAGTCCTCAGTATTCAAGTTGCAGAAGTACAAAAATTCCAAAACACAAGTATCGGAGTAAAGATATAGCAAATAAACCTCTAGGCAAGGCACACAGTAGGGTATCAATACCCTACCCATTACTTTGACTGGTCAGAACCTCCACTGGAGACCAGGTAGCAGGAACAATGAATACACCTCAAAAACAAGTGACCTCAAACTTCAAGGTATACCTTCAGAAAATGTATAAAATGATATTTAGCAGCTTGATTAAAAATAAGCTTTTTTCATAAAAATAGAGAACTTTGCCATATTGACCAAATGGTTTTATCTCGTAAACAACAAAGGAAAGAAGCTGGTGTGAGATGGGTAAACAAGAGGTGATGTCTTAGTCCCAATTAGTATTTATACAACTATCTTAAGCCCACAGCGTGAGTAACACCTCAAACACATAAAAAATGAAGGAAAATTTATTTACATACAATTAAAGTGTTTGTTAACCCAAAATAAAATAAAATACTGATCCTGGTTCCTTAAAGCAGATTACACAGCACAGTGCTTGTGCTGTGTAATTTGCCCCCTTCCAAACTGTAAAAAAAACCTCCCTGAATCTGACACTTCCTGCATTCTCTCTCTGCTCTGACAACGAAAATCAGGGCTGCTCAGCCCTGACCACTGTTGTCAGAGTGCGTCCCTGCATCATATGGTGCTGTTCACTCTGCTCTTCTCTTCTCTCTCCCCCTCCTTCCTGCCTATCATCTCCCTCTGTGTGTCTGTCTCCACCCCGAACCCTGCCGCTATTCTTATAAAAAAAAACTTAAAATTGTCACTGCCAGACCCTCTATTAGGCACACTGTGTATGTGGTTTTAAAAATGAGTGCTCTAAATTCCTATTTTGAGCAGTCTTCAGGCCAGTCACTTGACTTGCAGCCGCTTTACAGCTACGAGACAGACCTTCTGCGTGAGGAGATGAGCGGCCATGTGATCTCCCCTGCTGATGTCAGAGGGAGATCACAGCTCCCCCCACAGAAGACATCCATCGGAGCTGGAAAGCTCCGGCGAATCATGTGACCGGCCTGAAGACAGCTCAGAATTGGTATTTAGAACACTCATTTTTTTAAAACCACTTACATAGTGTGCTATGCCAGCCTCTAATAGAGGGGCTGGCATAGTCTTACAAAAAAATATGGGTTTACAAACACTTTAAGAACAAGTCATACATATATTAATGGTAGAAAATACATTATTGAGACTATACATATTTCAGTTAGAAAACCTTTACATGGAACCTAGATCGTCCATAATAATATCCGCCATCAGCCTGGAAAATCTGTGCTGACGTTCTCAACGCGTTTCACGAGGAAAACCTCGCTTCCTCAGAAGAAGCACAGAGAAATATGATTGAAAAAGGTTGTCACCAGCTCCACCTCGATATAGTGGTATGGCAAGCAAATTTGTTAAAATCAAGCGGCCGAAGCCCCGGACTGGTTTTGGGCTGATAAATGCATGCATCCCTGGAGGTCAGTGCTTGTTGGCATGTATTAGCCCTGACCCCCAGGGATGAGTGCAATTATCATACCAAAACCAATCCATGGGCCCCGGCCCCTTTCCCCGTCGCTTACTTGATTTTACCAAATTTGCTTGCCATACCACCATATCGAGGTGGAAGCTTGTGACAACCAAAATGACCTGGTTCCTCAACCATAACACTTACTACCATGAGCTGGATATGAAACGTTTTGGGTGGGCTTGTATTAACTGCCTAGGATCTATAGATCCAGCTATTGTTTTCATTAATGTTCTCCCTGTGCCTGTGTAGGTTTCCTGCAGGTACTCAGTATTCATACCCCTTAACATTTTCCACATTTTGTCACGGTACAACCAAAAACATAAATGTATTTTATTATGATTTTATGTGATAGACCAACACAAAGTATATAATTGTGAAATGGAAGGAAAATGGTAAATGGATTTAAATTTTTTCTACAAATAAATATCTGAAAAGTGTGACTTGCATTTGTATTCAGCCCCCTTTACTCTGATACCCCTAACTAAAATCTAGTGGAACCAATTGCCTTCAGAAGTCACCTAATTAGTAAATAGAGTCCACCTGTGTGTAATTTAATCTCAGTATAAATACAGCTGTTCTGTGAAGCCCTCAGGTTTGATAGAGAACCTTAGTGAACAAACAGCATCATGCAGGCCATTGAACACACCAGACAGGTTAAGTGATAAAATTGTTGAGTTTAAAGCACTGTTAGGTTATAAAATAATATCCCAAGCTTTGAACATCTCACAGAGCACTGTTCAATCCATCATCCGAAAATGGAAAGAGTATGGCACAACTGCAAGACATGGCCGTCCACCTAAACTGACAGGCCGGGCAAGGAAAGCATTAATCAGAGAAGCAGCCAAGAGGCCCATGGTAACTTTGAAGGAGCTGCAGAGATCCACAGCTCAGGTGGTAGAATCTGTCCACAGGACAACTATTAGTTGTGCACTCAACAAATCTGGCCTTTATGGAAGAGTGGCAAGAAGAAAGCCATTGTCGAAAGAAAGCCATAAGAAGTCCCATTTGCAGTTTGCGAGAAGCCATTTGGGAGACACAGAAAACATGTGGAAGAAGGTGCTCTAGTCAGATGAGACCAAAATTTAACTTTTTGGCCTAAAAGCAAAAGGCTATGTGTGGTGGAAAACTAACACTGCACATCACCCTGAACACACCATCCGCACCGTGAAACATGGTGGTGGCAGCATCATGTTGTGGTGATGCTTTTCTTCAAAAGGGACAGGGAAGCTAGTCAGAGTCGATGGGAAGATGGATGGAGCCAAATACAGGGCAATCTTAGAAGAAAACCTAAAATAACATAAAAAAGGAAGCTGCGCTATATGGTTATAGTGATCAAAGAATAAAGTGACTTATAAGTGATTTATCTGGATAAATGGAGATATGAAAACTCCGTATAACCCACTGATACATAAATATTATACGTAATCACAAGTGAAATGTGCAAAAAATAATTAATGAAAAACAAATGAAAATTGCAAAAGTTCTCCAAAAAGATCCAATCCACTCCGATGGGCTGTTAAAAAGAAGCTCCACTGAATATACAGTTCATAATGGTATTTCATGTGATGATTTCTCAACCCTCTATTTAGTAGTGACATGCGACCACAATACCAAAGATATGATAGGGTGCGACAGGAAAGTTCCTCCACCAGTAATAATATCGCCGCTTACCAGCTTGTTAGATCTCTTGTTTAAGGATATCGCAAATGCCTGTGGCTTTTATCCCCAGCCCCGGGTCTTTGTGCTTGGATAGCTAGATGTTACCAGACTCTCTGCTCAGGGTATCCTCTGTACAACTGATTTTCGCTCATTCCCCATGAAAGGACATAAAAGTTTCCATAGTGTAACTCTTACACAGCAGGTAGAACACAGAGGATGCGGTATGCGGTTTATTCCAGGCCGGAGGGCCTGGCCATTGTATTGCACA
Source organism: Lithobates clamitans (assembly GCA_037952925.1). Lineage (NCBI taxonomy): Eukaryota > Metazoa > Chordata > Amphibia > Anura > Ranidae > Lithobates > Lithobates clamitans. Next base: position 5,066,090 of record JBBGZY010000757.1, on the reverse strand, counting down.
ATGGCCACTTTTTCACTCTCCTCTACTTTCTTCTCCCCCACTTTCTTTTTATTTATTTGCTTTGTGTGTCACTTTTTGTATTTTTGTGTTGTACACGGTGTGTTGAACTGTGTGATTAGTAGGGTTGCAGGTCCTCGGGCCTGCCCTGAAAGTCTTGGGAGGGGGTGGACATGGTCTTTTGGCTTAGTTCGCCCTCTCTTATGGGGTCTCCCTTCGGTGGAGCCCCACCGAGTACTTGGGTGGGTCTGTTTCAGCAGGCCCTCCAGAGAAAGGGGTCCGTCTGGTTTCGGCCAGATGGACCAAGTGTAAGTACCCTTGTCCCCGTCAGGAGCCTAATGCCCTGGGGGATTCTGATTTTAGAGGGCTTGGGTACCCGTTGCACTTTTTTTGTTTCACTCCTTATGTGTGTGCACATTTTTTTGTAGAAGAATACAAATCGGCCTAAACTGAGGAAAAAAATATTTTTTTTTATATATTTTTGGGGGATATTTATTATAGTAAAAAGTAAAAAATACTGTTTTTTTCAATATTGTCGCTCTTTTTTTGTTTATAGCGCAAAAAAATAAAAACCGCAGAGGCAATCAAATACCTCCAAAAGAAAGCTCTATTTGTGGGAAAAAAAGGACGTCAATTTTGTTTGGGTACAGCGTCGCACAACTGCGCTATTGTCAGTTAAAGCGACGCAGTGCCGAATCACAAAAAGTGCTCTGGTCAGGAAGGGGTAAAATCTTCTGGGGCTGAAGTGGTTAAGGTACTTACACTAGTTGTATTTAAAAATACATCTACTGGTGTTTTAATTAATGCATACTTACATAAATTAGTTTAAATCTACCTGAAAATTTGCTTTAAAGTTAAAATGAGCAAAATCATAAATGTGTGCTAAGAACATATGACACATTATAGTGTATATTTTATTTAGCTATCCATCTGCATTTTTAAATGAGATTCTTAGGATGACAACATTCTTCAATCCAATATGACTTAAAATCTACATATACTGTACTATTTTTCTCCTTAGGTTTACATGACCTCTCCTGTAGAAGATTAGACACGACTGGTAGCTACCAAAAACTTAAGCCCATACACATTATTAGATTTCCTGCAGATTTTTGTCTTCAGGTTTACCAAAACCATGTAGTGCAAGGACCTGCCTGATTGAATTCAAATTGAAACTCTTAAGGTTTGACCTCATATTATATGGTTTTGGTAAATCTGGAGACAAAAATCCACAGAAAATCTAATAGTGTGTATGGGGTCTCAAACTGGTGGCCCTCCAGCTGTTGCAAAACTACAAGTCCCATCATGCCTCTGCCTGAGGCAGTCATGCTTGTAACTGTCAGCCTTGCAATGCCTCATGGGACTTGTAGTTTCGCAACAGCTGGAGGGCCACCAGTTTGAGACCCCTGGGCCACTGTATGGGGTCTAAAAATACATATAGAGCACCCAGCACATATGTCTTGGGTAGAAATTTTACAATGGTGAATTTTTGCTTAAGGTTCAACAGTAAATCCTGTTACAGATTCTAGCAGAAATACATAGATCTATTTTTTTTCTGAAGCATTCAATGAAACCAGTATGGAGGGTAATATGAAGTCTGTCATTGCTGACAGCCTTCTGAAAATGCTAATTGCCCAGCTGTTTCTGCTTTCAACCTGTAAAATCTGTATTTATGAGCTATCAGTTGCCAAACTTTGAAATTCACACATGCTAGAGTAATCAAAGAAATGTATCAGGTATTATTTTATGTTATGGAAATGTTAACACTTTGGTTTGAGTAGACAAGAACTCCCGTCAGATTTTTGTTGCCATTTGTATTCATTTGAGAGATTTTTCCCTTCGCTTCCTGCTTTGTCTAGCACCTGTCCATTGGACAGAAAGTAAAGGGGAAATATCCCCAAAAGAGAAACAGACAAAAATAAAACTGACATGCTTCAAATTTTACCATACCAGTCTATCAAAAGCCAAGACAAAAATAAAATTGGGTTTCAGTTGGGATTTAACCCCTCCCCAGTTACAATCTGTAGATTAAAAAATCCTTGCACAAAGTCATAGTTACATAGTAGGTGAGGTTGAAAAAAGACACAAGCCCATCAAGTCCAACCTATGTGTGTGATTATATGTCAGTGTTACATTGTATATCCCTGTATGTTGTGGTCGTTCAGGTGCTTATCTAATAGTTTTTTGAAACTATCGATGACCCCCCCCCGCTGAGACCTCCGCCTGTGGAAGGGAATTCCACATCCTTGCCACTCTTACAGTAAAGAACCCTCTAGGTAGTTTAGTATGGTATTTGTAAATTGAAATCATATCCCCTCTCAAGCGTCTTTTCTCCAGAGAGAATAAGTTTAGTGCTCGCAACCTTTCTTCATAACTAATGTCCTCCAGACCCTTTAGTAGCTTTGTTACCCTACTTTGTACTCGCTCCATTTCCAGTATATCCTTCCTGAGGACTGGTGCCAAAAACTGGACACACTCCAGGTGTGGCTGGACCAGAGTCTTGTAGAATGGGAGAATAATCGCTTTATCCCTGGAGTTAATCCCTTTTTTAATGCATGCCAATATTCTGTTTGTTTTGTTAGCAGCAGCTTGGCATTGTATGCCATTGCTGAGCCTGTCATCTACTAGGACACCCAGGTCCTTTTCCATCCTATATTCGCCCAGAGGTTCTCCCTTAGTGTATAGATTGCATTCATATTTTTGACACCCAAATGCAATATTTTACATTTTTCTACATTAAACCTCATTTGCCATGTAGTTGTCCACCCCATTAATTTGTTCAGATCTTCTTGTAAGGTTTCCACATCCTGTGGAGAAGTTATTGCCCTTCTTAGCTTAGTATCATTCGCAAATACAGAGATTGAACTATTTACCCCATCCTCCAAGTCGTTTATGAACAGATACACCACGTCTACGTGCCTTCCTTTATCTGGATGGCAACTCACCTCCTCATAGAAGGTTGGTTTGGCAAGAACGATTCTTCATGAATCCATGCCAATTACTGCTAATGATACCGTTTTCATTACTAAAATCTTGTATATAGTCCCTTATCATTCCCTCCAAGAGCTTGCATACTATTGATGTTAGGCTAACTGGTCCGTAATTCCCAGGGATGTATTTTGGGCCCTTTTTAAATATTGGTGCCACATTGGCTTTTCTCCAATCCGCTGATAAAATTCCAGTCAGTAGACTGTCAGTAAAAATTAGGAACAATGGTCTGGCAATTACTTGACTGAGTTCCCTAAGTATCCTCGGGTGCAAGCCACCTTGTCCCGGTGATTGCCCTTATTTAATATGCTCCTCAAGCAAACCCATATCTCCTCCGTGTTCATTGTTCCTAAGAATTTATCTCAATTTATATCTTCTAGCAAGGTTCGTAGTTTAGGGAAATTGGCTCTTTTGAAATTCAGTGTCTTTGTATTTCCCTTTGTATTTTCCTATTTGTGTGATTTATATTGAAGCCAATTGACCTGTGATTGCCGTTTCCTAAATTTCCCTGTATTTTCACATCCGTGATTAGGTCTGTATTGTTGGTAATCAGTCCCATGCTGAGGATATGTTATTCCTCATTTTACAACTTTCTAATACTGCATGGCTACTAGCTGTCAAACTTAGTTGTCAAAGCTGTGAAAGATTTGGTTCCAACTAATGATAGGGAACCAATTTAGAATGATTCCTAATTGGGTGATTAATTTGATAGTAATGGCATAGTGATTACATGTAAGTTCAAGGCTTCATTGAGGAAAAAAAATAGTACTGGAATGCAGAGGCTACTGCAGCCTCTCAGTATGCCTCTGTTTGATACCGCAACTGTCTATTACAGGTATAGTAATATTTTTTTATTTAAGTTTAAGTAGGCAAATAGGACAACGTTATAGTCAAGGTAATTGATACATACTAACACTGCAAGATATTTCCTTGGCATCTGGCTTTTTACAGGCATGCATTTTATAATATACAGTATATAGTAGCTCACAAAAGGGAGTACACCCCTTATATTTTTGTAAATATTTTATTATATCTTTTCATGTGACAACTCTGAAGAAATTACAATTGCTACAATGTAAAGTAGTGAGTGTACAGCTTGTATAGCAGTGTAAATTTGCTGTCCCCTCAAAAATAACTCAAGACACAGCCATTAATGTCTAAACTGCTGGCAACAAAAGTACAAAGGTGAGTACACCCCTAAATGAAAATGTCCAAATTGGCCCTAAAGTGTCAATATTTTGTGCCCTCAACATTATTTTCCAGCACTGCCTTAACCCTCTTGGGCATGGAATTCACCAGAGTTGCCACTAGAGTCCTCTTCCACTCCTCCATGACGACATCACTGAGCTGGTGGATGTTGGAGACCTTGCGCTCCTCCACCTTCTGTAAGAGGATGCTCCACAGATGCTCAATAGGGTTTAGGGCTGGAGATATGATTGGCCAGTCCATCACCTTTACCATCAGCTTCTTTAGCAAGGCAGTGGTCGTCTTGGAGGTGTGTGTTGGGGTCGTTATGTTGGAATACTGCCCTGCAGCCCAGTCTACGAAAGGAGGGGATCATGCTCTGCTTCAGCATATCACAGTACATGTTGGCATTCATGGTTCCCTCAATGAACTATAGCTCCCCAGTGACGGCAGTACTCATGCAGCCCCAGACCATGACACTACCACCACCATGCTTGACTTTAGGCAAGACACACTTGTCTTTGTACTCCTCACCTGGTTGTTGCCACACGCGCTTGACACCATCTGAACCAAATACGTTTATCTTGGTCTCATCAGACCACAGGACATGGTTCCAGTAATCCATGTCCTTGCCTTCAGAAAACTGTTTGCGGGCTTTCCTGTGCATCATCTTTAGAAGAGGCTTCCTTCTGGGATGACAGTCATGCAGACAAATTTGATGCAGTGTGCGGCGTATGGTCTGAGCACTGACAGGCTGACCCCCCCACCCCTTCAACCTCTGCAGTAATGCTGGCAGCACTCATATGTCTATTTCCCAAAGACAACCTCTGGATATGACGCTGAGCATGTGCACTCAACTTCTTTGGTTGACCAAGGTGAGGTCTGTTCTGAGTGGAACCTGTCCTGTTAAACCGCTGTATGGTCTTGGCCACCGTGATGCAGCAGCTGTATGGTCTTGGCCACCGTGATGCAGCTCTTGGCTTGGCAATCATCCTTTGACACACCTGCTCAACATTCACACCTGAGACCTTGTAACACTAATGAGTCACATGACACCGGGGAGGAAAAATGGCTAATTGGGCCCAATTTGGACATTTTCACTTAGGGGTGTACTCACTTTTGTTGCCAGTAGTTTAGACATTAATGGCTGTGTGTTGAGTTATTATGAGGGAACAGAAAATGTACACTGTAATACAAGCTGTACACTCACTACTTTACATTGTAGCAAAGTGTCATTTCTTCAGTGTTGTCCAAACCCCCACAGCTAAAGACCAAGGGTCAAGTCTTTATGGCATCTGGTTACCTTGCGCTGATGTAAATTGTTGGTACCCACTGCAGTTCCCAGAACACTTCACAGTCATAAGGATTAGTTAAGGGCATTAGTCACAAGTACTGAGGGCAGCTGCCACATTCCAGCTTTCTCTGCATGCGGTCCAGTGAGTCAGCACCCCTCCAGACCAGGTCCCTTGTGGTGAGGTTCTGCAAACAGGATCAAGCATGGTTCATATAGGTCTGTTATGGCGAACCTTGGCACCCCAGATGTTTTGGAACTACATTTCCCATGATGCTCATGCACTGTAGTTGAGCATCATGGGAAATGTATTTCAAAAACATCTGGGGTGTCAAGGTTCGCCATCACTGATATAGGCCCTCAGTTTTGGCACTTCTAGGGCCTCAAGAGTAGTTGTATGATCCATGAGCTGCTTTAGTTTGGCAGCTCCTATTAATCGGGAACCCTTCTGGGGAGAAGGAACCCTGCTCTCCAAGGACTCAGACTATTTATCACTACTCCAGTCCCCTGCTGTACACTCCTCTTCAGGGATTGGCTGGAACTTGAAGAGGATGGATAAATATTCAGGCTGGTTGATTTGAATCTCCTGCCCTAAACTCTGGATGCTTCTTAAAGGCAGGGGGAAGCAATTAAATTTCCAGTCCGTGAAACCCTGAGTAGGCCAGGACAAATGATCACTGTTCCCTTGATTGCAGAAGGAGCCTAAAACTAAATTTACCTAGCATTCTATGCTAGGAGGTGCTACAGCTACTGCCCCAATTCCAAAAAAGTTGGGATGCTGAGTAAAATCTACATAAAAACAGAATGTAATGATTTGCAAACCGCATAAAACCATATTTTATTCACAATAGAAAACATATCAAATGTTTAAACTGAGAAAATGTACCAATTTAAGAGAAACATCTGAGAGTCTCTGAATCTTTTGATATTATGTACTGTAGATGAAGATATATTTAAATTCTTTGCATTCTTTGCATTGTTCGACAATATTGAAAAATGTAAAGTTATGCACTTTGGTACCAAAATACACATAAAAATACATATTAGGAGGAATCTGGAGATGGAAAATCAGTGATAGAAAAGGATCTGGGGGTATCTGTAGATCACAGACTTAGCAATAGCATGCAATGCCAAGCCACAGCTAACACAGCTAGCTAAATATTGTCATACATTTAACAGGGTATATACTCCAGAGATAAATCATAAATTCTACCCCTTTACAAAACAGTGGTTTGGCCTCATCTTGAATTTGAAGTTCAGTTTTGGTCACTAATCCAGAGGAACGATGCTGTGCAACATAATTAATAAGAGGGGGTGGGGGTGGAGGACCTAAGCTATGAGAATCGATCAGATAGATATGATTACATTTTACAAATATATTAAGGGTGACTTCAATAACTAATAAACTGTTTACTTTAAGGACCCTGAAGAGGACATGTGGCCATAATCTGAGGTTAGAAGAAAGGAGATTTAACCTTAAATTAAGAAAAGGGTTCTTTACCGAGCAGTAAAAAGTGGAACTACCTGAGATTTAATGGTACTAGCTGAGAGGGTCAACAACTTCAAAAAACTTAGAGGATTTCTTCAGGAAGCAGAATATACAGGGCTATAGAAATTGTTGAAGACAAAAATCACACACATACGCACACATAGGTTGAACTGGATTGACCCGGGTCTGTTTTGAATTTTATAAATTATGCAACTCATCATGTGAAATAAAAGAATTAAAACTTAAAAAAAACAGAAATTGCAGACCTATTGAAAATGCGTCACTGTTCCCTTTAATGGTAGAAAGGAAGGCACTCTGACCCTAGTCAAATAATCTTTAAAACCATCAACAGTACTGTGAATTATTGTTTTTAAGACTGCTCCTTACAATATTCACGTATGATCTTCAACTGTATAGTTCAAAATAGATATTCACCTATGATCCTATTAATAAACCAATTCTAACTGCTAGGTGACACAGGCAACCCAAAGTTAATGTAATCTGAGGTTTGCGGCAAATGTAAGCCAAATTGTTATACATCTAGTTGTGCAGCTTTACTGTGATGGTTTACCTTCTGAGAGCTCAGTTCTGTTTTGTTTATTTCATATTTTCATTGTTATGAGTATTCAGTTTTCTCAGTTATTAAGTCTACTTTCAAATAGTCATGGGGGACCCTTTAATTTAATACATGAATCTAACCCAAAGGAGAAAGAAACCATTGTAAAAAATTCTCCCTTGCTCGTACTGAATCCTATTATTTGTGTGAGTAGAACATGAGGTTTCCTAAGGGCTAATTCACACCAGTGTGCTGTGCGGTCCGGCAGGATTGCCGCAGTGCTGATCTTAGTGCACCACAATGCAGTGGTGTTAACTGGGCAACATGAGACCGGGCATTTTGCCTAATCATGCTGCGCGCTGGAATAGCCACCCAACGCAGTCCTGCCGCACCTGGTGTGAAAGAACCCAAAAGGTGGAGGCAAAAGAATGAAAACAAAACTAGCAGCTAAACCAAAAATGCATCATATTAGATGCAGTATGATGCAGTCTGTCCTTTGCATTAACACAGCTGTTTTGTTTTGATCCCCTCCCCGCCAGTAACATTTTATTTTTTACCTGTTGATCCTGCCAGTAGATCTGTTATTTTTTTCACTTCTTTTAATAGTTCAAGCAGTCCAGCAAAGGTGGCAGGCAGGGGGTTTGGGACAAACTATCAAACTGATAGTGGTGATTACAACAATCATTTTTTTCCATAAGCTTTCAATCTTTTTTCCAAAATCTGTTGCTCTAACTGCTTTAAAAAGTGTTAGCTGAAGTTAGTCTCTAATTTGTCACTCACTTTTCTTATGGAGATAAATAAGGAGCGTACAGGAGTGTATTAAAAAGGTATATTTAATTGGAAACAAAACAATATAACTAACTATAGGTGTACAGAGGTGTCAGAAGTGCAGCGCAACACCCCCTAGTTTGGAAAGCACGGTCATTAAAAGTTGTCACACTGGTGCAAAGGGCCTGCTCCCTGTATAGCATAAGTGGCTGCAGGAATACCTTGTACTGAAAGAAGCTAACTGAGCTGTAAAAACCGCGTTTAAGGTCACTGCCCCTTTGTCAAGCTCGTAGCCTCCCCAGTCTGCCCCCCCCTCCAGGCAGCCAGCCAACCAACACCCCCCACCCCCCCAATGCTCCCTGGATCGCCACTCCCCCCATCACCCTGCACTTACCTTACCCAGGTGGTGGCTCCCCCCTGTGTCTCCTTCTGAGTCCCGGCGGTTACTTCTCCCCCTGGCCAATCAGGACTTAGGACCAGCTTCCTGATTGTCCGGGAGGAGAAAGAGGATCACATTAGCGAATATTAATTCACTAATGTCACACAACTGGGTGGGCAGAGCACTGTACCTGGAGCCCATGCTTCTTGAAGCCAATTAGAACCTCAGGCCCTAATCATGTGCTTCTAAAAATAAAAAAAAACGCCACTGTTATATGCACTACTGTAAGAGATTTTCTTTTAAAACGTACTATCTTGTCCACAGGGTGACAACACCCTGAAGTATTAAGAGAGGTATGGACTCCAGAGAGAGATATCATTTTGCTCCTGTACAAATTATTAGTAAAACCTCATCTGGAATAGGCAGTTCAGTTTTGGGCACCAGTTCTCAAAAAGGATATCGGGGAACTGGAGAGAGTGCAGAGAAGGGCAACCAAACTGATAAGAGGCATGGAGGAGCTCAGCTATGAGGAAAGATTAGAGGAACTGAATTTATTCTCTCTTGAGAAGAGGAGATTAGGGGGTGAGATTATCAACATGTACAAATACATAAGGGGTTCATATAGTGAATTTGGTGTTGAGTTCTTCACTTTAAGGTCATCACAGAGGACAAGGGGGTACTCTTTACGTTTAGAGGAAAGGAGATTTCAACTCCAAATACGGAAAGGTTTCTTCACAGTAACAGCTGTGAAAATGTGGAATAGACTCCTTCCAGAGGTGGTTCTGGCCAGCATAGTAGATTGCTTTCAAAAAGGCCTGGATTCTTTCCCAGATGTGCATAATATAACTGGGTACTAACTAAACCCACTATAGGAAAAGTTGATCCAGAGAATATCCGATTGCCTCTCGGGGGATTAGGAAGGAATCTTTTCACCTGCTGTAGCAAATTTAGATAATGCTTTGCTGGGGTTTTTTTGCCTTCCTCTGGATCAACTGTTTGTATAGGATTGTGTATATGGGATTGTAGGACTTTTTTTTTTTTTGGTTGAACTAGATGGACTTGTGTCTTTTTTCAACCTGACTAACTATGTAACACTGCTGGAAGATTTCACTGCAGAGCGAACAGCACTGTTGCCCTATTACAGCAAGTTGAGAAATAACAGATCTACTCGCAGGATCAAAAGGTAGTAAAACTATGTTACAGGAGAGACAAAGAAAAACAAAAATCGCAGGGAACATGCTAGTAACAGACTTCAGAATATATGTACATTTTCTATTTTACCCATGGTTCTATTTTAATTGGCTTTCAAGCAATTTTGTATTTCAAAAATGCAGGATTTCAGAAGTCAAAAAGCTACGGTGATTCTAAATAAATTCATGCAGACACTTCAATTGGTTGAATCAGTTGAACTGTCAGAGTATAGTCTACGTAACATCACTATCTATATAAACAAAATCTAGAAATAGCTCCTGCCCATCAGCACAAGAAGGAGAAATAAACAATACACCACTCAGTTTCTGAAACTTCAGTGCTGTTTGAATTATGAGTTTTAAAGTCCCTTATCTGTTAAAGGCAAACTATAATGGCTTTATGCTGAACTCTGGGGAAATGAAGTCTTCCCCCCTTGCAGTGGTGCTGAGTCCACACTGTATGGGTTAACAGCACATTTATGTCTAATATGACTGGGCTCAGCAGATTTACTTACCTGATCTTCTGCTCCCAGTCTCCTCCACACTGCTGGACAGGTCCCAGCAGCCTCTTCTCCTCTACACTCTGGCGGTCTAGGGTCCAGGGTCCTCTATTGTTAGCAAGACCAATGCAGGTCCCAAAGCTCTGAGGAACAGTCTATTACCAGAGCATATAGGAGTGCTGTCTACCAGAGTAGCAAAATATCAAGTAAAACTGCTTTTCCCATCTCCTAGACAGAAAAGAGCTAGCTAGAGTTAACCAATGTCCTATAAGTTACTTATCACAAATATTCAGTTACAAATGCAGTGCTACTCCTGTAAAGACAGCTGGTAATAACTGTTCCTTCCCAAATAGTACAGAGGCTGCTCATCCCAACAAGCACTAGTACATGCACACCAGCTCCAATAACTCGGTTCAGGGAATGGCTTTTTTAAATGTATTGCTTGAAGAATGATAAATAGTAGAGGGTTTAGGGTATGGGATAGTCCAAAACGTTGCATAGTAACAAAAGGACACTCTTCCCCGCAGCTCCCATACATGTATTCTGCTGAGGACACAGGGGGATAGCCAGTATTCTGAGACTCTAAGAGAGCCATCTCAGTCCATAGCTACCTCTGGCATTTACATCCCAAAAGCACACGATCACAGGGATCACAATTCAGGGTCAACACCTAGGACAGTTGCACACATTCCAGCTTCCTCTGGACGCTTCCCAGTGAGGGAGACAATTCTCCTCCAGACCAGATCCCATAAGGTGAAGTTCTACAGCCAGCTCCTCAATACGTTGTTCCAGGTTCTCTACAGGCTGCCTCAGAGGGGCAGCAACCCCAGAGGCTTTGAAACCCTCCCTGTTGAGGAAAAAACACTCGCTACAGGACTCCAAACTAATTATCAACTCTCCAGTTACCTTCTGGACACTCCCCTTAATGAATTGGCTGGTCTTTGGACTTTCTCAGCCCTATGTTCTGGAAACTTTTTCCAGAATCAGGGGGAACCAGCCTGTGAATCCTTGAACAGACCAGAACAACCATTGCTCCCCTGACTATAAAAGGAGCCAAAAACGAAGTTTGCCTAGCATCCCACGCTTTTTTTTTTATTCCGATGTTTCTGAGATCTACAAGAGCCATTTGGCTACAAAATTCCTTCACAAACGTAGCTAGAAATGAATAAAATTCTGGTGCAGTAGACATGTATGATGAAATTGACAAAGATAATTGGAGATTGTTAACTATACTTTAAACATAATATACCTGCAGGATGATAAAAGAAGAGCAGGCATTATACAGTACCTGTAAACATATGGCTAGGTTAACCCTGCAGCCAAATGATGTGCTAACGGCTCTTGGATGGAGACCCAGGTCTTTAAATAACTTTGAAAAAGACTGGGTTAGAGAAATTCGAGGACGCTCTTCAGCCACGACCACACAGGTCCGTACTCTAGACAGGTCCAATCCCCTAGCCTACAAGACAAATGCCAAAGGTTATTATTGCACCACAACACACATTATAACCAGAACTAACACAACACTACATGAGTCCAAGAGAACAAAAGGAAAAATGTGATTAATCCTAAACAAATCACTAACAAATACAGAATGGGTTTTCCAGATTTTAAACATCAATAGTAAAACATCCCATGTGTTTAACAAGGTGAACAAGAGGTTGTGGAATTATAGAAGATTTATACAAGACTGTTAAAAAGGAAATGTAATAATTTTGCAGACTGTATCCCGGTTTGCTTACATACCATAAAATGTGCGAATGATATGACTTACAGTACGACCACAAACAGACAAAAGGGGGAAAGCACTTCATAAATATGACATGTTTTAAGAACTCGAGAACAGATTGGTGTCTAATCCAAACACTATGTCTGCCAATAACGTGATTTGACCTGAATGTGATGTGGACATACCTAGTTTAAGGAGCTCTATTTCTTTTATAACTATGTTAAGTATTATTAATGAAACCTTGTTATTAATGTGCTATGTGCACATTTCCAGAAGGCAGGCTAGGTGGTTTGAATTTCCTTCACAAAAAATGTCCTTTTAATTTAGGCCACACAAAAGAAACTCTACCATCTGGCCCAAAAAGGACAAATAACATCCATTTTACTTAACTAATAAAGGTTTTGCTGGATTGAAGCACATACTGATCAGATCCAAGAACCTATAAACTACATTCAGCATGGGTGAGAAATATCCTATTTCCTTGATTCAGTAATTGCTATTATCTGAATGGTTTTGGAAGCCCCAACACACTTTAATTTTTCAGTGAAGTGCCACTAGTATCATAACACATGCTTTTATATATAAAATAATAAAATATCTTTTTTTAGAAAGCTGCGTGGTAAAGGAAAAGCATATTCCTATAGGTGCATGAATGTCCTTTTTAATGCCTTCTTTAGCTTTAGGGCCTTCTGCTAAGTACCGTTGAGTACTGGCCCACCTCTTTCCACACTTCACTTATGGTGATTAAACACGATGGGTGGGTACAGCAACCAATAGTTAGGTACTGGGGGGACAGGCCAGCATATAAATGTGATTTCCAAAGTTGGTAATTTCATATCTGAATTAACTCTGTTGTGGAGATCAAATTCTGCACCTGAGGGTCTCCACTTTTCATACATTTTGCAGCTACACAAATTTTGTTCTTAATGAAGCACTTTCTTTAATGCTAAATAATAGACTTTTTTTTTTTTTTTTAAAGTACAATTTATACGCTCTAACAAAATTCCAACACAGAATTCCATTGGCACAAATTTCAGCAATGTCTTAGAGGGTGGGTTCTGGACTGAGACCTAATACTATGTGCACAATCCTGCTCACTCGGAGCATAAATTATCCTACAATTCCAGCTCAATTTCTGCATTGTCTATGCACTTCAGGGTTCAATACAGAAAAAAATTGCACAACCACCACACCAATGCTATGGGGATCAAGGGGGGGGGGGGGGGAGAAGTCATGTACCTCTCACACCCTTCCTGTCCTAGGGTAAGAATAATGCAATAATGCTCCTCCACACATAGGGGGCAACAGGTGTTGTCATAATAGGACAGGAAGTGTGTTAATGTCAGGAGCTGCAATGAATTACATTTTATGTTCTTTGGGTACTTTAGAGAAAATACAATAAATAATAACCCCCCCCATCATTTATATTTCATGAATTGATGTTGAAGGGCTGTGTCCACACTTGGTTTCTTAGGGTCACCAGTAGCAGAAACCAAGGTCTAAGGTCTGTGCATTCTCTACAACCATACTTAAGCCAAGCAAGGGAGTACAAATACATTGAGTCTCTAATGATTACAGTAAATGACTGCTACAGGTAAGAAGAAGTTGTAACCCTAAAAAAAATGCCCCTGTTCCTTTAACCACTTAAGGACCGGAAGGATTTACCCCTTAATGACCGGGCCATTTTTTGCGATACGGCACTGCGTCGCTTTAACTGACAAATGCACGGTCGTGCGAAGTTGTACCCAAACAAAATCGATGTCCTTTTTTCCCACAAATAGAGCTTTCTTTTGGTGGTACTTGATCACCTCTGCGTTTTTTATTTTTTGCGCTATAAACAAAAAAAAGAGCGACGATTTTGAAAAAAAAACCAATATTTTTTACTTCTTGCTATAAAAAATATCCCCAAAAATGTTTTTAAAAAACAAATTTCTTCATCAGTTTAAGCCAATATGTATTCTTCTACATATTTTTTGGTAAAAAAAACAAAAAACGCAATAAGCCTATATTAAATGGATTGCGCAAAAGTTATAGCATCTACAAACTATGGGAAAGATTTATGCCATTTTTATTATTATTTTTTTTTTACTAATAATGGCGGTGATCTGCGATTTTTAGCGGGACTGCGACATTGTGTGTCCGGACAGATCGGACACTTTTGACACACTTTTTAAGGACCATTGACATTTATACAGTGATCAACGCCATAAAAATGCACTGATTACTGTGTAAATGTACCTGGCAGAAAAGGGGTTAACACTAGGGGGCGATCAAGGGGTTAAATGTGTTCCTTCGTGAGTGCTTCTAACTGTGGGGGGATGGGACTGACTGGAGGAGGAGACATATCGCTGTTTGTAATCACTACGAACAGCAGATCTGTCTCTTCTCTCCCGTCAGAACGAGGATTTGTGTGTTTACACACACAAATCTCGTCCTGGCTCTCGTGCCCACAATCGCACGTGCATTGGGTCCCCCGCCGTGCAGCGGGCGCACACCTGCTATGGCTCTTAAAGGAGTTGACGTACGGGTAAGGCGTTTTGCGGGAACGAACCACTTTGCCGACGTATATGTGCGTGAGGCGGTCAGCAAGCGGTTAAAGCACGATAAACAGCATAGTGGCTGTAAATTCACTGATCACAAATCCTGGAATCCCCTCTGTTACAGCAAGATATACTGTGCAGTGTCTGTGTTTTTTTTAAATTATGCAGCTAAATACCTTTGTTTTCAGTGCCGCTGTGCGGTCACATGACCACCCAGTTGACGTCAGAGGGGAGTATCAGCCCTTTCCTCTGTAGTCCTTAGATCCGGGAAGGAGCGTGGGGGGAAGTCACGTGACCGCGCAGTGGCGATGTAAAATAAGGTATTAAGCTGCATGACTTTTAAAAAACAAAGACACTGCACTGTATATCTTGCTGTAACAGAGGGGATACCTTCACGATTTTGCTTAGAAAGATAAATATAACATTATATGCAGGGATAACAATGACTTGACCATACATTACAGATAGAAAAAACTTGACTGGGGATAAAATGCTTGCATTACCTTTAAGGATTCGGTCTGCAAGCCAAGTCCCTTGGTACAGAGTTCCATTACAGAGTAGGAACAGAATGTGTCTCTGACTTTGTACTGACTCACAGCAAGAAGCCACAAGGCAGGATTGATCTCCAGCTCTGAGGGAGGAATCAGAATAGACTGGTGTCCTGAATACACGCTGCAAAGACATGAGACATATTAGCATGCACTCTGAGTCAGGCTGCAGTATTTTATTACATGAACATTGCTGACTAGGCAAACTGCTGTG
This sequence comes from Lithobates clamitans, assembly GCA_037952925.1. Classification (NCBI taxonomy): domain Eukaryota; kingdom Metazoa; phylum Chordata; class Amphibia; order Anura; family Ranidae; genus Lithobates; species Lithobates clamitans. Next base: position 5,050,716 of record JBBGZY010000757.1, on the reverse strand, counting down.
ACCCAAACATAGCTATTAAATCTAATTTACTGTTTTATGTCACTAATCTATGGTGTGTTTCTTATTTGCTGACATACAGGACAGGGCTGAGTAATAATAAAACAACCTGAAAGTTGAAGATGGGGTTTAAAGTCAATACAACATCAAGTTTATTGCTGATCTCCTTCTGAAAATGCTACTTGTTTGGCTGTCACTAGCTTAAGGCTTAATGTACACGGGACTTTTTTGTAACCTCTCCTGAATGATTTAACTTGCCAGATAGTAACCCACATTTAAAATGTCCGTTTTGCTGCGTTTGCATGTCACGTTTAGCCGTATTTGCGTTTAGAAGCATTTGAAAAAAAAAACAATTTTTTATAAAATAGCCAAAAAATGAAAAACGCCTGTAAACAAAAAGCGGCTAAACGCAAGTTGCCCCGTTAGCCACGTTTAGAAGCGTTTGGCGCTTGAAATGCCTCTAAACTCAGCGTCTGAACTCATTTTTTTGCTTAACAAAAAAGGCTTCCAAACTCAACTGCCTAAAAACGACATTAAAGGAACCTGTGTACATGTACACATAAGATAACATTGGATGAGTTTGGCGCTTGAAATGCCTCTAAACTCAGCGTCTGAACTCATTTTTTTGCTTTCCAAAAAAGGCTTCTAAACTCAACTGCCTAAAAACGACATTAAACGAACCTGTGCACATGTACACATAAGATAACATTGGATGAGTTCAGGGGCAGCTGAAAAAAAGCATCCAACTGCCTCTGAACGTCTGTTTACCAGCAGCAGTGTACATGAGGCCTAAAGGGTTCTTTCATTTTAATGGCTTTTGCCAAAAGCCACCCCTATGTATTACAGCATCCTTAGTACATTAACATGCAGTGGCAAAATTTGTGACATGCTGCTTACTTCTTAGGCTGCTTATTCCATTGCCCTCCCTTCTGTCCTGCAAATGGACGTGGATGCTTAGCATGGGCAACTCACGAATAAGCACTTGGGCTTCACTTCATACCCAGGCATTTGCAATCCACGCTCTCTCGCAGCTCAACAGTAAAAGAGAGCAGACCGCACATGCGTGGGTAAGAAACGTGGGTAAGAAAGCCACGTCCACTTTTGTGATTTTTTGGGGCCCCGTATACGACTCTCAGTACATCTGCCATCTGACGGGAGAGCAATGGAATAAGCAGCCTAAAAAGCAAGCATTGTTTTACAAAATGTAGCACAGCATATTAGTGTACTGAGGATCTTGTAAGGCATAGGGATGTTCTTGGCAAGAGTAAGGTGAACTAACCCTTTACATGCTTTCAGATCTCGAGCCAAAAAACAGCTAACAAAGACAAAAATCTGATCTACATGCTTATTCTAGATCAGTGACTCAGAAGAGGTTGAAAGCACTGGATCATGTTGACAGTTCACCAACTAGCATTCTCAGAAGAAGGAAAAAAAAACAATGGCGGTATATATATTTATTTCAGTACTGATTTCCTTTTGTTAAAAGTCTAGTGGCATAATGGTAAACCTAAGAGTCTTTATCGATGGGCATCCAACAGTTTTTGCACTCCTATACACTCCTATACAAAGCTATAGCTATGGAAAACCTACTTGAAGAAGGTCAAATGCAGGTCAGAAGGACGACAACTGCAGGTCAAATGCACCTGTCAATGGATTTCGAATAATCTCAGGAACGTCTTAAACTGATATCAAACTTATGACATCAAGACGGGCTCCAAAACCTAATTTAAAAGCTACAGTACTATTAAAAAAAACAGATTTACAGTCTTCATAAGTGTAAATTTAAATATATTTCCTGTAAAAATCAAGCTTAGTCTTACCCCATTCTGATTCTCCTTGTGGTCACTGTGAACACCTATCATAGCTGAGCTCAACTTTTACAGGAAAACGTGAGGTCCAAATACAGTTCCCAAGGTTTTACTAAGGTTGCACCAATTCAGATGCACTGCTTCTGTTGTTTTATTAGAAGACAGTGAAGCATTGGTTGGAGAATCCAAAGAGAAAATGATAAACTAGCTAAGCAAAGAGATTTCTGTGAAGACATCTATCACCTTAGGACAGACACTAGCAAAAACTGAGGACTGGTTATACAGGGGACACCCAGGAGGCATGTCATCAAAAGCTTGCCAGTGTACAATCACTTGAAGGTACCAGCTTATAACCCAAGGTCTAGTCTATGAATATTCAGTCTGTGTCCTGTACTGTATGATAAAGATTTGAAGATATACATACAGCTTCTGTTGACCATGGAGGGATTTATGTCTGATCTACTGATCATTCTAACATACAGTTTTCACTGAAGATAACCTCTGTTTACGGTTATTTTTTATCACATTCTAGACTTGAATTGCCCATATCTGGTAACAAGTTTACTTTAACAACAAAGCGCTCTCTTGTTGTTGTCCCAAGTGTTGCTAGTTTCCTGCCAGGCACTCTTTTTTTTAGATCAATACAGATGAAACCAAGCTTGTGGAAACCTTGAAATGAATCTAGTTGTTCAAACCACATTCAACTAAAAAACTAAAGCTAATAGAATCCTCCATCCATGATAAACACCATGGATGGAGGAATCTCCCACTTAGGTTACTGTATTCTGAGAGTTGGCAGCTGGCAGAATACAGTAGGTGCTTCCAAAGAGTGACTGCAGCTGATTGGCCCAGAATTATCTGCCATTTTCGGATTGAAGAATGTTGGGTGGTACAGTGCCTTAAAAAAGTATTCATTCCCCTTGAAATTTTCCACATTTTATCATGTTACAACCAAAAGCGTAAATGTACAAACAGCATCATGAAGGCCAAGGAACACACCAGACAGGTCAGGGATAAAGTTGTGGAGACATTTAAAGCAGGGTTAGGTTATAAAAAAATATCCCAAGCATTGAACATCTCACAGAGCACTGTTCAATCCATCATCCGAAAATGGAAACAGTATGATACAACTGCAAACCTACCAAGACATGGCAGTCCACCTAAACTGACAGGCTGGGCAAGGAGAGCATTAATAAGAGAATCAGCCAAGAGGCCCATGGTAACTGTGGAGGAGCTGCAGCGATCCATAGCTCACATGGGAGAATCTGTCCACAGGACAACTATAAGGTGTGAACTCCACAAATCTGGTCTTTATGGAATAGTGGCAAGAAGAAAGCCATTGTTGAAAGAAATCCATAAGAAGTCCTGTTTGCAAGAAACCATGTGGGGGACACAGCAAACATGTAAAAGAAGGTGCCCTGGTCAGATAAAACCAAAATCAAACTTTTTGGCCTAAAAGCAAAATGCTATGTGTGGCGGAAAACTATCACTGCACATCACCCTGAACACATCACCCCTACAGTGAAACATGGTGGTGGCAGCATCATGTTGTGGGGGTACTTTTCTTCAGCAGGGACAGGGAAGCTGATCCAAGTTGATGGGAAGATGGATGAAGCTAAATACAGGGCAATCTTAGAAGAAAACCTGTAATGCCACGTACACACGGGCGGACTTTTCGACCGGACTGGTCCGAGAACTCTCGGCGGACTTTTGATGGACTTTCTAACGAACGGACTTGCCTACACACGATCACACCAATGTCCGACGGATTCGTACGTGATGACGTACACCGGACTAAAATAAGGAAGTTGATAGCCAGTAGTCAATAGCTGCCCTAGCGTTCGTTTTTGCCCGTCGGACTAGCATACAGACGAGCGGATTTCTGGGTCCGGCGGAGTTACGACGTAAAGATTTGAAGCCTGCTCCAAATCTAAAGTCCGTCAGATTTGCGACCGGAAAAGTCAGCTGGAGGTCCGGTGAAGCCCACACACGATCGGATTGTCCGCCGCATTTGGTCCATCGGCGTCCATCAGACCAGTCCGGTCGAAAAGACCGCCCGTGTGTACGCCCCATTAGAGTCAGCAAAAGGCTTGAGACTGGGGTGGAGGTTCACCTTCCAGCAGGACAACAACCCTAAACATACAGCCAGAGCTACAATGGAATGGTTTAGATCAAAGCATATTCATGTGTTATAATGGCCCAGTCAAAGTCCAGGCCTAAATCCAATTGAGAATCTGTGGCTAGACTTGAAAATTGCTGTTCACAGACGCTCTCCATCCAATCTGACAAAGCTTAAGCTATTTTGCAAAGAAGAATGGGCAAAAATGTCACTCTCTAGATACCAAAAAGACTTGCAGCTGTAATTGCAGAGAAAGGTGGTTCTTCAGAGCATTGGCTCAGGGAGGGGGCTGAATACAAATGCACGCCACACTTTTCAGATATTTGTAAAAAAAATTGAAAACCATTTACCATCTCCCTTCCACTTCACAATTATGTGCCACTTTGTGTTGGTCTATCACAAACAATCCCAATAAAATAAATTTACGTTTTTGGTTGTAACTTGACAAAATGTGGAAAATTTCAAGGGGTATGAATACTTTTTCAAGGGACTGTAGGGTGCTAAAACTCAATCAGTGTATGGCCAACTTGAATGTGAAAACCACAAAACAATAGTATGTTTCAGCAAGTAGTGTTTGAATATAAAAACTGATAAAAAAAAAGTTGAACTAGGTAGTCAGAAGAGATTACTTATGTGTATGCAGTACATATTCACAGACCATTGTAGATCTCAGCTACCCATCATGAAAGCACAATGTAGTACAACGTCAACTATAAGATGAATATTTGAATAACTTACAAGCAAACAAAAAACCCCAGCACAGAATTTATGGGTTCACAGTGAAGAGTACACTATTGGTGCACCTTTAAGAAATTTTGGACAGAACACATTTGATAAAGATTGCACATGTAAAACATACCTACAGAGGCACCACAGGACAAAGCCCAATCCACAGTAAGGATCCAGACATATAGCCACCTCTCTGGATGGGTAGAGTTCACACTGCAATTTAATGGATCGACAGAAGGCACTAGTGGCTGCATGGGACATCTAAAAGCAAACACTGTCTGTTATGACCGGGCCTTAGAATAAAGCACTTTGGTAAGTGATTATCAGACTAAACCACTTATAAAAAGAACGAACAAAAACTGCAACTGTCTTCCAACTAGAATATAAAACATACAAGGCAAAAAAAAGCACAAAAAGGCAGTACTGGGTTAGCATTTGCAATAAAAAGAATGTTCTACAGTATACTGTATATATCTACATATACATATAGTATAATTAAAAGCTATATTTACATATATATATAGAAAAAATAAAAAATGGGTTTTGGGACTTTACATGAGGCATGTATATGTAAATGATGTTGTATAAAGATACCTAGACAGCTCATTCGGGGCCACCGTCCTGTTCCATCATGAGAACTGCTGGGTCATGTCTATGAATTGTCCCATAGGTAATGTATAAATCGCTAGCGCCTGCTCTCTTTTAGAAAGCATGGTATATTATCTGAGACTTTATTTACCCATCTATCTATTTCTATTTAATTTTATAGCCAAAATTCATGCATCCTACTCCTGATGATTGGCTGTAAATGCCATGAAACGCGTCGAGTCCTCACTCAATGATGCAAAGTCAAGCTTGCTTTAAATCATGAATTCTATCAATGGCATTAATTGATTGTATTTATTATGATTATCATGTCTATCTGATGTGTACGTTTATATAATTCATTCATTTTTATTGTCTGTACCAATCATGACTATTCATCATCGATATTAAATATGTCAATATGATTATTATTATGCCTTTTCTTGCCTACATCATGTATTATATATTATTTATTTTATGCATTATATATCATATTTCTTATTGGATTTATTAATTTAATTTATCGGATTTATCAATTCAATAATTCATCATGATTATATGGATTTCCCTACAGGGATAGTGATATCCATTGTATAATTACGTATCTTTATACAACATCATTTACATATACATGCCTCATGTAAAGTCCCAAAACCCATTTTTTCTTTTTTATTTATATATATATATATATATATATATATATATATATATATATATATATATATATATATATATATATATATATATATATATATATATATATATATATATATATAAACAAAAAAGAAAATATATATATATGGATGGAGGCATGTCTATGTTCTGTTTGGGTTCAAAAAGGTCACAATCTGTTCTCTACTTGTCTATATTTACATATAACTACCATGTGTGTTTGAATCTGTTTTTAGATCAGCTTCCTTTAACCCACTGCATAGAAGTAGTCAGAGCGAGGTTAGGGGGGCATACACTAAATCAATTGGAGCTCTAATGCTTTGCACCGTGCGAGCTTATCAGACCAAGACTAAACATGCCAGGGCTAAACAGGGTTGCCTGTTGGGGGATGTCTCTTGGGGGATCAGGAAGACATTTTTTCCCCTGCTGGAACAAATTGAATCATGCTTTATTGTGTTTTGTTTTTTGCCTTCCTCTGGATTAACTGTGGGTATAGGATTGTATATATAGAATTTTATATATATATTTTTCCCTTCCACTGGTTGAACTAGATGGACTTGTGTTTTTTTTCAACCAGACTATGTAACTATGCTTATATGTGGGGTTAGCAGAGGGTTGACCTCATTAGCGGCCTGCTTTTCCTTCATTCTCTAATCACAAGTTAGGGAAGGAGAGTTGACTAAGACAGCAAGACTAAAGCAGGCATTTTTTCCCTTCAGTCACACATCAGATGTAAAAGTAACATTACAATGAATTGAAGGGGGAAGAGCTGAAGTCCACCGAATAACAAGAAAAAACACAAATATGGGGCAATAAATGAGATTCTGAGATTATGAATTTTGTCTGGGAATTCTGCTTTATGAAAGAAGGAGCCATTTTACTATCTATTCTTGAACAGTGTGACTGACAATGTCACTACAAACAAAGACCCTTCTGCTCAGCACACAGGAAGGAGAACGTGAACGTAGTTCACAAATAAGCTCCAATTGACAGTAGGAGGTAAGGGTCTACAATGAAATTTTGTTAAAATCTTTACAATGAATATCACTATTATTGAGAGAATTGTATTCTTTTTACACAACAAAAGGGGAGTTAAGTAACATCTGGTAACAAATCACAAACCCCTATGGCACCAAAGGTGTTACTAAGGAGCATTATGATAAATTCGGAGTAGGCCCTCATTTAAATTTTTAGTATGCTCCTAACGAACTGAAATAGAAGGCTTGGCCCCAGCTCCTGAGCCATTAAATCTTTATGATAGAGCAGAACATTTTTTACTACATTGGTTGCCTGACTTGGAAATTATAGCTTGTTAGAGCAATCTGTAACAGATTTGTTCTGAATGCAGTTTGCGGTGAGTAAATACAGAACATTTAGAGAAATTACTTTTCCGGGAAAAAGCTGCAGTATAAAGCAGGCATTTTAAAACTGCGGTGGAGCTGTCACACAGTTAGGTTCTCCATATATTAGCTTCAGCGCACGTCACATAAAAATTAGGACTTAACTTGTCAATAAGAATAAAAGTTAAATTAAAAAAAAAAAGAACCAACTGCATAAAGAATGGCCTGTTGAAAGCTGTGTATAGATTTTAGAATGCAATCGTACATAGCTCTCCGATAGCTCTCATCAGAGCACTGCAGGTTTATTTACCTGAACCTAAAATCCTAAATTAATCCGTTTGGCTTCAATGCAGTCGGAGATGGAGAAATGGGGGTAGTGGAAGGGCTAATAGGGTAGAACAATAGCAACGGGGACAGGCTCTGTGTGGCCACCAGCAGGCTTGGGTAACATCCATAATCATGAGATCATGTTTATGGTCATTAATTTATGCCTATGGTCTATGGTCTATGGTTACCCTAACAGTCACTCCATAGTTATTCTGGTGACCACTAAAGTGAATCTAAACCTCTCTATGAACAATAATTATTTTTAATCATTATACTGATAGTCTTCGTAAATACATAGGAAGATATAGAATATTAATTTGTTTTCAACTTTAGTTTCTGGTTTCTGCCCTAGGCTGAAATTATGTCATACATCCTAGAAGTCTTCAAGGGCATTTCTTTTTCTTCTGGAGGTGGGGAGGAGGGGCTTTCGACTATAAACATACCCTTCTGCCTGCATGCCTGAGCTAAGGGCAGATAGATTCCAGGCAGTTAATGCTAGATGAATAATTTGCCCTAACTCAAGATGGCCACGGCTAGAAATGCTAGAGGGGTGTTTTTCAAAGTGATTTCTCAATACAATAAAGTATGGAGACATGGATATATGGGGGAGTTTGCTTTGAATATGAAAAAAATGAATTAAACAGCATTATCATTTTGTGGTGCTCAGATACAGTTAAATTCTGTACAATTTTATATTATAGCTACTAGTAATTAGTCACATTCAACTGAACCTGTTCTAGAATGCAGAAAACGTTTGTTGTTTATCCAAACAGCTTGTTTGGTTCTAATGAGCATCAAATGAGATGGTAAAAAGCCATCTGAACTCTAAATCAGGCATCTCCAAGTGCTAATACTCAATTTTTACCAGAATTCCCTGGGAATTCCAAAAGCTGAGGCAATTTATTATGGGCCAAAGCTGAAACTTCGAAGTCCTATCAAAATTTAAATAATAGTTCACTCTGACTTTTGGGGCTTTCAGAGGACCCTGGAAATAAACGGAAGCACTGTGCTGGCATCTGAAGACATTTTTTGGATTCAACTTGTTAAGAGTATGGGGGAGGTTTAGCATCTTAAAAATTGAAGTGATTTGGGATGCTGCAAGATGTTTTTAAAAAGGCACAGGGGCACAAGAAAAGTACACCTAACCTGATAGAGTTCTGTGAGCCACACCTCCACTGAATATTATCCACAGCAATGAGACAGAAAAGTTCAGCTCATCAGCATACTCCTAAAACTGTAGGTGAAAAATAGTCTCTGCCATCAGTGCTGAATGTAGACCTTAAGGGGTCTGCGGCACTTCAAGTCCCCTCAACACAGAAATTAGATTATATGAAGGTCCTCTACTCTCTGCCGATTTCATTGACCACTCTACTATGTTGTTCTGGCTGAATTCCAATCTAGGGCATATGCCTGTCCCGACTTCAACCAATCCTCTAATTTGTGGTAAAATTTGTTTACAAAGTTTTACCTTGTTCAAAATCGCCAAGTATCATTTTCTCCCCTTGGCCCAATCAGGGTAAAGCAGGGGAGTGAGCTTCTCCCTCATGTTTCTCACTGCAATAAATCGATATTGGTCATCAACTTCACTCCCACATGATGGGGTCGGGGCTGTTGCCTGGCACTTTCCATCATTTTTTTAACTTTTTCCTTGTCCCACCCACTTGTAAACAAGGCAATCAATTCTGCAACACAGTCATGTTAAAAGAAACATCTCAAATAGTAAAATAATATGAGAATTTGAAAAGTAAAACAGCTGTTATTACCCTCACCCCTTTCTTTGCCTCTGAAGACAGACTTAACTCTTCCACTGTCAAGAAAGCCTGAATCTTAACTTTTAGGGCTTCTGATGAGAGCCATTCAAGAGGCTTTATGAGACCCAATTGAACATGGCAGCGCCCAGTCTATGCCCCAAACCCATTGCTTATAAGCTTAATTTGATTCTACAAGCAGTGGTCCCACTGTGCAAGTACGCTCAGCTGTTTTGGCTAACACTGTGAAATCCTATTGCCTTATACCTATACTGTGCAAAAGGTTTGTAAAGCAGCAGATGCAGGCAGGGCATGGTGGAGTGGTGTGCTCAAAAAGTGGTGCCTTCAATGCAAAGGTTATAATGTAGCCAGTGGCAAGCACAATCTTTTCTTAGCATTAAACTAAAATGAACACAGATTACATCGACTAATTATATCAAGGCAAGAAACATCCAAAAGTAGTAATATTATGCGGTTGTGTACATACCTTTACCCCTGCAAGCATTCCAGTTGTAGATACACTAAAATCAAGATAAGCCAACGTTTCTGGGTCAGAGGGCTTGTAGATTTGGGAAGGTCTTTTCTTTGGCAAATCATCTAAATTCAAAAAGCATAGATAGGGTGCAATTATTTCAATGATATTCCTATTTTGCTCAAAAGCATTACAGCAGGTCATGTAGTAGAGGGTATCATCTTTACTTTCTGAAAACCTTGCCGTCAATCACAGTATAGCAAAATGTAATGTTTGGCTGTGCTAATAATGGATAATGCTGTAGAGCCTCCCTGTATCTGATGTGGAGGGAATGTGATCATACTTAAGGGATGTACACACGGGACGAATATCGGGTGGTATCGGCCGGTCCAAAAGAAACCGGCCGACATTTGGCCCCTGTATATGGCGGGCGGTCCGACAGAAGCCAGCCAAACGTCTGGCTTCAGTTGAAGGGACATGACCGCAAAAAAGGCCTGCCGATCGGCCACTGATGAGCGCTTCTAGCCAATGGTTGAGAATGCTGACCAGTGTGTTCTTGCAGGGTGCAGCCCCCTATCAGAACACAATAGCTCAGCAGGGGACATCCCTGTGCTAACATTGGATTGTTAGTACAGGATCTCCTCCAGAGCTTCTCAGTTTTTTTATTGTTCAGCCCGCTGGGTTGAACGCAAAAAAACAAACAAACTGATAGTGCGTACCAGGCTTTAGACGAAGGCAACCTAATACATTGTCCCCTGCTGTGGCTTAACCTGGTTCCAGGTGCTGCTTTTGTCTTTTACTTACATACATGGGTGGCAAAGTATGATGCTCTGAACCATTTGTAGACACAAGCTTCCACAAGCCCTTTCAACCCCTGGCAGATATGTATTCATTAATATATCATTCAATGATTTTTTAAAATACAAACAGTCTAAATTTGACATGCTATCAGCCTCTTACAGTCCCCTGTACAGCTGAGCTCAGACTGGGAACATCCAACAAACTGAAGAGAGATAAGCTCATCAGTTTGCTGTTTCTCCTTGCACTGCCCAGTCACAGACTGAGTGAGGGACAAGACCTGTAAATGTTACTTAGGCTGGCCATACACGGTTCGAATCTCAGCTGGTTCAGCAGTAACCGGCTGAGATTCGAACTGTCAATGGGCAGGCCGAATGTACCAAGTTGATCGATCAACTTGGGTACAACCAGCCTGCTGGATTCTCTTACGATTATTGTAAGCAGCTGCTGTAGCCACTAGCGATAATCACTGTCTTCTTCCGCCCCCACTTCCATGCCGGGAGAAGACAATAGCCCATCAGGAGGGATTCCCGCATCAACACTGTCTGTGTTAATATGGGAATCAAGCAAATTTCTTTCCTGCAACCTGTGGTTGCAGGAAAGAAATTTGCTTCGTGTATGGCCAGTCTTAATTTCAGCATAGAAAAATCCTGTCTCCTTCAGTGACAAGCAAGGCTGTGTAAATCTCAGAACTGGAAGGATAGAAATATCAATCATCTGGCAAGTAGCTCCATAAGCAAATTTGATCGGTATATTCAGCGGTTTATCAGTTTTAAAAGACTTTGTATCTTCTATGATAATTTCGCACCACTTTAAACCAACAGAATGATGGTTACCAAATAATCGTTATAAGGTCTGTAAATACAGTTAGTGTGCTATGGAAATAATACACAGTAGTTACTGTTGTACACACAAGGGAGGCCTTCCATGTTTGTTTAATAAAGAAGTTGAAATAAACCATACTAAAATATAATTGCAGAAAAAGCCAAACTGCTTGTTTAAAAGTGACTTTTTAATTCATTTTTCTCAAGCTGTTTTTGTAAAGTATGGCCTCCAGACCTGGCCAGGGATATCAGTCTAGGGCTATTTTCCCCTATTGCTGTGGCATTATTATCATTGTAAATAAAACTCAGGTCAGGGATGCTGAGAATTTTTAGGGAAACTGCAAGCAATACAAATAAAATTCTATGTTGTATACACTCCCCCGATGCTTCTAAATATCACATATTCCTTATAAAATTGTACAGAAATTTTAAGACTCCACTGAGATTTTGCATGAAAAACCAAGCATAACTACACTCAAACTTAAAGCAGAACTACAATAAACGTATGTTTTCTTTAGAAGAACAGGGATTAGTTAAATCAGAAGATGCTCTCCTCTGAGCTTAGTAGGTCCAATAGTGATACAGTTGTGGTTAATGTGACCTAAAGCCATGACGGCAGTACTCTGTGGTCTATAGTCTTTAGTTAAAGTGAACTCATCTGATGTTGGGGCACACAATGCAGACCCGCTATGTGTCATGTTTACTGATGCCAGCATGTCAATTCATATAATCCCCACTAAAACTCTGCAATATCTGTTACATACAGCTCAGAGATACAGCAAGTTTCTCTTTATTTACTGTCCCTACTATGCTCAACTGATGCCTGCCTCATCTATTAAAGCAGACCCTTTACATTCAGATTCATTTAAAAGGACTATTAAAGTGGCTCTAAAGTCTAAAAGTCTTTTTTTTTACCTTAATGCATTCTTTGCATTAAATTAAAAAAAGACCCACTACTTGTCCTACCCTGCCCAGTCCCTAAACACTTACCTGGCTCCAGCGCGGTCTCCGGCTCTAGCACTGCTTCCTTCACTTCTTGCTTTCACAGGAGAAACTGACAGGACCGACGGGGGACTCTCAGAAGAGGAGGAAAGTGACTTTTCTGTGTAATATTGTTGCACAGAGCAGGTAAGTAGTACCCCCGTTTTTTTTTTTGGCCTGCCCAGGCCAATTCTCAGCTCTCAATTGGCGTCGCACTTTAAACGACAATTGCACGGTTGTGCAACACTGTACCCATATTAAATATTTATCTTTTTTTGAGACAGAGCTTTCTTTTGGTGGTATTTATTCACCACCACTGGGTTTTTATTTTTTGCTAAACAAACGAAAAAAGAAAATGTAAAAAAAAAAAAAAAAAAAAAAAAAAGTTTTTCTTAGTTTCTGTTATAAACTTTTGCAAATAAGTAATTTTTCTTCTTCACTGATGTGCGCTGATGGGGCTGCACTGATGAGGTTGAACCTGATGGGCACTGATGAGGCTGCACTAATAATCAGGGCACTGATGAGGCTGCACTGATAGGCACTAATAATCAGTGTCCTGATTATATGTGTAAACAATGTACTGTTGTCAGCCTTGTCCAATATCGGCACTCTTTTCTTCACACAGAAGCAGCGTGTGAGGAAAGGACTGCGGATAACCGGTATATGTGACCAGCTGTGACTGGATACAGTTGGTCACAGAGCATGCCCGATGTGTGCCCCAAGAGGCCCGCAGGACGCGTGGTTCTGAGAGGACAGCCATGGACGCCCTCCCAGAACTAGAGAAACACGCTGTTTTTTTTTTTGTTGTTGTAGGCTGGGGGAAGCATTTATGACAGAAGAGATCAATAAGGTCTCTTCTGTCATAAAAAAACTACTAGTCAGCAATTTTTTTAAATGAGAGTTTAATACTACTTTAGCAATATTAGTAGGTATATTTTGTGTGTTATTATTACTATAGTTGATCTGAAAGGGATTTTATTTGCCATTCTTGCATAACTTGCTACATTTTGAAGATTACATTTCATTAACATATTTGTGGGTTCTCCGAATTGTTGACAGTATATTAAATTAGGTTAGTCAACATCCAGGCTAAACCACTGCAGCACTAAAGTGATTAACAGTATAAGACAGCCCTCAAATTTTCCACTCACCTACTCGCATTTTGCAAGTGGAAAATGAGGGCTTGCGAGCTGGGCTGCCTGCCTGCCTGGGAGGGGAGAGCACCGCCGGCTGAGTTGATCGGGAGCCGTTCTCCCAGCGATCGTCCCAGGGAGGAAGAGGAGAGCCGCGGGATAGCACTCTGTTACCGCCGCTTACATTATAATTGTCTCCGCTCTGCTTGACACAGCCCCGCCTCCTCCTGACCTGCGCCTGTGATAGATAGAACGCCGGTCCAATGCGGGGCTGTGTCGAGCAGAGCGGAGACAATTATAATGTTAGCACTGGTAACAGCGTGCTATCCCGTGGCTCTCCTCTTCCTCCAGCCATGCATTCCTCTGCCCAGGAGAGGCTGCAATGGGCACAGTAAGGCTGATATGGGCACAGTGTGGCTGCAAGGGGCACAGTGTGGCTGCAAGGGGCACAGTGTGGCTGCAAGGGGCACAGTGTGGCTGCAAGGGGCACAGTGTGGCTGCAAGGGGCACAGTGTGATTGCAATGGGCACAGTGAGACTGAGATGGGCACAGTGAGACTGAGATGGGCACAGTGAGGCTGCGATGGGCACAGTGAGGCTGCGATGGGCACAGTGAGGCTGCAATGGGCACAGTGAGGCTGCAATGGGCACAGTGAGGCTGCAATGGGCACAGTGAGGCTGCAATGGGCACAGTGAGGCTGCAATGGGCACAGTGAGGCTGCAATGGGCACAGTGAGACTGCAATGGGCACAGTGAGACTGCAATTGGCACAGTGAGGCTGCAACGGGCACAGTGAGGCTGCAACGGGCACAGTGTGGCTGCAACGGGCACAGTGTGGCTGCAACGGGCACAGTGTGGCTGCAATGGTGGGCGCAGTGAGGCTGCAATGGTGGGGCACTGATGGCGAGTAACCCTTGAGGCCTGGCTAGTAGTTTAGGACTTGAAATTCTGAGCCCTGGTATAAGACATATAGAGAGGGTTTTCTTTTCGCTTGAAGCCTATTGACACAGCTCTGCCCATAGATGTGCTGTGCAGAAAAAGTAGTATTAAAGCATAATCACTTTGCTGCACTATAAAGCAAAAAGCAAGGCATGCCCATGTAATAAGAAAATATAACTGCTTATACATACTCAAACATGCAAAAAAGTAAACTAAATCAAACTTGCCTAAATATTATATTAATAACATTAACCACTTCACAGACCAGCTCACGCAGATATACTGCGGCAGGTTGGCAGCCCTGCGCGAATAGCCGTACCTGTACAGCGGTTCGCGCAGTTGTGGGCGCGCACCACTGGCGGTGCGCTCTCGCTGCAAGAGTGTGCCCGCGGGTTGGGCGGACTCTATGCCGGTGACCCGCGATTGCCTAGTACAGAGGCAGAATGGGGATCTGCCAGTGTAAACAAGGCGGATCCCCGTTCTGACAGGAGACATGTCAGCGATCTACTATTCCCAGTGATCGGGAACAGTGATCTCTGCCATGTTCCATTGAGCCCATCCCCCCTTGATCGCCCCCCTAGTCTTAACCCCTTCCCTGCCAGTTTCATTTTTACATTGATCAATGCATTTTTATAGCCCTGATCAATGTAATAATGTCATTGGTCCCCAAAAAGTGTCATTAGGGGTCAGATTTGTCCGCCGCAATGTCGCATTCCTGTTAAAAATCACAGATCACCGCCATTACTAGAAAAAAACAATAAAAAAAATTAAAAAGTCCCTAAATCTATCCCATAGTTTGTGGACGTGATAACTTTTGCGCAAACCAATTAATACACGCCTATTGCAATTTTTTTTACCAAAAATATGTAGAAGAAAATATATCAGCCTAAACTGACAAATAAATGTGTTTTTTTATATTTTTTTGGATATGTATTATAGCAAAAAGTAAAAAAATTATATTTTTTCAAAATTGTCGCTCTGTTTGTTTATAGCGCAAAAAAAAAACCGCAGAGGTGATCAAATACCACCAAAAGAGAGCTCTATTTGTGGGAAAAAAAAGTGCGTCGATTTTGTTTGGGCACAACGTCACACAACCGCGCAATTGTCAGTTAAAGTGACGCAGTGCCGTATCGCAAAAAATGGCCTAGTCATTAAGAGGGAAATCCTTCCGAAGCTGAAGTGGATAACCACTTAAAGACCGAGCCTCTTTCTGAGATTTGTTGTTTACAAGTTAAAAACAGTTTTTTTTGCTAGAAAATTACTTAGAACCCCCAAACAATATAAATTTTTTCTAACACCCTAGAGAATAAAATGGCGGTTGTTGCAATACTTTCTGTCACACTATATTGCGCAGCGGTCTTACAAGCGCACTTTTTTTGGAATTAAATTCGAAAAAAATTTGAATTAAAAAATAAGACAACAGTAAAGTTAGCCCAATTTTTTTTATATTGTGAAAGATAATGTTACGCTGAGTAAATTGATACTCAACATGTCACTCTTCAAAATTGCGCCTGCTTGTGGAATGGCGACAAACTTTTACCCTTAAAAATCTCCATAGGTGATGTTTAAAAAATTCTACAGGTTGCATGTTTTAAGTTACAGAGGACGTCTAGGGCTAGAATTATTGCTCTTGCTCTACCGAACGCGGCGATACCTCACATGTGTGGTTTGAACACCATTTTCATATGCGGGCGCTAGTCACGTATGCGTGCATCTCTGCACGTGAGCTCTTTGGGATGGAGTGCGTTTAAAACAATTTTTTTTTTTGTTATTTATTTTACTTTTTTTTTTTACATTTTTACAAAAAAAACAAAAACTGTCACTTTTATTCCTATTACAAGGAATGTAAACATCCCTCCTTAAGAGTTATGGGCGGAAGTGACGTTCTGACGTCGCTTCCACCCTGCAGTGATATGGAGACGGGTGGGGGCCATCTTCCCATCACTCATCTCCATACCCAGCAAGGGGACAGACGCAATCACCTCCGCTGCCGACGGCTCCGGTAAGTGGCGGAGGGCACCGGATCGCGTCGGGAGGGGGTCCTCCCGCCGCCGATAAAAGTGATCTTGCAGCGAATCTGCTGCAGAGACCACTTTTATCTTGTAGCGGATTCCCGCTGAAGACGAGGATACCGGGGTTATGGCAGCTATCTTCTGCCATAACAACGATATCCTCCTTCAAAGTCATCACGTAAAACGAAGGTGGGTGGTCCGGAAGTGGTTAATAAGGTTTGAATCATTGATTCCTAACTCCAGGTACATATAAAGGACACAAAAAAATGCAGTACTGTATTCATTAAGCTGGAAGTAAACCTCTAACATAAAAAATGAACAATGCATATCCCTCTATAGTATGTACTTGTCTCAATCCACAAATGTCATTTTTGTCTGCTGCTTCCTTCCTCCGCTAACTGCTTGTGGCACCTCTGTCAGGTTTTCCTGAAACCAAGAGGTAAAAAGGTGACAGGTAAGGGAGCTCCAGCACACAGCCTGTGATTGACAGTCTCAGCTCTGTTCCTGTGTGCTGAGTGAAGGGGGGCATCTCCTTTGCCTCCAGTCTGCACTGATCTGTTCTACTGAGCTCTGCAGAGTGTAACTTCAGCCCCCTAACCCCTTGCTTTCTGAAAGCTCAGACAAGCTTTATAAATTCTGCATTTTGAACAGCTGTAGATAAGAGAAGGTTGTTGATAAACAGGCACAACTTGTAGGAGAGTTTGTTTCATCCCTGTGTATCACCTGAGTGAGTCTAGTCACTTCATTGGGTATATGTAGGAGTTACAACCACTTTAAACCTTTTTTTTAATTCAAGAAGTGTAAGTACCTGAGTCCAATCTAGTATTAGCTTCTTGCAGTCCCTGTACAGTAGAGATCAGACTGGTGGAGGGAGAAGCAGGTGATCATTTGTGCACCAGAGCAAGCAGTGTGCTGATAGAAGGATAAGTGCATAGTGACATATAGATGAGCTCATTAGTCTGCTGCTTCTCCTTTCACTGTCTAGTCACAGGCTCAACAAGGGGAAAGAGCTGTTAGTATTACCGAACTGCAGCAGAAAATATTCAGCTTTCCTGCTGGGCACAGTGCTGTTCTGTCTGGAAGAGCTGCGTTAAGCTCAGAACTGGATGGACAGAAATAGAAATTCTTTGACAGGTAAAACAAGACCCTTTTATGCATTTCACGTGTGTAATTAGCCGTTTGCCTGGAGTTCAGCTTTAAAAGAGAAGTATGAGCATTTCTTCTATTTTAGAATCATACTTACTTAGGTGGATGCATCATCGGTCTAATGCTGCATCTGTCCCCCACCGGCTCTAAGACTGAGAACCGGGCAATAAAACACCGCCGATCGCTCGATTATCAGAGCTCTCTGAGCAGAGAGTCGGTGACTGTCAGTCACCGGCTCTCTGCTCTGCCCCCTCCTTGCTCACGGGAGCATTGGGCTGTGGTGGGGGCGGCCGGCTCAGGCTCTCAGCGGCTCGCTGAGAGGCTGAGCTTGGTGGCGGTCAAGGCATGTGGGTGATTTCCGACCACATGGTCTCACTCTCCTGAGCATGGATGGGCTTCGGCACGCTGTCTGCTGAAACAAGGTTTGGCTGTACTTCTCCTTTAACTATGATAATATTGTAATATAAATGTAGCACCCATTAACTTTACAGTACGAGCATAAATGTATAATGCAAAGGGACATCTCTAAAGGGCAACAGCATTTTTAGGAAATATTATGGGTTCAATTGGCTATTTTGGGTACAAATCTTAAACCTCCTTGCGATCTTCCTAGAGACAAGCAAGTTCTCACCAGTGTCCAGGATCGGAGGCCACGTTCTAACATCTACGGCTGCTGCTGCCTCTCTTGACCTTAGCAGTTTACAAATGAGTTGCGTCGTCATTAAACAGGCAGAACGACTCACCTAAGAGACAGGAGGGAAAGAACACAAGTAATTCATTATCTCTGCTCACTATTCTTCTATCCCAGCACAGCTCTCTAAAGTATTGTATTTCCCAGAGAGGTTCTGCAATATCAATATTCTTCTTTAACACGCGTTCAGTGGACAATCCAAAATAATGTGCTCTATTATGACTATGTCATAAACACCAAGCTTGGGAAGTCTGGATTTGCAATCAGTGAGGCGTGAGTAGAAGAACTTTCAAAATGTGGGAAAAACATCAAGTTATACTTGCACTAAAATGTATTTGCATGAGAACAACATGCTAGCGAGTCCATTATAGGGCGACTAATCCTTCCTGCTCCATGGCAGTTTAAAGAGCTGTCAGAATTTAAGCTTTTTAAGCCAGAGTGCTTACTTAGAGGATGAAAGGTGTGATTTCCTGTTCAAGCTACGCAAAAAAATACATTATTGGTGCTGCTCAATGTCTGTCTGGTCCTCTAAAGCATAGACGTGCAGTAATCCATACTGACAAATCAGATCTCCTTTTCTTGGCACTCTAGTGTAGTCAGAGCAAGATTGCTGAGTGAGTTCAATTGGTTACAATGCAATGTGCCAACTAAGGTGGACTGTTTTGCCTTTTGCAACTATGCTCTGCAACTCTATCCTGCTACCAGAATAGAAATTTGCTCTGTTACAATTTTTAGTAGTAAAAGACAGTGCCCATTTAGGCATACAAAAATATTGTTGAACTTTAGACCCCTTTCACGCTGGGGCGTTTTTCAGGCGCTTTAGCGTTAAAAAAAGCGCCTGTAAAGTGCCTGAAAGAAGCCTCATCTGCAATCCCAATGTGAAAGCCCGAGCCCCTTCACACAGCGCCCGTAAAACGCTGGTAAAGCGCCGCTTAAGACCCCTTTCACACTGGGGCGTTTTCAGGCATTTTTCAGGCGAAGGCAGTGTGAAAGGGCTCGGGCCATCGGCGCACCCAGCCCGGTGGCAAAAACATGAAAGCGCTGCAAAGAAGCTGCTTGCTTGCTTGGGATTGCAGATGAGGCTTCTTTCAGGCGCTTTTTTTAATGCTAAAGCCCCTGAAAAACGCGTGAAAAATGCCCTGGTGTGAAAGGGGTCTTAGTGCTGGCTCCTTCTTTCCAGAACAATATAAAAAAAAAAACTACAAAAAAAATGGACAGATCTGTCGCTAGGGAAAAATCATGAAATCTTGAAATTTTGCCAAGTTGCATTACTGTGAAAAGGAAAAGTGAAATTAAAGAATGTTTTGAAGGGTGCAATGGGCTTTAAATGCCAACTGAGATTTACAGAATTCCTCCCGTCTATCCTGGACTTGTTTTTTCACAGCAAAAAAAATGAAAAATATAAAGTGACTGCACAAATTTGTTTACCAAAATACACAAAGAAGCATAAAAAACAAAAATGCTAAGAATAAATTCCCACTACTTTATCTTTGCTGCATGACTAACTTGTTCCTAAGGACAAAACTGCAGCACTGATCGATAATTAAAGCTCCTGTATGCCTCATATTAATAAAAGAACATGTGATGCATTTTGAATTATGGTGAGTAATACCACTGTCAACACCACAGATTTCATACACTGAGCAATCTATGGCACTAATGTATTAAAAGCCACAGCAGAAATGTTATAAATGTTAGCACATAAGGCAGCAGTGCTGTATTCAGTAGCTGAATTTTTTTCTACTTTCCAGGAGATGGGTCCTTGCTGCAAATGGTATGGGCTACTACCATTCTACAATCCTAAAACATGTCATCTCTGAAAGGTATAAGAGGGAACATGGTATTGTGGGCCATCCTTTTAAATATACTGGCCTTACAAGTGCTATAATATTTTAAGAGACTGATCCTAGTCAGACAATGCGAATGATACATATGTTCACACTGTTGCTAAAGAGAGGGTATGGAAGAAGACATCCTTTACATAGGAGTGCAAAGGTCAGATAAATTTAGCAAAAGGTAGGAAAATCCCTTAAAAATATCCACTAATCTCAGAAATTGTTATGCGGAAAAGACTAGGAAATATTAAATTTACTGAATGCCCATCAAACATGTATTACACATGAGAAGTGTGGGATAAATCGTTTTAATTAAGGTAGCTTCTGTTCCCAACAGTTTTGATGAGCATAACTAAAAGTTTATTTAATTAATGAGCATGAAATCAAAGATGCATATGGAAATTAATGTTACAAAAAAGGAAAGTGAACTTCACGTTGTTTAAAAGGCAATTAGGATCTGTTTAATTTAAAGTGTGTGGTTCCACTTTATCATCAGATAATCATAAAATGTTTGTAACTTAGATACACTACATACTGTTTAGAGAAGATTCTGATTAAATCTCAGAAAGACTTATTTAAAGGAACCAGAGGAAAGAAAAAATTAAATTGACACCCCATGAAAACAATCACACTCCAGACCCTACTTCAAAAGATCAAAGTAATCAGAGCAAATTGCTGCTGGTAGGGCTTCCACTTTTCATTTTAGTCTGCATTTTTAGTTTCATAAAGTACAGCCGTGGCCAAAAGTTTTGACTGGCCCACCTAGGAATCCCCATTTACAACTGACCAGATGACCGGCTTGCACTGCTTGATTTACTGCACACGTATAACTTATACCTGGTACTACAGGGTAATTCTATATGTCACGGCTTGTTTATATTCCACTTTTTCACCTTTTTTTCACTCTACACTTGTATCGTTGTTTAATGAACATCACCTAATAGGTTTCTTTTCTGTAAGCACGCTCCCAGTGTTTGCTTATTTACTCTTTCAGAATTCTCACTGGTCCCTTTTACATCCCACCTTTATCTCTGCTTTGCACACTATCCAGTAGGTATATTACTTTTGTCACCCTCTTTTCACCTTTTTTCCTCCATGTATCCCTATTTTCTCTGTGCTTGACAGTGCTGCCAGGTGTATCATATACAATACTTTTAATTATCTTACAGATTTACTTGCCACAATTGGCACAATACACAATATACTACATTTGTTCCCTGGTTGGGGACGTTTTTCAGTGTGGGCCTGTTGCTTATGGGTGGACTTCTATACCTCAGCTCCCGGGGAGGCTTGATATGGTGACCACTGCACACCGGGATTATTCGGCGTTCAGTGGTCCAATGGGATGTAAGTTTGTGGATCTGAACCACCTCTTCGCGCTATATATATATATATCTTTTTACATATAATACTTTCCATATCATGGGCCCCATTTCTTGATTTAGAACATCTCCATTATTTACAGATATTCAATATCCGCTCCTGATGAGTCGGCTTACCGACAAAACGCGTCAAGCTTTTGAGGATGTATTATTATTATTGTCCCCCTGTTATGGCAATCATGTTTTACACTCTGTTTATATGTATGCAATTTACTTCCCAAGATGTCTGCATATGCACTGAGCAACTTTTTGTTATATATAACGTTATGCAACTTGATACTCATGTACATTAAAAATATTTATTTTTACTCTCAAATTTGTGTTTGAACCTGCCTCATTTAAAGTCCCATACTCTTTTTTTTTTTTTTTATTCTTTTTTTTAAAGTTTTGAGAATGACACAAATATTAAAGCCAAAGCACTGGATCCCAGAGTCCAGCTCTCTAAAAAGAGAAGCGTTACAGGCAAAACCTTGTTTCTTCCAATGCGAGGCCCGTCGTACCACTAAATTTGGCCTAAAAAGACACTTTGAATGGATCCAGCTGCATGGCTTGCCCCAGCAAGGATTACTCCCAGTGGAGCACAGCACATCTTTACTCGTGACCAACACCTTAGACACTGACAAAAAAACTGAGATACTTCCGGTAAGGGGAGGGGTTATATAGGGAGTTGCCAGTGTCCATCACCTAAAAGTGCCTATATAACCCATACAGTAATTACTGTGGCTCTGTGTCCCATGATGTACGATAAAGAAATATTCTTTTTTTTTTAAATCTACTCTAGAATGTTATGAAGATTGATCAGATGAATTGAAATTAATTGCAAAGTCCCTCTTTGCCATGAAAATGCACTTAATCCCATAAAAACATTTACACTGCATTTGTGAAAATTCACATTAAAGTATGCATCAGCACAGGCAAATGTTTTGAACAGGTGCATATAGGAGAGGACATTAGAGAATTTGTGAACATTAGCGAAGTCTTACATTCTCAAAATTTAAAAAAATTCAGAACATCAAAATCATCTTATAGAGAAAAAGATTATGTAGTTTGGAAATCGAAAACCAAGGCAGATCCCTAACTTAAAGAACAATGAAATTGTCAAATGTGCTGTGTGTAAAAGAAGCAGGAAAAAGGGAAATTCTTCAGTGTGTCAGTCAAGGTTGGTAAACTATGCTGTAAAAGGGCTCATCAGCAGCAGGGTTAAAGGGAGATCATGGGTTGATGATGTTAGGATGGAAAGAGAGTTCTTCCCTCAACCACTAATCATATCCAATTGTAGAAAGACCAAGCAGTGAAATACAGATTGTGCACAAAGAAATGTGTAATAAACAATGGGCATCCTAAATGGATGTTTAAACAAAGTTCCAAGATAGTAGTTTTGATTCATGCCAACAGCCTCAAAGAAGCTGGGCCTGTTAGGATAAAACATACTGTATGTACTTTGAATAATGGTGGATGGTCGGCAGGTTACAGCTAGCTTTTCACTTCTATTTCTGCTGTCAGGATAACTCCTTTCACACCACACTTCCACAGCATTTTATATAGTCTAGAACAGGGGTGTCCAACCTTTTGACCTTCCTAGGTCACATTGGAAGAAGAGGAATTGTCTTGGGCCACACAGAAAATACACTAATAATAAGGATTGCTAATGAGCAAAAAAAGTTTGGCAGATCACAAGTCAACTATCACCAATATAGATAATGTACCTAAGTAATAAAACTAATATTTTTGCAATATTTTTAAATATAAAAGTAAAAGAGGGCAACATAAAACTAGTGCAATACGTGACACCGTTTCTGATGAACACATCAATATCTGGATCAATGGATGTAGTAGCAATTCTCAATGAATTCTCAAGGTGCTCATCAGATATTTTGGTTCTAATTTTGCCCTTCATGAGCTTCATCCTGGAAAATAGTTGCTCACAAATATAGGTTCTTCCAGAAACCGATAACGTGAATAAGGCATGATTGTGAAGAGTGGGATATTTTTCATTGCGAAGATAAAACTTATAAAGAGGCACTCAATTTTTTCTTTGGCCGCTTTAGTGTGCGCTAAGTGGTGTGTATTTTACAGATAATTCCCAAAAAATAAAAAAATTTACATTTTTAAGTATGTTTACGATTTTGTGTTGGGCCGCATTTATAGCTGTCTTGGGCTACAGGTGGGACACCCCTGGTCTAGAATGTGTTAGTTAAGAGTTCCTCTAATGAGAATATCTCTCTGCTGGAGATTTTATTTGGGATTTTTTTATATTTTCTGTTGTTAGACTACATTGCAGACATTTAGTCATTTTACGGCTAGTCGTTACTTATGTTATAATGAAATCATGACATGCATGTGATTGTCTTTATTTCTAAAAATGTTTACATTACATTGTCACCAAAAATCCAGGTCCTACCTCCACTATCATCTTCACTGTTGGCAACGTTGTTGCAATATTCTGCGGATGTGGAGGTCGCACAGTTATTGGCACACAGCCTGCATATAGACAGCCATAAAATGCTGCAATCAGGTCTATTCCTGCATAATAAAAGTCAAAAATCATCAGCCATCAATCTGTAACCAAGGAAGCAATGGTCATTTTCACAAAGCACATGTAAACTGAGTCACCAAAATGTTGCATTAGCTTCAAAGTTACCATATGTAACCATTTCTTGGAGAAAGTCCCCATTTTGAGGGGTCTGTCCCAGAAAAATAAATGACCTCAGCGCTGTAGTTCTCCTTGCATTTTGTTTGTTTACGTTACTCTCAGACATGGTGGAGGAGACATACAGTGCCTTGAAAAAGTATTCATACCCCTTGAAGTTTTCCGCATTTTGTCATGTTACAACCAAAAACCTAAATGTATTTTATTGGGATTTTATGTGATAGATCAACACAAAGTGGCACATAATTGTGGAGTGGAAGGAAAATGATAAATGGTTTAGAATACTTTGTACTTTGTAGAACCACCTTTCGCTGCAATTACAGCAGCACAGTAGGCAGATGTGATCACTGTTTGAGGTATTGTTAAAATGTTACTAAACCCAGGACCCTGCATTCACTATATCTGGTCTCCCACAGTACACAGAACATGGAAATGCTATTATTTTAGTAAATATAAACTGCTAAATACCTTTTCTCATCAGCAGTTAGAGCAGTCTTGTGACATCTATCAGTGTCCAGCCAAGTACTGGTTAAAGCTTCTAGGAGGAGTTATCTGACTGTCCTTTGAGACTGCAAGAACCCTGACTCTCTGTCTGGACAGTGCCGATTGGCCCTGTGCTGATCACATGCACTCTAGCAATACATACCAAACTTAGCATGTGCAGCCGGACTCCATAGACTGTGCTATCAGAAAATTATCAGGGGACAGTGGAAGTAGGGGAGGATTAGAGAAGACAGGATCAAACAACCTTTTTACACAATGCAGAGGATTAACCCCTTAGGTTCCATAGTGAGTATAACGAGCATGTTTTACTGCACATACAGACTGATTTTACTGTTGTGGGATTAGTAACACTAACCCCATTCATTTAACAATTTAAAAAAACAGTTACATTCCCTGCATGGTGGGAATGCTGTCACATTTAATTGTGCTCGCAACCAAACTATTAAATCATCAAATGGTTGGTATCATAACTGATCAAATGTGCAGAACCATGGCAGTTGAACATCAGAGGCTAAGATTGCCACTTCCACCTTGGAGCTGCATGCAGGCAGCCCACAGAAATGGATGCACATGCAGCACTGGCACAGACATAACTGCATGTCAAAGTTTGACATGCTAGCGGGAGCACAGATCCGAACATAGAGCTTCTGCACTCAGACTCGTGCCCCTGCTTTCCTGCCTGCATGCCAAGCTTTGACATACAATTGCGTCCATGCTGGCACTGCCTGTGCATCCTCTTCTATGGGCTGCTTAAACTCAGCTCCGAGGTGGATGCCTGTGACAGCAATTCCCCTTCAGTCTATCAAACAATGCAGCCAGACTCATCTACCTTACCAATAACTCAGTGTCTGCTACCTCACTCTGCCAATCATTCCATTGGCTTACAATTGTCCACAGAATACATTTCTAAATACTAACAACAAAAAAAGCCATTTTCAACTTTTCCCCAAGCTACAAAACCAATCTTGTTTCAAAAAATCACTCAAGCTGTCCTCTCTACTCCTCCCAAGACCTGCTCTCTATCTCTCTTGTCTCATCCAGGACTTCTCCAGAGCCTCTCACATCCTCTGTAACTCTCTGCCCGTCTGTTTGGGTAGTCTCCTACTCTGTCCACTTTTAGGCAATCCCTACTCAGGGAAGCCTAGCCTGCCTTCAGCTAACAAATGAATCTTTAATCTCATAGTTATTACCTTTTGTTCCACTTGCCCCTCCATATGAAATGGTAAGCTCTCAGGAGCAGAACCCTCCTAACTCTCTTGCATTAAATTGTATTGTAACTGTACCGTCCCCCTTCATAATGTAAAGTTCTGTGCAAACTGTTGGCACTATATAAATCATGTGTAATAATAATAATGTCCATTTAGCTTAAACATGCATTAACTGGATCAATGCTAAACGTGTTTAAACAAGACTATACGCAGTCACTATTAGGGCTCGTTCACATCATACATAGTTACATAGTAGGTGAGGTTGAAAAAAGACACAAGTCCATCAAGTCCAACCTATGTGTGTGATTATATGTCAGTATTAATTTGTATATCCCTGTATTTTGTGGTCGTTCAGGTGCTTATCTAATAGTTTTTTGAAACTATCAATGCCCCCTGCTGAGACCACCGCCTGTGGAAGGGAATTCCACATCCTTGCCGCTCTTACAGTAAAGAACCCTAGTGGTGCAGTGGGTAGCACTCTCGCCTAGCAGTAAGAAGGGTCGCTGGTTCAAATCCCGACCACGACACTACCTGCCTGGATTTTGCATGTTCTCCCTGTGTCTGCGTGGGTTTCCCCTGGGTACTCCGGTTTCCTCCCACACTCCAAAGACATGCTGGTAGGTTAATTGGATCCTGTCTAAATTGGCCCTAGTATAGGTATGAATGTGAGTTAGGGACCTTAGATTGTAAGCTCCTTGAGGGTATAGGGACTGATGTGAATGTATAATATGTATATGTAAAGCGCTGCGTAAATTGACGGCGCTATATAAGTACCTGAAATAAATAAATAATAAATAAAATAGTTTAAGGTTAAACCTCTTTTTTTCTAATTTTAATGAGTGGCCACGAGTCTTGTTAAACTCCCTTCTGCGAAAAAGTTTTATCCCTATTGTGGGGTCACCAGTACGGTATTTGTATATTGAAATCATATCCTCTCTCAAGCATCTCTTCTCCAAAGAGAATAAGTTCAGTGCTCGCAACCTTTCCTCATAACTAAGATCCTCCAGACCCTTTTTTACCTTTGTTGCCCTTCTTTGTACGCTCTCCATTTCCAGTACATCCTTCCTGAGGACTGGTGCCCAGAACTGGACAGCATACTCTAGGTGCGGCCGGACCAGAGTCTTGTAGAGTGGGAGAATTATTGTTTTATCTCTGGAGCTGATCCCCTTTTTAATGCATGCCAATATTCTGTTTGCTTTGTTAGCAGAAGCTTGGCATTGCATGCCATTGCTGAGCCTATCATCTACTAGGACCCCCGGTCCTTTTCCATCCTAGATTCCCCCAGAGGTTCTGCCCCCAGTGTATAGATTGCATTCATATGCTTGCCACCCAAATGCATTATTTTACATTTTTGTACATTGAACCTCATTTGCCATGTAGTTGCCCACCCCATTAATTTGTGCATGAAAACAGATGGGAAAACCACACAGATTTCACTTGTATAGACATGAGTTAGTGAGTTATTATGTGTGTTGAGATAAGTTTTCATGCGCATCAGTTATGTGCCCTGTTCACACTTTGATTCCATGTCAGTTTTTTTTTTTGTGTGCAGAAAACTGCATACACGGTGCAGATTCCTGCACAGAACAAATCTACACGTTGTGGTGTAAACAGAGCACACAGAGAACCATTGTTTTCTTTGAGCCCTTCCAGAACGTGTGCAGAAAAACGAATGTCTCTGCACCATAGTGTGAGCGAGACCTTAATCCATATATAAACTCCCAACACCATATGTATACCAGCTGACATTTTAAATCAGGTTGACTTAGGGTCCTTGCACACATGCGGACTGTTCAGGTCCGCCTGTCAGTTTTTCAGGCGGACTTGAACGGACACTCCATTCACCTCTATGGATCGACGAATGTCAGCAGTGACATGTCTGCTGACATCCGATCCGCTCCGCTAAATCTAGACAAATGCAAACCCTATTTTCCATCCGTCTGGCGGATTGGATGAAAACGGACAGGCAGATCAGTTTTCATCTGATTCCCCATAGAGGAGAGAGGGGCTCTGACAGGTCCATCTCTGCACAGCGAGCGGAGACGGACTTGTCATCCGCCGGCTCAGTGGGGACCAACTGAGGGAATGTCTGTCTCTTGTTCCAAAAGTCTGTTTTGTGAGTGTAGTTAACATGGAAGTATTCAGTAGGATGCTCCCGGATTCCATTTTGAAAATCTTTCAAAAGAAATTTGTTTTATATTTTTAAATCTACAGCTTTGGGTAAAACAATTACCTATTGGTCCTGTCATGAAGATCTTTGTTCCAGTAATTCCTATGACAACACTCAACTGTGCTCCAGCATTGTCACCATGTCACATAGATACTGAAATGACCCTGCATTTTCTCCTTCACTTATTCATTGAGGGGAGGATGCAGTAGCTTCAGTATCAGAGACAGAGTGCACCAGCCATGTCACTGCTGTGAAAGTGTCCCTGCTGAGGTATAGGTTGTACGAGATCCAGGGCTGTGCAGATGACAACTGTTTACGGGTATTGCTGAACCACCAATATAAACTTGTTACGTGTAACCTGTTGATCCAATGAGCCCCTTGGATTTAGGAGTCTTAGATAGATGCCCATTCTCATGCCACAGATGGTCTGCCACTGGTGATCCATTTTAAGGCATAATACAATAAACACACAATAAAGAAAAAAATATGTTATCCAGAAACATTTTAAAAACTGTACCTGGAGGATACACAAGAGCCACATGATCTCCATCTTGTAAATGTCCCCTTTCCATTAGCATCACAGCAATCTTCTCAGCTCGTTTATGTAGTTGGCTACATGTCAGAGAGTTGGCTATTGTTCCCTGCATATGCAAACAGGGTATTATCCACTCAAATCAAAAGAGTTTAAAGTCATTTTTAAAAATCTATTTTTCGGCAACAAAAATGATAAAGAAAGTAAACATTTCTGCTTATTTCATTAACCTGGTCACGATTAGTTACTCTCCTAATATTGCTGAAGTCAAGTGAGCCATTGTGAAATGTGATAGTGTTTCCTATTTAATAAGTTGGAGAGTTAAATATTTGTCATAAATAAGAAAATAACAAAACATAAAATACACAATTTGTAGAGTAATATCACAGAACCCCTGGATTTTCTTATTTCTCAGATCTATAATAACAAACCAAATGTAGCAAATACATTCCAAACGTGTTAGACAAAATCATGCTCCACAGAGCTTTTGATGTCTCTGATCTCTTCCTCTCCCTTTATGGCAGGATACAAAAGACACAACTGACATGGAGGTCTTGCCTTCATGCAGGCAAATATGATTTATCTTAAATAAATGCTCTTAAAGCGGTTGTATACCCCGCTTGCACATTTTTACCTACAGGTTACCCTATAATAAGGCTTACCTGTAGGTAAAATGAATATCTCCTAAACCTGTACCATTTAGAAATATTCACTTTGCATGCAGCCAATGACGTCAGCGCTCTGAAGGTCCGGCGGATGCTGCCCGGACCTTGCCGGAAAAGTGAACTCCCGCGCGCAGGCGTGAGAGTGACATCATAGTGGCTTCGGCCACTCACAGTGCCGGAGCTGCAAATCCGGAAAAGAAATACAGAGGGAACATGTCAGCTCCCTCAACGGTGACTGGGAGGCAGTGTGGGAGCTTAGTTATAAGGTTTCATAATGAGCCAATATGCGGTGCATGCATACTAGCTCATTATACCTTTGCCTTACTGGTTTTTTTTTTTTTCAGGGCATACAACCGCTTTTAATTAGAACTAAAGGCAAAACATTTTTTTTCCTTTTGCGTAGAGTAAGGGAGGGTTATTTTCCCTGTCAGTTTTTTTTTTTTTTTTTTGCCAGCTGTGTCCTATTGGGGAGATTTACCTTCACTTTCTTGTCCCATAGCCAAAACAAAAAGTGAGAGAAAATTCCTGCAAATTAAGGGAAGCCCTTTGGGCCATCCAGGTCACCAAAACTAGTGTCTCAATTAGAAGATTCCCCCTCTATTACTTTTCTAGGGACAACCCAAAATTTTGTATTTTCTTTTACTTTTGGTGATAACGGTCACCAGGACAAATAGGGTGGGTGAATCTTCCTAACGGGGGCACAAACAGCAATACATATCTGATAGGGGTTCTAATTCCTCCCCACTCTATCCACAACTGAAAAAAAAAAGTTATGCCTTTAGTTACACTTTAAATTGTTTTCTGTAAAATCCTGTTACTGTACATATCCTTGAAGTTTTAAAGTGCTGTCATTTAAATGCAATGGTTCTAATGTAAAAGCAAAAGAGCTGATGACACATAACAAAGTATAAACCAACACAGCAGATCTTACCCTTGAGTTTAACAGAGTATAAAGTACATGATCAGGAGTTGTTTGTGCTCTCCACTGAAGAACTTCAGACAAGAATAAAAACTGAAATGAAAAGACAAAAATAGTCAGCAATAAATATCATCAAGGAATGCATCTACTACATGGCTGTGATAAAAGTAAAGTTCCATTCACACTAGTGTGCTTTCAGATACAGAATCACATGACAATGGAAATCACTTTGTTTTCAATGGTTCCTGTGCTACCTTGGTGCGGTTCCATTGAGATTTTAGCTCCACAGAATATGCAAACCACTTCAAAGTAGCATCCAAGTTGCACTACATAATCGAACTTAAAGTCAGATGAAAATAGGATTGCAGCAGTGAACTTAGCCTAAGAATATAAGTCATGGCAAAAATCTACATTTAGCATTAATCTTGCCCAGTCTTCTTGCTGTGTGGTTTTCATCTCCATGCAATTAACCTAATAGCACATTATTTCACCTCCCCAAATTACCTTAAAGAGTAACTCCACTTTTGTTGAGAAAAAAAAAACACCCCCCTCTGGATGATCTATGTACATTACAAGGATTTTAACAAACTTTGTTGCAGATTCCTACCTTTTGTTATTCTGAAGAAATCCCTGTGTGTTTCTGTGTGCCCATGTGGGAAAGTGAATTAAATGGGAGTGGTTTCATAATTATCAATCAGCTGCAGCCGCTTCAGGGCACTAATGAGGAAAGCTGCTGGGCCTGCATCATTTTTGACATGTTCCTATTGGGAGTATCTCACCAAAAATGACATTTTTGTTCCAGAGGATGTCTGAAATCTGACTTGCATCTTATCTTAGGCTGAGCATACATGATAACATTTTCTTATTCAATTTCCTTTAGATTTCCATTCAACTATGTAGTGCAAGGGCCTGCCTGATTGCATACAAATTGAAAGTGTTTAGGTTTTACCTCAAATTATATGATTTTGGTAAATCTAAAGGAAAATTGTACAAGAAAATTGTATAATGTATTGCCAGCCCCTGTGCAGACTTCTGGGAAAATTGGTGAGCCAATCACGCAAGCAGGAAATGATGTTTCTGGGGGGCGTTCTGTACACATTCTCTATACAGAACACCTCCAGGTAGCCATATTGCATTGCAGTTTCAGAAAATTACAGCGGCTGCAGATTGAAAAGGAAAGGTAATTTTTAATATCATTCGTATACAATATGACTTGTGTCGCAATTGTATATGCTAGATTGTTTTTCTTTCTTTATTTGCTATATTTGTTCCCTACGAAAGTGGAATTACCCTTAGTGTGTGTGTTTACAGGTTCAATCAGTGTGCCGTAATTAAATCAATGGCGGTTGGACACTTGGGATATGGACACGAAAATTAACCACACCTTTCTGAAGCCCAATACCTCTTCACACAAAAGCCAATTGCAAGTGTAAACACAGCTGTACAAACTCTAGTAATTGAGTTCCGGTGCTATATATCTTTAGAGTAGCACCTATGACCAGGGTTCTATTTTAACCAAACATACCTAATACCTATATCCTTTTTCTGTATGAGCGTGATATATGCCATTTTCCAACTGATGTTACTAACGAGGGGGAAGGTGTGCAGATGGGTGGAGAGATTTTTGGACAAGGAGGTGTCAAATGTTGGATGGTGAAGTGAGTTTAGCTGTTGTAACCAGCACAGGTAAGTAACCTTGGTAGAAAGACATTTTTATTGCAGGGGACATACTGTACATGCAGAGTCTAATGCATTGTGTATTGACAGCTACATTCTGCTATTTGAAACATATTTTTTAGACATTCAACCTACTCCTTTTAGAGTTCATTGAGCCATATAAAACACCAGCCATAAAAGCATTTGCGACACCTTGAAAATGTGCTGTGATCCACAAGAAATTGCCATAGGCCGAATGCTTTTATAGCTTCTTTTTCACTGCAATAAAGCAGCATTTGAAACAAGCTGTGGGTGCCCCACCATTCCCTTTCCTTATAGTGGAAAAGAACATTGGGATCAGAGAGCAAAAAACTCCTGCATAAAGGTAATATAGAAGGACCCTGTTGCAGCACTGCAGTGGAAATCTTTCCTGTATCCTAAGCTGCAGAGTTCACAGGGTCATAATCATTGGCTGCCAATCAGCACACCAAGAACAGGGACACATCCGCCATGTTCTTTATGGCTGTAATGTGACCTGTGCCTCAGGGATGTATGATGACGTGTCCTTGTGTTCATGTGCTTGGCGGCAGTAATTGCTAACACTTCCCAGAGCACTTACTAGAAATTAGGAAACCGATAAGGGAATGAGATACGCTACATACAAAAATGATTTTCTGGTCCCTAAATAGGATTATAACCACTACTTATACTTTATAGCAGGAGAAAACAATGTAGTGATAGGAAAAGGCAGGTAATGAGAGAGACACATTATAAATTAGGGTTGTATATCTTCCTGCTTATTTGTTTGGGGGGCACTGAAATGTCACGAGGGCTGGTGAAGGCCTGATGACCTATGAAAGGGTGACCCGTAAAAAGGGAGTAGCACAAGAAAGGTACAAGTGCTGACTATGGAGGAAGAGAAGTATGTGATGAAAACAAAACTTTTAGACCCCTTTTACACTGAGGCTGCCCGTGCGTTTGCGGTAAAGCGTTCGTTTTAGCATCGCTTTTTGGCCGCTAGCGGGGCGATTTTAACCCCAAAAAAGGGGTTAAAAACTCCCATGTTGCAGCACTACTGAAGCGCTGCCCATTCATTGCAATGGACAGGGGGCGTTTTGTATAGTTGTAGTGGTAGTTGTGTGGACGAAAATGCCTTGTTGATATAAGAGGTCAGAGGAAAATGGGCAGACTGGTTTGAGATGATAGAAAGGCAACAGTAATTCAATAACCACTTGTTACAACCAAGGTATGCAGAATACCATCTCTGAACGCACAACACATCAAGCCTTGAAGCAGATGGGCTACAGCAGCAGAAGACCACACTGGGTGCCACACCTGTCAGCTAAGAACAGGAAACTGAGGCTACAACTCGCACAGGCTCCCCAAAATTGGACAATAGAAGATTGGAAAAACAGTCCCTGGTCTGATGAGCCTCGATTTCAGCTGTGACATTCAGATGGTAAGGTCAGAATTTGGCGTAAACAGAATGAAATCATGGATCCAGCCTGCCTTGTATCAACGGTTCAGGCTAGAGGTGGTGTATATTTGTGGGGGATATTTTCTTGGCACACTTTGGACCCCTTAGTACCAATTGAGCATTGTTTAAACACCACGTTCTACCTGAGTATTATTGCTGGCCATGTCCATCCCTTTATGACTACAGTGTCCCCATCTTCTGATGGCTCCTTCCAGCAGGATGATGCACCATGTCACAAAGCTCAGGTCATCTCACCACTGGTTTCTTGAACATGACAATGAGGTCACTGTACTCCAATCGCCTCCACAGTCACCAGATCTCATCCAATAGAGCATCTTTGGGATGTGGTGAAACAGGAGATTTGCATCATGGATATGCAGCCCACAAATCTGCAGCAACTGCGCGATGCTATCATGTCAATATGGACCAAAACCTCTTTGAAATGTTTCCAACACCTTGTTGAATCTATGCCACGAAGAATTAAGGCACTTGTGAGTACCAAAGGAGGTCCAACCTGGTACTACCAAGGTGTACCTAATAAAGTGGGCGCTGAGAGTATGTTAGGAATTTTGACTTCAAAAACTACATTTCTGGTCAATGTATGTTATTGATATTTTCTGAAACATTTTAGAAACCCTTCTGTCTCTTCCATAATAAGTTCCATATGTTGTTGCATATTTTTCATTATATAATATGTCACTAAATATTACCATTTTTTTTCCATCTCTAACAGAGACAGAACAAATATGTTTATTCTAAAAAAAATATTCCAAATGTAGACAAACAAAAGCTGCATCTGGGTATAATGGGTAAACAGAGGGCTCTGCTCAGTGTAGCTGTGTTAAATGACAAACGTTGATACAGTAATAAGTGCTTGTTCAGTGATGCAAGTATGCCTGGAAACAGACTTTGTTTCTTCATTTTGTATCTTAATATGACTCACCCAGAGTACTGCCAAAAGAACTAGATCTAGAACCACAAAACAGCTTCATTACTCCGGATCTGACCCCTCAGCTGTGAGGAGATCATTAAGGACTATGTGGGAAGCCTCAAATTAGATCCTATTGGTACTTCTACCTTAGCCAGGGGATTAAAGCTCACAGTGCCCTTTAGAGAGTCTAATTATTAATTAGGCACTAAAAATATTTAT
The DNA here is from genome assembly GCA_037952925.1 of Lithobates clamitans. Lineage (NCBI taxonomy): Eukaryota > Metazoa > Chordata > Amphibia > Anura > Ranidae > Lithobates > Lithobates clamitans. The sequence goes on along the minus strand of JBBGZY010000757.1, from coordinate 5,016,248 downwards.
GGGTATTCGCTAGATGTACAGTGATACAAACATCCCCAATTGTCATCACTGAACCTTGGCATAACATAGGAGTCTATTTAACCCAGTGGGGTGAACTGAAGGACCTCACATGGGTTCCATGACATCACCAAAGGTCTGCTCATGATATTCAACAGAAAGCTTGCTGAAGACATGCAACAAGAGATGGTCAGAGACTGCAAACAAGCTATAGAAGTTATTGGAGACATGCTTCAAGAGACAGTCAAAACCATGAGACCTAAAGAGATCACTGCTATCACAGCCCCATTACAAATCAATGCTTCCATATTTTTGCTTTCTATAGCCCTCTTAAAATGTATTTCTCTCAGCAAGATCCATGAGAGAAAAACAATGCTTAAAAGAAGAAAAGAAATGGACAGCACAGAAAAAAGTAAGGATTGTGTGAAAGAAATAAACCAAACCATTAACTACGAGAATTTACTATTTCATGGGCCTGAGCAAGCACTAAAACAGACCACTATCTTCAGGGGCCATGATAGCCACACATTAGTTTCCTAAAGACCACATATGGCCACTGGGCCACACGTTGGACACTACGGTGTTAGCCAGTGAAACAATGTTTCCAAACAAAATGTTCTAGCTTTGTGTTTGCTTTCCCTAATTCCAGACCACTATCTGCAAAGGCCCTGAGGGCTACGTGTTAAGTGCCAAAGGGCCACAGGTTGGACACCAGGGTGTTATCCAGTGAAACCATTTTCCCAAAAAGAATCTACCCAGAGATCCTCATTCTTGTGTAAAACTTTGGGAAATGAGACAATTGTCTGTCATGCTTTGAAAAAGTAGATTTTTTTAATATTAACACAGTGACAGAAAAATCTGAGCAGTCACCACTGACTTGATTTGAAAAATGTCCTGACAACTGATATGTACAAGCTTGTTCCAGGTGAGTCCCTCACCACATAGTGTAGGAAGAATAATCATGACGAACCCTGGAGCTTGTAGCTCCCAAATTTTTACGAGTTTGTTTGGGACCAGCAAACAATACTAACAATATTTGGGATCACAAGGCAAGAATGTTTTATCAGGGTTTACTCAAGTGATTCTCTTGAAAATACTGCCAAACACCCACCTATTCTTTAAAGGGAATCTGCAGTATATGTTGAGCAAGATCTAATTTCTACAACTTATCCAGAAATGTACAGATTTGTAGATTATTCCTCTAAAAAACTAATTTGTATTTTGCTAAAGGACCACTGGGAAAAAAATGACTAGAGCGCAACTGATAGCTGTGATATTTTTGAACAAGGTCCTTTATTTTTCTCATGTAAAGATGAACATATTTCTTGGCAAATTATTTGGTTGTTCAGCATGTTTGAGACCCCCCCCCCTCCAAAATAACTGAATGATATTAAGGTAAAAAGATTAGCATGACCAATCAAGAACAATCACTTTTTCTACTGCAGCCACTGAAAAGTGAAAGTGGCCTTATGTAAGCCTTGTCTTTTGTATCATTGTCATACTGGATAGTCCAAAGTGCCACATGCACAGCTTCTGGGCTGATGAATGCACATATTCCTCTAATAGTTTACATCAGAGATCACCAGCCATGCTTTACTGTATGGATAGTTTGCTTCTCTTCATTGGCCTTGCTGACTCCTTTTCAAACAGAGTTTATGGTTGCAACCATAAAGTTTCATTTTGATGTCATCACTCCAAATGTTTGGTTCAAGAAGTTTACCTATTGGAAGGTCCAATGCACCCTATGCATAGCTTCCGGGCTGATGAATGCAAATCTTTCTCCAATTTTTTTTTTAGGTATTATGCTGCACTCATCTTGCCATCAACTTTGAGTAAATTCCCTGTGCTCACACACCCTCAAAACAGCTTCATGTTTCACAATAGTACTTCTCTTCATTGGACTTGTTTACTTACAGAGTTTATGGTTTTAGCCATAAAGTTAAATTTTGATGCCAATTTTGATTTTGTTCCAGAAGTTTTCAGGCTTATTTGGTATATTATAAGCCTGCTGTTTTGTGACATTAATAATGTAAAAATTGCAGACATTTTAGAAATGACATACAAGTATCCGAAAGCTCAAGAGAACCAATGTATATGTGCAGAAAAAAAGCTATAAAAAGATTGTTTTGTAGATTAACAATAATAATGATGCAGGCTGAGATGCAGAGATTACAATGTAATATATGTCAGATAAGCATTTCTGCCACAGGACTGATTTAAAACATAGAAACACAAAAAAAGCGATCGCAGAAAAAAGACCAAGTGGTACTTCAAATCTGCCCTTTTTTTGTCCTAAATAAAGATTTATGTTTATCCCAAGCATGTTTGAAGCCACTTACTGTTGACTGACTCACTACCTCTGCTGGAAGTCTATTCCAAGCATCAACTACTCTTTCAGTAAAATAATACTTTCTAAAATTAGTTTTGAACTTTCCTCCAGTTAGATTGAGGTCATCTCCCATGTTCTTGATCTTGGTTTCATATTGAAAATCCTACCCTCTTGAACCTTCACCCCCATGTATTTAAAGGTTTCAATCATGTCTCCCCTTTCCCTTCTTTCCTCCAGACTATACTGTACATTTTAAGTTCCTGAGGTCTCTCCTGATATGTTTCATCCCCCAGCCCTTTCGCCATTTTTGTTACCCATCTCTGGACTCTTTCTATCTTATTAATATATCTTTCTGTAAGTGAGGTCTCCAGAACTGGACACAGTATTCTAAAGGAGGTCTCACTAAAGATCTACATGGGGAATCAGGACCTCCTGCCTCCTGCTGGTGACCCCTTTAGTGATGCATCCTAGAATTCTATTTGCTTTTCCCTTTACCTGGTCCCACTGTTTGCTCATTCTGCAATCATCTGAAATAAGTACCCCAAATCTTTTTTCACTGTAGTGGTGGCCACAACCATACCCCCAATGCTGTACTTCGTCCAGGAATTTTTTCCCCCTAGGTGCATTATATTACATTTAGAAACATTAAACTGCAGTTACCACTGCTTAGAACAATTTTCCAGAAATGTCAAATCATGTTTCATGCTAAAGACACCTCCAGGGATATCAAATTCAATTATACACCTTTGTGTCATCAGCAAAAAGACATACCTTACCCACCAACCCTTTAGTTATGTGACCTACACACTGGGCCACTGAGAAACCAATACAGCTGGCCCTGTTGTACCGGGCTGGTGCTCACAGCTCAGCAGAGGGGGGGGGGGGGGGGGGAGTTACGAGTTACAAGCACTGAGATTGGTGCTTGTAACCATCCCCCACCACCGCACAGATCATCCCCAACTGCCCATCAAATGTCTCTTAATCTCTGAGCCCCTGTGCCCTCCTCCGGCTCCCTGTGCCCTCTTCCTCCAGCTCCCCGGCTCCTCCGTGTGCTCCTCTGGTCATTTAGTGGCTCCTTCCTTTTCTGAATAAACAGAGTCAGTGTTTATGATGCTTCAGCTTATGAATGAATAGGAGCCCCTGTCTCCTGTTCATTCATCTTTAGTGCAGCTAAAGGTGCAGAGAAAGGGACTGGGGGACTGGGGACTCCCTTTCCCTGTTTCAAAAGCTGATATCTCACCAAAGCCCCCCCAATAGGACTGATAAAAAAAAAGAAAAAAAAAAAAGAAAGAATTTTAATAAATACATATTTGAAAATTAAATTGTAAAAATAAAAAAACTTACATAACAAAAACACTGACAACGTCAACCCCCCCAAAAAAGAAAGCTTTGTAAAAAAAATATATATAAAGTGTAAAAAATAAAAAAAATAAAAATTGTAAAAAATAAAATAGTAAAAAAATAAGAATAAAAATAAACTACTGACACCATCCACTGTCCTACTGATAAAATCCACTGCCAACCTCCTCCCCCCCCAAAAAAAAATTGTGTGAAAAAAAGCAAGCAAAAAAAAAGAAGAAATGAAATTGTAAAAAAATAAATAAATTTATTTAAAATGTATAGATAAAAAAATACGGACAATGTCCACTTCTCTACTGACACTGTCCAGCCATTACCGTCCACAGTCCCCACCCCCACCAAAGCATTGTGAAAAAAAATATAAAATAAATTGTACTAAATAATAAAACATAAAAAAATTTGACACTGTCTATTGCTCTACTGACACCATCCTGCACATACTACCCGCCACCATATACTCCACACTCTTCTCCTGCACATACTACCCACTGCCATATACTCTGCACTCCTCTCCCTAATCATTATATTAGTGTCACTGTTGATGTCAGTGTCAGTTAAGTCAGCCATAGATGTTTGGAATCTTGCCTGGTTTAGCCGGGACCGGCTAAGATTTGAACCAACTCTGGGTAGGCTGATTGTACCTAAGTGATAGATCAACTTGGGTACAATCAGCCTGTCCGATTGTTACATGTGATTATTTTGTCGAGGAGGGGCCAGGGGTGGGGCTGAAGGGGGTCTAGGACTAGGTACAGAGCCTTGTGGTACACCACTAGTGACTGCTCTCTGTTCTGAATTTACCCCATTTACAACCACACTCTGGTAACTATCCTTTAGCCAACTAAATCCTAAATGTTAATCCATATTCTGTACTTTATGTCCAAAAAGGAAAGCAATAAAAAAGGAAAGAATTGATGAGATTAGGTTTATTAGCAGATCGGTGAAACAATGAATATAGGGTTTTACTCAGTGATGTCATGTGCAACTGTATCTAAACTCTGACCCCTTGTTCTTGATGAAGAAAACACAAGTGCAATTGCCAAAGATCTGCACTGAATCATATTGAAATGTTTAGACTGGTATGACAATCTCTGGTGGGGACAACAGCATGGTGTAAGCAAAAAGATTATTTTACCAAAATCTGTACAGCATCTCTGCACCATAATTCTTTGTCCCTATTTTATAAACAGTTGTCCATCTCTTACGTTTAATGTACAATTCCACATGAATAAATTATTTAAAGGATATGTTCACATAAAAAAGTAATAAATAAATGCACATTTTTTGCAAGTTTTTTTTTTTGGAGCCTGTAAAGCATTGCACCAACGATCAGCAGATCGCTGGTGCCATGCAGGTCTCCTGCAGTGCAGACCTGTTTGTGTATCTGTGTGCCCGTACATCCTACTTTGAGAACTACAATGTGGCCTCAACTGATAAAACTGCAATTCTGGCACTCTTTTTTGGTGTTTCTGAGAACATATATGTGAGTTCATCAGAGCTTTTCAAGATTGCTAAATCTCATCTAAAGTCCAATCAAGTCCAGTCAGTATCCATCCACCGAGCGCGGGCAGTGTCGGTCGGTCATCCAGTCCCACACTTACCCAATCTAGGTTGCGGACGGGCGGCGGCTTGTGGCTTTCATCGTGTCTTCTTCTTCTCTGCATCATGGCAGGTTCCACCATGCGTCTCTTCACTCCTCCTCCTAGGCGTCCAATCCAATCGCCTGTCCTTTTCAGTCAATCGGGTGACGAGTCTCAGGACCTGATTCCTGATTGGCCAGGAGGAGGAGCAGTGTGACAACAGGGAATATTCATTCGCTATTGTAACACACCTGGGTGGGCTCGGTTCGCAGTGCTCTGCACCCTGAGCCCACCCTATTTTGAAGCCTATTAGACGCATAGATAGGGGGGTGGCGCCCCCCTGATTGTAAAGGTAATTATTACAAAAAACAAAAAAAAACAAACATCTCATACTTACCTCCACTGTGCAGCTCATTTTGCACAGAGTGGCCCCAAACCTGCTCTTCTGGCGTCTCCCGGCAGCTCTTGCGGCTCCTCCCCATATCTAATAACCTCCTCAGAGAATCGTTTATCCGACAGGTTTATCTTGTGGGCGCGCTCCCGAGTCCAGCATTTGGCGTCCAAAGAGGCCGAATGCAGGACTTGGCCCCGCCCCTGGTGCTCGCGTCATTGGATTTGATTGACAGTTGCGGGAGCCAATGGCTGTGCTGCTATCAATCTATCCAATCAAGAGCCTAGAACCCTGGGCAGAGAGACAGCGGGGGCATAGGATGCATTAAGGTGAAAAAACACAGAGGTTTACAACCCCTTTAATGGATCGGCCACCCCTGGTCATAGTTAAAGAAGTGAGGGAAAATCTCCCCAGTGGAGTCACAGACTGAATAAAAAAATTTAACTCTCTCCTACTCCTTCCAAAAAGAAAAAAAACAAAAAATAAACAGACTTTAATAGTGTGCTAATAAAATATCCGCAGTTCCAATATACATTCCAAATGTCAAAGCGTTGATAATACTGAAAACAAGCTACATATGAATGCTGAGCTCACCAAACTCTCCAAACAATAACTGCTAATCAGTATATGTTGAGGCTGCTTTTTAGTTCCAGCCTGCTATTATATTAGGGTAACTAAGGGTTAAACCTAGATAATGAGAATTGGAAAAGCCAGCTGAACTGGTGACACCAGAAACACGATGATGAATTTATTTTCACTGCAGACAGTACTAAGCTGCCATCCTGTTGCAATGTAAAATTACTATTTGTTTCATGCGGATCAATATAAACACATTTATAAAAAGGATAGGTCACTTAATAACTACGGGTCAGAACAAGACAGCGCATTCCTCCAGATCTAAATTACTGTGTCACTCTGAATTACTCTCCAAAGACATAAAGTGATTTTTTTAATGCAAAGGCAATGAAATAACACACAAATTGGCAACTAAGAGTAAGGGAAGCATGTGATCATATTATATCTGTGCTGTCTACTTTAACCTGCTCTCTCTGCTTCTATAGTATAGATATGGCATACCCCAGAATGCCAGGGTGCTTTGATATGCAAGTACAGTATGAAGATGGAAAAAGAACTCAGCCCTCTATATATACCTCAGGGCCACCCAACATGATGATAGACTAATAGTGAGACTTAGAGGGCAGAGCGAGAATCCTAAACCAACTCAAGAAGTATCCTCATATTAAAGTAGCCAGGAATTCTGGGTACCCAAGATGCTTACACTGACCTGATGTGCAGAAAACCAGAAGTGCCTGCTATGTGCTGACAGTGCCAGGTTAGGTAATACACATTACTGTGGCAATTGGCCTCAGAAGGATAGCCATCTTAATTCAATAAGCAGTGCTTGCTTTTGGCCAAGCCAAGGACATTCAGTGCATTGTATGAGTTAGTTTGCAAAAAAAAAAAAATCCTTTATTGACCTCCGTAGCTGCAGGTAGGGTGAAGCAAATCATCCTCAAATTCACAGCAGAAGCACTAAAGTTGTTCAATTTTGTCCTCTCAGTAGCTCAGCTTACCCTGCTCTCATCTCCCAGCAGTGACTTAGAAGACTTCTAATCTCGAATTTGATTACGGAGAAATTGCTCTGGGAAGGGGAAACAGGGTGAGTTGAGCTTCTGATGAGTGATAAAGAATTCAGTGCATCTGCTGTGACATTTGCCTGCAGTTACCGAGGTCAGTGAGGGCTTGTTTTAAAGCTAATTTATTGGATATTAGAAATTTGTAAAAATGTGAATGTCCATAGCATTGCCACATATTCACTTTATAGTGACTAGATTAGTTACCCTGCCTTAAAAGGGATTTCTTAACCAACAGCTCCACTGTCTTACCTACCACTTATGTGTCCTTTATTACAAGGCATCTAAAGTTTGCACATTACCTCACCAGTGTCATTGTTTATTCCTCTCACTGACATCATCACTGTCAATTTCCCAAAATGGCAATCTATAAATTGCAAGGTTTTCATCACAATTGGTGGTGAGAGGAAATTTTAATAGCTCTACTTGTCTGTATGTTTATCAGTCATTAGAATTGTACTTACCTTTCTGGCCTGATCATTGTCTTCTATCTGTCCCAAATCCCTTCCACTGGCTTGTGCAATCCTTTTACCAGAAACCAGGTTCCCCACCATCACAGAGGCAGGGCCAATTTCTGCAAGGAATAACACATTATATATTACTCAGATGAAATGATGAGCTTTGAATGTTCATGCAAATGCCACATAAGCATTAAGCTACACTATCATGCAAATAAATCATTCTGGTCTAAAATTCCAACAAACAGAATACCAAACATTTAATTAACCAGTTTATGTGAATTGTATACTAATATGTTTTTGGACAAACATGGTAAACACATAATAGCAACCAACACAAATTGTTTCTGATCTCATTTTCTGGACCTAAAAAAGCTGCATATCTCTGTGATCCTACTGAAGGCCCATGGTGCAAAAAAACAGAGAAAGTTTTCTACAGTAGCAAATGTTTATGTTTTAAAGCGACTGACCCAAAATATGGTGATCACATCATCAAGGACCTCACAAGGTGATTTAATCTTCTGCAAAACACCTAATTGCTAGTAAAACCCTGTTTCTTCAGTTTAGTGTCTTTAATAAAGTTCTCTGCTGCACTGTAGCAAGAAAGTTAATTTACAGGGAAATTGTTACTAAAAATATTGCAATCCAAAAGTGGCTAAGAAAAGTTTATGTGCATTCCCTTCCTTTATACACAGTCAAAAATGCAATTAAACGGCTCATTGAAAATTATATAAACATATTTAGGGTGCTGTAAAACCGGTAAATCTTGGTTTGTTTACGAATGCAGCTTGCAAATCCCTCAATCAGCTTGTCCCCATCCAGTAGTCTACAACAGACTGACCCCTACCCCTGTTAAGTCAGAGCTACAGCTCTCCAAACAGCAGAGAACTCTGTTAAATTCTCCATAAATTAAATAATAAAAACTCCAACAGGAAGAATGGGAACCTTTCATAATGGCCAAATTGGGTTTCCAGACATAGTAGCTCAAGTCCCCAAGGAACTCCAGAATTTGTTTAGTGGTTTAACCCTCCATCTACCAAAAGCTGAAACATCAGTTTAGGGTGGACTAGTCCATTAGAAGATTATGTACGCTGGCATTTGTTCTTTTTTTAATTCAAGTTTCATAATTCATGGTGCATACAAAAGTAACTCAAAGCAGCTCCCTGCTGTTTGGAGAGCTGTATGCAATAGGAGCCTCTAACCTATCTGCTAACATGCATTGAGCCACGCATGTGCAATATACAATCTCGCTATGCCTCAGCGCTGGAATGCATTAACTCTTGTGTGCATACACATACCTGCATCAGCCCCCCAAGTCTTTTTGTAACTGCCAAATCTCAGAAGTGCCGCTGCTTGCCGGTTCCTTCTTGCCTTTAGTGCATGCCTATTGACTAGAGTCTGCTGATCACCGTTCTGGTTCAATGGAAAAGGGTGTTGGGGAGTGGGGGGCTTATTAGCAAGCTCAGAAACTACCTACAAGTGTTGCAGCTTTACCTTTTAGAACAGTCCAGCAATCAATCATAGCAGGAAGGTTTGGGAGGCTGCTGGAGGTATGTATACCTGTACAGTAAGTATCTGCACTTCACACCTGCAGCAGTCCCCCCCATGTTTTCCCCTCTTGAAGTCCATCTCTGAATGTGCAAGTTGTGAGATCCTACACTTGACTTACCTGGCTGCTTTTGTCTTGGTTTTGGAAGGTTTGTTACACATGTGTGAGGACACATGAGCACATTGCATGGATGGAGTGACCCCTCAAGGAACAGTTGCTTGGTCTCTGACAGGTGAATGCCACCTAAAGGAGTTTTAGGGAGTGTGTTTGCTGGTACTAGAGCTAAACAGTAAACTCCAACTTGATGGATACTGTCAATGGCCTACAAGAAATCCAAAAGAGATGAGATTATGTATATTACACTTGAAATACATCTTATTTTCTACAGTAAACGTTGGATTTATTAATATCTTTAAACATTACAAAAAAAATCTAAAGCAAAACATGACAAAGAAGTAATAATAGCTGGACATGATCTACTGCTGCAGCAGACTGAAGCGAAGAGTAGTCATCTTTGCCCCTTTTCCCAACTCATATACAGTTATCTAGAAATTTGTAAATTCTACCCTGTACACTACAGGAAGGGCAGGGTCCATTGATTCAAAGTCTACATACTTAGAGCATCTTTTGGTTCATATCTGGTCCCAATTAAAAATACATCTAGAGGCGAGAGAGCAGAGAGATGACATCATCTCTCACCACCCACCCTGCATCACCGCTGTTCCGCTCTCAATGTGCAGCCACGGCAGCAGAGAGATGACATCATCTCTCACTGCCTGCCCTCTCTCTGGTGAGCCTGATGTAAGGAGTGGCTCTCTGGGGACTCTGAGGTAAAGATGGGCACTCAGGGAACCCTGATGTAAGGAAGGGGCTCTCTAGGGACCCTGATGTAAAAGGGAGGCTCTCTGGGGACCCTTATGTAAGGAGGGGCTCTCTGGGGACTCTGATGTAAGGGGGGGCTCTCTGGGAACCCTGATGTAATGATAATATAAGTAATATACAATATAAACATTAATATAATATAAATATAAAATATATATTATATATACACACACACGTATATTATATACATGTGTATGCCCGCCCAAGCGTATGACTTTCTTTATTTCGCTGCTGTGGGCTCTAGCCCCAGATCTTTTGTAGTCCTAGCAACGCCCCTGCTTCTCTGTATTACTGCTCTGTCAAAAAATCGAAATTTTGGAATTTCACTCACTTGTAGGCACAATGTCAATGGTCACCAGGACAAAAACAAAGGGTAAATCTAACCAGCAGGGACAGCAAAAAAACAAAACAAAACAAAAAACTTGAAGAACTGGAGAATAGCCAGCACACCAATGCAGTATGATGAAATAGAAGAATCACTTGTGATCATGTCATCAAGTTCCAACATTTTGGAGACATGCATGGTCCATTTCTCAAGGTCAAAGTAGACATAAGCAGGGAAGAGAAATATATATATATATATATATATATATATATATATATATATATATATATATATATATATATATAAAATGTAGAGAGCTGACATAGATATAGGTACTTAATCGTGTTCAGCCTTAGCTGCCCTGCAGTTTGTCACTGGCCAACAATAAACCATTCACTGTGACAAATATAGGAGGGTGAATCTCCCCAGTGGCAACACAGATAGCAATAAAAACCTGTCTAACCCTTTTCTACCCATCCAAATTAGAAAAATGTTTTGGTTTTACACACACCTCAACAGTGATCTGGACATAGGTTTATTTATGTGAGTAAAGTTTATCTTGTTTATGCAATTGTTTATTTTCATTTACAGTATATATATATATATATATATATATATATATATATATATATATATATATATATCTATATATATATATATATCTATATGTCACCATTATATATGCAATTTTATAATGTGGCTTTGTATCTATGGGGATAATATAGAACACTTTACTATTCCTTGCGTTTCACAAATCTAAAATTCCATTGTACATTGTATCTTAATGGTTTAATAGTATTTTTTTTTCCAGCTCTATTCCACCTGTAGAACTCTGCTCATCCACTGGAAGCTGTCCTCCTCCGTAGAGTCAGGCCGCTGCTCTGCAACAATCACTATCCTCTCGTCATGCAGAACATTCACAGAAAACACTGCTATCCTGCAAAAACAAAAATCCATATAAGGTTTAGAATAGAGATTCAACTTAATTGTAACCATCATATTTGTAGTATCACAATTTGATTCTGCTGGTTTTAATCAATTAAGTGCAATTACCCGCAACAACCAATCAAAAATGATCTCTAAACTGATCTGACTGTAATAATCTAAAGCCTAAATTGGTGTCAATGGGTTGTTGAACTTTGTGCTTCCTCACTGCTCTTTGTACTAGTTTACTGCGAAAGCCAGAAAGCACAAGTTCCCTCTATGTACAGTATACAGTTCTCTTGTAATGAAAAGATGCTGTATCTAACTATACACTGGTGAAAAACAGTTTGAGATTTCGTTGGAATATTTTGAATTTTTGAATGAATGGCCCCTAAAATGCACTTTGATCTTAGACTACTACAAATCGTAGTAACAATGAAATCATGTTCTTAAACAGCACACACAATATTTTTTTTTCTGAACAAGAGGTTTTCATGCAGTTAAGTAGACCAATGTTTCTCAACTCCAGTCCTCAAGTACCCCCAAATATGTCATGTTTTCAGGTTTTCCCTGAAACGGCTGTGGCAATTACTAAGGCAGTGAAACTGATCAAATCACCTGTGCAAAATAATGGGAAGCCTGAAAACATGACCTGTTGGGGTACTTGAGGACTGGCGTTGAGAAACATTGAAATAAACTACCCATAAACAAGGTAACTGACCAACCAGAGGTCCTTAGCAGTTTTTTTAAGCCGTTTCAACCACTTTAAAAGTTTTAAATGGAAAAGCAGAATTAGTACAAGCTTTCTTAGAGCTTTGCAAGTACTTATTCTAGTAACTAATATCTTATTTCGGCAATTTGACTTCTCAGTGATTATTAAAGGATAAGTTCACCTTTTGTAACATGCTACACCTGTATTCAGAGAGTAACATGCTACTCTTGCAGCAGCCCCTGCACCCCCCCCCCCCCATCCTGATCCCTTATTGTGACAGTGGGCTGGGGCTTCTCTCCCTGCACCGCTGTCACAATTTTAAAAAAGGTGGTCATGTGGGGGCTCCGCCAGGCCGCATCATTCATTCAAAGAGTTCTGTGAATGGGAGAACTACAAGTACTGAAAGCCTTTGTGGCTGACAGCTTGTAGTTCTCAATGAGTTCTCTTGAGCGCTCTAGGGAGTTTGTTGCTTCCTATCATTGTGTAACTGCCTGCCCGTACATGGTACGAGCAGATGGATACACTGACTGCCTGCAGCAGCCTGAGATTGCACCTGCTGATCATGGGTGCGATGCTTTGCAGGCTCCTTGAAATAAAAAATAATAAATGCACATTCTTTTACTTGCAAAAAGGCGTGCATTTATTTTATTTTTTACAAAGGTGAACTTACACTTTAATTCTTGTTTCAGTAGCCCACCTGCTTTATTTTAGTAGCCTAGTGTCTTACTGTTTTTTGTATTTTTTTCAGTAGCCATTTAGTCCTATTTCAACAACTTGGTCTCTTTTTTTTATAATTATTTTAAAAGTTATCTTTTTATTTTCAGTAGTTTGGTCTCTTAGTGTGTTCTAGTACTTGTTCTGGTAGCCAATTAGTCCTACTTCATTTAATATTTTATCACTTTTTTTTGTGCATTTTATTTTTGATGCAATTTTGTATATTTTTATATATCTATATCTACTTTCTTTATTGGATGTTTTAGTACGTAGGCCATTTTTATCCTTTAACATTTCTAATTCAACCGGAACAACTGATTTTCATGTGACAATTTTGATATTTGCTATGTCCAATGTTTGTTCTTGTAGCCCAGATGAATGGGGTGTATTCTTGCCCCCAATTGTTGGCTTTTTTTTAATAACTTATTTACCAACAATTAAAATGATCTTGGACTATTTCCTCCAGTTTTGCTCCGGTGCTCCATACTGTACTTGTATGGTTTGAGTCACTGTCTGGTGCCCATTGGGGGTCAGCCTTGTGGTGTGGGAGCTTGCTTTAAATCTACCCTAACATGAGTTTACGTGCAAGTTTGATACTTTTCATTGCCTCTTTGAGTATGTTGCTCTGGATTACATGAAAATCAGACCACAGTTTAAAGAGCCATCTTTCAGAAATCTATAAAATTACTAGGTGCTCATAAACATATACAAACAAGTGCAGCACGACACAATGGAGTTTATTTACTAAAGCTGGAGAGTGCAAAATCAGGCTCACTTCTGCATAGAAACCAATCAGCTTCTGACTTCAGCTTGTTCAATTAAGCGTTGGCAATAAAACCTGGAAGCTAATTGGTTTCTTTGCAGAAGTGAGCCCGATTTTGCACTCTCCAGCTTTAGTAAATAAACCCCAATATTTTGTTGCAGCAAAAGATGAAGTATATCAGGGTACTTCTGTATGTGAGGTTTGAGACATTTTATGGTTCCAGCACGTAGCAGGAATATAGCAGAGACTAGCTTGCATGAGTTTTCTCTGGTAATTATCGGCCTGGTGGAGCCTGCAGCTGTGTGAGCTGTCAGCATTGCTCATGAAATGTTATCATCTCTCCTCTCAGAAAAGCTGCAATTTGGTTTATGTCATGTTTGTGTCAACAGAATAAAAGATACAGAGCATTATATTAAATACCCTATGAAGCCCTGTCTCTGAAGACAGCACAGAGTCCGATGCCTGGAGGGCATGAGATCTGGCATTAGTATATGACTTTGAAACAAGCTATGAAAGAAAAGTATGCCTATCAGTCTTCTTCAATGAATTGGAGGTACTTGTGTTAATGGATTGCTAAACCAAAACTACACTAGGTTGAAAACAGCTCCCATGTACTTAAAAATAACATTGTTGAAAGTTTTTAGGTCTACTCATCCTAACTCCCAATACAAAGGATAAATAAATCCAGGGCTTTTTTTTTTTATCAGTGAATAGGTGCAGGAACTCCGCCCTTCTGAGTCACCCTTCATTTCTACTCCCTACCCACCTCTCAGCACCATCCTTTGGTTCCACTTCCTATCCACCTCCCAGTACCGCCCCTTTTAGAGAATACAGAACCAAGTATCATTTTTCTGCTACTAAGACCCCTTTCACACTGAGGCGCTACAGCACTAAAAATAGTGCCTGCATAGCGCCTGTAAAGAGCCTCTCCTGTCTCCCCGGTGTGAAAGCCAGAGGACTTTCACACCGGAGCGGTGCGCTTGAGGGACGTTAAAAAAACTCCTGCAAGTAGCATCTTTGGAGTGGTGAAGGAGCGCCTAAACCTCTCCTGCCCATTGAACTGAATGGGCACCGCTGCCGTACCGCCGGCAAAGTGCCGCAGCAGCAGCGCTTTGCGGGTCGTTTTAAAACCACCCCGCTAGCACCCGAAAAAACATTGGTAAAGCACCGCTAAAAATAGCGGCACTTTACCGCCAATGGCGCCGACGCCCCAGTGTGAAAGGGGCCTAAGTGATTTGCACTGAATTTGTTAATGGTAAGAGACAGTAAAATAGATTCCCCTGCAGTGAGCAACACTAGACCCCACCCCAGCAACAATATATTTCCTACACAACAAAAAACCACCACAGCAACAATAGACCCCCAGCTGCAACAACAGATCTCCCAGCAGCCAGCAACAACAGACCTCTCCCTCAACAGTGAATCCCTCCCAGCAACAACCGAACCCCCGGGATCATAAGATCACCCACCAGCAACAATAGATCTCCACAAAAAAAAATAGGTCCCCACCAGCGACAATAAATCCTCCAGCAGCCAGCATCAATAAGACCTCCAGCACACCTTGCCATGAATATACATTCATTGCCAAGGGTGCCGGAACTGCCCTGAATAAACCCAAGAACAAACATTCTGTACATTGCAGCTTGAGGCCTGGTTCACACCTATGAATTTTTGAATGCATATTCAGTTTTGCAGAAATACAATACAATACATTTAACATGGTTTCCTAAGGGTCACGTTCACATCTATGCATTTTATAGAAAGGGCCAGGGACTTCTTTTCTGGTTTTTGGTTCCATAGAGTTCAATGGATCAAAAACGTGTATTGAAAGATGCAAAATGCACTTGAGATATGCAAACTGCAATCTTAATAGATGTGAACCAGGCATAAGAGGCCTGTTTTTTTGTTTTATGTTTTTGTGTTTCAAACTTCATCATACCCGGGATATCTACTAGACTCTTGTTTGGACAGATTTAAGTGTGTTATTATTAAGAATTACAGGCCTACAATATAAAACGCCAAATTTCCATGCAAAATAATTGTACCGCTTTCAGCACCTAAAATCCGAAATAATCATACCGCCAGGGAGGTTAAAAGACTCTTGGATGTGCATCTTAAAGAGCACAACGTACAGGGATATGAGTAATAATTATAGACACTGACACACATGCACCTACACAGGTTGAACTGGATGGACTATTGTCTTTTTTCAACTTTACCTACGTAATCTATGTAACTATACGATACAACAGCTGGCTCTAGACCAGGAATACAAAGAAAAGGCATGAGCTAATTATCAGTGTCCTTATAAGTTTACATTTTGTGATTTCATGTTTCTAGGAATATGTTGTCAATGATGACTCTTGTTTCTTACCATGCCTGTACATTTATATGGTTGTATTTCTGAGTATGACTATAAAAACTTAAAGAATTAAAAAAACAAAAACACTGGCAGTGTTTATTAAAATGGCCAGCTTTTATTTATTAATGCACAACCTTTATCCCAAAAAGAGAAAAAAACTGTTTCCTTTAACTGCTTAACTATAAAGCCTGAGCTCGAGTTTGCCTTAAATTTGTTAGTGGTTCTAAATCTGCTAATACATTTAACACTACCCTCTCCCCACACTGACAATGCTGCTGTCTGCTGTGCCTCCTATGCTCATTCCTCCAGAGTTGCATCTCACTAATACAGGAGGTGTGTTACTGGCTAGATCACAAGGTGAAAGCAAAGGGAAAAAAGCCAAAGAAAAGAAAACTGATGCAGCCACTGAATCTAATGAATGGTAAGCTGAAATATAGCACAATTTTGGTTTTGGGTTTAATACCGCTTTAAGTTATGGTCTGGAGAAGGATCTTGTTTTCTCCCTCACTGAGGATCTACCTGTGGATGCTGGGTGGCAGACAGGTCCTGGGACACTGTAAGTGAATACATTGCTGGGGACTAATAGCTGTGTGAATGCCATAAGGGAACTAAGTGCCAGAGGTGGTTTTATGAACTGCTGCTGTAGGGTTCTAGATATACTGACCATTCCCTGCTACCTCCAGAAAAACTGTTATTGAAGGATTAGATTATTAGAGAGATTAGAGAGCAGTTTGTCCTCCTATAGTTGTTATTGGTTATTTTGGAGTATCCTGTGACCCAGTGGCGACCCGTCAATTAGAGGAGCATTGGCGCTGCCCCCCCACCCATGCCTCCGGCACCCTGATCTACGTACAGGGTGCCGGACCATTGATTCCAATGGGGAGGGGGGGATGTTTTTCTTTGAAGCACGTGATTAGAGCCAGAGGCTCTAATATGTCTTTCAAAAAAAGATGGGCTCGGGGCGCAGAGCACTGCGCTCAAAGCCCACCAAGTTGTGCGAGAATAGCGAAGAAATATTCGCCATTCTCACACTGATTCTTCTCCCAGCCAATCAGGAAGCTGGTCGTGAGACCAGTTTCCCGAATGGCTGAAAGGAGGAGTGATCTTATTGGTCAAGGGGAAGGAGGAGGAGGGAGAAGACGCATGGCCGGGGGAGAAGCAGGGGAAGACCGACGGACCGACCAGCCGCCACTGTGACTCATCCGGCTCAGGTATTCAGCACTCCCCGCCTTGGACAGGGGAGGGAGGAGGAGGAGAGATCGGAGTCTGGGCAGGACTTCTGCCTCCTAAGGTAGGAAGGCCGACTGTCTCCCGTGGCGGCGAGGTATCCCGGTGTTTCGCGTGTTCATGCCCGTGTTCCACCGAGGGGAGTGGTGTCATTGGTTTGCTGGCGCCGCCGCCCCCCTCCCCCCAAATTAACAAGCACCAGCTGCCACTGCTGTGACCCTGAACCCCTCTCCTGTTAGAGTTCTTCAGCAATAAATCTCAAAAAGACATCCCCTAGACTGTGCCTGAATTGACAGTGTACATGGTACTGTGCTTGTGTGACTGCCAGCCTCTGTACTATTTGGAAGAAAGTGTCTCATCTCAGCTGCCCCTCCGGGGGTCAGCACTACATAAGGAATGGTAAGCTCCAATATATTACATTTTTTTTCCTGGTTTTAGTTGTATGTATGTTGTATGTTAGTATGTTTTAACACCACTGCACAACACTTTTATTACCGGCTGCCATTATAGAGCTGCATTTCTGAAGATTAACAAATGGTGGTTCATTGATGTACTAAACAGGCTGCACAAGTGATGACTTACAAGTGTCATATTAAAGGGGGGAATGTTTAAGCAATTTTAATTTCCGACTTCCAACCAACTTATTGGTAAAGTAAATCTCAAGCCCAAAACATGTTTGTAGGTATAGGGTAAGGGATGATCTAAGGCCTTTGTCTCTGTCCTGTTGGGGAAAATTCCCTTGACTTCTTGTGAGAGAGAACAGGAAATAAATAGGAATCTCTCTTTAGTGAGAGGAAATCCTATCTTATGCAGCTGTCACTAAACGGGTTTTCCCATCAAAACATTTCTCCCAACTCTTCCCAACTCCATTCAAAATGTGAAAAAAATGTATGGCTTTACTTTAGCTGAATATAGTTTAGTGTATAAAAATGAATGCATAACATGTGAGTACTGAGACCATTCTCAAAAAAGTTGCCATTAAAATATGTCTAGCTAGCCAATGAAAATATGCATTAATCTTCACACTGTTTATTTTATCTGAAGTCTGCTCTCATAACTGACCTCAAGGTTTCTAAACACAATCTGAGAGTCAGTTGAACATTTATCTACTTGCCTTCCTCTGTAGACAAATTTCATTGGCTCTACTGCCAAAGCTGTTGCTACTATGTCATCAGCATTGTGCCTCCGCCCACTCACAACCATTAGACCATCCATTTTCCCAATAATGAAGACCAGCCCAGCTGGTCCTATAAACCCAAGGAGACCGGTCCTGATGAATGGATATTCACTAATGGGCGCGCCCGAGCTGGTCACTGGAAAAACCTACAAAACAAGAAAAAGAAAAAAAAAAGAAACATAATATAGCTAACATTCAAGGTGACTTTTTCACATACTGGATTATTCATCCTGGCCCGTGTTAAAACAACCACCTACAATATGTGCTTACCATAAATTGCTGTCCAAGTTTTCCAATAAAAGAAATATGTAGTGGTTTTATACATATTTACTATCTATACTGTATGTAATATGGTAAGAAATAAAACAAAACATTATTAAATATGTTTTTGTCAAGTAACTATGACATCATATTATTAATTTGTATTTATTTTCTGACCAGCAAGTACAGCTTTAATTTCCTTTACACATGTCTATCAGAAACCTCTCAGCAGTGTGCTGTTAACTGCCTTTTGTTTACCATGATGCATAGACTCTTGCTGCATTGTACACACAGAATCTAATTGCTCGTCTCTTCTCAGGTTCATGCTTGTTCCAAATCTCGAAGTATTGAGGAAGAAGGCCAGGATACATGCATTTTGTTTTAGAAAGTAGAAAGCAATGTCAGCCAAGGATAATCCCTTATGAAGTGGCAGGTAATATTTGTTCTATGGCATTTGTTTCATAAACATATATTATATCAATCCACCAATCTGGCTGGTGCAAAAGTATTATAATATAATATAATAAAAAGTATTATAATATATTTATATATAAATAATAATACATTATAGTAAAAAGTACCGTATATACTCGAGTATAAGTCGTCCCGAGTATAAGTCGAGACCCCTAATTTACCACAAAAAACTGGGAAAAACTTATTGACCCGAGTATAAGTCGAGGGTGAGAAATGCAGAGGGTCAATAATGTCCATCTGCAGCTGCATGCCTCCCTGTGTCCTGTGCAGCCTACCTGTGTCCTGTACATGTGTGTCCTGTACATGTGTGTCCTGTACATGTGTGTCCTGTGTGTCCTGTGTGTATGTGTGTCCTGTGTGTATGTGTGCCATGTGTGTCCTGTGTGCATGTGTGTCCTGTGTGCATGTGTGTCCTGTGTGCATGTGTGTCCTGTGTGCATGTGCAGCCTACCTGTGTCCTGTGTAGCCTCCCTGTGGCGATCTCCATCCTCAGACAGCGGCCGTGTGATGATACTGTTCGGCGGCCATTCCACAGTTCAAAAGCCGCGCCTCCTCCTCGTCTGTGATAGGCTGACCGCTGACTGCCTATCACGGACATTCTCTCATTCTCATACCACGGACGAGGATGAGAGAATGTCCGTGATAGGCTGTACACTGACAGCTGTTCAGCCTATCACAGAAGAGCAGGAGGCGCGGCTTTTGAAAGCTGGAATAGCCTCCGTGCATTATCATCACACGCCGGCCGCCGTCTGCCTGCATGACACGCTGATCATGCAGACAGACGGCGCGGACTCGAGTATAAGTAGAAGGGAAACTTTCAGCCCAAAAAAAAGGGCTGAAAAATTCGACTTATACTCGAGTATATACGGTAATATAATATATTATATTTGGCACCTGACCCACATATAACAGTCTCACGCTGCCAGCAAGACATCATAGCCCCCAAACAATTCACAAACAATTCAAGTACAAAAAGTGTATATGGGTAAAACAACTACATTTAAGTGATGAAAACATATTCCCTAATGTTTACCTAGCCAATAAAGGTGATTAAATTAAGCCTTGCACGGTAAAAAGTAGAGCAGAGGTCTCAGATGAATATATTAGCAAACACATATAAACAATGTACATCATTTTTAAGGTGCACCTGGAAGTCTGGTCCCTAACTGAAATTAGAACGGATCTTATCAGGTCATGTAACTCTCATTAAAAGTACTGTGACAAATTAAAAGCTGACTTGTGCATAAGAAAACCCAAAACCAAAAAAAAAAAAAAAAAAACCTTTGTTGGTCAATACAGCTAAATTAAAAGATAACTTGTGTAAATGGGCTCTTCAAAGGTCCATTTAAAGCTGAAGTTTAGGTATGACAATTTTTGAATTATAACATTGGTCCAGTGTGTTCCCTGAATGGTGCCTATGCCGAGCTAGTGACCTCCTGTGTTCCCAGTGCAGCCGCTCGGCATGGGCGTGGGACCCGGAAGCTGCTGACAATCACTGTAGTAGCGGTTCCACAGGTATGTCACATACATACTTACATTGTTCCAAGCTGGAAGATTGCCATACCTACACTTCAGCTTTAAAAAAGTGCACTATAAACAGAACTGAACAGTAAATGCTGGCATTTTTAATTTACTATTGTATAGATAGCAGCCATCCGTGAATCAATTCTTTTTAAAATACATTAGAGTCAGCCTTTTCAAAGACTGAAATTACTAATAATGTAAACAATTGGTTTGCTTATTCAAAGAATAGGAGCAAAGTGCAGTAATCCAGAAAAATCTATTTGAAAAATGAATACAGGCTTAAAAAACAAAAGAATAAAAACCTGTACTTTGGTCCTGGAAAACTATAATGGTTTTTGGTCAAATGTTTTAGCTTTTTGCTGTAAGCTCTGAAGCTAAAAGATGAGATCCACAGTTCATTGTTAGGGTTTACATACACTTTAGGTGTATACAGTTTTTACATTTTTTTCTATTATCTATAGTATATTCAATTTTTGTTTTACAAATAAACCTTTAATACATAACAAAGGGTTATGACAGACTTGCTTTGTCTACATAAAATTAATATGAAATAGGTTTACCTGATTAAAATATGATTTTATATATATATATATTTATATAAAATCATATATCATGTATGTGAACCCCTTGGTATGAACTGGTTTTCTGCAGTAAATTGCAGTAAAATGTGATCTGATCCTCACCTAAGTCACAACAATAGACATGAATTTAAGCTGATAACATAAAAATTCTAATATCTCATGTGTTTATTGAACCACCCATTAAACATTTACAGTGCTGGAGGAAAAAGCAAGTGCACCATCAGAGTTAAAGAATAAGTTCACTTTTTTAAAAATAGATAAATAAATGCAATTTTTTTGCAGGTAAAAAATATGCATTTAATTTATTTTTGGAGCCTGTAAAGCACTGCATCAACGCTCAGCAGATCACTGGTGCCATGCAGGTCTCCTACAAACCTGTCAGTGTATCTGTGTGTCGTACATCCCATACAGGCAGGAAGAATCGATGAACTACCACGGCGCTCCACAGTGCTGTGGTAGTTCATTGAAAACTACAAGCTGACATCCGCAAAGGATATCGGTACTTGTAGTTCATTTATTCACAGAACTCTGTATATGAAATGATGCGGCCGTGTGCGCAGAGCCCCGCACGGCAGTACTGATTTAAAAAAAAGTGACAGTTAGTAAGGGAACTTCTCCCTGTACTGCTGTCACAGGAAGGGATGGGGCAGTGGCTGCAGCATTGGGAATCCTAAAAACGGGTGGAACATGTAACATGTTCCCAAAGGTGAACCCATCCTTTAACCACTTCCGGACTGCCACACGCCGATATACATCCTAAATTTGAAGAGGGATATTTTTGTTATGGCAGCAGTTAGCTGCCATAACCCTGGTATCCTGTTCGTCGGCGGGCAGTCCGGTTTCCGATAATAGTGGTCTGTGCGGCGGATTCGCTGTGAGATTACTTTCATCAGCGGCAGGAGAGGTCCCCCCCTCCCACCGTTCTCTGGTGCCCTCCGCCACTTACCGGTGCCGTCGTTAGGGGCGGAGGCGATCGGATCCTTGTCCATCCTGGGTATGGAGGCGAGTGAGGGGTAGATGGCCCCCACCCATCTCCATACCATTGCAGGGCGGAAGCGACGTCAAAACATCACTTCTGCCCGTAGCTCTTAAAAGGGACATTATCTTTACAAAATTATAATTATATAATTTTTTTATAAATATACAAATTTATATTATAATTTTTTCAAATGACAAAATTTTATTATTTTTTTTTTTATTGCATTTTAGTGTAAATATGAGCTCGAAGGTCTTTTTGACCACAGATCTCATATTTAAGAGGTCCTGTCATGCTTTTTTTCTATTACAAGGGATGTTTACATTCCTTGTAATAGGAATAAAAGTGACACAACAGAACAGTGTAAAAATAAAAAATAAAAAGGTAAGATAAATAAAATTTTTTAAATGTGCCCCGTCCTGCCAAGCTCACATGCAGAAGCGAGCGCATACTTGAGTAGCGCCGCATATGAAAACGATGTTCAAACCACACATGTGAGGTATCGCCGCGATCGGTAGAGCAAGAGCAGTAATTCTAGCCCTAGACTTCCTCTGTAACTTAAAACATGCAACCTGTAGAATTTTTTTAAACGTCGCCTATGGAGATTTTTAAGGGTAAAAGCTTGTCGCCATTCCACGAGCGGGCGCAATTTTGAAGCATGACCTGTTGGGTATCAATTTACTCGGCGTAACATTATATTTCCCAATATAAAAAAATGGGCTAACTTTACTATTGTCTTATTTTTTTATTCAAAAAAACTGTATTTTTAAAAAAAAAGTGCGCCTGTAAGACCGCTGCACAATACGGTGGGACAGAAAGTATTGCAACGACCGCAATTTTATTCTCTAGGGTGTTAGAAAAAAAAAAGTATAATGTTTGGGGGTTCTAAGTAATTTTCTAGCAAAAAAACCTGTTTTTAACTTGTAAACAACAAATCTCAGAAAGAGGCTCGGTCCTTAAGTGGTTAATAGCTGGTCAAACCAGCTTCGGCAGCAATGACTTCAAGCCAGTGCTTTTGGTAGCTCTTGATCAGACCTGCACAACATTCAGGAGGAATGTTTGACCATTCTTCTTTACAAAACTGCTTCAGACCAGACAAATTTGTAGGACGTCTGGTGTGAACAGCTCTCTTCAGGTCATTCAGCAGCATCTTTGTGGTGTTAAGGTCTGAGCTCTGATTGGGTCCCTCCAAAAGGCGCATTTTCTTTTTCTGAAGCCAGTCTGTGGTGGATTTCCTTCAATGCTTAGGGTTATTTTTCTGCTGTATCACCCCCAACTTCTACTAAGCTTCAGCTTTTGGACACCCAACCTGACTTTATCCTGTGGGATATTTTGGAAAACTTGGGAATTCATTTTCCCTCTCGATGATGGCAAGTGGTCCAGGCCCTGAAGCAGCAAAGCAAGCCCAAATCACAATGTTCCTCTCAACAGACATCCATCCATTCTCCCCTTACCTGCATAGGCAGTTTTTTTCTTTAAGGGTGAACCAACGATTTAGGAAATTACATTGACATGTAAAAGCTTATATGGTATTTTAGTTATTGGTCTATTTGCACTTTTAAGTTTAGCAGCCCTTCTTGATATGATATTTATATGGGAATTACTGTAATCGCAATGAATATTATTTAGGTCAGTTATTGAATGATTTTGTTTTTGTTCAAAGAATTAGAATTCCTGTTAGATTATGATAAATTCCAGGAGAACATTAACATTAAAACACAGCGCAGAGCCTGCAAATCCTCACAGGTTTTGTCTTGAAGTGCACTGCTAGAAGATTCTCTTCAATTATTAAAATTCACTTCAGACAAATGCTTTTAATGGCGAGTGCTCAGCAGGCTGACAGTAGTCTGTTGCTGAATGGAGATGATACGACCTTCACTATTTAACATGCTGAGAGCAACACACCACCAATTCCAATAGCAGTGTGAGAGAATGTTTGCATGAGAATAGAAATCTGTTATAAGTAATCTAAGCAGGTGAAAGATCAGGGATAAAACTATAAGCGTCCAGGCTGTTGTTCTTAACTTTAGCTGCATATATTCTGCCCAGACCATCCTTAACCACTTGAGCCCCAGAAGGTTTTACCCCCTTAATGGTCATTTTTTGCGATACGGCACTGCGTTACTTTGACAATTGCGCAGTCATGCGACGTTGTACCCAAAAAAAAATTGATGTCCTTTTTTTCCCACAAATAGAGCTTTCTTTTGGTGGTATTTGATCACCTCTGCTGTTTTTTTTTTTTTGCGCTACAAAAAAGTGATAATTTTGAAAAAGAAAAAAACAATATTTTTTATTTTCTGCTATTAAACATATCCAATAAAAAACAATGTTAAAAAATCGAATTTCTTCATCAGTTTAGGCCAATATGTATTCAGCTACATACTATTGGTAAAAAAAAAAAAATACCAGAAAAGCGTATATTGATTGGTTTGCGCACAAGTTATCGTGTCTACAAACGATGGGATTTTTTATGGCATTTTTATTTATTTTTTACTAGTAAAAGCAGCGATCAGCAATTTTTTTGTGGGGCTGCAACATTGCAGCAGACAATTCGGACACCTGACACTTTTTGAAAACCAGTGACATTATTATGGTGATCAGTGCTAAAAATATACACTGTTACTATACTGATGACACTCACAGGGAAGGGGTTAAAATCAGGGGCGATCAAAGGGTTAAGTGTGCTCCTAGCTGGTGCTTGCTAACTGTGTGGGGGATGGTCTGACTGGATGAAGACAGATCAGTGGTCCTGCTTATCAGGAACACAAGATCTCCATTTTCTTCCCTGTCAGAACAGCGATCTGCCTTGTTTACATAGGCAGATCGCCGTTCTGCCTCTCTGGGGAACGATTGCGGGTGGCCGGCGAACATCGGGTCTGCCAGACACACTGATTGGCATCCCGTGTCCAACACGCGCCCCACCTCGTGGCTACTGCACGAAATAACATACAGGTAAGTCATTTCATGCAATAGAGCCCACCTACCGCAGTAAATATGCGGTAGGTGGTCGGCAAGTGGTTAATATATTACCCCAACATTTCATATTCCGGATATGTACCTGCACCATGTACTTTGTATTAAAAAGTATCCTGTACTCTTTGTATTGCTTCCTTTGTGTGAAATACCTGGTGATCCTACTGGCCACACTAGGTATAAAAGCACATCCCTCTCAGTGTGGTCAGTTTTCTGGCTGTGCTGGAAACACAGTCTGCCTGTCCTCAAACAATCAGACGTGTGTTGACACGTCCCCCTTGCAAAGCCATTCGCTGGGAAGATCAGTGTACTGCTGTTTCTCACCTCCACCTCTCTAAGCCCCTTATGCAGGTGAGAACAGAGAGTATGCGATTACTTATTTAAAAAAAAAAAAAAAAGAGTATTTATAATTATATATATATATATATATATATATATATATATATATATATATATATATATATATACATATACATACACATACACACACACATATACATACACACACGTTCTGCCTTTCATTTGTATTTTAGACTGAATGGGTGGTTTTATAAGTTGAGGGTTCACATATACTTTCATTTCAGAACAATATTGTACAATTACATCTAAGGCCCTTTGCACACGGGTGGTCCACCAGTCAGTTTTTTTGGCAGACACGATTGGACCACCATTGACCTCTATGGCCGTTGGGTGTAAATGAACAGGCGGTTTGTTTAACTCTAACCGCCCATAGAGGATAGCAGGCTGTGTTTGTCAGTGGACAGACACAGATAAGCCATTCACCTGTTCAGTAGGGATCAGCAGACAGGATAACCGCTAAGTTGGTGGAGTCTGCCCCATGTAAAAGTGCCCTAACGTGGTCAGCGGGAGGACAGTAAGAATGTAATTTTTGCACCCTGTGCGGTATATTCATTGCTCACGGTATCAGCGATCGCATTAAAACGTTTAGGGCAGGTGTAAATGTGAAAAGGGGTGTGTGTGTGTGTGTGTGTGTGGGGGGGGGACTTCCTTCCTAATGCTGACTTTATAAAAATCCAAGAAGGAGTCTGCAGTGATTGCCACCATCTCAAACTGGTGTGTTTCCAGGATTACCAGTTTACCAACAAATTTGACTGACTTAGACTGGGATGTGATGAACAGTCTTGGAAGATGCTTGTTCCACAGGTAGAGCTTTTTCATAAGGGCTGGCAGTCAGATAAAGCAACTGCAATATCATGTCTATGGTTAGCTTATTGGGAATCTGTATTGGTTGCAAGCAGCAGGGGTGAACAGTCACCAAAACAGCCAAACTGATTTTAGCTTTCATTATATTAAAATGTATATTTTGTATTTTCCAGTGTCAGCTGTCATTTTATTACTTATTGCTCTTAGGCCAGATTAACAGTAGCAAACTTTAGTTTCACTATAAACCTTTGTGGCAAGTTGTGTCACTCACCTCGAATGTGTTCTTGGTCATACCGGATAAACCATAATAGGATGTACCCGTAGCGAGAGCGCACACACAGAGTTCCCCTATCTCATCCGTCCGACACAGCTGTGGAATCCCATCAGGTTTCACCGAGCACATAATAGCTGCAGAGAAAATATATGACACACTAATGGATCACAGCAAATTCTAACATGAACTTCATAAGAGCACAGAGTATTAAAGTGATGCAGAAAAGCAGATAGGTATATTCAGGGATAATTTTCACCCCCCCCCCCCCCAAAAAAAAAAAATCAAGCTGGTTAATTTTCATGTATCTCTCAAAAATTTTGAGCAAAGGGATGAATGTCACTTGACTCTGGTTCCATTTGATTAAAAACATGATAAATCACACAAAAAACTATAATCAGTGGGAATCATGCACGCAAATATGAATCCTAGCCGGTTTCAAAAAACATACATGTATACACAAATATATACAGCGGGTAAAATAAGTATTGAACACGTCACCATTTTTCTAGGTAAATAGATTTCTAAAGGTGCTATTTACATGAAATTTATACTGCGTCGGTAACAACCCATGCAATCTATACATACAAAGAAACCAAAACAGATACGTTCAGAAATAAAGTTATGTGTAATAAAATTGAATAACACGAGCAAAAGTATTAAACAGAAGAAGAAAGGGAGGTGCAAAAAGGTATGGAAAGCCAGGACACCAGCTGAAATCAAAGAGCTCTCTTAAGACTTTCGCAACCTTATTGTTGCTGATGGCATTGGTTACAGAAGGATTTCTAAACTTCTGAATGTTCTAGTGAGCACTGTTGGGGCCATAATCGGGAAGTGGAAAGGACATAATTTCACCAAAAACCGGCCATGACCAGGTGCTCCTTCTGACAGAGGAGTTAAAAGAATTATGAGAAGAGTTGTCCAAGAGCCAAGGACCACTTGTGGGGAGCTTTAGAAAGACCTGGAATTAGCAGGTACAATTGTTTCAAAGAAAACAATAAGTAATGTAATCAGTGTTGTGAACCTCTGCGCTGTGTGTATGGGTTTATGTGTTGCAAAACTGGCACATTAAAATAAATTCAAACAAAAATGGGTATGTGGGTTGCTACAACCCTGACTTGTGTGCCCAAAATGTGATGTTATGGAGTAAGAACTGCTCCGGTTTCAAGGCTCCCTGCGAGAGGCTGAATAGTATGAAGTGGCGGTGAGAATTTTTGTGGGGAAGTTTGCAGGCTCCCCTGGGCCTTAAGTATGTTTGCAGTTGCTGAGCGGATGCTCTAGAGATTTAAAGGGACCGCAGGTGGCTTAAAGGGACCAGTACCCGAGTAACCCTTGGAAATGTGCCTATTGGAGGTGAAGAGTGGTGGAGCAGCACACCAGTCT
Organism: Lithobates clamitans; assembly: GCA_037952925.1. Taxonomy (NCBI): domain Eukaryota; kingdom Metazoa; phylum Chordata; class Amphibia; order Anura; family Ranidae; genus Lithobates; species Lithobates clamitans. The sequence continues at coordinate 4,988,261 of JBBGZY010000757.1, read as the reverse complement.
ATTGAATATATTATTCAAAGGCTTGTTTTTATTCTATATGAGGTTAAAATTCTGTGAGCACGGGAACGGTGCACAGAGGTGAAAGTTTGCGATTATTTATTATACACTTTGATACCATTTGAGCAGAAGAAGGTGTTTGATATATATAACGTCTGGAGCATGGACTTTATTTCAACTTATTAATGAACTTGCTGAAGTCACCATTAGCACTTACACTTTATATTGGACTTCTATGAAGAATTGATTCCTGCACTTAGGTTGTTTATTTATTGCTTTGATGGACTGATTGTTACGTGTTTGATTTAGGCTACGCAACCCCATTTTACTTGGCTTGTATACATGCTCACCAAGCTAGACTCCATTGCTGAAGAAAAAGCATGTTGAAGCTTGTTTAACCACTTCAATACAGGGCATTTTCACGCCCTTCCTGCCCAGGCCAATTTTCAGCTTTCAGCACTGTCACAATTTGAATGACAATTGCACGGTCATGCGACGTTGTACCTAAATTAAATTTTGATTTTTTTTTTCCCCACAAATAGGGCTTTCTTTTGGTGGTATTTGATCACCTCTGCATCTTTTATTTTTTGCGCTATAAACAAAAAAAAGGCCGACAGTTTTGAAAAAAACACAATATTTATTACTTTTTGCTATAATAAATATCACATTTTTTTTTTTTTGCTCAGTTTAGGTTGATATGTATTCTTCTACATATTTTTGGTAAAAAAAAGGGAGGGAGGAGGGGTTCCTGCCGCCGTCATATTACAATACGGCGGTAGGCAAGTGTTTAAAGTTTGCTTCACAACATTTAGACAAGACTGTGAAATACCAAGAGAATGTACTCTAGTCAGATGAGACAAAAATTGAACTCTTTGAATGCCATAATACACACCATGCTTGGAGTTTAAATGGCACTGCACATCACCCCAAAAACAGCCCCATACCAACAGTGAAGTTTGAAGGTGGGAACCTCATGGGGTGAGGCTGTTTTTCACCATACTTCATATCTTTATCATTCATATTCACAACAATGAGTTCATTGTTAGGGTTAAGACACATTTAATTAGCTAGGTAGAGTAATTGTAATTACTAATTTACCCTGCTGCTAGAGCGTAATCTACCTATCTCTACTTTTGATAAAATAACTTGAAGAAAGGAAAGGAAGTTTGTAAAAAAAAGGTGAAAATCATGTGAAAATTAGTCTAAGGTAAGCACTGCAATGATATTTCAGAATATGTTATTTGAAAATATACTTTGCCTTTACTAAAGGTAAGAAAACATATCTGTCCAGTGCCCACTGGCAAAAAATAAAATAAAAAATGGAGCATGGAACAAAAGAGGTCAAATCGAAATTTTCTTTGGATTTCTAGAAAGCAAAAAAAAAAACCCTTGAAGGATTATATAAACAAAGGATGCTTTTATATTTTTGCCTTGAGTTCATCTTTTAAAAGAAGAGTCAACTCTTTTAAGTGGCATAAATGTTGTCCTAGTTTTCTATACCTACTACCAAAAAACCCCCAAAAAACTAATAATTTGATTAATTAAAGCCGAACTCCAAGCAGATATAAAATATACCAATCAACACAGCTGCAATGAGTTTCTTACATTATTAAAGTCTTTTTTTCAATTCAACTAGTCTAAGAGCCCTTTCACACTGGGGCGGGGGGCGGCGTCGGCGGTAAAACGCCGCTATTATTAGCGGCATTTTACTGTCGGTATGCGGCCGCTAGCGGGGCGGTTTTACCCCCCGCTAGCGGCCGAGAAGGGGTTAAATACCACCGCAAAGTGCCTCTGCAGAGGCGCATTGCCGGCGGTATAGCCGCGCCGCCCCATTGATTTCAATAGGCAGGAGCGGTAAAGGAGCGGTATACACACCGCTCCTTCACCGCTCCGAAGATGCTGCTGGCAGGACTTTTTTTACCATCCTGCCAGCGCATCACTCCAGTGTGAAAGCCCTCAGGGCTTTCACACTGGATACACAGCAGCGGCACTTTCGGGTCGGTTTGCAGGCGCTATTACGGCAATAGCGCCTGCAAACCGCCCCAGTGTGAAAGGGCCCTTAGTACCTGATTTTGACTTTGTATCAGCTTTTTACAATCCCCTTAGAAAGAGTGGGAGTGGCAAGGCTGGGAGCTTACTGAATCCATATGCGCTGAAATTTAACAAGCTGACAAGAGGAGAGAACAATGTAAGCAGAGGGATGACCTCATGAGTGTACTGCTGATCTTTCACTGTCCAGTCAACAGGCTGTAACAATGAAAGCAATTCAATCTATCTGACCATGCTGTGTATGTGCCTGTGTAAACTCTCTAACCTTAAAGTGGTTGTAAAGGCTGAAAGCAAGGCAATGACTAATTAATTTAAAAGACTGCCCTCCTTGCACTGCTAATATGTTTTCTCAACAGATGTTAAACTATATGTAAAATCCAAACAATAAATTTATCTTAAAGGATAAGTTCACTTTTTTTGCAGGTTAAGAAAATGTGCATTTATTTATGAGCCGGTAAAGCATTGCACCAAGGATCAGCAGATCGCGGGTGCCATGTAGGTCTCCAGCAGATCTGCCAAGTGTATCTGTGTACCCGTACATCCCGTAGGGGCAAGAAAATACAATCGAAAGAAACAATAAACCATAGACCATGGCGCTCCACAGTTTTCCATTGAAAACTACAAGCCGACAGCTGCAAAGGCTGCAAGACCTTGTAGTTTTCCATTCACAGGACACTGTAAATGAGTGACGTGGCCGGAGCCCCAATCAGTCATGTTTTTTTTAAAATTGTAACAGCTAGTGAGGTGGGGGGGGGGGGGTCAGAAGATCCCCGCTAGTTGTCAGATCAGGGAGGTGTGGGGGCCGGACCATTCGTAACATGTTACGAAAGGTGAACTTGTCCTTTAAGCCGGCCATAGACAGTGGTTTTTCTCTCCTGCAACCATGGGTTGCAGGAAAGAAGATCCCTTGATTCCCCCATCAATACAGTCTGAGTTGATGGGGGAATCCCTCCCATGGACCTATTGTGTTTTCCCAACATGGGGGCGAGGGAGGCCGTCCTGGACGGGAGAACACACAGTGATTATTACTAGCGGCTATAGCCGCTGGCAATATTTGCATGAATATGCTGGTTGTACCATCAATTTGATTGATCATCAAGCAGCCTGCCCATACATTGTTTGAACTGTCTATGGTTGGCTTTATTTGCTCCCCTTTCATCTGTTAAATATACTAAAGTGTTTTTTAATAAATAAATAATAAATGCAACCACCACATCCACATTACATTTTTGTTCCTGGGCTTAGATACACTTAAAAGCAGACAAACATACATAACATTTAAAATCCTTCTGCAATGAATGATGTAGTCATTAGCAACCAAATCCCAGCTGTTATTTTTGTGCTACAGGGCAGAAAATACAGGCAGACATCTGAAGCAACACTGACATTATTCCACTGCTCTCATTTCATAAAGCGCAATTGTTGTGACTCTATTATTCTCCAGCTGCTCTTAGACTACAAATTCTAGCAACCACCTGCAGCCAACAGTGTAAGAAAACACTGCCCAATCTGCAGTCATCAACAAACAGCTTCAGACAATAAAATTTGTATTCTGGAGAACTTTTCCTGCTGTACAAAAAACTTTTCAGACTAATAATATTGCACAAAAAGTTCACGCTGCTACCAAATGGTCAGTAATTGACCTGTCACAGCTGTCCACAGGGAGCCTTTTACCTTCCACATACAAAAACCGTGTGCAATCTTTACAGCAAACCTTGACAGAATTTCTCCACTTCATTCCAAAAAAATGCAATTATCTAGGATACAATGTCTGAGAAGCATTCTCCCTCCATATCCCCATTTTCTCTGAAAAAAAATAAATAGCTTTTTAGAAATAACCCACACTAAGAAAAAATAAGAGGCTGCCAGAACAGAGCTCTCTTTCTGAAAATGCTAGTTGCTTGGCTGACAAGATGATCCAGTTGCTTTAATACTAAGAAGTCCTGACTTGCATGAAAGTGCACTCAGAAAGTGGCAAACCAATGATAGGCCACTATCATTTTCAGAAGCAGATCAGCAAGAGTAGCCTACCGATTTAGTTCAATACATGTTCACTTTTTTTTTTTAATAAAAAAGCTAGATCTGTATTTCTGTATTTTGTATTTTATAAATCAATCTGGGCTCTCTAGCATTTTTTCTGTATTTTGACAAAAATTAATATAAGGCAGTGTTATCAATAGCAATTAAACTAATTTCTTACAAGTATGGGAGTAAATGTGCCTAATTTGCAAAACATCTGGCCATTTATTGTAAAATCTTTAAAACATAGCAGATTTGGCCTGACAGTGCTTACATTTGGAATATACAGACATGAAGATAAAACATTGACATCCTCTACATGTGTTTCACAGTAAATCGTTATCTATCCCCCTCTATTTGACATGAGTTGACTCCTTGATGTAGACTGGGGACCAGTGAGGGGAAGCCAAAAGATAAATCGCAACAATTTTGTTGGCCTCCAACCCCACTTCCTCAGGTTCTGTCAAACATATACTATAGAGTAGAATTATCCAAGATTGAAATTAGGAGCCTGGGGACCACCATCCACACCAAATCTCTCCTTGAGAGGAGGCCTGACAGATACATTGTGTATTGTATGGGGGAGCTTAGCAACCGTCCTCCAGACTCAGGGCCTGGACTGGCCTACCTGAACATTTCCCGGCAGGTTGCCTGCCCTGGGGCCGCTTTGGATCTGTGGCTATGCTGTGGCTGCAGAGCAGCGCTCCCCTCCCTCCTTCTCACGCATAGTGGGAGACCGCTGTGTCACAGAGCTGTGAAATGTTTGGCCGCGCTATGACAAAAGTCCTGCCCTCCTCCTAGACCAGCTCATGTGATAGACGCTGTGTTCTGTCTATCACACAAGCTGGTCTAGGAGGAGGGCGGGACTTTTGTCACAGCACGGGCCGAACATGATTTCACACTCAGCTCTGTGACACAGCGCGAGATGCCCGCTGTGCATAATCCACGCACTAAGGCTACAACGATGTTCAGGCTGTAATGAGGGCACAGTGAGGCTGCAATGAGGGTACAGTAAGGCGGCAATGAGATGGGCACAGTAAGGCGGCAATGAGATGGGCACAGTAAGGCGGCAATGATGGGTACGGTGAGGCTGCAATGATGGGCATGTGAAGCTGCAATGATGGGCACAGTAAGGCTGCAACAATGGTGAGGCTGCAATGAGGGCACGGTAAGGCGGCAATGATGGGGACCCCTTGGCATCAAAATTATTTTCAGGGATAATCATGAAACAATTATAAATAATGGGTAGGAAAAAAAACAGACTTGGTGAACTGCGGCAAACTATGAGGAAAATAACAGCGTGACAAATAAAACAAAACACAAGGGTTTAATAGCAGCAGAACATGAGGATATTAGCAGTGTGCTAAAAAATAAAATTCAGGGGTTTAATAGTAGTGAACAACTGTGAAAAATGGAGCTAACAGGGGCCTAAATTCCAGTAATATAAGGTGCAGCAGTCAGGACTTTGTAGCATATAGAGCACAGCAGGCAGATTTATGTCAGTGTTTCCTATAGTACATATAATGGTCAGTGCACCTCCTTGATGGTGGTCTTTGTGTTCCTGCTGTAAGGTGGTCAGTTTGCCCCATTTATGATGGTAAGTGTGCCCTCTTTATAGCAGTCACCATGTGTCCACTAAATTGAAGCTAATGTGCACCCATTTATGGTGGTCACTGTGTGCCTCCTTTATTGTGCTCAGTTTGTGCTCCCTTTTTTTGAGGTCAACCCTTGTTGAGGAACAGGGGGTCAGAAAATGGACACAGGACAGTTAAACCTATTCTACGGCATGCATTAACAGTGGGGGAGGGGGTGCAGTTCCACATCCTTGCCCTGGGTGCTAGACAAACCTGTCCTGGTACTGAGTGGGCGTACATGTACACCTGGATAGCACCACACAGGTACCAGGCTGCTTCCTTCCATGTTAAAGTGCAGAAGGATATTGGGGGTGAGAACTACAGATACAGCATCAGGCCGGAAACCCCCCAGCCCGATACTGTCTGTAAAGAATACAGCAAGTCAATAATAGTCAGAGTGACTTGCTCTGAAGCAGTCGACATGTAACCTGCAGTCTCAATCCATCCAAGTTTGACAGGTACATGTTTAATGGCAACTGCAGCAGATTCCACTCCCAACAACACCCTACATAAGTCCCTGTACTCAAAAGAAGGGGTTGTCTCAGGGCCAGTTCATACCACATGCAGTCCAGTGCAGAAACGCATGGATAGTAGGTTATGTTTTTTTTGTATAATCTTTATTTTAACTTTTTCAAAAGTACAAATCATAAATAAAAAGGAAAAATAAAACAGGGAAAAGAGAAAAGTAGTCATCATCCAGGTTATATGATTTTTAATGGCATAGTTCACACCAGTGCAGTCAGGTCCAGTGTCTTCCAGTATAAGAAAAAAAAAGTACAACATGCTGCATTTTTTCTGCACTGAACTGTACTGGAACACAGTAAAATGCATCAAAAACGCACGTAAACTCACCAAAAAAGCACTGGAACACATATGTTCTTATTTAAGGTGAAGAAAAATGAGGGGGAAAAAAAGTATCAAAAACGTGTATGCAGAAAAGCATCCGAAACGCATCTGGACTATGTTTCTATTGTGTGAACTGGCCCTTAATGCAACATGCCAACACACAACAGATGTCTTTGTCAGTGCATACAAAGTTGTGAATGTGCCCAAAGAGTCCATCTTACGATTAATATTCCAAACTGCTTCAGGCTAAGGGGAGAGGTTTGTGGACCAACAAGATAGTATACCTAGACAGATTATAGTGAGGTGGACTTAAAAGAACCAGAAAATTCCCCACTAAACCAGGGTGAACTACAGGACTCAGTAGTGCGCATCACACAGTGCGCAGGATTCAGGAGTGCCTATTGCACAGGGTGCAATACTCAGGAGAACGCACCGCACAGGGTGTAGGACACAGGAGTGTGCGTCACACAGGGTGCAAGACTCAGGAGTGCATATAACACAGGGTGTAAGACTCAGGAATTCATATTGCACAGGGCACAAAACTCCAGAGTGAATACTGCACAGGGCGCAAGACTCAGAAGTGCATATTGCACAGGGTGCAGAACTCAGGGTGCACTAAGGATTTTGTATTGCACAGGGCACTGGAGTGGGCACAACACACCAGTGTACCTCCAAAAATGACCTTGATCTGAGGGTTTTAATCCTGTCTATATGGCTTTGTAGAATAATTGAGTTTAACTTGCCATTAACAGTACAACTATGTGTGCAAAAATTGAAATCTTAGAGCCCTTTCACACTGCTTTCCGTAGTTTTAGCGGCGCATTTCGGTTGCTTTTAACCCCCACTAGCGGCCGAAGAAAAGATTAAATGTGCCCGTGAAGCGCCTCTGCCAAAGCGCCTTGCAGGCGCTTTGGCAGCGGTGCCAATTCATTTCAATGGGCAGGAGCAGTGGAGGAGCAGTTTATACACTGCTCTCTCACCGCCCCAAAGATGCTGCTTGCAGGACTTTTTTTTAAACATCCTGCCAGCGCAGGGCCTCAGTGTGAAAGCACTGGGGCTGCAGGGGAGGAATTTTTCAGGCGCTTTACAGGTGCTATTTTGAGCCCTTTAGCGCCTGAAAAATGCCCCAATGTGAAGGGATCTTAAACAGAGACACACATGCTTACTTGCACGCCGGTTTTCAAATGGTTGCAAAAATATCACTTGATGTGGAAAAGGTTGCTGCCCCTGATGCAGAACTTTCTTAAAAGAGAAAGTATCTATATGACTCAGCAGAGGATTTTTGGCTCATTTAAGCCCAACTCACTATATACTGTTTTGGCTATATGGTAATGTACTGGAAATGAAAAAGAAACACGTGAGTTTTCTAAAGGGGTGATTGCAGAATTTACAGGGGATGTAAAGTACCACTAGACTGTTCACTTAAAGGCATATAGATGGCTACTATATTGTGACAGATGCATGGCTACCCTAGTTTTAATTTTTCTCACCTGAAAAGACTGCTTCTGCTCCCATCCCCATGGAAGATACTTTAAAAGCTTAAAGAGTAACTCCACTTTTGTTGAGAAAAACACCTTCCCCTCCAGGTGATCTATGTACATTGCAATGATTTTAACAAACTTTATTGCAAATCCCTGCCTTTTGTTATTCTGAACAAAGAGCTGTTTGTTTCTCTGTGTCCATGTTGAAAGGGAATCTAATAGGAGGATTCATAATTATCAATCAACTGCTGCACCTGCAGAGCTCTAGTGAGGAAAATTGCAGGGTCTACGTCCCTTTAGATGTGATTTCCTATTGGGAGTATCTCAACAAAAATGACATTTTTGTTGCAGGGGATGCCTGAAATCCAATTTGTATCTTAGTGCAGACTTATGGGAAAATCAGTGAGCCAATCAAACAAGCAGTAAATAATGTTTCTGGGGGGCGTTCTGTACAAAGGCCTCCAGGTAGCCATATTGCATTTTACAGAAAATAACAGTGCTACAGACTGAAAAGGATAGGCAATTTTTAATAATATTCAATTACGATGTGACTTGTGTCGCAATTGTATATGCTATATTCTTTTTTTTTTCCTACAATTTTTTCCCCAAGAAAGTAGAGTTACCCTTTAAGCAGTCAAGGCTACAAGTGCATAGAGTGCTCTGTAGCACTCTTGCAACAACATGTAGATCATGTCACTCTTGACTCTGGCCAACTTTTGCCTTTATCCTCAACTAATTACCAGGAAAGTTCAAAAGGGCCTCTACATTAGCAAGAAAAACTGTATCCATCTGATAATTCACAATACCAGCATACAAAAGTATTGCTTTTAAAATTACGTTTTTCATGGTCACAGTTGCACTGTGGTGTATCTCACTTTTTTCTTTTCTGTAAAAAGAAATTATAGACATAATAAAGAAAAAAACAAACTGTATGAAATATTTTAGCAATGCCGGTTACAAAGTACTAGACTAACTTATTCATAAAGCAATAACAACCATGCATACATTGTTTATGACAGCAGATAACAAACAGAATTTGTTGACTTTTATCACGGCCAGACTTCGCTTGACTGACTTGTTGTGTTTAGGCAGACTTAAAAGTTTACGCTCTTTCCAGAAAACTGTTCAACTGGGAATGGAACATTTACATTATTTAATGAATAGTGTAAAGCTTACATAAGGCTTTGTCTAAGAATGGCTGCACCCATGCATGAAGAAATGAGTCTTGATGCTAATGTGAATTCAGGCTAAACCTTCACTTACATTTCATGCTGAGACATGGAAATCAGTACATTCTATGTTCATGTAATGGGCACAAAGAACTAGAGCATGGTTCTGTTGCTCCACACCAAACATGAATTGTTGAGCAGTAGGGGGCCATGATGTCATTGATTGGAAACAAAGTATACCACCCATAAACTCTTCACAACACATAAAACAGCTAATAATCCCAGTTCTAGAATATGGGCTACATTAAAAATGATAAATGGGAAAAGACTAAGGCCTAGTACACACATACAGTAGCAAGCCAAGCATCTTTGAAGGAGATGCTAGGAAGCCTTTCAGAAAAGTGCTTAATTTATAAATATCATCACCTGGCCACAGCCATTATATGGTTCTAAACAATTACTAGTACACTATTGCTTTCCTAAAAACCAAAAGAATTTACACTATACAGCTAAGTTTGTGGATCCATGATGATCACACCTACCCTTATAACCAAATATATATGAAAACCCCTCCAAATTTTTGAATGGACTTGTTTCAAGTGAAGAGTACTGTTGATGCATACAATGACATACAATGGCATTTTTAACAATTGTGAGCTTTCGAAATATTGCAAATATTTAAGGGGAAGGCAGTTTTCTGTTCTAGCATGTTGACGATGGCCATCAGAATACAATAGTCTGCAGCAGGAGATTTGTCCATTCGTGCTTTAAGCATGAATGTAGGAATCTATACATATGGCTAGCTATAGGTTCATAGAAGAGGAATCGACTAAAAAGAAAGGAAACTGAAAGCACCTTCCAGTGGCTGCCCTTATTCAGTTTTAACAGTACAGAACAGCACAGATCCATGCCACAGCTGTTCCCCACCGGCTCTATGCGGATTGCTCAGTTCTCGGTGTTCAGTCTGCATAGAGCTGGTGACTGCCAGTCACCAGCTCAGGCTCTCAGTGGCTCTCGGAGAGACTGAACCAGCTGCCGACCCAGGCATCTGGGTGGATCTCAACTGTACTGTAAAGTTAAGATCTTTCCAGAGCCTGGACCGGCTGAGTGACGGGTCACAGGAGTGAAGAATGAAGTGCACTCCTGTGATCCATAAGAGAAGTAGGGCAAAAATAACTTTGGCCCTACTTCTCATTTTAAGTTAGTCAGTAGAAAAAAGTTCACAAATCACCAGCTGGCTTCCTATACTTAACGACTTTAGTAGCAACAAAAGTCACCAATGGGTTCCTGTACGAGCCGGTATTCACCTACTCTAAATATAAATACATTTACCAGGAATAGAGAAAGAAACAAAAAGAGCGATACAGTTGAAAAGTAGACTTTGCAACACGCTGAACTACTATGGTTCATATATGCAACTGGGGTCAAACAGCAAACATTCTTTCACTTCCAGTCCAAATTGTTTGAAATGGCAGATGTACTGTAAATATTTCAAATGGTAGTTAGAAAGGGAGTGAAGAAGTGCCTGTTGCCTGACATCACTTGGATATTAAAAACCATGAGCAGGGGTAAAGCCTCTTGAAGAATGCCCCCCCATCTTAGTGGTCAGCCAAATAAGCAGTGTCCAGGTCTGTCCAATACCCACTTCACTGATATTTAGTATAAACATGCTCCCAGGTTCCTAGGGCACAAATGGATTGTGTGCCCCTTCCAATGGCAACATTTTCATCCAACAGGATATGCTGGCACCCCTTCTCACAAGATCACAATAAAACCTTCCCTTTGAGCAACTTGATGCCATTATTTTTGTATTATACACTTCAGAGGATTCCCAGTAAGGCTCCATTCACACTTGTATGACTCCAAAGATGCGCTGACTTTGGAGTGCAACTTTAATGCAACTTTGGATAGGTGCGACTTGTATACCACTTTGGCTTTGACCAGGGATAATGGACAACTGTTGCATTTTATAATATTCATGTATGACTTTCATACAACTTTTGAGGGTTGACATTGAAGTCTACGGCCCTCATGTTGCATGAAAGTTAGTACATAAACTACTTTGAAGTAGCTGCAACTTTAAGTCGAACATATATGAATGGTTATCATTGGAAAACATGGGGAATGACTTGTCATGTAACTTTTATGCCCAAAGTTGCACAAGTGTGAATGGAGCCTTTTGGCCCTTTTCACAGGGGCTTTCCGATCAGGGTCTGTCTGTCAGTTTTTCAAGCAGACCTGATCTGACACTCCAGTCTCCCCTATGGAGCAGTGGATGTCAGCGGGTACATGTCCGCTGACACCCGCCGCCATACGGTCCGATCCTACCTGCAAAAAACAGGGGGACAGTGGTCCTATTTTCCATCCGTCTGGCAGATCAGATGGAAACGGACAGGTGGTCAATTTACATCCGATTTCCCCATAGAGGAGAGTGGGACTGCAGCGGAGTGGACACTGACCTGTCATCAGCCTGATCAGCAGGGATCAGTGGAGCGATCCCGCGCTGAGCAAGAGGAATCAGATACACATGTGAAAGGGGCCTTAAACCATGGAAATATTGTCTGGCTAATTATGACTGGGATATTTCGGTGGAGGTGTACATGGAATCTCACCACTGAATTAACAGAGAATTAAGAAGCAGAACTGTGATTCAAAATGCTTGTTACATATTCAATGGAAATATCAGTTTTAGGTGAGGCTGTCCTTTGAAAAAAAAAATATTGCAGTAAAAAAGACAATGGCTGCCGCTGTCTGGATATTTATCTTCTATGTGATTTCTAACTTGGAAAAGTGATCTCATTAGCATAGGGTTCTCAATCAGAAGTTTGCTGTATTTATTTTTGTAGCTGTATTTATTGTGTGTTTAAATTGCTAGTATATATACACATGGCAAGACGCATAAACATAAACTCATTTATTTAATTGTACTTATCAAATGTCAGGAAAATTAAAACAAAATTAGAAAAAACAATTCTGGTTTTGTCATTTGAAATTAGAAAAAGCAAAGTAAGGAGAAGAAGCTGTACTCTTGCTGGCAGGGAATTAGTTCAGAACAGAGAGCAGCTGCAAGCAATCTTGTGTGAAGGCATCTTTCACATGCTCCACTTTTCCTTCCTTTAAAGAATGCCTTAAACAATGTGGTTAGCTCAGCTGTGCATTTTATCCCTCTGGCACACCCAGGTCTCTGGCCTTAGATGACCACAGTAAAATATCACTACTAGGTCGCTGCAACTGTACCTTAACTTACAGTGTGTAAGAAAATGCAGTGCTCAAAAGGGAAATATATATGTAATTATATAAGAAATGGCAATTATATATATATATATATATATATATATATATATATATATATATATATATATATATATATATATATGATACCCTTGACCTTGTCTTCTCCTATCTGTGCACTCCGTGCAAACTTTACAACAATCCTCTCCCACTCTCTGATCACCACCTTATTAGTTTTGCTGTCTCCCTGTCTTCCACCTCCTCACCCTCCAACCACCTAACAGTTACACGTATAAACCTTTGCCACCTCAACCCTTCTCTACTCTGCTACTGATCACCTCTATGACAAAATCTCACCCCTGTCCTGCCCCAACCTAGCCACTTTCATCTACAACAGCTCACTGTCTTCCTCCCTGGACAAGCTTGCCCCACTCACTACACGCATAATTAGGCCCCGACTGCTACAACCCTGGCAAACAGATGACGCCAGAAGTCTCAGAAAACGTAGCCACGCTCTTGAGCGCCTGTGGCATAAGACTAAGTTTCAGGAAGACTTCACACAAAATAAATCTGCCCTCCTAAAATACTATTCCTGCATGCACACTGCCAAACAGACCTACTTTATCACACTCATTAACACCTTCTCATCCAGTCCACGTCAACTCTTCTCTACCTTCAACACTCTACTCTGTCCTCCACTGCCTCCCACCCACCAACTCACTCACTGCCCAGGAGATCGCCAATCACTTCAAAACTAAGACTGATACAATTCATGAGGAGATCTTCAATGTGCAAAAAACCTCCCCCATGCAACACCCCATGACCACAGATACAATTATTACTTCCCTTATTCAACCCTGCTACTATTAATGAGGTTTCTAAACTTTTATCTAACACTCATCTAACCACCTGGCCCCTGGAGCCTGTTCCCTCGCAAATGCTATGCTCACCTTCTGACTTGATTCTACACTCTCTAACTCACATTTTCAACCTCTCCCTTTCTTGTGGCATCTTCCCAAACTCTCTAAAACATGCACTAGTCACCCTCATACTGGAAAAGACCTCACTGGACCCCACCAATCTTAACAACCTACGTCCCATCTCCTTACTCGCCTTCTCCTCCAAACTTCTTGAAAGACTGGTCTACCACAGACTAAGCGACCATCTGACCATGAATAAACTTCTTAAACCCCTTCAGTCCGGATTTCGCCCTCAACACTCGACGGAAACTGCTCTCCTTATACTCTCAAATGACTTACCAACGGCTAAAACCAGTGGACACTATTCTGTACTACTTCTCCTGGATCTCTCTGCTGCCTTTGACACAGTGGACCACCCCCTCCTGCTCAATAAACTCCACTCCTTTGGTCTCCGTGACTTTACTCTTTGCTGGTTCTCATCCTACCTATCCCACCGCTCCTTCAGTGTCACTTACAACTCTACTTCCTCCTCTCCTCTTCCTTTCTCCGTTGGGGTCCCCCAAGGTTCTGTTCTTGGACCTTTCCTTTTCTCAATCTACACCACCTCCCTGGGTCAGTTGATTGCCTCCCATGGCTTTAAATATCTCTACGCTGATGACACCTAAATCTATCTCTCCACCCCCCAGCTCTCTCCATCTGTCTCCTCACGCATTACCAACTTACTAGCAGACATATCGGCCTGGATGTCACATCACTTCATCAAACTCAACCTATCCAAAACCAAGCTCATGATATTTCCTCCCTCAGGTGCCACTTCCCCTAATTTCTCAATATCAACAGCTCAACTATCAACCCATCTCCCCACGCCAAAGTCCTAGGTGTAATCTTGGACTCTGAACTAACCTTTCGGCCCCACATTCTATCACTATCCAAAATTTGCCTCCGCAACATCTCCAAGATACGCCCCTTCCTAGCCAATGTCACCACAAAGCTTCTAATCTACTCCCTGGTCATCTGCCGCCTCGACTACTGCAACTCCCTCCTCATTGGCTTACCTCTAAATAGGCTATCCCCACTTCAGTCCATCATGAACGCTGCTACCAGGCTCATCCACCTCACAAACCGCTCAGCGTCTGCTATACCCCTCTGCCAATCCCTCCATTGGCTGCCACTCAGTCACCGAATTACATTCAAGATGCTAACTTACAAAGCCATCCACAACCTGGCCCCCAGCTACATCATTAACCTAGTCTTAAAATACCAACCTAATCGTTCTCTTTGCTTCTCCCAAGAACTCCTGCTCTCAAACTCCCTTGTCACCTCATCCCATGCTCGCTTTCAGGACTTTTCCAGAGCCTCTCTCATCCTCTGGAATGGTCTACCCCAATCCGTCCAATTTTCTCCTACTTTATCCACTTTCAGACGATCCCTGAAAACTCATCTCTTCAGATAAGCCTGTCTGGCCCCCACCTAACAACTGTACATTTATCTTCTCAATCAGCACATCACCCACAGTTATTACCTCTTGACCTTCCCTCTTAGATTGTAAGCTCTAAGGAGCAGGGCCCTCTGATTCCTACTGTATTAAAGTGTATTGTATTTGTACTGTCTACCCTGAAGTTGTAAAGCGCTACGTAAACTGTTGGCGCTATATAAATCCTGTATAATAATAATTATATATATATATATATATATATATATATATATATATAAAACCAGTCAACACAACCCATGGGATGAACGGTTTTATTATTTGCAGGGTGTTGCCTTATGAGTTTATTTGAAATCTCCATTAATAGCTGTAAAATATTGTAATTATGAATATATTTCATTTAATTTGATCTATGTAGAGCGTGTAACATAGCTCCAAAGAAGTGTCTGTTAGACAATTCAGTGCCTAAGCTTGTGTATCTAAACAATGGGACCCAAACCTCATTGTTCTACACATACTCACTTCAAAGGATCCCATGTTTGGATATGCAATGAGAGGCCATGGCCAATCCGTCATGAATACTTAATTTCCCTGAAAATTTAATCTACTTACAAGATTAAGTTTCCTGCTCAAAATAGTGTGGGACGAGGATTTGCTTTAAAGGGGGCTGACTTATACAAAGTATAGGGATTGCAGATGTAGCCAGTCCTTACCCAGGATTAGAGAGGCCCACCAATCAGAGCCACGCCATGCCAACCAATGAGACATCAACCTGTAATGATATACACAGACTAGATGGGAGGGAAACACACACTCTCTGGTAGAGCGGTCACCTGAATGGAACCTTTCTGGGTCATAGCCTGGTAACTATTGGAACTAAATATGTTTATCTTATGTCTTTTCTGTCCTACTGTTCGTAGATTAATGTTTTAAGGAATATACTCTGTATTCCTTCATGTAATCCATGATTTTTACCCTTTTCCTGTACAATTAGATAGATTGCTGTGTATTAGTCTAGGCCTACTTTACTGTATACCAATACATTTTTGTTATTGTGTTAAAGCTTTCACTCATGGTCAAAGAACTCTCATTTAACCCAAATCATATCTGAGAGATATTAAATCTCAAATATAGTAAACGGGTAACAAGGGCTATCTCCTGTCTCCTAAGATTAGCATGATCAAGGGATTCCCCATTGCAAATTCTTCAGTTAATATACTGTAAAGGCACACATTCTAATAAAATTGAAACCCAAAGACAAAATTTAATACACTCTAGCTTACAAATTTAGATACTAACAAATTGAAGCCAAACTCCGGCAAATACTTTTTAAGCAGTTATAGCAACAGCTGTTTCCATTTTGGGCTAAACGTTTTACATAAATAAAGGCTGATTATTGTAAGCACCGGTCAGTGGTAAATATTTTGTCATCTCTGTAACTGTTACATTCTGCTGCAAAGCTTGTTCTTTTGAAAAACATTTGGCTGGATCACAAGGTGAAAATAGAAGAAAGAAAGCCTAAGGCTGGCCATACATTATACAATTTTCTTTTATATTGAACCATATAATATGAGGTCAAACCTAAAAACTTTCAATTTGTAAGCAATCAGGGAAGTCCTTGCACTACATAGTTGAAGGTAAATCTAAAGGAAATTGATTTAAAAAATCGTATAATGTATGTCCAGCTTAGAAAAGAAAACTAATACAGCCATCACATCTAAGAAGCGGTAAGCTGCAGTATAGTAAATTGTTGCTTTTGGGTTTATTACCACTTTAAATGTGGTGGCTGCATTCCTTTCTTTTTTTACACTTTATTCCTCTATTTTCTCCTGTTGAAAGTCTGTAAGTCTGTTATTTTTCAACTTACTTTAACAAACCAAGCTGTCCAACAAAAGTGTTGGTTACAGGGTTGAGACAAACCATTTATCACTGACAAGGGTGCTTACAATGGTCAGCTTTTTTATGTAGTTGAAGCCTTTTCCCAAAAGTGAAAAAAAACGGAAAATTGTATACTCACCTTTCCGTAATTTTCCTTTCCTGTCGCATCTTCATGGCAGCATACACGTTGGGTTGTGACTCCGCCTCCACAACCTGATAGGACCACATAGCTATAAATTAGAGAGTAGACACCTGCCCCAGTATTCTCTGTAAATATATACACATGTCACCTTAGAGTGTGGGTGATTGTATGCTGCCATGAAGATGCGACAGGAAAGGAAAATTACGGAAAGGTGAGTATACAATTTTCCGTTTTCCTGTCGCATCATGGCAGCATACACGTTGGGGAGTAACTCGCCAAACTGGGTGGGAATGCAAAATCAAAATTTATTGACAAGAAACAGAAGAATTGGCCTGTATAACGGCCCTCCCAAATTCAACTGCTGCTAAGCGTGCAGCGTCTATTCTATAATGAGAAATGAAGGTGTTCCTCGAAGACCAAGTGGCCGCTCTACAAATGGTTTCCGCTGAAACTTTACAGTAAGCTGCCCATGAAGTAGCCATTGCCCTGGTGGAATGCGCTCTTAGATCTCCCGGAATCTGCAAGGTGCTTAAGGAGTAGGCCTTCTTGATAGCTTTCACGAGCCATGAGGCGATGGTACGGGCAGAAGCTGCCTGGCCCTTCCTGAACCCATGTGGGATGACTAAAAGGTTCTCGCATTTCCTGAATGGCTTGGTTACCGAAAGGTAATGGAGAATGTTGCCCTTGACATCCAGGGGATGAGGGACGCCCTGATCCGTGATCAAAGCCGGGAGGTCAATCTCCTGGTTAAAGTGGAACGCAGAGGAGACCTTTGGGATAAACCTGTCTGAAGGCTTCAGGGTTAGTCTGTCTGGGTAAACCATCAGATACGGTTCTTTGATCAGCAAGGCTTGCATTTCTGAGACCCTCTTCGCTGATGTGATGGCAATTAGGAATGATACCTTTAGAGTCAGGTCCCAGAGGGAGGTATCCTCAAGTGGGAAGAATGGTTCTCCGGATAAAACCTCTAGGACAGTTGATAGGTCCCATGTTGGAAATGAAGGTTTCCTGGGCGGTCTTAGCTTTAGGCAGGCTTTTTGAAATTGCACCACCAGAGGGTTAAGTGCCCACCTGACCCCTGTCAAGGCAGAGATGGCAGAGACTTGGACTTTCAGGGTGTTAGACCTAAGGCCTTTGTCTAGACCTGACTGAAGGAACTCAAGCACTTGTACCGCTGATGGGGAAGACGGGTCCCAACCTTGTTCCTGAGCAAAGGAGGAGAATCTTTCCCAGATCCTCTCGTAGGTGCTATTCGTGGAGGATTTCCTAGCTTGAAGCAGGGTATCGACTACCCTCTGAGAACATCCTTGATCTAGAAACCTAGACCTTTCAGTCTCCAGGCCGCTAGGTGCAATCTCTCTGGATTCGGATGTAGTAGCTGGCCCTGGGTTAGTAGATCCGTTGTTACCGGGAGTGGAAGTGGATCCGCTGTGCTCAGTTGCAGGAGGGTGGTGAACCAAGGCCTCCGTGGCCAAAAGGGAATCACGGCCAGTACTGGAGCCGTTGAGTGTTTGAGCCTCAGAAGGAACTTGGCTATCAGTGGGGTTGGTGGAAAAATGTAGCCTAGGCGAAAGTTCCAGGCGTGCTGGAGACAATCCGTACCCTCCGCTGTGGGGAAGGGATTCCTCGACAGAAACCTCTGACACTTCTTGTTCTCTGGTGTTGCTGCGAGGTCTATGTCTGGATGACCCCATGTCTGGCATATGAGGGCAAAGGCCTGTGGGCTTAGACACCACTCGTTGTTGGAAACGAATGTTCTGCTGAGAGAGTCCGCCAGTAAGTTCTGAACCCCCGGAATATAGGTCGCCTTCAGGTCCCACAGGTTCAGTTGAGCCCATTGCATCACCGGACCGACTTCCCGCATCATGGAGATGCTCTTGGTACCCCCCTGCCTGTTGATGTAGGCTACCGCCACTCGGTTGTCCATTTGAATGAGGACTTGCTTCCCTCTCAGGAGTGAGCTGAATGCCAAGAGGGCTTGGAAGGCTGCCTTCATCTCTAGGACGTTCGATACTACATCCTTGGTCTTGAAGGGCCAGCGGCCCTGAGCTGCATAGTGTAGGTAGTGTGCCCCCCATCCTTCCAGACTGGCGTCTGAAGTTACTACCTCCTGGTGGAGGATGACTATCTGCTTGCTCCTGCTGAGGTTGTCGGGGTGGATCCACCACCGTAAAGATAGCCTGGCTTCCCCTGGGATGTGAATCAATTGGGACATGGACCATCCGTCCCACTGGCGCAGGAAGGAGGCTTGTAGGGGTCTGGTATTCCATTGCGCCCATCTGACCATTGGAATGGTTGCTGATAGGGAACCTAGGAGGCTGAGGTATGCTCTGGCCGGTAGACATGACGCTGGGATAGCCTCTTTCACTTTCTGAATGAGTAGGAACAATTTCTCCCTTGGCAATTCCACTGTGTTTGCTCGGGTGTCCAGTTCGGCTCCCAGGAAGACCATCCTTTGGGTAGGTTGGGTGTTGCTTTTCTGCCAATTGATTAACCATCCTAAACTCATTAGGGTGGAAACCAGGATCTCGCGATGCTGGACGAGTGATTCCTGGCTGCTTGAGAGGAGGAGGATGTCGTCCAGGTAATGGTGGACCCTTAGACCTTTCTCCCTCAACAAGGCTATTGCTGGTAGTAACACCTTCGTAAATGTTCTGGGGGCTGTTGAGATGCCAAAGGGAAGGCTCCGAAACTGGAAGTGCCCTTGACCCACCGAGAATCGCAGGAACTTCTGGAATGCCCCGTGGATCGGAATATGCAGGTAGGCATCCTGGAGATCTATGGAGAGCATCCAGTCCCCCAGATTTATGGCCTGTAGGATAGACTGTAAGCTCTCCATCCTGAATGACTCCACTCTGATGGACCTGTTGAGGTTCTTTAGGTCTAGAACCGGACGAAAGTCCCCTGATTTCTTCTTGACGAGAAATAATGGAGAGTAGAATCCCCTGCCTCGTTGTGCCAGTGGAACCTCTACTATTGCTCGTTTTTGGAGAAGATCTTGGATGTAGTTCAGTAACGATAACCTTTTTTCCCGAGATGGGGGAATACGGGTTGGATAGAACTGATCCCCTGGGGGTCGGTTTTTGAAGGACCACCTGTGGCCGAAGGTGACAGTGGCCAGGGTCCAGGTATCCCTTATGGTTTCCGCCCAGACCAGCTTGAAACTGGAGAGTCTTGCTCCCACTACCGCTGGTCGGACGGGCGCACCTTCAAAAGGGCTTCTGGTCACCGGAAGCAGGCGCCTTAGGCTTCTGAAACTTCATAAAGGAGGTTTGAGGATTCTTCCAGCTCCTTCGATACTCCTTGCCTGGTCTGTATGTTCTCGCGTCCCTATACCTCTCTGGGAGGTTCCGCTTAAAGGGAGGAGGTCTCTGTTGCTTGGGCCTCCTGTCTGAGGGGATGAGCCCGGACTTTCCGCCGGTTACTTTGGAGATGGCTGTGTCTAATTTTGTTCCGAAGAGGTGCTCACCATCAAACGGAATACGACACCAGTTGGATTTGGAAGCTGGATCCGCCGTCCAGGGCTTCAGCCATAATGCTCTTCTGGCCGTTACTGAGGCCAGCATAGATTTAGATGCAGACCTGATGGTGTCGACTGAAGCTTCAGCCACAAAGTCGCCCGCCAGGCTTAATTCTTGCAACGCCTTTACTATTGTTTCTTGGTCTGCCCCCTCTGATACGAGCTTTTCCGCGCTTGTGGACCAGCTCGAGATGGCTCTTCCTACTGCAGCAAGTGCTATTGCAGGCCTGCAGGCGCCTCCAGCCGACAGGTAAGCCCGCTTGAGATCCGTGTCGATCTTTCTGTCGAGGACATCTCTAAACGTTACCGCGTCTTCTAACGGGAGGGTAACATGCCTGGCTAGGCGCATCAGGGATGCATCCACTACCGGAGGGGACACCAGAGGGTTCACCTTAGGCTCCTTAAGTGGGTATAGTTTCAGTAGTCTGTTATTCAGACTAGACTTCTTTTCTGGCCTCTGCCATTCTTCCTTGATCAGGTCCTCAAGTTCGTCAATGAACGGGAAGGATTCTGGATCTTTTCTGAGCTGAGGAAAATACTTCCTCTGTTTCGGTTGGGCTTCCTGGGGTTCCTCCCATCCTATCGCCTCCTTAACCGATTTTATAAACGGTTCTACCAGACTGAAGTCGAATCCAGCCGATACCTCCAGACCCTCATTATCAGACAGGGAGTCTTGCTCCTTTGATGTGCTAGCCCGGGCTGGAGAGGTAGTAGTGGAGAAATCCACATCTGATACCGAGGCCTGGGGGGCTACGGCCCCAGCTGAATCTCCGACCTCCAAGATTCTCTCTCTTGTGGCCTCTTCCCGGCATGTTTGACAGACCAATTTTCCCGGAAGAGCCGCTGCGCCGCAAACCCAGCATGCGTTCCCGGCAGGACGGGAGTGGCGTGCGGGGGAACGATGCCTGCGTGAGGGCGATCTTCTGTGGCGGGATCGGCCGTGTCAAGAGCGCGACCGGGAGCGCCTTCTTCTGCGGCTTCCTCTCGAGCGGCTTCTTCTGTGATAGGAACGGCTCCTTCTGTGTCTGGAGCGACTTCTCCTGCGTGAGGACTCTCTTTGTCTTGAGGCAGACGTTCTTGAAGACCTGGTAGGGCTGACCAATTTAGGCAGCGTTAGTAGTGCTCTCTTTTTCAATCTTCAATACTTACATTTGTCTTCCCCCCCCTTACCTAATAGGCTGACGGTGATCTGCTGGGGCAGCGGTCTCCATGGGAGAAAGTGGACTGGAAACCTGCAGGGAGAAAGAATAAACAGCGCTATGCAGAAGAGGCTTCAGCGGGAGCAGGAATCCTGACTTAAAGGCAGTGTAAAGGAAGGTCACTTACCTTTGTAGAGCGTTTTGGAGTCCAAACAAACAATCTGTCACTTGCATAGACAACCAGCAGCAGCAATACAGCTACTGCTGGGCTTTTAAATCCGCCGCCATCAGCGTCGGACGCTCGCGCATGCGCAGTAGCGCCGCGGGACACCCGGCGCCATCTTGGAAGCTGGAAGCAGCCCAGCGGTGCCCTAAAGACGCACCGCGCATGCGCGAGGACGCCGAGAACGCTCGGCGCTCCGGACAGCAGATCTGGAGGACCACAGAGCCCAGCAGACGGGCAGAGGTACTGTAGGAGAGGGGGAAAGAGGGGGGGAGACCGCTGCACACAACTAAGCCTGTTTAAGGCTTATTTCATGAGGCCACAATGAAGTTTTCCTGGCCATTCCTCCAGCAAGCCTGTTTAAGGCTTTTGTGGGCTGCTGCACTTGAAGCCTGTTTAAGGCTTATATTTGTGGACAGACAGCTGTGAGATGAGAGTATGCCCCTGAGATCACCAGAGTGGGGCTCCTTCCATTTAGCTCGTTTAGAGGCTGTACAAGAAGGACTTCCATCCAGGAGAGGCTAGAACCTGGCTGGGGCGAAGCGGTAAGGGGGTGCTGATCCGTGCGTCCTGACAGGTGAGGAAAAATAAGAGAATACTGGGGCAGGTGTCTACTCTCTAATTTATAGCTATGTGGTCCTATCAGGTTGTGGAGGCGGAGTCACAACCCAACGTGTATGCTGCCATGATGCGACAGGAAACTGTGTGTAACTTCTCAAAAAGTATTAGCTTGAGCTAGTCTAAGTTGTTAGTCACTTATGTAAAGTCTATGTGATCTACTAGTCCATCTAACACTATCCTCTGCAGAGGATTACTATGCTCTTCCATAGATACAGTGGAGTAAAAAGACATCCTAAGACAGCATATATGTTAAATGCTGGAGCACTAGGTCAAAATAAAGGGAAAAAGAAAACAAATGCAACCATCACATCGAAGGATTGAATGTAAAGTTAGGGCCATACAATTTTCATACTATTGGCTCTGTATGCCACCAAAATAAAATTAAAACAAAACAATCCAAATTAATTTGAAGTGCAGATTTTCAGCTTTAATTCAAGGGATTGAACATAAAATATCAAGTACAAAATTTTAGGAACTGCAACCATTTTTCTACACAGTCCCCCCATTTTCAGGGGCTCAAATGTAATTGGACAAATGAATATAATCATAAATAAAATGTTCATTTTTAATATTTTGTTGAGAATCCTTTACTGGCAATGACTGCCTGAAGTCTGGAACCCACGGACATGGACTGGATTTCCTCCTTTCTGATGCTTTGCCAGGCTCTAACTGCAGCTGTCTTCAGTTGTTCTTTGTTTGTGGGTCTTTCTGCCTTTAGTTTTGCCTTCAGCAAGTGAAATGCATGCGCAATTGGATTGAGATCAGGTGATTGACTTGGCCACTGCAGAATATTCCACTTCTTCTTTTCCCTCAAAAGCTCCTGGGTTGCTTTTGCAGCATATTTTGGATCATTGTCCATCTATAGTGTGAAGCGCCGTCCAATCAACTTTGCTGCATTTGGCTGAATCTGGGCTGACAATATATTTCTAAACAATGTAGAATTCATCAGGCTGCTTCTGTCTTCTGTCTAATCATCAATAAACAATGACCCAGTGCCAGTGAAAGCCCTGCATGCCCATGCCATCACACTGGCTCCACCATGTTTTACAGATGACGTTGTGTGATTTGGATCATGAGCTGTTCCAAGCCTTCTCCACACTTTCTTCCCATCATTCTGGTACAGATAAAACTTAGTTTCATTCATCCAAAGAATGTTTTTCCAGAACTGGTCTGGCTTTTTTTTTTTTTCGATATTTTTTTAGCAACGTCTAATCTGGCTTTTCTATTCTTCAGGCTTATTAATGGTTTTCACCTTGTGGTGAACCTTCTGTATTTGCTCTTGTGAAGTCTTCTCTTGATTGTAGACTTTGACAATGATACGCCCACCTCCTGGAGAGTGCCCTTCACTTGTCTGGATGTTGTGAATGGGTTTTTCTTTACCATAGAGGATCCTGCAATCATCCACCACTTGTCTTCTGTGGATGTCCAGGCCTTTTGTATGTTGCTGAGCTCACCAGTGTGTTCTTACCTCAGAATGTACCAAACTGTTGATTTGGCCACTCCTAATGTTGCTGCTATCTCTCTGATGGATTTGTTTCATTTTTGAAGCCCTACAATAGCCTGTTTCACTTGCATGGACAGCTCCTTTGAACACGTGATGTAGGTTCACAACAATAGATTTCAAATGCAAATACCACACTTAGAATCAACTCCAGATCTTTTACCTGCCTAATTGATGAAGAAATAATGGTAGCCCACACCTGACAATGAAATAGCTTTTGATTCAAATTTCAAATGTCCACTTACTTTTGGTCCATGGAAAAAGGGGGGCTATTCTTAAGAGCTGTAATTCCTAAACCCTTCTTCCAATTTGGATGTAATACCCTCAAATTAAACCTAAGAGTGTGCACTTTCAGCCCATATCCATTATTTAACTATAGCTTGAATATGTTTTGGTAAATACCTGAAAAAAATCTAAATATATATGGACCTAACTGTATTACATTTTTGCCTTGGCTTTAAATAAGCTTTTATGAAATTCCCTTGCAGCTGAGGGCAGTTGAGCTGGTGTAGTCAGTAAATTAATGGCATAAAAACAACGTAATTTCCTTGAGGTCATGTTGCTTTGATACGTTAAGTTGGCCACATGATTGTTCAAATGTCCAGGTGTGATGTTATCACAGGTGGTATTTTGGACTATCAGGACAAGGGTTCTCTCGGGTGAGGTGGATATTGTGACATCACCTCCCCACCTCTTCACCTTATCCAATCAGAGAATGCTTTCCATTCATTCAGAAAGTGCAAAGCATTCTCTAAATGGTGCCAATGCTGTGTGGCTGACCTGTATTTACAATGCATCAGGGTGGCCACTCAGCACAAGACCCAGAAAAATGTGTAGATGGCTGGAGAAGTGTTTACTTTCCAACTTATTTCCAACTTCCCAGGGCATTGGCTAGGTATGGTATATACAGTGGGGAAAATAATTATTTGATCCCTGCAGATTTTGTAAGTTTGTCCACTTACAAAAAAAAAAAAAAAAGGTCTATAGTTTTTATCACAGGTGTATTTTAAATGACAGAGACAGAATATCAACCAAAAAGCCAGAAAAAACACATGATACAAATGTTATAAATGGAGTTGCAGTTCAGTAAGTAAAATATGTTTTTGATCCCCAAGCAAAACATGACTTAGTACTTAGCCACTCCTTTGTTGCCTTGACGGTATGTTTTGGGTCATTGTCATGCTGGAAGACCCATCTGTGATCCATCTTCAGTGTTCTGGGTAAGGGAAGAAGGTTCTCATCCAAGATTTTACAATACATGGTCCCATCCATTGGTCCCTCAATGTGGCAAAGTCGGCTTGTACCTTTAGCAGAGAAACAGCCCCAAAGCATCATGTTTCCACCTCCGTGTGTGACTGTAGGGATGGTGTTCTTAGGATCATAGTCAACATTTTTTCTTCCTTCAAACACGGTGAATCGAGTTAATGCAAAAAGAGCTCAATTTTGGTCTCACCTGAGCACAGCACTTTCTCCCAATCCTTCTCTGAATCATTTAGATGTTCATTGGCATGACTGTACATGTGCCTTCTTTAGGAGGGGGACTCGCCCTGTTTGGAGGAAGAATGCTGACTATGACCCTAAGATCACCATCCTACAGTCAAGCACGGAGGTGGAAACATTATGCTTTGGGGCTGTTTCTCTCCTAAAGGTACAGACCGACTTTGCCGCATTGGGGGGCCAATGCATAGAGCCATGTATTGTAAAATCTTGGATGAGAACCTTCTTTCCTCAGCCAGGACACTGAAGATGGGTCATGGGCTGGGTCTTTTAGCATGACAATGACCCAAAACATACCGCCATGGCAACAAAGGAATGGCTCAAGAAGAAGCACATTAAGGCAAGTAGAGAAGATCCACAAAGAGTGGCCCAAAATCCCTCCTGAGAGGTAACCAACTACAAGAAATGTCTTACCTCTGTGCTTGCCAACAAGGCTTTCTCCACCAAGTACTAAGTCATGTTTTGCTTGGGGATCAAATACTTATTTTACTCACTGAACTGCAACTCAATTTATAACATTTGTATCGTGTTTTTTTTCTGGACTTTTGGTTGATATTGTACCTCTATCATTTAAAATACACCTATGATTAAAATTATAGACCCTTCATTTCTTTGTAAGTGGCCAAGCTTACAAAATTTGCAGGGGATCAAATAATTATTTTCAACACTGTACATAGTTACATTGGTCCAAGCTGGACAAAAATAAAAATATAACATGCCTGGAATTATTTTTAAAAGACCTATCTTCTGAGGGCTTGATGGAGAGGAAGTTGTACCTGAGGACCTGCAGTGCAAGGATATCCCCCTGCTTCTGCTTCATTCATTGTTTGGCTCTGCACTTTCTTTACCTATTCTACTGCTTCTAGGTCATTACCCTATTAGTCATTGGGGGAAAATACTGACTTGAGGAAGCAAAGCCCTGCCTTTACCAAGATGGTCTCCTTGCCACAGAAACAGTGCAGAAATAGACAAGCTATTAATGAGGCTACCTGAAGTCTACATGCAATGGTCATGGTTAGTGCCTTGCCCTTTTTGGTTGCTTTTTTTGACACATTTTTTTAACATTACACTCCCACTTTGAAAAGCGATGCTAGGTACACAAATAAGTACACCATTGAAATACAAACTAGGCAAGGAAAGAATGCCTGGGGTTGATTTCCCAAAGGCAAACTGGCTATTCACTTTACAAGGGTAGTAAGGGAACTTGAGGTTGAAACTCTGCAGACTAGTATCATCCAATCATCTACAAGTAAACATGCAATTTTTTTTTATTTCTTGCACATGATTGGGTAGTCTTTACAAAGTGAAACTTTACCACTTTCACTAAGCACTAAGCAAACTGCCTTGCAAAGTGAACAGCATTTTTGCCTTTAGTAAATCGACCCTATAGTGATTATCACATGGAAAAACAATTTCAAATGGCTATATCTATAAATATTTTTTGCAAGTGAATCTAAATATTACTGTTATTTTGTTTTTACCACAAATAGCACTGTCCTGAACAATAAAGCAAGGATGTGAATAATGTTTTTTATGATGCTTTTATCTCAGGCACTAGAAAAGGATGCAGGAACATCTGCAGTCCAGTACATCTTATACACAATGTCTGTATCCAGGCTGCCAGATGCAAACAAGCATACAAGAATCTGGAGCAGTAGAGATTCTTGTATATCAGCAGGGGATTGTATATCTGCTGTGACAGCGCTAGGCCCAGCCAAGGGAAAAGTGACACAGGGTTCGCATAATGCTGAGTGCAAGGCTCCAGAGTATTGTATCTGAGCAGAGAAGACGGGGGGTCTGAAGGCTTCAAAGAATCTTGGGTGGGACGAAGCCTTCAATCACTTGTGTGGGTCTTATTGGGGACCTGCGGGTTGCATGAATGTGTAGATGTGCATTCTTATAAGAGAGGCCTAGCCACAGCGCACACTCCCATCAGAAGAAAAGTGTGTGCTCCATCCAGGAGACAGGCGTTATCCTATTAGGAGAGGTGATCCACTTGAGAAACTGAATTCCATGTTGGAAGAGAGATTCCTTACCCACAGGACTGGGAGAGTCGGAACAGCTG
Source organism: Lithobates clamitans (assembly GCA_037952925.1). Taxonomy (NCBI): domain Eukaryota; kingdom Metazoa; phylum Chordata; class Amphibia; order Anura; family Ranidae; genus Lithobates; species Lithobates clamitans. Next base: position 4,960,897 of record JBBGZY010000757.1, on the reverse strand, counting down.
ATGAGTCTAGAGGACTGGGAGAGCTGGGGCGACCAGGCAAGTCCAGAGTTCTGAGGGAACCCATAAGTCTCGGAGGTGTGAGAGAGTCCAGGGTGCCAGGAGTTCCCCTACTGAGAGGCCAGGGAGTGAGCCAGGAGAGCTAAAAGAGCTGGGTTTGAAGCATCCTGACAAGAGAAGCAGAGCTACTGAAGGGTATGCCAGGTGGCTTGATATTTTCATTATCTTTTTTGTTGGTGAAAATCCCCTGTGTGTGCAACTCTTTTTGTTTTAGACTTATCAATAAAGGGTTGCTGGAAAGCCCTTAACCACAGCTTGGACTGGCATGGACTTATTGAATCACATCTACCACTGAGCTAAACAGCCACCATATGACACTGCTTATTATCACTGTACTATTTGTGGCCCATTTTTTAACAAACACGAACCTAGAAAACCTATAGTAAATCTTTCAACTGTAAAATCCAATGTTTAAGTACAAATCTTGACATTAGATATACTTAACTCAAGAGCAGGTAGTAGGATTGCAGTCAACACAGTCTGTACTTTACTAGGGACCAGTACTTTGGTTAAAAATGATAGTTGTAGTAGAAATAACCACTTACCGACCGGCCACTGTATATATACGTCATTACTTTGAAGATGGATATCTCGGTAACGGCAGCAGCTGCCACCACAACCGAGGTATCCATCTTTAGGGCCGGCGGTTCTGTACATGATAATGGTGGTCTCTGCGGCGGGATAACTGTTACCGGCGGCGGGAGAGGTGCCACCCCCCTCCCGCCGCTCTCCCGCCCTCCGCCGCTTACTGGAGCCGTCGGTAGCAGCAGAGGCGATCGGGTCCTCTCACTTCCTAGGTATGGAGACGAGTGAGGCTAAGATGGCCCCCACCCGTCTCCATATCATAGAAGGGCGGAAGCGACGTCATAATGCCAGCTCCGCCCATTTGTCTTAAAGACACTTTTTTTTTGTCATTTTTTTAAACGACTTTTTTTTTTTTTTTTTCTTTTGCATTAAAGTCCAAATATGAGAAATGAGGACTTTTTGACCCCAGATCTCATATTTAAGATGACCTGTCATGCTTTTTTCTATTACAAGGGATGTTTACATTCCTTGTAATAGGAATAAAAGTGATCCAAAAAAAAAAAACTGTGAAAAAAGAAATGAAGTAAAATAAATAAAAATAATGCTTAAAGTGCCCCGTCCCGACGAGCAGAAGGGAACGCATTCGTGAGTAGCGCCCGCATATGAAAACGGTGGTCAAACCACACATGAGATGTCGCCACGATCGGTAGAGCGAGAGCAATAATTCTAGCCCTAGACCTCCTCTGTAACGCAAAACATGCAACCTGTAGAGTTTTTTAAATGTTGCCTATGGAGATTTTTAAGGGTAAAAGTTTGACGCCATTCCACGAGCGGGCTCAATTTTGAAGCGTGACATGTTGGGTATCAATTTACTTGGCGTAACATTATATTTCACAATATAAAAAAAATTGGGCTAACTTTACTGTTGTCTAATTTTTTTATTCAAAAAAATAAATTTTTTCCAAAAAAAGTGCGCTTATAAGACCGCTGCGCAAATACGGTGCAAAAAAAAGTATTGCAATGACTGCCATTTTATTCTCTAGGGTGTTAGAAAAAAAAAAAACAATATATAATGTTTGGGGATTCTAAGTAATTTTCTAGCAAAAAAACCTCTTTTAAACATGTAAACACCTAAGATCCAAAACGAGGCTGGTCCTTAGGTGAATAATAATGACCATAATGATATTTTATACTATGGTAAAATTATTAATGCTCTTGCACACAATTATTCTATACCCCTAATACAAACTTCTTAAACTATAGCCTTTTAAACTTTTTTTGTAGAATTTAAAACTTGACTGTCATAAAAGGTTAGTGAGCATTTAGTGAGTGAAAAATCTGGTGCAGCTCTGCACAGAAACCAAGCAGCTTCCAGGTTTTATTTGTTAAAGCTTAAATGAACAAACCGAATTTAGAAGCTGATTGGCTACCATGAACAGCTGCACCAGATTTTGAACTCTCCCGCTTTAAATAAGTCAACCCTATAGTTACATAGTTAATCTGGTTGAAAAAAAGACACAAGTCCACCCAGTTCAACCAGAAATAAAAAAACAAAACACACAAATCAAAACCTCCATATACACCATCCTATACCCACAGTTGATCCAGAAAAAAGCAAAACAACCCCAATAAAGCATGATCCAATTTGCTCTAGCAGTAAAACAATTCCTTCCTGATCCCCCAAGAGACAAATCGGATATTCCCGGATCAATTTTACGTATAAATATTAGTATTCAGTAATATTTTTGGCATTTAGGAAAGTATTCAGGCTTTAAAAAAATAAAAATTTACTGAGCTGGCCAGAACTAGCGCTTGAGGGAGGCTCATTTTCACAGCTCTTACTGTGAAAAGCCTTTCCATATTTGGATGTTAAATCTCTTTTACCCCATATGTACAGAGTTTCCCCTTGTCCTCTGTTATGACCTCCAAGTGAATAACTCAACACCAAGTTCACTATACGGTGCAACGCTAGGATTTTTGACTGCATTGGGTGTACATGGTTTATTTCAGTCTTTAGCACAAATTTAGAGGGTTATAAAGAAAATACTTATTACGGAGGGTGATCTATGATGGAGGTCTGATCTCACCCCTTCTATACTGGAAATGTCACAGTTCAGTTTTTCTTAAAAGCCTCCATAATGGTGCCCCCTCCTACCCCAGGCCCCACAGAGCTGTTATGGTTATTGTTATGCCACTTTGTAGCCCAGTACCTGAAATGTATTGTTTTTGCCAACCTCCTTCCACTGCACGACATTCAGCATGGCTTAAAAGGGTTGTAAACCCTCATGTTTTTTCACCTTAATGCATAAAACACCTGGCAGTGACCGGCCCCCCAGTTTAACTTACCTGAGCCCTAGAACTTCACCCGGCGGGGACGCGCTGTCACTCTGCCCGGGTTCTCAGCTCTTGATTGGATAAATTGATAGCAGCACAGCCATTGGATCCTGTCGCTGTCAATCAAATCCAATGACGCAGGCTCCGGGGGCGGGGCAGAGTCATACATTTGGCGGCTATGGACACTAAATGATGGACTCGGGAGCACACCCGCAAAGTAATCCCCCGGGACAGCGCTTCTCCTAGGGGGTTATCTGATGTGGGGAGGAGCCGCCGGGGGAACCCAGAAGACGAGGTTCGGGGTCACTCTGTGCAAAACGAGCTGAACAGTGCAGGTAAGTATGATATGTTTGTTATTTAAAAAAACAAAATAAAAAAAAAAAAAAAAAACAACAAACCCTTACAATCACTTTAAGCAATTATGTGTTTTTGTTCATACTTTTTAGATTTAAAAAAAGGGAGTGGACGCATGGATGAAAAGTTATAAACATGGAAATACTATAAAAGTAGGTTTTCCTTCCCAGAAAAGATTGCAGTTCTTCTGAATATAATATTTTGTGGCCAATAAGGATACAAATAGAGCTAAGAACATTTCTTACAAAAAATTAAATTTTTTCAAAATATTTATATTATATATATATTGCTACATAACTAATTTTAATGTTTTAAAAACAGCCTTCCTATTCTAATCTATAGCCAGCGAGCCATGATTTTTTAAAAGTGACAATGTATTTAGTTTCTATTTGGCTTTCTTGCAACAGTATAAAATGCCTAAAAACATATTTTGCTCACAAGATTGGCTCACTGATTTTCCCAAAAGTTTGCACAAAACCAAATGTTAAAGCAGTGGCGATAGGTTACTGCAGTGAACCTTTAACTTTTCGTACTAACCTGTAAATACATTTACTAGAATGCAGCATTTCTCATATTACTCTAGGACTGATCATTTCATTACAGCAAAGAGATCTTCCCTCTCAGCACTGTGTAGGAAAGGTACATCAAAGGAGGCCTGTCTCAGCATCACTGCACACGCTCAGTTTGGTGTATATTGCTATACAGTTTTCTTTTTTTCTTGAGACAGTGCATGTAATAAGCACAGGGCACTGTCCAGACAGAGGGTCAGGGGTCCTGAACCTGATAGGACAATCAGTGCAGTATGAAAACTCCTTCTACAAGCTTTAACCAGGCACTGATAGAAGTCATAAGACTATATACTGCTGATGAGAAAACGTATTTAGCAGTTTATATTTGCTAAAATAATTGCATTGCCATATTCTGTTTACTGTGGGAGACCAGGTATAATGAATGCAGGGTCCTGGGTTTTCTAAGACTTTAACACAATTAAAATATTATTTTTCTCAAGGTTTGAGGAACGAAAAAATCCACATCTTTATGTTAACACACGTTAACCTGCTTTTGTAGCATCTCCATGTTTATAACTTCTTATGCTTGCATCCATTCCCTCTTTTTTATCTAATAAGTGTGACCTCAATTAATCAAAATAATAGTTTATGGCCTTAGTTTCTCACCACCAGGCATCACTGTCCCAACATCTTGCACGGTGAGCACCGATAGTTTTTCTTCTGAGTCCACTCGAATAACCCCATATGTGAGTCCTTGCATCGATAACACCCCCCTGCCCGGAGGCTGGTTGCTGTCATCAGTCGGCCTGTGAGGGAGAAAATAGTAGAAAAATCAACTAAATTTTGTAGTGTACGCTGTCGTGTTATCAAAGCAGTCATCAAAGCAGTATTACAGGCACCCATGTAAATATGATTGTATCTCTGCCAGAACTGCAGGATAATGAATTTTAACAACCAAATCCATATACCCATAGGCTACAGTAGTATTCCAGACACAAGCTGGCTGTAAACATTACAATCTGATTGTACAATCTCTGCGCAGTCGCCGTTATTTATCATAACTATAAAATGTAAGGACATATCTAAACCATCTATTTTGTTTGTATCCAGCCAGGCAGGCCCTAGCATTTTATTAGCTGTTGGTAGAGCTTACATTAATGCTCCATAAGAACTTTCTCTGGCAGCGCTTCCAGGTGCATTCCTTTAACATTTGATATAGTTTTAGATTATTTAGAGCTCATTGACAGATACTATCAATGCAGGCGACCTCCGTATGATCTTCATTTGACCTCCTAAGATGCATCAACCCACTTAAAGCTGCTCCTGAAATCCTAATAGCTTGCAAAAGGAGAGCAGTTTTGACATAGAGAAAGGCCTGTCTGTGATACTTTTTTTTTTATTTGCACTAACATAACATTTTTCAGGACAAGCTTTTCAGTACTGCTGGGACCTTGACAAAGGGGACATACCCGGAAAGCTTGTCCTTAAAAATTGTATGTTAGTGCAAATAAAAAAAAGTATCACAGACAATACTCAATTCTCTCTGGAAAATGCTAAGAAATTATTGCTTTAAAAAATGGAAGCTCCCTCCAAGGTAGATTAGGCTCCTCTGAGTAGTAACGCAGAAGGGCCTTACCCACCTCAACTCATTGTATCCAATGAAACTAAGTCACATTTTTTCAGATTCCCCTAGGAAATTCTGAGACCACAGCTCAGCTGTCTAAATAAAATACCAAAATTGAGGAATCTTTGGTGCACATTTACCCTGCTGGGAAATGTTCAGATCTAATTTGACACTTAACCAGTAGACAGAGCAATTACTCCCAGCCTACAAAAAAGGCTAAGATTTTTTTCCCACTAAACAGTAAACTATTCTAAAGATCGGTTCGTTTTAGCGCCTGAAACACTTTTGATTTGCTGTAATTTGCAATGATAAAACAGATTGACTATAAAGATGTATCTCCTGATTTTCACTTTTATATGGTACATACACTTCTGAGTAGAAAAGCCTACAAGTGTTCTAATATTTTACCCAAAGTTCTACACACCAGAACAGCTATAGGGCTTGTGTTGATGGGCTTTTGTTTCCTTCAAATGGGTTTTACATTCCTATACAAGTTTGAGGGAATGCAAAACCTGTGTAAATCAAGTCAAATGCAGGCCAGAAGGAGGTCAACTTAATGATCTTAAAAACCATCTCAAACTATTGTGAGTGATGCCATGGACACTGGCCCTTAATGAATCTTCTAACCTACATCCAGTAGCACTGCCCACACCTACAAATGTTTCAGCATAAACAACCTGACAAGGGTTGTAATCCTTCGCTACTCTTACAAAAAAAAAGCCTATGAGCATGCTGTTTGGGGTTTATAAGACAATGAGTGCTCAGGTATATATAAAAATAGGATTAAATGGACCAACATCCCAATAATAGTAGATTTGAAAAAAATTGAATTTGAGGGGCAAGTAGGATTTTCCCGGTACAGTCACAAGACATTACAACAGCATACATTTTTAAGATACAATTTACATAACATTAACATACATATTAAAAAATTAATATTGAAAGACACTTCCACTCTGAGTGGTCATACCCCCTCTGCTAGGTTTCCACCGAGAATTAAAATGTCCTCAATTCACAAATATATATGCTATTTGGGTTTTATGTTAATTATAATATTTCATTAGGAACCCAGAATAAGCATTATTTCAGAGAACACTATTTCTGTAATCAGACATGCCACCCTGACACAATATATTTGTAATGTACTATCATACTGACAAAAATAAGGTTTGTAAAAGATTATCACAAGTACACAATATAGTTTCTTGAGTTCCACTAACAATGAAGAAACAGCCTAGTGCTCCATTATATATGAGAACACCAATCATCTCCAAACAGCAATCTGTAAATACCTGTACATAAATAACATTTTTCATATAAAATAATATTTTTAAATGGCATGTACTGCTAAATAAAACGTGGTTTAAATAAGCTCTAAAGGTGCAAGAAAATGCCACAAGGAAGAATGGAATAGTTATTTTTACAATCAACATTTATGTTATTAAATAATGATTAATTACGCATTTGTTAAATATAGCAATATTCCTGGAGAGTTTCAATAGAATGACTGTTTTTTACTTTCCTCCCCTGCTTTAAAGAAAGGGTTTGTGGGAAATATTATTCACAGGCATTGATTTTAAAAATAAACCTACGATAAAGAAACATGTAGGCTGCCATTGCTGACCTCCCTGAAAAATGCTAGTTGTCTGACTTCTGCACTGATCCAATGTTTTTACTACACTTTGGGGTTGATTTACTAAAACTGGAGAGAGCAAAATCTGGTGCAGCTGTATATGGCAGATAATCAGCTTCTAACTTCAGCTTGTTCAACTAAGCTTTGACAAAAAAAAAAACTGAAGCTGATTGGATTCTATGCAGAGCTGCACCAGAGTTTGCACTCTCAAGTTAAACTAGGAAGGAATTACAAAAAGACTACCCCCTGCAATGTAATAGTTAAATGCTGGTTAACGCTAGGGCAGTGATGATGAACCAAGTTGGCACCCTAGATATTTTTGAACTACATTTACTATGATGCTCATGCACTCTGCAGTGTAGCTGAGCATCATGGGAAATGTAGTTCTAAAACATCTGGGGTGCCAAGGTTTGCCATCACTGCTCTAGAGGAAGAGGAATGAGATGCAATACCTACCTTACTCCCCCTCCAGCAGGCTCTGGCACTCTCCTCCACTCCAATTTGTGGGCAATTCCTCACAGTCCTTTTGTACAATGCAGGGCAATCGTGTCCCAAGGCACCTTATAGACTTTAAAGCAGGACTTATCTGCATCTGAGCACCACAAACCGAAAGCAGCATTTTATTTAATTTTTATTTTTCAAAGCAAACTCACCCATTTATGTTTCCATGCTTTATTTTGTTGAAAAATCACTTTGAAAAACATCTCTTAGCATTTCTATTTGAGGCCATCTTGGATAGCATTTACTTGGTGGGATCCATCTGCCCCTAGGTTATGCATGCAGACAGGAGGGTGTACTTTGCTGAGAAAGCCCCTCTTCCATATGAAAAAAAAGTTTAAAACAAGTAAATGTAACCCCTTTGTGACAAAAGTAACACAAATCCTAATGCTTGAACACAGTTTTGCAACTCTGACAAGTGTTAGTAAAACTGTACATACAGTATCTCACAAAAGTGAGTACACCCCTCACATTTTTGTAAATATTTTATTATAACTTTTCATGTGACAACACTGAAGGAATTACACTTTGCTACAATGTAAAGTAGTGAGTGTACGGCTTGTATAACAGTGTATATTTGCTGTCCCCTCAAAATAACAACACACAGCCATTAATGTCTAAACCGCTGGCAACAAAAGTGAGTACACCCCTATGTGAAAATGTCCAAATTGGGCCAAAAGTGTCAATATTTTGAGTGGCCATCTTTATTTTCCAGCACTGCCTTAACCCTCTTGGGCATAAAGTTCACCAGAGCTTTACAGGTTGCCACTGGAGTCCTCTTCCACTCCTCCATGACGACATCCCGGTGCTGGTGGATTTTAGAGACCTTGCGCTCCTCCATCTTCCGTTTGAGGATGCCCCACAGATGCTCAATAGGGTTTAGGTCTGGAGACATGCTTGGCCAGTCCATCACCTTTACCCTCAGCTTCTTCAGCAAGGCAGTGGTTGTCTTGGGGTTGTGTTTGGGGTCGTTATGTTGAAATACTGCCCTGCGGCCCATTCTCCGAAGGGAGGGGATCATGCTCTGCTTCAGTATGTCACAGTACATGTTGGCATTCATTGTTCCCTCAATGAACTGTAGCTCCCCAGTGCCGGCAGCACTCATGCAGCCCCAGACCATGACACTCCCACCACAATGCTTGACTGTAGGCAAGACACACTTGTCTTTGTACTCCTCACCTGGTTGCCGCCACACACGCTTGACACCATCTGAACCAAATAAATTTATCTTGGTCTCATCAGACCACAGGACATGGTTCCAGTAATCCATGTCCTTATTTTGCTTGTCTTCAGCAAACTGTAGGCTTTCTTGTGCATCTTTAGAAGAAGCTTCCTTCTGGGACGACAGTTATGCAGACCAATTTGATGCAGTGTGAAACGTATGGTCTGAGCACTGACAGGCTGACCTCCCACCCCTTCAAACCTCTGCAGCAATTCTGGCAGCAGTTATACGTCTATTTCCCAAAGACAACCTCTGGATATGACGCTGAGCACATCCACTCAACTTCTTTGGTCGACCATGGCGAGGCCTGTTCTGAGTGGAACCTATCCCGTTAAACCGTTGTATGGTCCTGACCACCATGCTTCAGCTCAGTTTCAGGGTCTTGGCAATCTTCTTATATCCTAGGCCATCTTTATGTAGAGCAACAATTCTTTTTTCAGATCCTCAAAGAGTTCTTTGCCGTGAGGTGCCAAGTTGAACTTCCAATGACCAGAATGAGAGTGAGAGCAATAACACCAAATTTAACACACCTGCTCCCCATTCACACCTGAGACCTTGTAACATTAATGAGTTACATGACACTGGGAGGAAAAATGGCTAATTGTACCCAATTTGGACATTTTCACTTAGGGGTGTACTCACTTTTGTTGCCAGAAGTTTAGACATTAATGGCTGTGTGTTGAGTCATTTCTTCAGTTTTGTCACATTAAAAAAAAGATATAATAAAAGGTGCTTTTACTAGGGAAAGGCATGCATCCTATACCCTGCTTTGCAGAGACACAGGATCCATTCCTTCCCTACTAATAGAACGTCCAGTGCCTTGTTTACATAGGCAGATCGCCATTCTGCCTCTCTGCCTAATGATCGGCAGGTGCCGGCAGGCATCGAGTCTGCAGTGCATGTATATCAGCTCCCGCTGTGTGTAATCACATTGGGAACGGGCCGCTGGTTGCATATATGCAACCCCAAGGATAAGGACCCACTTCCATGAGGCCACATATATGTGTACAGTTGGCGGGAAAGAGATAATTTACCTTCTAAGTTTTTTATTAAGGCTTACAGCATAAGGATTTAAAACTGTTATTGTTTATTGAGAGAGTAAAGGTCCTCTTTAACACTTTCCCACCCAGCCTATAGTAAAGTGATGGCAGGGTGGGACATTTGCCGTGCTGGGTAGACATCATATGACAATCATCCCAGAACACGCCACGGGTCCTGCTGCAGACTGATCTGTCACTTGCTGTGTCCACAGGGCACAGCAGATGGCAGATTAGTGTACCGGCCTGCTGCCGGTACCATGGGACCACTGTGACATATCACAGCAGATCACATGACAATTACACACATTGGATGGTTTCTATTCATGCCATTCATTGTGTACTATTGTGTTGATGTCTGTGATTGATCACATGGTACAGACAGGGTCAATCACAGCTAATCACAATAGTAAACACTAAATTAATACATTTCATTCAGAAAAAAATGTTTGCTTATAACAGTGAAATTCACAGTTCTAAGCAATCATGGTGTGTAAAAAAACATGGTGCGTAGTAAAAAAAAAAAAAAAAAAAGAAAAATCCTGATGCCTCTTCAGAGAAGTACAGTGTTACTGTGTTAAACACTGTAGTGCTCTGGTCACAGTATGTTAAAAATAAAATAAGAAACTGTATTTAAAAAATTGAAAATTGACAGTACAATTTTAATTTTTTTGTACTGTCACCAGTCAGTGTCCCTGATCACCACCACACCGTTATATGATGACGCTGTACTGCACTGGTGGCAGTATGTAAAAAATAAAAATTGTGAAAAAAAAAGTTTTTATTTAATTTCCTAATTTTCCAAAAAATGCCTCTTACTAAATACCACATTTTCCACAAATGGGTAATTTGGGGGATATTTGTACTGTCCTGGCATTTTCGGGCCTCAAGATAAAAAGATAGTCCGTCAGTTTACATAGGTTGGACTTGATGGACTTGTGTCTTTTTTCAACCTCACTTACTATGTAACTATGTAGTACATCAGGACTGATTAATTTTTAGATAAACTGTATATACTATAGTTTGTGGACTTACTATGTAATATAACTTTCCTACAGACTAAATAATATACACTGATTTGGATTATTTTCACCAAAGAAATGTAGCAGTATACATTTTGGCCTACATTTATGAAGAAAGATTATTTATTTGCAAAATGTTATAACAGAAACAAAGAAAATCAGGTTTGTTTGTTTTTTTGGTCTTTTTTCATTTATTTAGCAAAAAATAAAAACCCCACTGGTGATTAAATACCACCAAGCTCTATCGGTCTAAAAAAAAAAAAAAAAAAAAGATACAAATTTCATATGGGTACAGCACTGCATGACTGCACATTGTCATTTAAAGAGTGACAACCCGAAAGCTGAAAATTGGCCTGGGCAGGGAGGGGGTGAAAGTGCCCAATATTGAAGTTATTAAAGACAGGGATAGCCCTTATAGCATTACAGGAAGATAGATAACAATGACAGCCTTTGGGCCTGTGCTAATGGGCAAATTCAGCTTGCTTTTGACATCAGTTTGAGATGCTTAAGAGATAATTCATACATCACTAACAAGTGCATTTGATCTGCTTCAAGCTGCTTTCTATAGACTTGTATGGGGAGAGTTACAATCTCTGAACAAAAGCTCCCTTGGACACAGGACCTAAATTTTTTTCTCACTAAATGTGTACTTTAACTGATGATTCCTCAAAGCATCCACCTATGCCAGGGCTGGACAAATCCCAGGAGCAAGGTAGCAATGCATGCTAGAACATTATGACATTACCATGCAAGGGCCCCTGCAATTTGTTTTTTGTCCGTTTACTAACGCTTTAAAATTGTATATATATAGGTTGTAAATTAATATTACAACCTAGATAAAGGAAGGCCCGTAGACGTGGTGTATTTGACAAGCATTTGACATAATTTCCCCATAAACAATTACTGTACAAAGTAAGGTCCGTTGGCATGGACCATGTGAGTACATGGATTGAAAACTGGCTACAAGGGCAAGTTCAGAGGGTGGTGATAAATGGGGAGTACTCGGAATGGTCAGGGGTGGGGTCCCCCAGGGTGAAAAAGGACCCGGAGATGATAGGCTCAGCAATGGCATGCAATGCCAAGCTGCTGCTAACAAAGCAAACAGAATATTGGCATGCATTAAAAAGGGCATCAACTCCAGGGATAAAATGATAATTCTCCCACTCTACAAGACTCTGGTCCAGCCGCACCTGGAGTATGCTGTCCAGTTCTGGGCACCAGTCCTCAGGAAGGATGTACTGGAAATGGAGCGAGTACAAAGAAGGGCAACAAAGCTAATAAAGGGTCTGGAGGATATTAATTATGAGGAAAGGTTGCAAGCACTGAACTTATTCTCTCTGGAGAAGAGACGCTTGAGAGGGGATATGATTTCAATTTACAGACACTGTACTGGTGACCCAACAATAGGGATAAAACTTTTTCGTAGAAGGGAGTTTAATAAGACACGTGACCACTCACTAAAATTAGAAGAAAAGAGGTTTAACCTTAAACTACGTAGAGGGTTCTTTACTGTAAGAGCGTCAAGGATGTGGAATTCCCTTCCACAGGCTGTGGTATCAGCGAGGAGCATCGATAGTTTAAAAAAACTATTAGATAAGCACCTGAACGACCACAACATACAGGAATATACAATGTAATACTGACACATAATCACACACATAGGTTGGACTTAATGGACTTGTGTCTTTTTTCAACCTCACCTACTATGTAATTAGGTAATTAAACATAACCATTCTTACTCTGCCTGGAATTCTCCTCTCATGCTCATAATTGACTTGATGCTTTTCCCACAAGAGCACAGAGCTTAAGGTAAAATGTAAGCAATCCCCCAGCAATGTCCTTGGCTTTGCCACTGAAATGAGCCATTTATCAGGATTTAACTGTAATTGAAATAGGACTAGTTTACACAGGCATCTGTGGTATGCTTTTGACTTGTGTCTGTAAAGCATTTTTAACCACTTGCCCTCCGGAAGATTTAACCCCCTTTATGACTAGGCCATTTTTTGCCACACGGCAATGCGTTACTTTAACTGATAATTGTGGTCATGCAACGCTGTACACAAATACACCTCTGCAGTTTTTATTTTTTTGCGCTATAACCTAAAAACAGAATGACAATTTTGAAAAATAAAAAAAACAATATTTTTTTCTGCTATAAAACATATTCAATAAAAAATAATAAAAAAAAAACATTTCTTCATAAATTTAGACCAATATGTATTCTACTACATATTTTTAGTAAATAAAAAAACCCCAATAAGCTTATATTAATCGGTTTGCACAAAAGTTATAGCGTCTACAAACTATGGGATATTTTTATTTACCAGTAATGGCGGTGATCAGCGACTTCTAGCACTAACACTAAGTGAAACTTTAGACACTTTTGGGAACCAGTGACATTAATACAGTGATCAGTGCTAACACTGACTGACATTGTACTAATGAAACTGGTTGAGAAGGGGTTAACAGGGGCGATCAGAGAGTTAACTGTGTGCCTAGCCTGCATTTTTCTAAACTGTTGGGGTGATTTTACTAGGGAAAGACATGCATCCTATACCCTGCTTTGCAGAGACACAGGATCCATTCCTTTCCTACCAATAGAACGTCCAGTGCCTTGTTTACAGATCGCCATTCTGCCTCTCTGCCTTATAATCAGCGGGTGCCGGTGGACATCGAGTCTGCAGTGCATGTATATCAGCTCCCGCTGTGTGTAATCACATTGGGAACGGGCCGCTGGTGGCACACATGCACACCCCCCCACCCAGAAGTTTTGGATCACGTACTGGCGCAGCAGTGTCACCTTGCCGCCGTATACATAAATTATATGGTAGGCAAGGTGTCAAAGGTTGTGGAACATTTTCTTTGAATGACATATGGAGCAGTGTGTACCTGTGCTTATTGTTGCTTTGCACCCCATGCAGACTACCGACTACTGACCTCATTAACTTCTATGCTGCCAATACATACAACACTTTCTGCATTCTTACAATTGCAAAAATCTGGAAAGTGATCAAAGCAACCTACCACTATCATGTTGACAGAGGAGTAAAGCTGGGTATACACTAGCAGAATATCATTTGAAATTTTTCATTCTAAGGATATTCTAATCATTAGTGGGTCAAACCAACATTCATTTTTGACCACAGTGACAAGAAAATTCAAATGAGAAAGATGAAACATTTTTCTTGAATGTATGAATTTCTAACAATAAATGTGGTTTTCGTTTGGTAATTTCCATCCATCCACTTTCAAACAACAATCTACTGTTAAAGAGGGAGTCCACCTAAACCGCCAAAAAAAAAAAATATTAAAAGCCAGCAGCTACAAATACTGCAGCTGCTGACTTTTAATAAATGGTCACTTACCTGTCCCAGGGTCCAGCGATGTCGGCAGCCGACGCCGAGAACCCGCTCGGTTCTCGGCAGCTGCCGTCGCCATCCTAGGTGAGGGAATCAGGAAGTGAAGCGTTGCGGCTTCACTTCCCGGTTCCCTACTGTGCATGCGCAAATTGCGCTGCGCATCGTAACTAGTCCCTGCTATCTCCTGGGAGCTGTGTGTTTTCCAGGAGACAGTGCGGAGGGACAGGAAGAGGCATAGACTCCCATGGGAGTCTATGCCGGAAGTGGGTGCAAATACCTGTCTTAGACAGGTATCTGCACCCCCCTGAAAGGTGCCAAATGTGACACCTGAGGGGGGGAAGGTTCCGAAAAGCGGAAGTTCCATTTTTGTGTGGAACTCCGCTTTAAGAGAATTTTTGTACAAATTTTCATTAAAAGTTCTACTAGTGTATACCCAGCATTAGAGAGATGACCTTATAAATCTGTTGCTCCACCATTGTCCAATCACAGGCTGGGTGGGTGACCTTGCTATATTTCCTAACAGCAGTGAAGAGGTATTAGGCCAGCAACCTAACTGACCACACATAATTATTAATCTTTAGGGAATATATATATGTATATATATATATATATATATATATATATATATATATATATATATATATATATATATATATATATATATATATATATATGCAATAAATCATAAATCATAACAGGTGCCAAGTCTCTGATTCCTTATTGCAGCAGCGCTATGTGTCAGATGTTAGGACACATTTACATTAGACCAGTGTTAAAGATGTTTAGGAAAGTTCAAAAAAGGCTGCAGTCTGTGGATGTGAGGAGTTCCTTTCACCAAGAGTAATCACCGCGTGAAGGGGTGTCCCCCAGTGAGATTGCACTCACCACAATTCTAGCAATCATGAGCCTTTATAAAGTTGTCAGCTTCACGTCTCCTCTAGCCAACCACCAGATGCCGCTAGCACTCTCGGTTATTGTTATGTCCACATTCTGCACAATTAAACATGTTTTGCCGATGAGAATCTTCTTCTGGTGGCAAAGATGTCTTATTTGAGGAGCAGTTCTCTCCAAAGGTAATTCTCTGATTACTGAGATCTACTGAAGGATATCTCATCAGTCATAATGTGCTGATTAAGATCTCTTTTGGAAATTCTGCAATTACAGATGGATAACTGTCTCCATGTGTTCATCTCCCTATATATATATATATATATATATATATATATATATATATATATATATATATATATATATATATATATATATATATATATATAGTGGGGACAGAAAGTATTCAGACCCCCTTACATTTTTCACTCATTCTTATATTGCAGCCATTGACTAAAATCATTTAAATTCATTTTTTCTCCTCATTAATGTACACACAGCACCCCATATTGACAGAAAAACACAGGATTGTTGACATTTTTGCAGATTTATTAAAAAAAAAAACTGAAATATCACATGGTCCTAAGTATTCAGACCCTTTGCTGTGACACTCATATTTAGGCTGGGTTCACACTGGTCCGACAAACGCTCCGACATTGGGAGCTCATGTCGCATGACGTGTGAAATGTAATGTTTCCCTATGGGAGCCGTCCTAACTGGTCCGACACAAGTCGTTCCGACTTTAGAAATGCTCCCTGTACTACTTTGGTCCGACTTTGATCCTACTTCAGCCTATTGACTATCATTGAAGTCGGATCAAAGTCGGATTGCCGTCTTGCATGATCCGACTTCGGCACGCGACTTGTGCTCAGATGATCTTGAGGGGGAACTCCGCGCCAAATTTTAAATAAAAATCCGGCATGGGTTCCCCCTCCAAGAGCATACCAGGCCCTTAGGTCTGGTATGGATCTAAGGGGAACCCCTACGCCAAAAAATCGGCGTGGGGTCCCCCCTAAAATCCATACCAGACCCTTATCCGAGCACGCAGCCCAGCCGGTCAGGAATGGGGGTGGGGACGAGCTGGCGGCCCCCCCCTCCTGGACCGTACCAGGCCGCATGCCCTCAACATGGGGGGGTGCTTTGGGGCATGGGGGGCGCAGTGTGGCCCCCCACCCCAAAGCACCTTGTCCCCATGTTGATGAGGACAAGGGCCTCTTCCCGACAACCCTGGCCGTTGGTTGTCGGGGTCTGCGGGCGGGGGGCTTATCGGAATCCGGGAGCCCCCTTTAATAAGGGGGCCCCCAGATCCCGGCCCCCCACCCTATGTGAATTGAGTATGGGGTACATGGTACCCCTACTCATTCACCTAGGGAAAAAGTGTCAATTTAAAAAAAAAAACACTACACAGATTTTTAAAGTATTTTATTAGACAGCTCCGGGGGTCTTCTTCCGACTTCGGGGGTCTCTCCGGTTCTTCTCCGCGCTCTCCGGGTCTTCTGCCGGGCTCCTCCGCTCTCTTCTGCTCTTTTGCCGCTCTTTTGCTTAAGCAGAGGAGTCCGGTCTTCAGTCTTCCGTCTTCTGCCCTCTTCTCTTCTCCTGATGTTGACACGACGCTCTCTCCGGCTAGAATGCTCTCTGTGCGCTCTGCTCTGACTTATATAGGCGGTGACCCCGCCCCCTTATCCCGTCACAGTCCCTGGGCATGCTGGGGCTGTGACGTTTTAGGGGGCGTGGTCATCACCCGATGACCACGCCCCCCGTATGCCGTCATAGTCCCAGCATGCCCAGGGACTGTGACGGGATAAGGGGGCGGGGTCACCGCCTATATAAGTCAGAGCAGAGCGCACAGAGAGCATTCTAGCCGGAGAGAGCGTCGTGTCAACATCAGGAGAAGAGAAGAGGGCAGAAGACGGAAGACTGAAGACCGGACTCCTCTGCTTAAGCAAAAGAGCGGCAAAAGAGCAGAAGAGAGCGGAGGAGCCCGGCAGAAGACCCGGAGAGCGCGGAGAAGAACCGGAGAGACCCCCGAAGTCGGAAGAAGACCCCCGGAGCTGTCTAATAAAATACTTTAAAAATCTGTGTAGTGTTTTTTTTTTTAAATTGACACTTTTTCCCTAGGTGAATGAGTAGGGGTACCATGTACCCCATACTCAATTCACATAGGGTGGGGGGCCGGGATCTGGGGGCCCCCTTATTAAAGGGGGCTCCCGGATTCCGATAAGCCCCCCGCCCGCAGACCCCGACAACCAACGGCCAGGGTTGTCGGGAAGAGGCCCTTGTCCTCATCAACATGGGGACAAGGTGCTTTGGGGTGGGGGGGCCGCAGCGCGCCCCCCTCCCCCAAGGCAACAACCCCCCATGTTGAGGGCATGCGGCCTGGTACGGTTCAGGAGGGGGGGGGCGCTCGCCCGTCCCCACCCCCATTCCTGTCCGGCCGGGCTGCGTGCTCGGATAAGGGTCTGGTATGGATTGGGGGGGACCCCCCACGCCGTTTTTTCGGCGTAGGGGGTTCCCCTCAAGGTCCATACCAGACCCAAGGGCCTGGTATGCTCTTGGAGGGGGAACCCATGCCGGATTTTTATTTAAATTTGGCGCGGAGTTCCCCCTAAAGATTCATACCAAACACAGTGTCGGGCATTGGCGGGGATCCAAGTCGGATCCCCGTTCATTGAAAGTCGGACACATGCCGGCTTCATGTCGCAGGGCAAAGTCGGATCCAAAGTAGGACGGCTGTCGTGTCGCACCAGTGTGAACCCAGCCTTAAACTAAGGTGCTGTCCATTTCCTCTGATCATCCTTGAGATGGTTCTACACCTGCATTTGAGTCCAGCTGTGTTTGATTATACTGATTGGACTTGATTAGGAAAGCCACACACCTGTCTATATAAGACCTTACAGCTCACAGTGCATGTCAGAGCAAATGAGAATCATGAGGTCAAAGGAACTGCCTGAAGAACTCAGAGACAGATTTGTGGCAAGGCACAGATATGGCCAAGGTTACAAAAAATTTCTGCTGCACTTAAGGTTCCTAAGAGCACAGTGGCCTCCATAATCCTTAAATGGAAGACGTTTGGGACAACCAGAACATTTTCTAGAGCTGGCCGTCCGGCCAAACTGAGCTATCGGGGGAGAAGAGCCTTGGTGAGAGAGGTAAAGAAGAACCCAAAGATCACTGTGGGTGAGCTCCAGAGATGCAGTCAGGAGATGGGAGAAAGTTGTAGAAAGTCAACCATCACTGCAGCCCTCCACCAGTCGGGGCTTTATGGCAGAGCGACCTGACGGAAGCTTCTCCTCAGTGCAAGACACATGAAAGCCCGCATGGAGTTTGCTAAAAAAAACACCTGAAGGACTCCAAGATGGTGAGAAATAAGATTCTCTGGTCTGATGAAACCAAGATAGAACTTTTTGGCCTTAATTCTAAGCGGTATGTGTGGAGAAAACCAGGCACTGCTCATCACCAGTCCAATACAGTCCCTCTAGTGAAGCATGGTGGTGGACGACTGGTTGCAATCGAGGGAAAGATGAATGTGGCCAAGTACAGGGAAATCCTGGACGAAAACCTTCTCCAGAATGCTCAGGACCTCAGACTGGGCTAAAAGTTTACCTTCCAACAAGACAATGACCCTAAGCACACAGCAAAAATAACGAAGGAGTGGCTTCACAACAACTCTGTGACAGTTTTTGAATGGCCCAGCCAGAGCCCCGACTTAAACCCAATTGAGCATCTCTGGAGAGACCTAAAAATGGCTGTCCACCAACATTTACCATCCAACCTGACAGGACTGGAGAGGATCTGCAAGGAGGAATGGCAGAGGATCCCCAAATCCATAAGTAATAAACTTGTTGCATCTTTCCCAAAAAGACTCATGGCTGTATTAGATCAAAAGGGTGCTTTTACTAAATACTGAGCAAAGGGTCTGAATACTTAGGACCATGTGATATTTCAGTTTTTCTTTTTTAATAAATCTGCAAAAATGGCAACAATTCTGTGTTTTTCTGTCAATATGGGGTGCTGTGTGTACATTAATGAGGAAAAAAAATGAACTTGAAAGATTTTAGCAAATATATATATATATATAATATAATATATGCAATACCTTTGTGTGGCTAACTAAACATATTCTGAGATGCAAGCTTTGGTTTTATTAAATGAGACTGCATTTATTTTACCAAGACCATAAACAAAGTGTTGGTGCAAATGCTCTTTTTTTTACTTTAAATAATGGTCTTTCTGTAGCACATACACATTGAACAGTACAGTTGTACAACATATGAGCACTATTTCTATTACATACCCTGAGGGCTGGTTCACACTGCTGCGATGCGGGAACCCTGCAAATCCACTGCGGGTCCCGCATCGCATTTTTCCCATTGGCAATTCACACTGCCCTATGCGGACTGCTGGGAGTGTCAATTTAAAGTTAATGACACCCCCAAATCAGTTCGCATATCGCAGTGCAATCTGCAAATTCAGACAGGAATCAGATCGCATGGTTGTGAACCAAAAGAAGGGTCCTGTGCGTGTTTGGTCCGAATGCGATGCAAATTCAGCCATACTATCTGTATGGCTGAATTTGCATTGCACGAACATCGCATGTGATTTGCACTGCAGTGCAAATCACATGCGATCTCACACCACACAGCAGTGTGAACTGGCCCTGAAAGTCAATTAATTCTGTTTTACATAAGGGGCATCATCCATATTAGCTATGCAGCTTCACTGCTGGTCCTGGCAAAATATAACACAAATTTCTAATCAGCCAATCACATGGCAGCAACTCAATGCATTTAGGCATCTGGACATGATGAAGACGACTTGCTGAAGTTCAAACCGAGCATCAGAATGGGGAAGAAAGGGGATTTAATTGACTTTGAACATGGCATGTTGTTGTTGTTGGTGCCAACAACAACTTGACACGTTCAAAGTCACTTAAATACCCTCTGAGTATTTCAAAAACGGCTGATCTGCTTTAATTTTCCCACACAACCTTCTCTAGGATTTACAGAGAATGGTCCAAAAAAGAGAAAATATTCAGTGTGGGGTAGTTGTGTGGACGAAAACGCCTTTTTGATGTCAGAGGAGAATGGGCAGACTGGTACCAGATGATAGAAAGGCAACAGTAACTAAAAAAAACAAACACTCGTTACATCCAAGGTATGCAGAATACCATCTCTGAATGCACAACACATCAAACCTTGAAGTAGATGGGCTACACCAGCAGAAGACCACACCAGGTGCCACTCCTGTCAGCTAAGAACAGGAAACTGAGGCTACAATTCTCACTGGCTCGCCAAAATTGTACAATAGAAGATTGGAAAAACGTTGCCTGGTCTGATGAGTCTTGATTTCAGCTGTGAAAATCAGATGGTAGGGTCAGAATTTGGCATAAACATGAAAGCATGGATCCATCCTGCTTTGTATCAACGGTTTGGGCTGATTGTGTAATGGTGTGGGGGATATTTGCTTGCCACACTTTGGGCCCCTTAGTACCAATTGAGCATTGTTTAAACGCCACGTCCTACCTGAGATTGTTGCTGACCATGTCCATCCCTTTATGACTACAGTGTACTCATCTTCTGATGGCTCCTTCCAGCAGGATAATGCACCATGTCACAAAGCTCAAATCTTCTCAAACTGATTTCTTGACCATGACAATGAGGTCACCGTACTCCAATGGCCTCCACGGTCACCAGATCTCAATCCAATAGAGCACCTTTGGGATATGGTGGAATGAGAGATTTGCATCATGGATGTGCAGCCCGCAAACCTGCAGCAACTGTGTGATGCTATCATGTCAATATGAACCAAAATCTCTGAGGAATGTTTCCAACACCTTGTTGAATCAATGCCATGAAGTATTAAGGCAGTTCCGAAGGCAAAAGGGGGTCCAACCCGGTATTGTACCTAATAAAGTGGCTGGTGAGTATATATTAGAAATCGGCCTAATGTTTTTTGCATAGGGTAAAAAGCACGTTGCCACCCAGTGGGCTTTTTCAGTATACTCATAGAAGCTCTGTTTATTTCATATACCCTACTGACTCAGTGAAGCAGCCAGTTCAGCCAGACAGAAATGTCACAGCGATTCTCAAGGATGAGATGAGACACCACTCCATCCGGCTTCACTCCGACACGCAAATAGGAAGATAATGCAATTCAGTTTGGGTTATGAATGACAATTACATGCAAAGCATATCAAGTTACTTAAATAGCCCAGGAAAATGTAGCTGGAAAAGCATTCAGCTTCTTGGTAGGTCTCCCGAGGTTGTACTGTGTAATCTTTATCCACTGCGCCATTCACTCCCCATTCAGAACTAATTATTTGCGTTCTAACAGGTCACATGACACAAGTTCATTTAGAAAGCAATACGATCTCTCGCAAAGCTTTTCTTAAAAACCTGCAGTGATAAATCTCAATTAAAGGTTACAGCAAGCGCCAGCTCTGAAATGGCACACTGAAAGCCTTCAGGCATTAACAGAAAAAAAATATGAAGATACAGGAGAGACAACCAGAAGCAACGACATCTAAGCTGCCACATAAATGCTAGAATGGAATCACTGTTCAATAGCGGACTCTACAGACACAATTGGATCCTACGAAAGTATGGCAGTATTTTTTTTATATAGATCTCTTAAAACAAAATCAAAGCACACGGTGAAGCCGTTTAGGGTTCATTCCTGCCCTTTGTTGTAAAATGTGCAGTATGGTTGATCCTTGCTTCTATTTGAATCACAAATTTACTGCCCCAGTCTTTCAAGCAAATTGCATTAGGCCTGGTTCACACCTATGCAGGTTGCAGTTGATACATATTCCAGGTATATTTTGTGTTTTTTAACCGCTTGCCGAACAGCTGCCGCAGTTGTACTCCAGCAACATGGCTCGGCTGCGCGAATTGCTGTCATGTTACGTCGCTTCTATTTGTGGCCACTAGGGGCGCTCACCCCCGGAGCCGATGCGAGTGCCTGGCAGTCGTGATGACCGCCGGGCTCCCGCGATTGCTCCTGACACGGTGAGACCCGGGATCTCTGTGTGTAAACACAGAGATCCCGCTTCTCTGAGGGGAGAAGAGACAGATCGTGTATGCATACAAAGTATGAACACTGATCTATCTCTTCCCTTAGCAAGTCCCATCCCCCCTTCAGTTATAACACGTAGCGGGGAACACAGTTAACCCCTTGATCGCCCCCTAGTGTTAACTCCTTCACTGCCAGTGACATTTATACAGTAATCAGTGCATTTTTATAGCACTGATCGCTGTATAAATGACAATGGTCCCAAAAATGTGTCAAAATTGTCCAATGTGTCTGTCATAATGTCGCAGTCACGATAAAAATCGCAGATCACCGTCATTACTATTAAAAAAATAATAATAATAAAAATGCTATAAATCTATCCCCTATTTTGTAGACGCTATAACTTTTGCGCAAACCAATCAATATACTCTTATTGAGATTTTTATTACCAAAAATATGTAGAAGAATACATATCGGCCTAAACTGAGAAAAAATTTGCTTCTTTTAAAAAAAAAGGGGGATATATATTATAGCACAAAGTACAAAATATTGTGTTTTTTTCAAAATTGTCGTTTTTTTTTGTTTATAGCGCAAAAAATAAAAACCGCAGAGATGTTTAAATACCACCAAAAGAAAGCTCTATTTGTGTGAAAAAAAGGACTACAATTTTGTTTGGGTACAGCATCGCACGATTGCGAAATTGTCAGTTAAAGCGATGCAGTGTCGAATCGCAAAAAATGGCCTGGTCATTCAGCAGCCAAGTCTTCCGGGGCTGAAGCGGTTAATACACGTTTTTGATCTATTGAAGTCTATGGAACCAAAAACACAACCTGCTGGTCCCTGGCCCTTTCCATAAAATGCACAGATGTGAACATGACCCATAGGAAACCATGTTAAATGAACTGTAGTCTGTTTCTGCAAGACTTAAAACGCACTAAAAAATCCATAGGTGTGAACCAGGTCTTAAACAAAGGATGCACTACACTACATCTGTTATCTGCCTATCTATAACCAGATTTTGTTTATAATAAAATAAAAGCAAAGAATATAAACATAAATGTTATAACCTATGTAAACCAGTTAAAGTGGAACTAAACCCATCGATTTAACAGTTTCAAAAAAGAGTTACATTCTTGGCACATGCAACATGCATGTAACTGTCACCTTTCTTCCTGGATCCTGGAGAGGAGAGACTGTCCCAGCTGTGTACACAGGTCCTGCATGTGCCCGGTTTGCCTGCCATCTGCCACGCTACATAGAGGGATACTTCGTAACCCACTGTTCATCTGGCCCCTGGTTTATATACGAGCCTGTTGAGCTTGCTATCTGGTAAGCGTGCATTTTTTAGTGGTGGAGGATCACTGTGAGGGGTGTTTTTCCATTTCCTACCTTTCCACACTGATCCCTATGAAGAGCTATCAGGGGACTCTTCTCATCTCCCTAGAAGATTTTCTGATTGTCTGATCTATGGACTTTGCTGCTTACAAATTTATCATCACTATATGTTTGGTTTTCACTATTGATTTATATGCACTTGATATTAGTCATATAATATTTTGAATTTTATGCCATTTATCTTTTTGTCATTTTCTGTTTATGACCTCATGTATATATTTATATTCATATTTGGTGTTTTCTCACATTCACTTTATCAAAATTATTGAGGGTATAGCGCAGTTTTTTCTTTGCTTTTCCTAACTGTCACATTGGTTGTGCTCTCAACCAAACTGTCAAACCATTAAATGGCTGGTGTCATACTGATCACATGTGCAGCATCATGGCGGTCAAAGATCAAAGGCCAAGATGGCAGCTTCCTTGGCTGAAACCGATAGGAGAATTTAGTTCCACTTTAACCACTGAGTTAAAATGTAAAGTAAATGCAGGGGCCATTTCACTTTATATGATTTCTGGGTTATTTATGTTACTCAAATGCAAAGCATAGTGGTTTTGTTCAGTATGTCTTTGCTTACCATGGTCTGGACTAAAATAATAAAGAGTGCAAAAATATTTTTGATGTATATACTGTAAATTTGTCTTTACCTTGTGTTCTAAAAAGCCTGTTATGTGCAGAGGTCAGTAGCTGAAACTGAAATTTACACAGACAACTGAATGACTCAGAGAAGTGATTCTACATCCAAAGGTTCAGTCACAAGACCATGCCTGAGAGGAAGCTACTTTTGCATTGCTGTCTCAAACCTCTGACATAGCTTGGTGAGAATGGCAAAACTGGAAAGGTGTTGAATGACACATTGGGGGTTATTTACGAAAGGCAAATCCACTTTGCACTACAAGTGCATTTGGAAGTGCAGTCGCTCTAAATCTCAGGGGAAGATCTGAAATGAGTGGAAGCTCTGCCAATTTTATCATCCAATCATGTGCAAGCTAAAATGCTGCTTTTTATTTTCCTTGCATGTCCCCCTCGGATCTACAGCGACTTCACTTCCAAGTGCACTTTCAGTGCAAAGTAGATTTTCCTTTAGTAAATAACCCCCATTGTCCCTATATCCCCCCTGCATAGTGGAAGGACATCAGGAGAATGAATACTGCAAATCCTTAAAACTTATATTTTAGAACTTCTTAAGAAGTATTCGATTTTCACTCTGAAAGTTGGGTGTCTGGTGTTTGAATTATATAAGCAGGCTATTAACTTATATTGGACTTACACTAAGAAACATGACGTTTGATACCCTTGATAGCCATGGTATAGCCCCTTTTCCTTCAACACTGCCATATCTCCCTGTATAAAAACTTCAGATACTAAGAGGCAGAACACCCTTTTAGAAGGCTCTTGCCAAAACAAGTATGTTGTGCCGTCTTTGTTCTGTGTGCTTTTCCCTAGCTCCCCCACAAACCCAAAACATTACCTGTAAATCCTGCCTGACAGTGCAGGTTTTTCTACTTTCTTAGATGTGGTGACAATGCTAGCCCACACCATCTAAAATCAATGTAGCATTATAATAATCACATTGGATGTGCACGGAAAGACTACAACACAACTATGCCAACACAGCAAGGGCAGCATGCAGGTGTTAATAGACCTGCCCACCACCAGGTCTGTTTGGCAGAGTGAGGAATGCTGGGGACATTGAAAAACTATTATTTTGGCAAACTTTAACAACCACAAAGTGCACTTTTTTTTACAAAATGACTTCGGAAATCGGCTAAACTTTACATTTGAGAATAACTTGGCAAATTGTAGCCAATAGCTTTAGACGTACTTTTAATGTTCAGA
Source organism: Lithobates clamitans (assembly GCA_037952925.1). Lineage (NCBI taxonomy): Eukaryota > Metazoa > Chordata > Amphibia > Anura > Ranidae > Lithobates > Lithobates clamitans. The sequence continues at coordinate 4,935,592 of JBBGZY010000757.1, read as the reverse complement.
TCTAAAACAGAGCAAAAGAGGGAAAAATCCAACTGTTCACAGAACAAAAACAGGGACATTTCCAGAGAAAATGCATTCCAGATTATGCAGCATTCTGTGACACTACTATGAGCAAATTCAATTTCAGGTCTCTTTTGTTCTATACATTTACATGTCCTTGACCATTTCCTTCTCTTGTTTCAATCTTTCTGTTCTGCACACATCAGGACACATAAGAATATTGGCAGAGGGAAACACAATTTAATTTGACTGAGGTAAGCAGTGACTGAGGCCCAGAAGCAAAAACATTATACACAAACGAGGGACTGCAATGGTACTGTCAGTACTGTCATTATGTTACATAAGGGAAAGCCAACCTGGAGGACATTGAAGAAAATTACTGTGCTGGATCCCCGCTGTCTTAGGCAGGTGATTATAAATTCTACTGCACACTGTGAAATGAAGAGCAGCTATGGAAGACCACAAAACAGTGTAGAAAAAGGAACCTATCACCAGTATACAGCAGCTATTTTAGGGTCCAGAGGTCAGAAATGTCTAACTCACAGAGTGCATGGATCAAGAGCAAGTAAGACACAAAGTACGGAGTCAGGAGTGCATATTGCCCAGAGGGCAGGGGTCAGTGTGTAACACACAGAATGCTGGGCTCAGGAGTAAGCAACGTAAAGTATGCAGGAGTGAGTATTAGAGTACAGGAGTAAGAAGTGCATATCGCACAGAGGTCAGGACTCTAAAAACACAGAGTGTGGAGGTCAAAAGTGCATAAAACACAAAGTACAGCGGTCGTGAGTGGGTACTGCAGAGCGTGCAGGGATCAGGAGTAAGTAACTCACAGGCCAGTGCACAGAGTACAGCCAAAAGTTATTTCCTCCTCCAAGTACAAATCCTCACAAGCCCAAATCCCCCCAGCACAGATCTCTGCTAAAAGCTCCAAATTGCTCCTAGGACAAATCAAATTTCCCCCCACAGCCCTTAATCTTCCCCCCAGTACAGAATACCCCCTTTCCCAAGCACACCCCTCAGTACAGACTCCCCAAGTCCATCCCACAGTACAGACCCCCCAAAGCCAACCCCACAATACAGATCCATTCAAGTCCACTCCCCAGTACAGACCCCCTGCCCCCAGCACAGTACACACCTCCCACACCTTCCCCTCAAACACAGTGGGAAAATAATTATTGGATCCCCTGCAGATTTTGTAAGTTTGCTCACTTAAAAAGAAATGAAGAGTCTATAATTTTTATCATAGGCGTATTTTAAATGATAGAAAAAGAATATCAACCAAAAATACGGAAAAAACACAATGCAAATGTTAAAAACTGAGTTTCAGTTCAGTGAGTAAAATAAGTATTTGATCCCCAAGCAAAACATGACTTAGTACTTGGTGGAGAAACCCTTGTTGGCAATCACAGAGGTAAGACGTTTCTTGCAGTTGGTTACCAGGTTTGCGCACATCTCAGGAGGGATTTTGGTCCACTTATTTCTACAGATCTTCTCAAAATCCTTAAGGTTTCTTAGCTGTCGCTTGGCAACTCAAAGTTTCAGCTCCCTCCATAAATTTTCTATAGGATAAGGGTCTGGAAACTGGCTAGGCCACTCCATGACGTTAATGTGCTTCTTCTTGAGCCACTCCTTTGTTGCCTTGGTGGCAGAGGGAAGAAGGTTCTCATCCAAGATTTTCCAATACAAGGTCCCATCTATTGGCCTCTTATTGCAGCAAAGTTGGCGTAATTCTTTAGCTGAGAAACAGCCCCAAAGCATAATGTTCCTGCCTCTGTGCTTGACTGTAGGGATGGTGTTCTTAGGGTCATAGTCAGCATGTTTCTTCCTCCAAACATGGGGAGCCCCCCTCCTTAAGAAGGCACATGTACAGTCATGCCAATGAACATCTAAATGATTCAGAGAAGGATTGGGAGAAAGTGCTGTGGTCGAGTGAGACCAAACTTGAGCTCTGCGGCATTAACTCGACTCGCCGTGTTTGAAGGAAGAAAAATGCTGACTATGACCTTCTTTCCTCAGCCAAAACACTGAAGATGGGTCATAGATGGGTCTTTTAGCATGACAATTACCCAAAACATCCTGCCAAGGCAACAAAGGAGTGGCTCAAGAAAAGCACATTAAGGTCATGGAGTAGACTAGTCAGTGGCGGGAGCTGAAACTTCAAGTTGCCAAGAGACAGCCAAGAAACCTTAAGAATTTAGAGAACTGTAAAGTGGACCAAAATCCCTCCTGAGATGTGTGCAAACCTGGTAACCAACCACAAGAAACGTCTTACCTCTGTGCTTGCCAACAAGGGTTTCTCCACCAAGTACTAAGCCATGCTTTGCTTGGGGATCAAATACTTATTTTACTCACTGAACTGCAACTCAAACTTATAACATTTGTATCATGTGTTTTTTCTGGATTTTTGGTTGATATTCTGTTATTTAAAATACACCAATGATAAAAATTGGAGACCATTCATTTCTTTGTAAGTGGGCACAAACTTACAAAATCTGCAGGGGATCAAATAACTATTTACCCCACTGTATATATGTGTGTGTGTGTGTGTGTGTGTGTGTGTGTGTATATACATATATATATATATATATATATATATATATATATATATATATATATATATATATATATATATATATATATATATATATATATATATATACATATATACAAATATACACACACACACACACACACACACATATACAGTAGGGACGGAAAGTATTCAGACCCCCCTAATTTTTCATTCTTTGTTATATTGCAGCCGTTTGCTAAAATCATTGAAAAAGTTCATTTTTTTCCTCATTAATGTACACATAGCACCCCATATTGACAGAAAAACACAGAATTGTTGACATTTTTGCAGATTTATTAAAAAAAAGAAAAACTGAAATATCACATGGTCCTATGTATTCAGACTCTTTGCTGTGACACTCATATATTTAACTCAGGTGCTGTTCATTTCTTCTGATCATCCTTGAGATGGTTCTACACCTGCATTTGAGTCCAGCTGTGTTTGATTATACCGATGGGACTTGTTTAGGAAAGCCACACACCTGTCTATATAAGACCTTACAGCTCAAAGTGCATGTCAGAGCAAATGAGAATGATGAGGTCAAAGAAACTGCCTGAAGAGCTCAGAGACAGAATTGTGGCAAGGCACAGATCTGGCCAAGGTTACAAAAAATTTCTGCTGCACTTAAGGTTCCTAAGAGCACAGTGGCCTCCATAATTCTTAAATGGAAGACGTTTGGGACGACCAGAACCCTTCCTAGAGCTGGCCGTCTGCCCAAACTGAGCTACCAGGGGAGAAGAGCCTTGGTGAGAGAGGTAAAGAAGAACCCAAAAATCACTGTGGCTGAGCTCCAGAGATGCAGTCGGGAGATGGGAGAAAGTTGTACAAAGTCAACCATCACTGCAGCCCTCCAGTCAGGGCTTTATGGTAGAGTGGCCCGACGGAAGCCTCTCATCAGTGCAAGACACATGAAAGCCCACATGGAGTTTGCTAAAAAAACACCTGAATTACTCCAAGATGGTGAGAAATAAGATTCTCTGGTCTGATGAGACCAAGATAGAACTTTTTGGCCTTAATTCTAAGCGGTATGTGTGGAGAAAACCAGGCACTGCTCATCACCTGTCCAATACAGTCCCAACAGTGAAGCATGGTGGGGGCAGCATCATGCTGTGGGGGTGTTTTTCAGCTGCAGGGACAGGACGACTGGTTGCAATCGAGGGAAAGATGAATGCGGCCAAGTACAGGGATATCCTAGATGAAAACCTTCTCCAGAGTGCTCAGGACCTCAGACTGTGCCGAAGGTTTACCTTCCAACAAGACAATGACCCTAAGCACACAGCTAAAATAACGAAGGAGTGGCTTCACAACAACTCCTTGACTGTTTTTGAATGGCCCAGCCAGAGCCCTGACTTAAACCCAATTGAGCATCTCTGGAGAGATCTAAAAATGGCTGTCCACCAACGTTTACCATCCAACCTGACAGAACTGGAGAGGATCTGCAAGGAGGAATGGCAGAGGATCGCCAAATCCAGGTGTGATAAACTTGTTGCATCTTTCCCAAAAAGACTCATGGCTGTATTAGATTAAAAGGGTGCTTCTACTAAATACTGAGCAAAGGGTCTGAATACGTAGGACCATGTGATATTTCAGTTTTTCTTTTTTAATAATGAGGAAAAAATGAACTTAAATGATTTTAGCAAATGGCTGCAATATAACAAAGAGTGAAAAATTTAGGGGGGTCTGAATACTTTCCTCCCCCACTGTATATGTATATGTGTATATATATGTATGTGCGTTTTCCTTTCCTTTTGGTAGCCTATCCAAAAAGCCTTTATATCTTTATATTCAATTTAATTGGATAATTATTCCGAGTCAGCAACTCAAAAGAATGAAAGCCAAAGACAGCCAGGCAACTAGCATTTTCAGAATGTGGTTAGAAATGGCACTCCAATACTTATGTCATAACATGTATGCTTTAACTCCTGCATTTTCAGATTTTATCTACTTCAGCTCCCTGGAATTATGTAAAATGTCCAGTGTCTGAAGAGTTTAAAACACGCTCATGGCTGCAGTAGCTCGTATTTATTCTGTCCAGCCGGCTCCTGCCTTTAAAGTTAAAGTCTCTTTAACTGGCAAACATTTTCCGGAGGAGAGCAGGAAGAGGAGCCATTTGAATTAGAATTTAAGAACTTATTCATGAGATAAAATTTTATTAGAATTTTTGAGAAAACAGAAGCTTTATTTGTAAAATATATCTATACAAAAATTCTAAAAATGTAATCCTACTAAAATCATCCTGCTACATCTTAGCAAAATGATGCCAATGTCCCTTTGTCCAGGAAAGGTGCAGTGAAAAATTTGTCAGTTTATTAATTATTGCTTTAAGTAAACAACTCACAGTACCTCCTTATGGCCACAGTAAGAGCCTCTGGTGAACTGGCACAAGGACAAATGACTTCTTGCCGCAGGCCTTTACTTTGGAAGACATTGAGGAACGCGTCACAAGAAGAAATGGACCCTGGGGAGGAAACACAAGAGGAGGATGTGATGATGCATGAGCAGGAAACACTACATTTGGACAAGATGATTTAGAACTCTTTAAAGAGCATTGCGGACATTCTGAATAGTTCATCTCTACACTTGTCCTGTGGCATTATAACACTAAGAAAAATGCACTGTAAACCAGAAGCTCATTAGTCTCTGTCCATCTCACACAAGCCGCCAACACCTCTCTCTTCAGCCGGCAGTGAGAAGGGTACAACGCAATGCTTAGAAAAAAAACAGGACACTGTGGATGTAGAAACATTTAAATATAGTATCCTATTGGAAACCCAAGCTCATCTCAAGGAAAATGTCAGTAACATAGCAAAAGCTATTATACAGAGCAAATTCACTTTGGAGGCCATGCGATTAAACTGGTCACAAAGCAAATAATTCACCCAGGCCTAGGTCTTTTTTTCCTACAGTTCGTATGAATAATAGCTTACAATGTATGTAGAGCAAAATATCTTGATTTTTAACTTATGGATAGAATGAGGATGGGTTAGAATCCCTGTAAGGTTTGTATTACTGCCTTTGTCTCTGCTATGGAGATTTACCCTCACCGTTGTCTTTAGTACTGAAAGTGATTGAAAATCCAAAAGATTTAGTTGCCATGGGAACATGGTGGTTAGCGGAAATCTTCCAATGGGTAAAACTGTTCTGGTAATAACTGGCTAAGGAATATCTTCTTTTAGTTACTTTTGCGGTGTCTCTCGGACATGAAGTGAAGAGTAAGCTCCGTGATGGGACACAGATAGGGAATCCTAGCTAGGAATAAGCTTGTGTTAGGTCCAAACCCAGAAGTTATCAGTCATTGCTGGGACAGTGAGTTGTGGGTAGGAGATTCTCTGCCCTGCATCTGTGTGTATGTAGAGAGTCAGGGATGCTCAGGACATCATTGAACTAATATGGCTCTTAACACCCAGCACTTTCTTACAGGAGGCCAATTGTGAAAAAGTCAGGGAATATACTTGTCAAACTGCATTAACAGGTTTTCTGAAATATTAAAAATTCAGACATATGAGGTGATAAAAGTTGTGGTACCTTTTACTTATAATAAACAGGTGAGGTGTGGAATGCTAATGTCAGTTATATAGTGTATATCTGCCTGACTTGGAGATGCATACCAATCACACATTTGCAATTGTGATCATTCAGTATGTAAATGTGCAGCTTATTATACACCAATGGCAAATGTTTACTTGCATGATTTCTATCCAAAGAGATTTAGCATGCAAAGCAAACAAAATTATAGTCTTCAGCTTGAGATAAACCCTACTCAGTAATGAGACTGCACAATTTCATATTATGGCCAAAGTTTCAAGCACTTTAATAAATAAGACACAGTTAAAGGGAAACCAAGAGAAACATGTAGACTGCCGTTGCTAACTTCTGAAACTGTCACGTTTAGCTAATGGCTGACCTGGAAAAAGAGTAAAGATAAGGAGTTCTTATATCATACTAACTTGCTAGTTTAAATCAGTGGTTATGAATTAAAGCCAGGGGATCAGCATGGCATCCATACAAATAACATTTCCAGCAGATACTCATCATTAGAAACCAGAATATTTCTCTAGATAGGTTTATTTTAAAGGGAATCTTTTATTTATGCAAAAGAAACACACAAACACAACAATAAATTTGAATTAATCTTACAAAAGGTACAAAAATCAGATCATTAATGAATATGATAAATAAAATTTCACAGTATTGTAGCATATGGATACATCTTTCCTTTGGATTACAACAGCAGCTTAAGAAATGTACTTACAAGGATTTGCGCCATCAGCCACAATCAACATGCGTAAAGAGGACAGGTTGATGTCTCTCTGATCACGATGTGCAACCAACGCCCAGTGCATATCCCTTGATTTGACACATGCAACTTTTGCTATTAGAAAAAAGGAAAATCACATCCTATAAATATTTTGTCAAATAAGCAAAGTAATGTGAGAACATTAGTAGTGGATAGAATAAGTATAGGAGTGGGGAAGGGAACAAGAAATTTAAGTAGTAGCAGGGTGACCTAAACTGAGCCACCTTGTTGTGCCTTCATGATGCTCTTTTTCTGTATGCCTGGGCAGACCCCAAAATATACATAGGGCTTTGCCTTTTGATTGGTTTGGAGTACAGTTCTGCAATATGCTGTTTAACAGCTCAAAGTAAAAGCCTCTACTGGCCCCTTAAGCTTTTTGTATTCAACTTGCGCATGGCTCAGCTTTGGGCACGGACTGGCTTATCCAAGTTTAAAGTGGTAGTAAACCCCCCAAAAATGTAATATGTTGCAGCTTACCAATCAATATATGCGGTGGCTGCATTAGTTTCTTTTTAAGTTTGTTTTTTATTTTAACATGTTGATCTAGCCAGTAACACACTTCCTGTCTTAGAGTGTCTTCACTCTGAATGGAGACACTGTTGGACAGCAGCAATGCCAATCTGGGGAAAGAGTGGTGTTAGAGCACAGCAGATTTAGATGGACTTGACTAACAAGTCAGTGTCAGCGTTAAATAGTTTGTCTCAACCGTCTCGCTGCCACTTTTGCTGGACAACATGGTCTAAAGTTGATGTTGCTTTTATAGCAGGACAACTACGCCATTTAACTGATTGTCTTTCACCTATTTCGCCTACAGTGGTGGAGTCACATTTAGCATATGTCCTTAAATTAAATAACTTGTTGATAGCTTTGGAGGCACCAAAGACAGCCCTAGAAAAAGTGCGTTTTCCGATTCTGAATTTGGCTAGAGCAGTGTGGAGAGAGTCCAAACGTATTGTAGAATTTAAGGACGCTGAAGCTGCACTTCCTACTAGGCATAACCCCATGTTTTCTCAATTGTTACACTTCACGGATTACTCTTTCTGGGAACAAAAATTTTAACTACTCTAGAGGATATCTTTATTGTCACTGTTCTTTCATCCTTTGTTGACTTACAGCAGAAATTTGACCTCTCTGTACAAACTTTTATAAGTATCTTCAATTTAGGCATGCATTGCATGCTCAGTTTGGGATTAACATCTCAAAATTTTCGAATTACCTACTCATAGGTATATTAAAGTCGCAAGGTCCTGGTCTATACCCATCTTTTAAAGGCTACTGTTAGCAAAAATCCACTGATAGTGCAATCCTAATGGCAACAAATCATACCAGATTTAACAGAGGAGGAATGGGATGAGCCTTGTTGCTCTCATTTACAGATGTCTCCAGCCATTAATAACAGGTTGACACAACTATACATGATACATCAGTCTTACCTGAGGTTGCATGCTATGCATCGTATACCCACGTCTAACTGTACGAGATGTAATCACACAACAGCTGATTTTGCACATGTAATTCGGGTGTGCCCTGTCATGGCTCGTTACTGGAAACGGGTGACAGATCTTCTGTCCTTAGTATTGTCGTTACCTGTTCCATGTACTCCTAGCATATGCCTCTTGGGTATTCTGGATGAGGAACAGTGGCAGAGGTATCACAGAGCTCTACTGAAAGAGATGCGGTTTCTGGCTAGGAAGGCAATTGCACTTAATTGGATTCAACCCAATCCTCCATCTGTCCGTACGTGGATAAAGATGGTAAACCAAATACTGCCATATGAAAATCTTGTATAGGAACACAAATGGTGCCCAACAAAATATAATAAGATTTGGGATGTGTGGTGTGCATCTACCCTCACCATTTCCAGCAATTGAGAAGCCCATTCACTCAATATAACAACTGTCAGAATTCAAACCTCCTAATGTTGACTTCTCATACCCAGGGAAATAAAGGTGACTCATTGTATGCTTTATATATCTTTTATTTTCTGATCCAAGCAAGTTGTATATACATTTTCAAATAACCTGATACATGTCGATTCAAATGTACTTGATCTGCTATGGTGCTCATGTTGAGCATTTTGTAGAATTTGTTACTGTAATGCACATTCGTTAATAAAAAGTGTTAAAAAAAAGTTGATGTTGCAAAACAGATTTACTGGCCGGATTGAAAATAAACCAGGCAAAAATAAATGCAAAAAAGTCTAAAAAAGATGAAGAATGCAGTCACCACATGTATGAATTGGTAAGCTGTAATATAATAGTTCTGTTTTTGGGTTTAATGCCATTTTAAACATAAGGTTCCTGTTGCCTTCACTTTGCAGGGTTGCAGCTAGCTGCAAAAAACTTGCCAGGCTCCAAATACAGATGTTAATACAGTGCTAATCTATCTTAAAGCAAAATATTGCAAATTCTATCATCTACAGAAAATCTAAATCTATTGCAATGACAGTGAAGGCACTTATTATGTCATTACAGTCTTGGTACAAAGATATAGTTACTTTGGCCAAACTTGCCAACTTTTATGTCCTTCAAGAGCATCCATGCAAGAGCCTGTGTGTGAAGACTTCACAACAGGAGCGTGGAAGCCCTGAGAGGCAGTTGAGACAACATAAAGACCCATCCAACCCCATTGCTGAAATCTAAAAATAACAGATCTCTCCACCAATGGTCAACCTACTGAGGGGAACCTTACAGAGAGGGATCCTGCCTCACAAAGCACACTGTGGCCCATTTTATCCAGGTTTTCAAAAAATACTTTTTACAACTAACCAAATGAAATGTGTAAGTCAAAAAAGTCCCGTTTATTTATTATTCAACTGATAAAAAAAATTAGGCATTGAAATTAGTGATCCTCAGTGATTTTAGAATACTGGCCATTCGAGATACACTCTTCTTACACCGTGGTTCCATTACGACCTGGGGTGATACTGGGCTTCTGTCTTCATGGATGTTTTAATAGAGGTGCAAAATGATTATCTAGGCAGCAGAAAATCTTTGCTATGAGGCTTTATTTAATGTTATCAAAAATTACATAAGTCTGTAGGACCTGAAACACTGAGCTCTAATATCACAGACTTGGGCTTAGTTTAAACTCAATATTGGTTGTTTTTTTTTTCCAAAAAAACAACTTTATTTTAATAAGTAAGCAGCTAGATGGCAAAAAAAAAAAAAAAGACTGACCATCGTAATTTGTGTTACCACAGTCTTAAAATGACACTATTTAAAGATTAAACATGCAATTAAAATGTGGTAACACGGTTAAAATTGTATGCAAAGGCGAAACTTTCTTTTTTTAACTTTAGACAGAGTAGGAAAAGGTTAGACTTTCTGCCACATTTGTATTGCCATTTGTGTTCCTACTGGGAAGAAAAATTAAGGAGAAATCCTAAATTGTACAATTATTATGAGGGCATGAAGGGAAATCCTCTAATAGGGACAAATGTTATGGTGCCAACTGTCCAAGTAGGGAACTTACAACACTTTGGAGAGATTTCCACTCACTTCTTGCAGAGTTTCAAAGACGGGAAATTAAACAAAAAAATCTGCCCAGCAGCACACATACAGCAAAAATTAACCAGCAGCCGCCAATGGCGCTGCTGCTGTGTCTCAGCCGATCAGGAGGAAGAATCTCCAATGGCACACACATTGGTGGACATCGCTGGACAGAGATGGGGCTCAGGTAAGTGTTAGGGGGACTGCTGCACACAGAAGGCTTTTTATCTTAATGCATAGAATGCATTAAGATAAAAAACCTTCTGCCTTTACAACCCCTTAATGAATATGAATATCTTGAGAAGAGGGAAAAAAAACAGCCTTACCTTTGTACTGACAAACTTTCTGTATCCATGATAATGGATTAACTTTCATGAGAGAGTACGGGATACTGATGACGTGCATCATGTTCATGACACTCTGAAATCAGAAGACAAATCCTTGATTACGGAAGAGGAAGAAAGACGCAGATTATCTTTCAGGCTAATTAATCCGCACAAACAGCACTGCTAATTTTCTAATTTAATTTTGCCTTCTCCAGGCGTTTTCATGAGTGCACTTAAAGTTAATGTTCATAATAATTCAGAAACATGAACATTTTACAGCTATGTGAATTGCTGTGCACATTATCTACTAAAAGATACAGAGCAGCTATCAGAAATGTCCTTGTGAAACCAAAATGAAACATTATCCAAGTAGACATTTATGGCACCTATAAACTGAAAAAATAACATTTAAGGGAAGCTTAAGGCGTAGCTTTAAAAAGTTTAGACTCCGCTATTAGTCCATAGGTAGCAATTCTTTGTTACTCTGGGATGTGTCGTATCAAAAGCCCCGCTACAGCTGTAGTACTCAACAGGTATAACCAAATCAAAAAATGTCACATACACTGGAATTCAATGAAATATTACATAGTGTGGAGTCAAAAGGCTCCTGTTTGCTGGTAGCAAGATTTGGTAGTGCTCTATTCTGTACAACCTGCCTCTCATGTGTGGGTGAAGCTACATTATGCTTAAAGGGTGGTGCTAGAACCAGGAAACACATGGCCTGCAATTTTACTGGCTCAAATGCAGGTCCATTTGGAAGGATTTGTGTAACTATAGAAATTTAAATTACATGGCAGCTAGGTGTGTAGAATCCCCAGAGTCACAACAAACGCAAAATTACATTTTTTGTTTAGAGCAAGATTTTTGCATACTAAATTTTGCAGGGTTTCGGTTTTATGCTAGAAATAATTTTAAACCCAGAACAGACCAAAATTTGCCCAACGACTTTGCACGAGGACTACCTTCCAACACTGCCCCTTCCAGTCCCCTCCATAACCAAGACACAGTTAAACCCCTCCTCTGGCCAGCCACAGATTTATCCTAACACACTCAACAAAGCCTTGCTCATTTTTCATAAGCTGCCAACCTTCACTGGTTGAAAGTCTGCATAAACAAACTAAAATCTGAAGACTGTAAATACTTGTCCACGTTGTGCTACTTTAGAAAAAATGAAAATCCTGCAATCAGTTTTTACATATTAGCAATTCATCTGCTGTATGAGAATATTTCCAATATATCAATATTTCTCAGTACCACAAAATGCAACTATAATAGTGGGAGAACTGACAATTCCAGATAAAGTTTTCATTGAAATGCATCTCTTGCACTGTTTGAATCCGAAAATCAATGCTCAAACTCCTAAGCACAACCGACAAAGCCATTAATAGCAAGAGGAAATTTTACCTATAGCAAAACTGAACACCTATCAGAAGCAAACATTCAGCTTTCGCTGCTGCCAACCACAGAGGCAAGGTCTCTCTTATCAGCACAGCTGGGGATTCAGCATCCAAGTCACCTTCATGCATCTATTTGAAATATGAAGCGCTGAAGTCACACCGATCATCAAAAAAAGGACAAAACAAGGTAAAGTGAAATAGAGAAGGTGGCGGTATAACATTCCTGCAGACTTCCTGAAATGAGAATGACTCTCAGTGCACAGGGGTATTCTTAGTTGTTTTGAAAGGCTTGCACAAATGTGCACATTCCATAATGGGCAAGATTCAGGAAATTAGAAATTATGTTAAAGAACAGTTTTATTGGGTAAGAAGTGGCTAGGTCCTAGTAACTTTAAGACACAGAGGGACTTTGCCTTTCTCATACTGGCCATTACATATGCCCCCCACACCTAGGGCTAGGGAGAGAGACTATAAGACTGACACCTATTGGAGCCCAGGATTGTGAAGTCCAACAGGTTCTATAAAGTACGGGGTGTTTCTACTTTTTTATTGTGTTCAGGGTCAAACTTTTAAAAGTATAAAATAGTTAGGTACTAATTATTTTTTAAGTTGGGTACTGAATGGGACTGTGTCTTATTTATAAAATGCAGCTAGGTTGAGTCTGCTGTGTACTACTTCTGCTGTCAGTTTATTGCTCATGCTCTGAATAGCCTGCATAGTTCAGGTAATTCATCTCCCACTATTCAATAGGGTTGATTTACTAAAGGCTAATCAACTGTAAACTTTGCAAGTGCAGTTGCACTAATTTTTCCCAGAGCTTCATGAATGTGGTGAAGCTCTACCGATTTCCATCATCCAATCATGTGCAAACAAAAATGCAGTTTTTTTTATTTTCCTTGCACCTGATTGGGTATTCTTTACAAAGCGAAGCTTCACCACATTCATAAATCTCTGGGGAAAATGAGTGCAATTTTACTTGCAAAGTGCACAGTCTATTTGTCTTTAGTAAATCAACCCCAATGTGTATTTACAATGACTCCAAGTGGATACTCCACTCCTTACCCCTTGCTTATAAACAGCCATCAGTACTGCAGTGGCAATCAAAAAGTGAACTGGCGTGGCTGGTTTTTCCTACTGAAAAGCCCAGTGTGTCTGAAAACCAAATGTCATGGAGGCACCCCATAGTAAATTCTCATCTTTAAAATAAATATTTTTTAGTAATGAAATCAAAGTAATAAACGGTTAATCCAAACATATCAGTTTATAAAATTGAAAATACACAAAAAATATGTCTAAAAACCACTTGTTTCCCATTAAACTGTCTGTTTGGTGAAAACATGAGGATACATTTTATTTATTCCCTCTCTTTTTTTTCTTTTTTCTTTTGTCCATGTATTTCTATTTCAGTGGCCTTATTGGACAGTGACATATCACTAAACACAAGCTAATCAATTCTTGTTTCACGGTAGAGAGGTCAGGACACTAGACTTATAGAAAATGTACTTTTTTTTTTTTTTTTAAGCTTGTGTAACTCAGCCCTTGCAATTTCAGCATAATCAAAGAATTGGAATTTACCTAAAATGTATCACATTTATGATCTGTCAATTTGCAGTGAACAACGAACCATTTTGTCACTTGGCTTTACTAGCATGATCTTGTTCTTTTACTCCATACACACATACAGAAAAAAACTGACAAAGCATTCAATAAAATATCAATTTTTCTGATATTGACAATAAACAGTATGGTTTATTCATAATCACAAAACATAATGCAAATATTGCATTGTACCTTTAAGGCCCCTTTCACATGGGTGTTCCAATCAAGTCCACTTGTCAATTGTTCAGGCGGACTTGGTCGGAAGGTGCAATCATTCCTATGGACAAGTGGGTGTAAAAGGGATTTGTGTTAGTTTACACCTGCCTACCTCTAGGTCTGATCGGGTCCACTAAAAAAAAAAACAGAAGGGGACTTCGTCTTCTTCAGCTTAGGCAGAGCAGATCAGAGGTAGTCGAGTGTAAACTGACAGCTGAGCCTGTTTATTCCCCGACACCCATACAGCAGAGCAGGTTCTGTCTGTGTCCACTCTGCAGAAATTGAGCGGACACAGAAGTGTCATCTGCCCGCTCTGCTCTGTTTAGCAGGGGATCTGTCAGATGATCCCCTGCTGATCGGAATAGAATCTGCCCTGTGTGAAATGGGCCTTAACCATGAATGTAGGTTATGATGTGAAAAAATAGGATTTTTATAACAGCTTACCTGTAAAATCCTTTTCTTGGATAACATCATGGGACACAGAGCCATAGTATTAACTTAATGGGTATATAGGCACCTTCAGGTGATGGACACTGGTATACCCAATACAGGAAGTTCACTCCCTATATAACCCCTCCTCCTACCAGGAGTACCTCAGTTTTTGTAGTATAGCAATACACTTAAACCCCAAAAAGAGGTGAGGGACCTCTGTGTCCCATGATGTACTCCAAGAAAAAGATTTTACAGGTAAGCTGTTATAAAAATCCTATTTTCTTTATTGTACATCATGGGACACAGAGCCATAGTATTAACTTAATGGGACATCCCATAGCAATGCTATTTGAGGGTAGGGAGACACAACCCGCAGGGTACCCCCAGACTTGAGGACCTATACTGCTGCCTGCAGTACACTGCTCCCAAAGGCGATATCCTCATACCTCCTTACATCCACTGGATAAAACTTGGTGAATGTATGTACTGAAGACCAAGTTGCGGCCTTACAGATCTGAGCCATGGAGGCCTGGTGACGCACTGCCCAAGAAGCACTAACCAACCTGGTAGAGTGCGCTTTGACTTGAAAAGGGGGAATCTTACCCCTTAAATTATAAGTCTGAATTATAACTTGCCAAATCCACATAGTGACAGTGGATTTCAACGCTGCCTGTCCTTTCTTAGGACCCTCTGGCATAATAAATAAGACATCAGTCTTCTGAATCTGAGCAGTCGTCTTTAAATAGACTTTGACCGCTCTCACCACATGTAGACAATGTAATGACACTTCTTCTCTGGAATATGGTTTTGGCAAAAAAAAAATGTCAAGATATTGTCTTGGTTCAGGTGGAAACCTGAGACCACTTTTGGTAAAAAACCTGGACGAGGGCGCAACACCACTCTGTCCTCATGAATAATTAAATATGGCTCTTTACAAGAAAGAGTAGCCAATTCCGAAACCCTCCTTGCTGAGGATATAGTAACCAAAAATACCAACTTCCTTGTCAGAAGGACTAAGGGAATATGTTGTATCGGTCCAAATGGCTGTTTTTGTAACACTGACAAAACTAAGTTCAAGTCCCAAGGGTTCAAAGGAGGTTTGACTGCCGGATTAAGCCGCACCACCCCTTACATAAAACCTCGGACTAAAGAATGTGTAGCAAGCGGTCTTTGAAATAAGACCAATAAAGCTGAGACTTGGCCCTTAATAGTACTCAAGGCCAACTTAATCTCTACCCCTAATTGTAGAAAGGCAAGAATTATGCCTATGATATACCTCCGAGGGTGCCAACCCTTGGATTCACACAAGGCAACAAAAGCCCTCCAGACTCTATAATATATAGTTCTGGAAGCTGGCTTCCTTGCATTAATCAAGGTAGAGATAACTGACCCGGAAAGCCCGCATTTCTTCAGAAGGTGGTTTTCAATAGCCAAGCCGTTAAATTTAGCGTTCGTAAGGTAGGATGGAATATCGGCCCCTGTGACAGTAAGTCTGGCCGTAGTGGAAGGGACCATGAACCCTTCACTGCCATCTTTACAATTTATGCATACCATGACCTTCTGGGCCATGCTGGTGCTACCAGAATTACCAGCTTTCTTTCCAGCTTGAGCCTGCAAAGAAGTCGAGGCAGCAACTGAATAGGGGGAAATGCATATCAGTGAGAACTGATCCAACAGGGTCATCAAACGCACCTGTTCCACATGCGAGTGGATCCCTTGTACTGGACACAAAGTTGACTAACTTCATGTTGAATCTGGACGCTAGAAGATCTACGTCCGGAGTCCTCCATCTTTGGCAAACAGCCTGAAAAATGTCGGGGTGAAGAGACCATTCCCCCGGGAATAAAACTGCTGGCGATTCAGGTAGTCCGCCTGCCAAATCTCTACTCCCGGAATAATGACTGCCGACAGGCACAGAACATTCCTTTCTGCCCATGTTAGAATATGGTTCACCTCTCTCTGCGCTGAGAGACTCTTGGTGCCCCCTTGGTGACTGATATAAGCCACAGCTGTGGCATTGTCGGATTGGATCCTGACAGGACAATCTCGTAACCTGGAAGTCCAGGCCTTCAGAGCCCGAATCTCTAGGATATTGAAAGGCAAGCTTCTTTCAGTTCTTGACCACTGTCCCTTGTCCTTTAGCAGCTGTTGAGATCAAATACCAGCCACACAGGAAGTGCATTGTTTTTAGTGAATCAGCTGACCCAAAGAGTTGCATTGTGAGATGGAGCAATAAAGCACAACTATTGTGATGCACTGCAAAGCAGGAAGCAAGGACTGTATTTATTATGAGCAAATATGGCTACCCCAATGTACATACAGTATCTCACAAAAAGTGAGTACACCCCTCACATTTTTGTAAATATTTGGTGACATCACAGAGCTGGTGGATGTTAGAGACCTTGCGCTTCTCCACCTTCCGTTTGAGGATGCGCCACAGATGCCTAATAGGGTTTCGGTCGGGAGAAATGCTTGGCCAGTCCATCACCTTTACCTTCAGCTTTTTTAGCAAGGCAGTGGTCATCTTGGAGGTGTGTTTGGGGTTATTATCATGTTGGAATACTGCCCTGCGGCCCAGACTCTGAAGGGAGGGGATCATGCTCTGCTTCAGTATGTCACAGTACATGTTGGCATTTATGGTTCCCTTAATGATCTGTAGCTCCCCAGTGCCCGCAGCACTCATGCAGCTCCAGACCATGACACTCCCACCACCATGCTTGACTGTAGGCAAGACACACTTGTCTTTGTACTTCTCGCCTGGTTGTCGCCACACACTCTTGAAACCATCTGAACCAAATACGTTTATCTTGGTCTCATCAGACCACAGGACATGGTTCCAGTAATCCATGTCATTAGTCTGCTTGTTCTCAGCAAACTGCGGGCTTTCTTGTGCATCATTGTTAGAAGAGGCTACCTTCTGGGACGACAGCCATGCAGACCAATTTGATGCAGTGTGCGGTGTATGGTCTGAGCACTGACAGGCTGACCCCCCACATCCCTTCAACCTCTGCAGCAATGCTGGCAGCACTCATATGTCTATTTCCCAAAGACAACCTCTGGATATGACACTGAGCATGTGCACTCAACTTCTTTGGTCGACCATGGCGAGGCCTGTTCTGAGGCTAACCTGTCCTGTTAAACCACTGTATGGTCTTGGCCACCTTGCTGCAGCTAAGTTTCAGGGTCTTTGCAATCTTCTTATAGACTAGGCCATCTTTATGTAGAGCAAAAATTATTTTTTTCAGATCCTCAGAGAGTTCTTTGCCATAAGGGGCCATGTTGAACATCCAGTGTCCAGTATGAGTGAGAGCGATAATGCCAAATTTAACACAACTGCTCCCCATTCACTCCTGAGACCTTGTAACACTAATGAGTCACATGACACCAGAGAGGAAAAATGGCTAGTTGGGCCCAATTTGGACATTTACACTTAGGGGTGTACTCACTTTTGTTGCCATCGGTTTCGACAATAATAGCTGTGTGTTGAGTTATTTTGAGGGGACAGCAAATTTACACTGTTATACAAGCTGTACACTCACTACTTTACAGTGTAGCAAAGTGTAATTTCTTCAGTGTTGTCACATGAAAAGATATAATAAAATGTGAGGGGTGTGCTCACTTTTGTGAGATACTGTATATTAATTACAAATTATACATACCTTGTATGGCTTGTTTACACCAAGTGCGGTGGGATTGTCTTGGGCAGCTATTCCAGCGCAGTCCTGCTGCAAGACAAGGCAAACTGCCTTGTCTCCTATGCGGCTGGTTCACACTACCGCATTGCGGTGGTGTGTGCTGAAAATAGCACAGCAGGCCATACTTTCTTTCTAGCGCAGTGCAGGGCAGGGCAAGGCAAGGCAAGGCAAGGCAAGGCAATCCACTGGCAGGGGCCAATAGGTGATACTCGAAAAATTTGAATATCGTGAAAAAGTTAATTTATTTCACTAATGCAACTTAAAAGGTGAAACTAATATATGAGATAGACTCATTATATGCAAAGCAATATAGTTCAAGCCGTGATTTGTCATAATTGTGATGAATATGGCTTACAGCTCATAAAAACCCCAAATCCACAATCTCAGAAAATTAGAATGTTACATGCAATCAATAAAACAAGGATTGCACATAGAACAATATCAGAACTCTGAAAAGTATAAGCATGCATATGTACGCATTACTTGGTTTGGGCCCCTTTTGAAGCAATTATTGCCTCAATGCGGCGTTGCATGGAAGCTATCAGCCTGTGGCACTGCTGAGGTGTTAAGGAAGACCAGGATGCTTCAATAGCGGCCTTCAGCTCTTCTGTATTGTTTGGTCTCATGTCTCTCATCTTTCTCTTGGCAATGCCCCATAGATTCTCTACGGGGTTCGGGTCAGGCGAGTTTGCTGGCCAATCAAGAACAGTAATCCCACGGTCATTGAACCAGGTTTTGGTGCTTTTGACAGTGTGGGCAGGTGCCAAGTCCTGCTGCACAATGAAGTCAGCATCCCCATAGAGCTTTCCTGCGGAAGGAAGCATGAAGTGCTCCAAAATCTCCTGGTAGACGGCTGTGTTGACCCTGGACTTAATGAAGTACAGTGGACCGACACCAGCAGATGACATGGCTCCCCAAATCAATACAGACTGTGGAAACTTCACACTGGACTTCAAGCATCTTGCAGTGTGTGCCTCTCCATTCTTCCTCCATACTCTTGGTCCTTGGTTTCCAAATGAGATGCAAAATTTGCTCTCATCAGAAAACAGGACTTTGGACCACTGAGCAACAGACCAGGTCTGTTTTTCTTTAGCACAGGTAAGATGCTTTTGACGTTGTTTGTTGTTCAGGAGTGGCTTGACAAGAGGAATACGACATTTGAAGCCCATGTCCAGGATCCGTCTGTGTGTGGTGGCTCTTGATGCACTGACTCCAGCCTCAGTCCACTCCTTGTGAAAGTCCCCAACACTTTGACTTTGACATCCTCTCCAGGCTGCGGTCATCCCTGCTGTTTGTGCACCTTTGTCTTCCACGCTTTTCCCTTCCACATAACCTTCTATTAATGTGCTTTGATACAGCACTTTGGGAATATCCTACTTCTTTTGCAATTCTCCTTTGAGGCTTTCCCTCCCTATGGAGGGTGTCAATGATGGTTTTCTATACAACTGTCAGGTCAGCAGTCTTTCCCATGATTGTGATTCCTACTGAACCAGACTGAGAGACCATTTAAAGGCTCAGGAACCCTTTGCAGATGTTATGGCTTAATTAGCTGATTAGAATGGGTCACTTTGAGCCTAGAATATTGCACCTTTTCACCTATTCTAATTTTCTGAGATTGTGGAGTTGGGGTTTTCATGAGCTGTAAGCCATAATCATCACAATTATGACAAATCACGGCTTGAACTATCTTGCTTTTCATGTAATGAGTCTATCATGAGACTATGAGTTTCATGTAATGGTCTGAAGTCCGCTTACTGCTGACGTCACTGCCATCAGTTGAGGCAGCGAGTCATCCCGACTTCCAAGTCTGGATCCACCAGCTGCCTTGATTGATGGCAGTCTCAGCGAGCCGCTGAGACGGCCTCTCTCCGCCCCTCCAAAACTCAGTGCTCCAGTGAGCGTGGAGGATCAGAGAGGAAAGACGCTGACAGTCAGTAGCTTTCCTCTTGGGGATCTGTGAGAACCGAGCCATCGGTGATGTTCGGTGGCTTGGTTCTCAGTACAGAGATGGCAGGGGACAGCTGCAGCATCGGTATGATGCTCCATCCACCGAGGTAAGTATGAATAAAAATAAAAAAACCATACTTCTCTTTTAATTATGCTGTATACTGCTGCTAGTATAACAACATAACTCTAAGATACACAGCCATTATTGTTAGAGCAGATGAGGTCTCCATCTCTAGGTACCCTATTATAACTTTATACTGTACATTAAAGGAGGACACCAATTATAGGCCCTTTCTAGTATACCCAGACACCTAAACAATTATTTTTAGAACTCCTTTACAACAGCGATATAAAAGTTTAATGTCTCCTTGCATTTTGATCCATTTTATTAATCCCCTGACCCCTCCCATGATTCCATTTTCCAGAACACTGAAGCAGTTTGGATGGATTCAACACTGCAAATAATATGAATTACAATATAATTTATCTTATAACTGTTGTATAGGAACATTTGCTAGCCAAGATTTACGACATAGTCTATTTGGCAGTTTTGTTTTGCTTGAAATGACACAGCATATGGCAAAGCATTTAACACGGTACCCAATAAAAGCTTAATCCATAAATTGAGATATGCTGGCATTGACGATAGTGTATGGACCTGGATAGAAAACTGGTTATGGGGGCATGTAGAAAGGGTGGTGATAAATGGTGTATCTTCTGGTCTGGAGTTATAAATGGGGTACCCCAGGGCACTGTCCTGGAACCAATATTGTTTAACTTGTCCATAAATGATATAGAAGTTGGGATAAATAGTTCAATCTCAGTGTTTGCTGATGATACAAAGCTAAGCAGGGCAATAACTTCACAACAGGATATAGCAACTTTACAGGAAGACCTTGATAAAACAGAAGGGTGGGTAAACATATGACAAATGAGGCTCAATGTAGGGAAATGTAAAGTAATTCACTTTGGAGCTAAAAATATGAATGCAAGCTACACACTAGGGAAAGAACCTCTGGGGGAATCAAGGGTGGAAAAAGATCTGGGGGTCCTGATTGATGACAGATTCGGCAATAGCATGCAATGCCAAGACGCAGCAAGAAAAGCAAGCAGAATATTAAACTGCATTAAAAAGGGTATTTACTCAGATAAAGAGATAAAACTATAATTCTATCATTTTACAAAATTCTGGTTTGGCCGCATCTTGAGTATGAAGTCCAGTTCTGGTCACCGGACCTCAGAAAAGATGCGCAGGAATTGGAATGAGTCCAGAGAAGGGCAACAAAACTAATAAGGAGTCTGGAGGATCTCAGTTATGAGAAACAACTACAAACATTAAAAATGTTTCCTGTAGAAGAGACGGGGGATATGATAGCAATATACAAATATATTAAGGGTGATTCTAGAAAAAGGGAGGAAACTATTCAGTCTCAGGTCACTCAAGAAGACATACAGCCACTCAATCAAGTTGGACGAGAAGTGTTCAACCTCAAACTGAATAAGGGGTTCTTTATTGTTAGAGCAGTAAAGATGTGGAACTTCCTTCCACAATCTGTGGTTTAGGCGGGTAGTGTTACTAATTTAAAAAACTTTTAGATGGGCATCTTACTGAACACAATACAGGGATATGGGAAGTGATAGAGACATAAATACACACACACCCAAACAGGTTGAACTGGATGGACCAATGTCTTTATTCAACTTTACCAACTATGTAACAATAATTTTGCTATAATTTTTCTTTAAACAGGAAGATATTACTTTAAAATAGGCAGATATTAACGCATGTACCAATTCCTTTCAACGGGCAAGTTGTTAAAGTTTTTGTTAATATTTTTAATACATTATGTTGACAGCACAAGTTATACAAGATCTAAGCAGGGAGTGCCATCAGTGAACCATGGTGGAGGAGATTTTATCCCCTTGATTGGCCTAATTAGAGGACACCTCCTAAAAAGAAGCCATACAAAGTGATGTACGTGTACTAGACTGTTAAAAAATTAAGGGACATGATCAAATGTATTTAAAATCTAAAAATCACACTGAAGTTACAGTAAATTATACAACTGCATTAGATACAAAATCTGCTTGGAAGAGAACCTTCTTTAAAGATAAAACTAAAAATGAATACTTCCTGCTCAGGGCCTTACTTTTTCATCCAAGCATTGCTATTGTGTGCCAGGATTCCGGTGACTTAAAAGCAATTTTGTTTAAGTTTGTAGAACAGAATATTATTCCCAAATGCATCAACTAGACTCCTTACTATCTTTTATATACAGAAGACTGATGCAGATGGTTCTCACTGCCAATAAGCAGAATCTGATTGGTGAAACATAACACGCACACAGGTAATTATGTACAACATGCTTCGGGAAGCAGACACATGCTGAAGTCTGCTTCCAATGGATTACACAGAACTAGGTAAAATTGGCAGATTTTAGGACTATGGACCAGTTGCAATGTTTGCTGGAAAGCATTAGCAATTTTCAGACTGAATTTACTGGAATTACTCTACAGGTATACAGATATACCTGATAATGACTATGCTAACTCACTCACCTCACCCTTCCTAGCTTTCCTGCACTGATCTGCACTAATCTTCCCCGCCCACTTCTAAGTCCCAGCTGCTTACTTACCTCAGTAAGACAGCAGTATCCCACGTCATTTTTTCCTTTTGCCCAGGCCGGACTAGTTCTGTCCATGTGTGCGCAGTAAACTGCTGTAGACTTAGAGCAGGCTGTTCTCTGGGACCAGAAACTCTTGGAATACAGTCCTATACAAGTCTATGAGGGCTGACTGGGCAGACATAGACAGTGCCTGGAAAAGAGGGAAACAAAGGCGCAGAGTGTGGTGTGGCTACCCAACTAAGGTAACTAAGCTGATGGTGGTGTTTTTTAATCTGCATGCTTATTGCAGGTCAGTTATATAAAATACCGAAGACACAGACCATCAGTCAACTGGACTTCCAGAAGCAATGGTCAGCAACAGCAGTAGTGTAGTTCTTTCACTACAGGGTTCTTTCAACCTCTGTTTATGAAATTTTCCTCCAACACTGAACTTTGGTATTCCAGGCACTTAGTAACAAAACTGTAGGTAATAAACATGAAAACATTGATGTCTTACCGTAAGAATTCCATGCCACAATCCCACATCTTTCTTGAAATCCAGCACATTCACAATGGTTTCCGCTAGACAAGGTAAGAAAAAATAAACATTAATTTAAAAAAGCTGGTGAATTAGAAAAAAGCACTATTATAAGCAACAGACTTGTTCACACTGGGGTGTATGCTTATGCATTCGTAATGCATGTGAACATCATCTGCTTTATTAACCATTGAAATCAACTGTTTAGACTAGCGGAGCACAACTCTGGTTCTCAAGGACCTTTAAGACTTCATGTACATTTTTACAACCTCTTCTGAATGACCCACGTTTAAAACGTCCGTTTTGCCGCATTTACATGCCGCGTTTAAGAAAAAAAAATTATTTTTTTTTCAAAATAGCCAAAAATTAAAAACGCCTGTAAACGAAACGCAGCTAAACGTGAGTTACCGCGCTTAGAAGCGTTTGGCGCTTGAAATACCGGCAGCGTTTTGCGGGCGGATTTAACCCATTTTCGTCCGCTAGCGGGAGGTTGAAACTGCCCCGCTAGCGGCCGAATAGCGTGGCTAAAACGGCGCTAAAAATAGCGCCGCTTTACCGCTGACACCCGGGGCGGCTCGGTGTGAAAGCCCTCTACACGACCCTGTGTACATGTACTGATAAGATAACATAGAGGAGAGTTCAGGAGCAGCTGAAAAAAATGCCCAACTGCTCCTAAACGTCCGTTTAGCAGCAGCAATGTACATGAGGCCTTATCATGCATGTTTTTTCAGTTCTGTTCAAGTCTTACAGGTGAGACAATTAATCTTGTTGCCTATCCAAGGATGCTACTTAAAGGGAAACTATAATGGTTTTAGATGATAGTTTTAAACTAATGTTGAAAAACTTTTTGTTGACTATTTGTATGCAACCTTATAACAGTTAAGTGAAGCAGCGCTATATAAAAACACTCAAAAATGACCAATATATGCAACAAAATATAGAAGTGCTAAATAAACATAATATAAGGTGCTAAAAATAATGTATTATGACTAATATAAAGTCAAAAGTGCAACTGTGCAGTAAACAGTAGTTCAAAAACTGTGCATAAAATTTCCTTAATAATTCAGTCTCTTCAACTGTGCAAATTAGTGCAAAAAGGAGGGGGGGTGGAAGAAAAAAAGTGTTCATGTGCAAAAACTGATTGAATGTGACAATAACTTGCAGATCCCTTATAACAATCCACACCCAGTGTGCTTCTAGCCGCTCACCTCCAAAGAAGACCCCAATGGGTCTAGTCAAGCATCAAGGCAATTACTTGTGGTAAGCTGTGTCTTCTTCCTCTCTGTTGTGGATCTTCCAGCTGGATAGGGAACAACTGCGGCTTTCAACGGCTCCTTTCCTGTATGGTCTATGCCCTGTGATCACCGCACTTGAAATTCTCCTCCAGATCCGAGATATCAAGCATAGGGTAGAAAAAAACTTCATAGTGTAGTAGTTTAAAATATGGTAAATTTATTTTAAAGATGGCGTTTTAACATCTAAAATGGCAAAAATGCTATCTATTTGTATGCTGCTGGCTTTTTTGCCATTTTAGATGTTAAAATGACATCTTTTAAATAAATTTACCATATTTTTAAACTACTACACTATGGAGTTTTTTCTACACTATGCTTGATATCTTGGATCTGGAGGAGTATTTGGAGCGCGGTGATCACAGGGCATAGACCATACAGGAAAGGAGCCGTTAAAAGCTGCAGTTGTTCATTATCCAGCTGGAAGATCCACAACAGAGACGAAGGAGACACAGCTTACTACAAGTGATTGCCTTGATGCTTGATTAGACCCATTGGGGTCTTCTTTGGAGGTGAGCGGCTAGAAGCACACTGGGTGTGGATTGTTATAAAGGATCTGCAAGTCATTGTCACATTCAATCCATTTTTGCACATGGACACTTCCACTTCCCCTCCTTTTTGCACTAATTTGCACAGCTGAAGAGACTATGAATTATTTAGGACATTTTATGCACAGTTTTTGAACTACTGTTTACTGCACAGTTGCACTTTGACTTTATATTAGTCATAATACATTATTATTAGCACCTTATCTTATGTTTCTTTAGTACTTCTATATTTTGTTGCATATATTGGTCATTTTTGAGTGTTTTTATATAGCGCTGCTTCACTTAACTGTTATAATTTATCATTTGGTGTTGGTGACACTTCAGAGATTCAGCAGCTTTACACATATTGATTTAAACTTTCTCACATATTTTAATCGTTATACGCTTTGAGTAGCACACAAGCACCCCACTTTTTATACACTTGTATGCAACCTTGACTTCACTGCCTAGCCTAATTCACGTGTGTGTTATGTGAAAAGAAGCGAAGAGCTCCATGGACTGGCAGCATAAGAAATTACAAAATAATAATTTGCAAAAGTTTTAGGCACTTGTAGAAAAAAAGCTGTAAAGTGAGGTGGTTTTTAAATTAATTGAATTAATAGTTTTTATTTATCAATTACCAAGCAACAAAGTCCATAAACAGAAAAAAAAATCCATATTTGGTGTGTCCACCATTTGCATTTAGGACAACATCAATTTTCCAATGTACACTTGCACCTAGTTTTAAGGCAATTGGTAGGTAGGTTTTTCCAAAAATCTAGGAGGGGGGGGGGGGAATAACAGTTCTTCTGTGGGCTTAGGCTATCTCAGTTGCTTCTGTTTTCTGTAATTCTAGACAGATTCAAAGATTCTGAAATCAGGGCTCTGTGGGGGGCCATATCATCTCTTTTCAGGGTTCCTTGTTCGTAAAGATGGTTCTTTATGATTTTGTCTGCAATATTTTCCTGCTGCCGAATGAATTTGGGATCAATCAGATACCTTCCTGATGGCACTGCATGAATAATAAATATCTCCTAGAGCTTTGTAGCACTGAGGAGACTATAAACCCTGACCAAATACCCAACGCCATGTGCAGAAATGCAACCTCAGGCCTGTAAGGATCCTCAACTATACTTCACTGTTGCCTGCAGACACTCATACTTGTTTGCACTCCAGGTCTTCAGCCAACAAACTGCTTTCGTGTTACAGACAAATATTTAAAATTAGTCCAGAGCACCAGCTGCCATTTTTCTGCACCCCAGTTATTTTTTGCAAAGGCAAGTCATTAGGGTTTATTTGTACATCCAAGGTATTTCCATGTTTTCCATGGAGTCTTCCATGAAAGCCACTTCTGACCAGACTTCTCCTGATAGGTCCATCAAATTCCCACCGGTTTCTGTTAGGTCTATGCTGTAAGTGGTACTGGACATCTTATTGCGTAGGGAAGTCAGCATGATGTGTCTTTTAGCGGTTTCACCAAGTTTTCTTGGTTTACCACTTCTTTTGGTCTTCTTTGTTGTCTGTTCCTTTGTACTTCTGCAGAGCAGTTTGGACAGCACATTTGAAAACACCTGTCTTCCTTGAAATTTCTGCCTGTGGTAGACCTTGTTGATCCAGTAACATAACCCCAGTCTTTCCATTGTGTAAGATATTTTAAACTGAACGGTTTTAAGCAACCTTAACTTGTTAGTAAAGCATGTCTTTTCCTCCACCAGCTTTATGCCTCCTACACAACTGAAACTGTTTTATTTAGTAACAGCTCACACTGGGACACGGTGTGGAAAACCCACGTTCTTTAGGTGTTTCCTGCACTGCATTGAAAGTGAGCTGTGTCTGCGACCTGCAGCGGGTGTCAGTAAAAATCCCAAATGCAGATAGCAAATGTAATGCGTTTGCCTGCACTGGATTGCATGTTTTTTTAAAAGTAATGCATGCACTATATTTTGTGTAAAAAATCAAATGTAAACGTGTTGGCGCTAAAAATATTAAAGTGAATAATACAAATTGGGTGTGAACTGTATTAAGAAAAACAAGTGGTGATGAAAAAGCAAATAAATATACACAGTCCAAAGTGACAATCTTCCTGATGACGCCAGTACAGTGAAACGTACGTAGAAGCGCAGACTCATCACTTCTGGGTCGTCTATGTGACATCCTTTTGGCATATCCAGAAGGAGGCGTGGATCACACGCCGCCGTAATTCCGATATATCCACCCACACATGCTGTAGACACTGTAGCACAGTCACATGTGAGTGCAAAATCTTTTGTTCTCTTTTAAAAAAAAAAAAAAATTACTAAAACTTACTACACCATAAGAGTTCTTTTTGTGTGTTCTTGGTGGAGTATGTTCCCTTATCCTCAGCCGCCATGTGGAGGGGGTTACACAGCGGAAAGATATCTACCTAGGATTCCTTTGGTCCATTCAATCGAAGCGCATTTTGACCTACCGTAAAAAGTGGTCAGACACCTTTGGTGAGTTGCTATCTACCTCTTGAGCCCTCGTGGTGAAGCTTTTTGAAGGAACATCAAACCAGAAGATCCACATTTATTTATGGTGTTGGGATTGTCACTTTGGACTTCATTTATGTATTTGCTTTTTCGTCACTACTTGTTTTTCCTAATACTGTTCACACATAATTTGTATTATTCACCTTGATGTTTTTAGCGCCAACACCTGTACATTTGATTTTTTTATACGGTTCAGTGTGTACAGGGCAGCTATGTTAGAAGACATTACACTAGGCGCCATTTTCAGCCCACTCATTATCACTATTTTTTGTGTGATGCAAATAAATGGGTTGAAAATGCACTGAACTCAAATCTCACATAAATAATGACTGTTTGGTATAATTGTTTAATCATGCACTGCACCATATACCTGCAAATTCTTTACTTATGTTCAAGTGTATCTGGGAGAACTAGTACAAAGGGTCAACACACCATATAAATTGGATTTAGTTTTTTTTTAATCCACAATTTACAGCATGTTTTCACAACTGCTTAAATTTTTTAAAGCTGGTGTAGACTTACAGTTTCAGGGTGATTAAAAATGTGAGTTGGAGCTGTTTTTTTTTAGCACCTGTCAACTCCCCCCTAAACTGCAAAGATAGCATAATGCCCCGTACACACGGTCGGACTTTGTTCGCACATTCCGACAACAAAATCCTAGGATTTTTTCCGTCGGATGTTGGCTCAAACTTGTCTTGCATACACACGGTCACACAAAGTTGTCGGAAAATC
This sequence comes from Lithobates clamitans, assembly GCA_037952925.1. NCBI lineage: Eukaryota > Metazoa > Chordata > Amphibia > Anura > Ranidae > Lithobates > Lithobates clamitans. The sequence continues at coordinate 4,907,415 of JBBGZY010000757.1, read as the reverse complement.
CGATCGTTCTAAACGCGGTGACGTAAAACACGTACGTCGGGACTATAAACGGGGCAGTGGCCAATAGCTTTCATCTCTTTATTTATTCTGAGCATGCGTGGCACTTTGTCCGTCGGATTTGTGTACACACGATCGGAATTTCCGACAAAATTTTATCTCCTGCTGTCCAACTTTGTGTGCCGGAAAATTCCGATGGAAAATGTCCGATGGAGCCCACACACGGTCGGAATTTCCGACAACACGCTCCGATCGGACATTTTCCACCGGAAAATCCGACCGTGTGTACGGGGCATTAGGGTGTTCACATGCCGCAGTTGCAATATTCCGCTTTGTGCCAATGGGAAAATGTATCCCCTGTCACATTTAAAAGCACTGCACGCATTTTACCATTACCAGGTGCTATATGCACTGGTCTTCAGGGGATTCCGTGATTTTTATTTATTTATTATTTTATTCTGGTGATACTTCTTTAAGGACCCTAAATAAGCACTGGTGGTATACACCATGACCTATGAGCAGGGCAACACTTGAAGATTAAAAAAATTTGAACGCTTGTTAATACAACTTTGCTGCTTTAATCTCATGATCTGTAGGGCTATCCATGATGTGTACTGTTGTGCTCATAAGTTTACATACCCGTGCAGAATTTATGATTTCTTGGCCATTTTTCAGAGAATATGAATAACACAAAAACATTTCTTTCACTTATGGTTAGTGTTTGGCTGAAGCCATTTATTATAAATCAACTGTGTTTACTCTTTTTAAATCATAATCACAACAGAAACTACCCAAATGACCCAGATCAAAAGTTTACATATCCTGGTGATTTTGGCCTGATAATATGCACACAAGTTGACACAAAGTGATCTGTTTGCTTGTAATTAGTGTGTGTGTATAAAAGGTCAATGAGTTTCTGGACTTCTGACAGACCCTTGCAGCTTTCATCCAGTGCTGCACTGACGTTTCTGGAATTCCTTATCATGGCGAAAGCAAAAGAGTTGTCAAAGGATCTGCGGGAAAAGGTAGTTGAACTGTATAAAACAGAAAAGGGATATAAAAAGATATCCAAGGAATTGAGAATGCCAATCAGCAGTGTTCAAACTCTAATCAAGAAGTGTAAAATGAGGGGTTCTGCTGAAACCAAACAGCAGTCAGGTAGACCAACTAAGATTTAAGCCACAACTGCCAGGAAAATTGTTCGGGATGCAAAGAAAAACCCACAAATAACTTCTGGTGAAATACAGGACTCTCTGAAAACATGTGGTGTGGCTGTTTCAAGATGCACAATAAGGAGGCACTTCAAGAAAGATGGGCTGCATGGTCGAGTCGCCAGAAGAAAGCCATTACTACGCAAATGCCACAAAGTATACCGCTTACAATACACCAAACAGCACAGAGACAAGCCTCAAACCTTCTGGCACAAGGTCATTTGGAGTGATGAGACCAAAATGTTGCTTTTTGGCCACAACCATAAACACTACATTTGGAGAGCAGTCAGCAAGACCTATGATGAAACGTACACCATTCCTACTGTGAAACACGGAGGTGGATTGCTGATGTTTTTGGGATGTGTGAGCTACAAAGGCACAGGAAATTTGGTCAAAATTGATGGCAAGATGAATGCAGTATGTTATCAAAAAATACTGGAGGAACATTTGCATTCATCAGCCAGGAAGCTGCGCATGGGACGTACTTGGACATTCCAACATGACAATAATCCAAAACATAAGGCCAAGTCGACCTGTCAATGGCTACAGCAGAATAAAGTGAAGGTTCTGGAGGGCCATTTCAGTCTCTTGACCTCAATATCATTGAGCCACTCGGGGGAGATCTCAAATGTGCAGTTCATGCAAGACAGCCCAAGAATTTACAGGAGCTGGAGGCTTTCTGCCAAGAGGAATGGGCAGCTTTAACATCTGAGAAGATAAAGAGCCTCATCCACAAATGCCACAAAAAACTTCAAGCTGTCATTGATGTTAAAGGGGGCAATACACTGTGTTAAGAACGGGGGTATGTAAACTTTTGATCAGGGTCATTTGGGTAGTTTCTGTTGTAATTATCATTTAAAAAGAGTAAACACAGTGGACTGATAAAAAATGGCTCCAGCCAAACACTGACCATGAGTGAAAGAAAAGTTTTTGTGTTATCATATTCTCTAAAAAAAATTCTGCACAGGGTATGTAAACTTATGTAGGGGTATACAGACATTATTTTGTTTAGTTGACACAAAAAGTTAAACTCCAGACAGTTAAGTACACAGATAAAATATGTATATGACACAGACACCTCCAGCGTCCGCTTATTGGGGCAGCCTCGGCTAGAGAAGTTTGTGAATATTTCAGACACCAGGTTATTGACCAATGCAGCCAAAATACTCAAATCAGATGACTGTAATCTCATCTCTACAGGATCCCTAAAGGAGAAGTACAGCCACAGCTTGTTTGGCTGTACTTCTCTTGAGATTCTTAGGAATGCAGTTCATTCTGCACTCCAGTGACCCATTTCAGCAGACAGCAGGCTGAAGCCCGCTGTCAGCTGACATCACAGAGCTGGTCCAGGCTCAGGAAAGATCGAGACCATATGGTTGGGATCTGCCCATATGCCTGAACTAGCGCCCAGCTGAGACCCGCTGAGAGCCTGAGCCCCCTCCAAAGCCCAGCGCTCCAGTGAGCACATGGGGGTGGGGTGGTTGCAGAGCATAGAGCGGTGACTGGCAGTCACCAGATCTTTGATCAGGGAGCTCTGAGAACCAAGTAATTGGCGGTGTTGGATCGCTCAGTTCTCAGCCTTAGAGCCACCGGGGTACATCCACATAGGTAAGTATGATTCTAAAATTTAAAAAAAAAATAACATACTTCTTTGTTTGCTACCCCACCATTTCATATTCCTGATATGTGTCTGTGCTACCATGTACTGTATCCTGTTCTCTTGGTATTTCTTCCTTTGTGTGAAATACCTGGTGATCCTGCCAGTCCCTCTGCTTTCCCTATTTCACTAGTTACCGTTCTAGGCATAGAAGCACATCCATTGCAGCACGGACAGTTTTCTGGCTGTGCTGGGAGCACAGGCTGCCTGTGGTCAGACTTGTGATGACATGCCCCCCGTCTGTCGCTTGCTAACACTCCCCCCCGGTGTCTCAACTCCCTGCTCTCTAAGCCCCTTATGCAGCTGAGAACAGAGGTCAAGTGACCACTTACAGAAAAAAAGTATTTATAATATATTTTTTATATCTATACACAAATGTTTTGCATTGCACATCTATTTTAAATGGAATGTGTTGTTTTACAAGGTGAGGGTTCACATGTACTTTATCTAAAGGTTAGCAATTTTTATTTTTTATTTTGGATGGAGCAGGGAATGTTTAAATCCATGTAATTTTTTTCCATCAGTGTCCCGTTGGGGAGATTTTTTATGCCCGCGATTCAAAACACTTAGGTGTGAATGCAGCCTCAATCCAAAATGAGGAAAACAATATTTTTGCGTTAGATACACAATAGGCCAACCAAAGACATCAAAGGGAGGCTGGATGTGCAGGGAAAATATGACCAGTGAAATAATCCTTTCATAAATATAAGCTTCTCAGTCACTTGTTTGTCATGGCCTAATTGGCCCAGACAAGAAGGCATTCTGGGTGGTAGCTTATCCTAAGCAAATAGCAGCAATCGGCCAATTGCCATTTTCTACAAGATCAATCAGCTGATACCTACAAACACAATGATCAATAATCATCTTAAATCTATGTCTACCCTTTAGCCTCTCCAGCATAAATGTGCATGAAGACACAGAAATTATGTGCAAGATTAAAATATTCATTCTACAAAAAAGACAGTCTATTTAAAACAGAAAAATTATGAAAATAATGTAGTGCCATATCTTTCTGTCACGAGAACCATATGATGAAATTATTATAAGAACCCTTTCACACTGAGGCGCTATTCAGGTGTTTTAGCGCTAAAAGCGCCTCTCATGCCTCCCCAGTGTGAAAGCCTGAGTGTTTATACACTGGGGTGGTGCGCTTGTGGGACGGGAAAAAAAGTCCTGCAAGCAGCATCTTTGGGGTGGTGTAGGAGCGCGGTATACCGTGCTCCTACACCGCCTCTGCCCATTGAAACGAATGGGCAGCGCTTCCGAAGCGGCGCAACATGGGCGCTTTTAATCCCTTCTTCGGCCGATAGCGGGGGTTAAAAGCGCCCCGTTAGTGGCTGAAAAGCGCCACTAAAACACTGATAAAACTAGAGGTGGCTTACCGCTAATAGACCCGCCACCCCAATGTGAAAGTGCTCAAAAAGTGTTCTAAAGAGAACAAAACATGGTCATCCATCTTTCCAAAAACAGACAAGAGATCCTTTGTCATACTGATGAAGAATCTTTCAGTATAAGGAGAATATTGGTCTGTGTTATTCTAAATACATGATTATATTTTTTGTCAATATACAGCGGGTAAAATAAGTATTGAACAGATCACCATTTTTCTAGGTAAATATATTTTTAAAGATGCTACTGACATGAAGTTTTCACCACATATCTATAACAACCCATGCAATCCATACATACCAAGAAATCAAAACAAATACATTCTGAAATTAAGTTATGTGTAATAAAAATGGAATGACACAGGGAAAAAGTATTGAACACGCTAACAGAAATGTATTTAATACTTTGTAAAAAATCCTTTGTTGGTAATGACAGCTTGAAGACGCCTCCTGCATGGAGAAACTAGTTGCATGCATTGCTCCGGTGTGATTTTGCCACATTCTTCCAGTCTTCAAATCTTTAACCACTTCCCGCCCGGCCTATAGCAGAATGACGGCCGGGCGGTGGTTCTGTTATCCTGACTGGGCGTCATATGACGCCCTGCAGGATAACAGCCGCCGTGCGCCTGTGGGGGCGCGCATCAAGGCGATCGGTGGTACGCTGTGTCAGTGTGACACCGTTACACAGATCTCGGTAAAGAGCCTCCGGCAGAGGCTCTTTACCACGTGATCAGCCGTGTCCAATCAAGGCTGATCACAATATAAACAGGAAGTGCCGGTGATCGGCTTTTCCTCACTCACGTCTGAAAGACGCGAGTAGAAGAGAGCCGATCGGTGGCTGTCCTGACAGGGGGGTCTGTGCTGATTGTTTATCAGTGCAGCCCCCCTCTGATGCCCACACTAGACCACCAGGGAAGCCGCTAGGACCACCAGGAAAGCCCCCAGCATGTGGATGGCCAGGTACATCCCCCATGGCCATCCACATGTGAAAATCAATGCCCAACATATGCCAATCAGTGCCCACAAATGGGCATTGACTGGCACCTCTATGTCACAATAAAAATTAGTGGTGCCCAGCAATGCCACCCATCAGTGCCACCTATCAGTGCCCATCCCTGCCCACCTATCAGTGCCACCCATAAGTACCCATCAGTGCCACCCATAAGTACCCATCAGTGCTGCCTACGTGTGCCCATCAGTGCCGCCTATCAGTGCCCATCAGTGCCACCTCATCGGTGCAAATCAGTGCCGCCTTATCAGTGCCCATCAGTGCAGAAGAAAACGTACTTATTTACAAAAAATTTTAACAGAAACAAAAATACTTTTTTTTTTTTTGGGGCTTTTTTTATTTGTTGCGCAAAAAAAAAAAAAAAATTGCAGAGGTGATCAAATACCACCATAAGAAAGCTCTATTTGTGGGAACGAAATGATAACAAATTTGTTTGGGTACAGTGTAGCATGACCACGCAATTGTCATTCAATTTGCGACAGCACTGAAAGCTGAAAATTGGCTTGGGCAGGAAGGCGTATAAGTGCCTGGTATTGAAGTGGTTAAGGTTCCGTGGGCCTTGGCTTTGTGTTTGGGATCATGGTCTTGCTGAAATGGTCACCCTCGTTTCATCTTCATCATCCTCGTAGATGGCAGCAGATTTTTATCAAGAATGTTGTGGTACATTTTTCTATTCATCCTTCCTTCAATGATATGAAGTTTGCCAGTACTGTATGCTGAAAAACAGCCCCACACCATGATGTTTCCACCTCCAAACTTCACTGTTGGTATGGTGTTTTTGGGGTAATGAACCTCCAAGCATGGTGTGTATTATGGCAGCCAAAGCGTTCAATTTTGGTCTCATATAACCAGACTATATTCTCCAAGTATTTCACAGGCTTGTCTAAATGTTGGGCAGCAAACTTTAAAAGAGCTTTAACATGCTTTTTCTTCAGCAGTGGAGCCTTGCATGGTGAGCATGCATACAGGACATGGCGGTTGAGTGCATTACTTTTTGTTTTCTTTGAAACAATTGTACCTGCTAATTCCAGGTCTTTATGAAGCTCTCCATAAGTGATCATTGGCTCTTGGACAACTCTTCTGATAATTCTTTTCACTCCTCTGTCAGAAATCCTACAAGGAGCACATGGTTATGGCCAGTTTATGGTGAAATTATGTTATGTCCATTTCCAGATTCTGGCCCCAACAGTGCTCATTGGAACATTCAGAAATCCTTCTGTAACCAATGCCATCAGTATGTTTTTCAACAATAAAGTTGCAAAGGTCCTGAGAGAGCTTTTTGCTTTTACCCATCATGAGATGTTTCTTGTATGACACCTTGGTAATGAGACACCTTTTATAGGCCATCAGTTGAGACTGAACCAGCTGATATTAATTTGCACTGACAAGGGGCAGGATTGCTTGCTAATTACTGATAGCTTTCAGCTGGTGTATCTAAAGTAAAGGACAACATTATAATATATTGCAGATTACCAGTCCTTAGATGTGGTGACTGCATTAGTACACTGAGCTGCACTTAACACTGCAGAAAAACTGCACCAAATCAGTGTGAAAGCTCACTACCTATACAGTATGAGCAAAAGTGGATTTGTCTGTGGGCAGAGACAAATCAATTGGCTTATACATGGAAAAAGAGATGCTCTCCAGATGCACATGTACATTTTACAAGTTTGCAAATAAATGCAGGTGGCATTTCACTACCATTATAAAACACCTGAGGGGAAATGCAAACATTTCACAAACTGTTACATGAACAGATGAAGCAACTCAATATATCAACAAATTGCGGATGCTTTCAGGGATTATTACTATAACCTTTACAATCTCCCCTAAAGCAGTAATTGCACTACTAAGCTCTCTTGGCAGCAGCTATCAAAGCCTATCTAGACTCTTTGGGACTTCCTAAAATCCCCATGACTGTCCTCAAACACCTAAATGTCCTTATTAAAGGTGAGGAATTCCATTTGGCAGTAGCCAGTATAAAAACCAATAGGGCCCTGAGTCCAGGGGGGCTAACACTTTCATATTATAAACAGTTTCTCTCCACTGTCACTTCTTAGCCTCCTTTAGCTCACACAGAAGGCCATGCAATATTCACCGATACTCTACAAGCCCTCTTCACAGTCATTCTAAAACCAGTAAAAAAACCCAATGAACTGCGGCAATTAAAGGCAAACTTCCCTAGTCAACGTCAACATTTTTAACAAATACTTAGACTTATTTGTACGCGCTTGTTTAAGGACAAGCCTGTTGCTTCTCCTTTCCATGGACAAGGCCCTTGATGGAGTAGCCTGGGAGTTTCTGGACCTTATCTCCAATACACTGGTCTTCCTTGTCACATGCTAATGAGGATTCAAACACTATACTCCTCTCCTACAGCTACTGCTAAAGTTAGCAGCATCCCATTGCACTGGTTTTCTATATCTAACAGCACCTGTGAAGAGTGCCCTCCACCTATTTTTACCCTAAATCTCAAAACCCATACTGTACCATTGGATCCAACCATAATATTAAATGATATGACCCTGGAAAACCATACTTATAAAGTGGTGGCAGGCGCTGACGACCTATTATTTTATATCGCCCAGCCCCTAGACCTGCTTCCCATACCCTCACAAGAACGCCTTGATTTTCATAATCTTCCCAATTACAAAATAAATGTATAGAGGTCGAAGGCACTGAATGGATCCTTGAGGATAGAACTGGTTAACCAAATTAAATCCAATTTCCCGTTCAAATGGACACATACTGAAATTTCAAACCTGGGCATGTTAATCATGACCATTTTCATCTGCATCACAGAACTAAAAGTTTTCCTTTTCTATGCACTCTTAGAAAAACTGTGAAACCTGGCAAAAGCACAGTCTTACATGGTTCAATAGGTACAGTGTCTTGAAGATGAATGTAGTACCCAGGTTGCTGTATTGTTTATAAACACTACCAGTCTCGTAGCCCCAGCACTTTCTCAAATTGCTCAGTGTAGCCTTGATCAAATTTATGTGGGTTGGAAATTCTCTATGCATTAGAAACAATGTTTCTAAGTCTAGAGGGGGCATCAGTTTTCCTGACTCACTCCTCTACCATTCAGCCCATCGTCTAACTCCGATCACTGATTAAGCTTGAAACCACAATACCAAACTTTGGTTAGCCATTGAACAGAACTTGGCATTTTCCCCCAATCTTATGCACCCTGGAGAGACATTGTTGGCAGCTCTTCACAATCGTCCATTATCTGGATGGATCGCACTTTTCTTAACCACCTCTTGATAATGGAGAACCTCAACTTTCCCTTCCCCAGAGTCACCCATTAACAGTCACCCCTACCCCATTCACACAAATATGATTTTCTTTACTGTGGGCAAGACATGACCATCAGCTGACTCATCAGCTTAACCATTTTCTTCACGCTCTACAGTAATCTGCAACTTTCATGCAGATCTCTCAACTCTTTAGAAGAAATCTGCCAACAAATAGGCTCTTTATGCAGAAATCTTTCCATTTAAGGGACCCTAAAGTGAAAGTAAATGATCACCTTGTAAAACAACCCATCCTGTTTAAAACAGAAATGAAAAACATTATAAATACCTTTTTTCTCTTTTTTTATAAGTGATCAAATTCCCTCTGTTCTCAGCTGCATAAAATCTGGGGGGAGGAGAAGTGGCAGGACACTGAGCTTCCCAGTGAATGGCTGTGCAGCGGGGGCATCAGGACAAGTCTGATCATTGGAGGAGAGTACACGGAGTTCCCAGCACGGCTAGAGAACTGACCATCGTGTGCTCTCCTGCTTAGTGTGGTCAGTTTTAAATAGGAAAGCAATGGGACTGGCAGGAACACCAGGCATTTCACATGAAGGAAAGCAATACAAAGAGAACAGAATACTTTCTCATACAAGTACATGGTATAGCAGGCACATATCAGGAATATGAAGTGTTGGGGTAACACACACTGTAGCACTACCTTTTCATCTGCACAGATTGCCCATATTATTGATTTCTCGCAACAAGTCTCTATTACTAAAAGATACTAAGAAAAGGATAATAAACTTATGACAAGGTGATACAGAATGCCTTGGTTCTCTTGTATTTTGCCAGTCACTACAAATAGTAATGAAGGTGCGGCAAAGCCAGAGCAACCCTTCTGAACATATTTTCGGATTGTCCCAAAATATTGCAGTTCTGGTGGCAAGTTATTAAAAATTCATGAACACAGACCTCAACCCTGCAGCACGTCTATTACATATTACACTTAAGGCCCATACACACGCTTTGATTTTCAGACATCAATTGTGTTACGACGACTGATCGTCCGCAAATCTTACCGTTAGTATGGTGCTGATTTCCCTTTTTCATCAGACAAAAGCTGGATGTGCAGACTATAAAATTTTTGTTGGATGTGAACGCAACGTCTGATTTTCATTTCATTAGTATGATTTTCATGCGAAAAAAATCGTAAGAGCAAGACTACGCATGTTCAGAAACGAAAGAATACATACAAAACTATTCAACACGTTATGTCAATTCTGATGTTGTATTCTGTCAAACAAAAATTCTTGTATTGTTAGTAACCTCTTCATTTTCGACATGAGACTAGCACGCCACAAAAATCAGACGTTCTGTCGTCCGAAAATCAAAGCGTGTTTACGAGGCTTTACTTAAAAACCAAGGTACAAAAAAATCCATACTGGTTCACTTTAATGCATGCAAAGACTGTATTCTGTTTACATGGAAAAACGCTTCGCTCCCTACCTTGGCCCATTGGTTTGCTAGGGTAAATGACATCCAGTGCATGGAAAAGCTAACTGTCTGCAGCAGTTAAAAATAAATCCAAATCAATCTGGCAAACATGGTTTTATTGGATACAATCCACATTCATCTGCCCTACTAACCGGACCTCAAACCCTGCCTGTACAGAAATCCTAATTTTTAATTTTTTGTGTTTTAAGTGTGAGAAGCTGATGATCAACTGATGCTTCTCCCCCACAGCGAGGGAGAGTCTGGCCCTCGCCCGCCACTCAGGAACACCAATGTCCGCACTTTCTCCTTTTCCTCTGCTGTTCTTCTCCCTTTTCTTTGGCATCTCTTGAGCTTTTATCATCCCATTTTCCCCAAACCCTTATCTTATATTCTGACTCTTGAAGCAATTAAGACCTTTACACCTGAAACTGGTTCACGCTGCTTTTTCTTTAACTGGCATGTAGACACATTATAAAAAATAATGTGAAGCAAACAATCTACACTAAGGACCTCATGGATTTTCCTTTACACTTTATACTACAACTTCTGATGCCCACCTACAGTATGTCATTGTCTGTAAAGTATATTCATTTTGGTCTTCTATGTATCACATTACATTAAAAGTTTATGATGTCGAAATGCTTTTATGCCTGTTTTAATTTTCAATGTAACTACAGTGCCTTGAAAAATTATTCATACCCCTTGAAATTTTCCACATTTTTGTCATGTTACAACCAAAAACGTAAATGCATTTTATTGGGATTTTTTGTGATTGACCAACACAAAGTGGCACATAATTGTGAAGTGGAAGGAAAATGATAAATGGTTTTCAATTTTTTTTTTTACAAATATCTCAAAAGTGTGGTGTGCATTTAAATTCAGCCCTCTTTACTCTGATACCCCTAACTGAAATTAGGGGTATCAGAAAGTGGAACAAATTCCCTTCAGAAGTCATCTAATTAGTAAATAGAGTCCACCTGTGTGTGATTTAATCTCAGAAAAAATTCAGATGTTCTGTGAAGCCCTCAGAGTTTTTTTGGAGAACCTTAGTGAACAAACAGCATCACGAAGGCCAAGGAACACACCAGACAGGTCAGGGATAAAGTTGTGGAGAAGTTTAAAGCAGAGTTAGGTTATAAAAAAATATCCCAAGCTTTGAACATCTCATGAAGCACCGTTTAATCCATCATCCGAAAATGGAAAGAGTATGGTACAACTGCAAACCTAACAAGACATGGCCATCCATCTAAACTGACAGGTCAGGCAAGGAGAGCATTAATCAGAGGAACAGCGAAGAGGCCCATGGTAACTCTGGAGGAGTTGCAGAGATCCACAGCTCAGGTGGGAGAATCTGTCTACAGGACAACTATTAGTCGTGCACTCCACAAATCTGACCTTTATGGAAGAGTGGCAAGAAGAAAGCCATTGTTGAAAAAAGTCATTAAGAAGTCCTATTTGCAGTTTGCGTGAAGCCATGTGGGGGATACAGCAAACATGTGGAAGAAGGTACTCTGATCAGATGAGACCAAAATTTTACTTTTTGGCCTAAAAGCAAAACGCTATGTGTGGTGGAAAACTAACACTGCACATCACCCTGAACACACCATCCCCACCATGAAACATGGTGGTGGCAGTATCATGTTGTGAGGATGCTTTTCTTCAGCAGGGACAGGGAAGCTGGTCAGAGTTGATGGGAAGATAGATGGAGCCAAATGCAGAACAATCTTAGAAGAAAACCTGTTAGTCTGCAAAAGACTTGAGACTGGGGTGGAGGTTCACCTTCCAGCAGGACAACAACCCTAAACATACAGCCAGAGCTACAATGGAATGGTTTAGATCAAAGCATATTCATGTGTTAGAATGGTGCAGTCAAAGTCCAGACCTAAATCCAACTGAGAATCTTTGGCAAGACTTGAAAATTGCTGTTCACAGACACTCTCCATCCAATCTGACAGAGCTTGAGTTATTTTGCAAAGAAGAATGGGCAAAAATGTCCCTCTCTAGATGTGCAAAACTGGTAGATACATCCCCGTAAAGACTTGCAGCTGTAATTGCAGCGGAAGGTGGTTCTACAAAGTATTGAGTATGTGCCACTTTGTGTTGGTCTATCTCATAAAATCCCAATAAAATACATTTACCTTTTTGGTTGTAACATGACAAAAATGTGGAAAATTTCAAGGGGTATGAATACATGCTTGTTTATTCTTCTTTAAACTGCAAAAATGAATTTGGAAAGATGACACAAGTTTTAAACCTTCCTTATGCTAACCTAACAAATAAAAATGTTTGGCTGGACTTTGACTGCAACATTTACATGCTGAGAAATGACATCTTACCTTCGGTGTAGCCACACGCTTGTGTGAGTGCTTGACAATGTGTGAGAAGTGCAATTCTGGTCACCGTCACTCCCAGTACGCTACCATCTTTACAAGTTTTGTACTAAAGAAGAAGATATATTTTATAAGTTTTGCTAGTATATTATACACACATAAAGCTATGGCTGACATTCAGTTACGTAACCAAAATCCCCATGATTGCAGCTAGGACCAGTGCTCCCTCCCAGCATGGACCTGCAGCACATCACCAGTGAGAATGTAATGATCAATCCCTAAGAACGGAGACGGCTTGTGGTCATCAGTCACCAGATGATCTGCTCCCTTTACCAAACAAGGTTAAAAAGTTAAGATTAAAAAGTAAACCTACATTCTTACTTTTGCATATACTGGGAACTAGAGAACCCCAATTCTTGTAACAGATAAGAAAGAACTGATTAAGAAGCTAGAGTTAGAATTTGAAATCGAGATCATTAAATTAACTACAAGTAGTTATTTATTTGATGTGTGCACAAGTTTTAATAATCCTTAAAGAGTACCTAAAGCCAAAACATTTGTTTTTATTTTGGATACAATAATGAAGTCTATACTCCTGTAATTTTTTTTTGGGGCTGCCTGTATCCCATTGGGGAGATTTGCATTCTCTTTCTGTACCAAAGACACAACAAAAATTGAGAGCAATTCCAAAGTTTCTGTTTCAGTGACAACTCAAAAATGTGGGTTCCCCATCACTTTTAATTGACATTGATTGAGTGACATTGATCAAGAGAACCAATAGAGCAGGTAAATCTCCCTAGCAGAACACAGACAGTAATAAAACCTGAAAGGGGTTCTAAGCCTTCCCTACTTTATCCAAAACTAAACAGAAAAGGTTTGGCTTTGGGTACACTATCCAACTACTTCTGTTTGCGCTTTAAAAAAATGCTGGAAAAAATAAACTGTACCCACCTCTATGTAGGCAGTATCATTATTTGCATCTTTGATATGTGGAAACCAATCACGAGGGGGTTTGGACAGATGTTTCGATTCTGTGACAAACCAGAGCAGCTTTGGCCAACCTAACAAAGAAATGTACAGCCTTTTTATTTTTATTCTGTTCATTATTTTTTTTCTATTTGGCTGTAAAACATATTCTTGTCAGCTATCATGAAGATGATAGCTTCAACATTGTTTGTTAAAGACATACATTATTCAACAAAATGCATCATTGTACTAGCAGAACATTTAAGACACTTCCAAACCAAAATTTACAGCCTTTGTGTGCATTTAAAATTATATCCATGGCCAAATCACACAGGACTCAAAACCAGGGAAAAAAACAGCTATGTGGATGGCCTGATAGATGAAAAGACAGGAGAATACACAACTTAAGATGGACAGAAAGAAACATGGATGGGTAGATACATAAAAGGAAACAGAGAAATAATATATATTGTACATAGACACATACATGTGCACTACACTACACATACATATGTACAATACACTATATAGCAAACATGGTGTGGACATCCCTACATTTTAGATAACCAAGCACTTCCATCCTTGTGGCAACAGTTTGGGGAAGGCCTTTTAGTTCCAGCATAACCGAGATACTCATGGGACTGTACAACCCCACAAACAACCACCCTGATTCCACCCACTAATACTCATGTGGCCTGTACAGAGTGTTGATATCAACCCCACTGAACACCTTCAGGATGAATTGAAATTCAAATTGTGAGCCAGGTCGTCTTGTCCAACATAAAATACCTTACTTAAAAATTTTCTTTTCTTTGAATGCTCACATGGTTTTGGAACAGGATGGTCATGAAACTTATTTAGTTGTGATTCTTATTAGTCTACAAACATTTGACCAAATAGTGTATGTATAGATCAGCTATCCTCAGTCAGAGCTCCTCTAGTGGTTACTAGGGGTTTGCTTGAACTGTAGCTGATTGATCTCCCATTTTATGGTGCATGCAGAGTTCTGGGGTCAAAGCCAATTTGCAGAGCCAGTAGCATGACACCAATGATCTATATAACTTTAAGGATGGCATCCTGACCACCACTGTAAGGTAGGGGGGTGGGGGTTATTTTCCATCTGGCCACCAATGTAAAAGGATGCTTCCCACTAATTGGTTTCAACAGGGGCTCCCTGAGACCTGAAATTTATGTTACGGATTCCTCTGGTGTAAAAAGGCTGAGAAAGGCTGCTGTAGACAGAAGGGCAAAGATGTAAGCAATAAAGAGTTGGCATGCATGAAAAGGAAAGAAAGAAGAGAAAGAAAGAAGAGGAAGAAGAGAAAGAAGAGAAAGAAAGAAGAGGAAGAAGAGGAAGAAGAGAAAGAAGAGAAAGAAGAGAAAGAAGAGAAAGAAGAGAAAGAAGAGAAAGAAGAGAAAGAAAGAAAGAAAGAAAGAAAGAAAGAAAGAAAGAAAGAAAGAAAGAAAGAAAGAAAGAAAGAAAAAGAGAGAGAAGGAGGAAAAGGAAAGGGGAATTAAGAATAGCCAGGAGAAGAAAACAGTCATGTGACATGTCAGGGATGGAAAAAAAAAAAAAGAGTTATACATTAGGAGTTCTCAGTTGGTGGTTGATAACGTACATGGATGGGCAAATGGGAAAAAGGGATATACAGATAAAACTATAGATGGAGAGACAGAGGAAGAAAAAAATAGACAAGATAGTTCATGACAGATAATGACAAGAAAAGGGAATATTAACAGAAAGATATAGACCTGAAGGTTGAACAGACAAACAAAATAAAACAGCTATATCGTACTGTATCGTTTCTTGATTGGTTGTGGGTGTTCCATAGGAGGCACGTAGCATGGGTACAATATATATTATTTGTATATATATATATATATATATATATATATATATATATATATATATATATATATATATATAAATTGATAATACCTTAACATTTTAGCAAACAGTAAATCACTTTAGCTGAAATATTGTTATATTGGTACAAGGCAGTACTTGCCATCCAGGCAACATACTGTATGTTAATACTGTTTTTTTTCTAATGGGGCACACAGCTAAAAAATAGTGCACAGCATCTTCTTGACCTAGCTATAAGGTAGCTATACTGCATGGGTCACCCGGCCATGTACAGTTACTCACCTTTAAATTGTGGTATTTCCCCAGTAGGACTCTTGGGCAATCCTTTATGGCAGGCATCACTAGTCAAGGCCACCGTAACTCCACAGCTTCCTAACAAGAAGCCAATCTGCTGGCTTCCAGCGTCCTGAATTAGAGGGATTAAAATATTATGTATTATCACACAGGAGCATACAACATTGTTCACGGTCAAGATGAAAAGAAAAAAAAAAAAAACCACATAAGGAATTATGTAGCAAAACATAATCACAGTTTTCTCTTGCAACCTTGACTGTTAAGCATATTTAACTAATTATTTAAAGTATATTTAGAACCAAAAAGTTTTGTTCATTTTAAATGGGGAGTAGGGAAGAGTTACTACTCCTGTCAAGTTTCCACTGCCACGTGTGACCCTGTTGAGGAGTTGAACCTTCTCTGTGTCTTGGTCAGTAGGACCGTAATGGAAAAAAAAACGGAAAATTTCCTATCAAATACCGTAATTTTCCTTTCCTGATGGACTTCATGGCAGCCTATGTGTGGGTTAATCCCACCTCCTCATACCTCATAGGACCCTTCTCCCACAAATCTTTGTTCCGGGCCAGAGGTCGTGTTCTATAATTTAGCCTACTACTGGGAGGGAAAACCTGCTGCTATGGAGTCCATCAGGAAAGGAAAATTACGGTAAGTATTTGATAGGAAATTTTCCATTTTCCTGACAGACTCCATGGCAGCCAACACGTGGAAAATAACTAGCCACACACCCGGGTGGGCAAAGTGCTGGACAAAAGAAAAAAGGTTTGATTGAACAGACAAGATATGTAAACCAAAATTAACAGAAGACAAAGAGGCCGGTTCTACGCAGTAGTGCACCATAAACGTATCAATTGAAGACACGAGGCTGCTTTGCAAATCACTTCTGGAGCAATTTGTCATGAAGCCGCCCATGATGTAGACACGCTTCTGGTCGAGTGAGCAGTCACCCCTTCTGAAGGCGTCAAGCCCTTAGCTTTGAGGGCCCACTGAATTGCCTGAACAATCCATACTGCAATAGATCTGGAAGAGGCATGCAATGCCTTATTCTTTCCATGAAAAAGAACAAACAGATGGTCGGACTGACGGAATGGAGCTGTAGCTTCTAGATACTGGTTTAGAGCTTTCCCGACATCTAGGGGATGAGCATGGAATTTCCGGTTGATCTGAACGTCGGAAGAGCAATCTCCTGATTATCGTGAAAAACAGATGATACTTTGGGATTTGAACCCAGCATAGGAATCAAAACTACCCGATCAGGGAAAAAGGTAAGAAATGGCTCCTTGCATCCCAGACAGCTGGTTTCGGAGACCATCTTGGCCGATGTTTTGGCCACCAGGAAGGCAACATTTAGAGAAAGTGCTTTGATAGAGAACTGATCTGTCGTGTGTTCCATCTCTCTTCCCGAGAAGAAATCCAGGACAAGGGGAAGATCCCACTTAGAAAATCTTGGCTTTCTCTGAGGTCTGAGCCTTATTGCTCCTCTAAAGAACTGCAGATTAAGAGGGTGTCTAGCCCAGGATAGGCCCATGAAGGCAGAAATTCCAGAGCCTTGAACCCGCAATGAGCTGAATGACAAGGAGAAATCCAAGCCCGATTGTAGGAAGCCCAGGATATCCTGTATCTTTGAGTTATTGCAAGACCTGCAGTGGAGGAGGTGTAGTCTGCAAATTTTTTTCCAAATCCTCTGGTAGACCCTGTTGAGTTATGACTAAGGCCTTATAGGCCTAAATGTGTCAACTGAGTTAATCTGCGTTTGTTCATTGTGGCTATTCAATAAAATTAATACATTTTAAGAGCAACAACCTGAGTGCAGATCATTTTTACTCTACTCAGCCAGGGACTGTGGATCGAGCACCTGGGAGCTCTGCTATCTATGTGTATGGATAGTAGCACTGACTTTTCTGTTTATACTTTAGACCCTGTTAAAACAACGTGGAGATGCCTCTACTTGAACAACCTAGGGCCTCCAGCCTTCCCCTCTCAAAAACCAAACCATCAGGTACAGATGGGTTAGGCATGGATGTACAGTTGCCCCTTGCGATAGGAGGTCTGGTCTGTGGGGCAGAGGAACTGGGTCCAGGAAGCTGAGTTGCATCAGCATGAAAACCATGGCCTGTTTGGCCAGTATAGGACTATTGCCACTATCTCTGCTTCTTCCATCCTGAGCCTCGACAAAAACCGGAGAATGACAGGAACCGGGGGAAAGGCATAGGCCATGTGGAATCTCCATTGGTCTATCAGAGCATCTATTCCGAAAGCCTGGGGACAACGAGACCTCGTGTAGTATCTCTCTAGTTTGAAGTTGCACGGGAGGTGAACAAGTCTACTTCTGGGATGACTCCCAGGGACAGGACCCACTTGAAGACTTCGGGACTGAGAGCCCACTCATTTTCTAGAGATACTCTTGACAGAAAGTCTGTGTGTGAACGTTCTGGTCTCCGGGGAGATAGACAGCTGTTAGGTTGGCCAGGTTTACCTGGGCCCAGGTCATGATAGGCTCTACTTCCTTCAACAGGGAGAGACTGCGAGTCACCGCCCGGCGGTGGCTGTGCGCATGCGCAACTGCTACCATATTGTTGGAACCGCGCATGCGTGAACCAAGCCTTGGTTTCACTCGCGGCTTGCAGATGCACAGACGGGACCAGGTGACCTCCTGAGGGGGAGAGTTGGAGCACAGATGCGTTCCAGCCGCCATGGCCCTAGTCACCGGAACCTGAGAGGAAAAGGGGACACACAGACACAGAGATACGGCTGCCAAATTAATGAATTATCTCATACATTACCCATACCATGACACGATCCCGACCAGACCTGGGACTGGGAGCTGCTGTTCGAACCGCCAATAGCTGGGACGTTTGGCCATATTACCGCTTGCCTGCCAATGGCCAGGTTAGTAAGCTCTTTGTGGCATTGCATATTATTGCCCAAGTCCACCTGCTAATAACTAGGATTGCTGGACTTCAGAGAGGATCATGGTTTTGAAACCATAGTATCGCTGTGCACACCGCCAAGCCTAGATTGTGGAAAAACTTCATAAAAGGTAAGACTTCATCTTGGTCCTAGGAGAAGCACAAAAAAGGAACATGGCTTTTGGCCCAGAACAAAGATTTTATAGGCTGCCATGGAGTCCGTCAGGGGAAAAAAAATACAGTTGACAATAAAAGAATATAGGGCAAAACTTCCCAATAAAGAATATTGGCAGTGTCTCCAGGAAAGAACCTAAACAAATCTGCTTAAAAATACACACGCAGCAGTGAATAACGAGAGTATACGTTAGTATTTAGTATACTAAAAATAAAATTAGGGTGCAGTAAAGTGGTGTTTTACGTCTCCCTTTTTTTTAATCGCCACTCAGCAGAAAAGTCCCTGCCTCGTTCTTCACTGCGGACAAGGTCCACTGTGCTTTGTGTTAGAGCAGCGGTCTCTGCAATTTTCTGGCTTGAGGAGAGTAAGCATTACAAACGTGAGCTCTTTTGGTGATTAAAAAGAAGGGAGAATGAAGACATATTGTATACCACTTACTATTTTCCTGCACCCTGATTTTATTTTTTTCTAAATTATATTTATGGAGTTCCTACACAAAAGTGTAATTAATGGTAGCAAAAATACATTTCTAGCTAAATCTGTTGCCAGCTAGGTTTTTCTAAAACTGGCAAAGCACGTCTTCTCTGTATAGTAAAGATCTGGACAATGTTGTATATAGTATTTCCCTTTCACGTGATTGGCTCACTGCTGTTCCCAGCTGATATTCTCTTATTACAACATCAAGGCAGATCATAAGATTAAAGTAAGACAACCCTCAATATTCAGAGAGTAGGATGTGTGTTGAATCCATGTGGGATTTTTTAGTTTGAAATAGGCAGGACAGCTATAGATCTAATTTTTAATGGACAATGCCATCTACTCTTTGTTATACTCTGCAGCCTACATTTTGCAGCCCATTCATAAAACTAAGGCTATGGCATAGAGCCTGCATTGTGAAACAGAGTTCTTGTTGCTTCACCCAGCAAATAGAAATCTGTGATTGGAGAACAGCCAGATTCATGTCCTTGACAGGTCACGTGGCCGTTTTCTTCTGCCGACTATTTTTTTTCCCCATTCATTTTATTGCACTTTGCTTTCTTCAGAGTCCCAAAGCCATCCAAATGTAATAATGCACATTTGTAAAGTACATCACTGTGTGTCCGTATTAAGGAGCATTACTTAAAGGTGAAGGCAAGTGAATTTTTAGCAATTCTGTTGATGGCCATAATTTACCGATTATAGAATGGTGCTAGTGTTACATGGCCTCTACTAGGTTATAGTAGCAATTAAGTGAGACTGGTATTTAGTTTGAGGGTTGAACAGCAATATATTTTACAAGTACCTTTTTTTTTTATAAAGTTTGGATAGAGTGGGGAAGGGTTATTTTTAATGCTGTTTTTATCCCCATTAGGGAGATTCACCTCTCTATTTGTACTTGCATTTGAAAGTAAGAGTAAATCTAAAAAAAATTCTCCTGAGAAAATGAGAGGAACTTTCCAACTTGGGGACAACTCTCAAAGAGGAACATTCTCCTCACTTCCTTTTGTGCCAGATAATAAAGAGAAAATTGCCCAATGGTACAAAGAGAACAACAAAAATAAACTGATGGGGGGTATTAACCCTACCCTACTCACCTGAATAAAAGGTTTTGGCTATAGCTGCACTTTAAATGTAAAGACCAAACTTTTTTTTATAGCTTTAAAAAGCTAACTTCACCTTTTCCATTAAAAAAAAAGAAAAAAAAAGAATAATAAAAGCACATATATTTGTAAGACAAAAAATGTGCCTGCATTATTCTTTTGAAAATGAGCCTGCAAAGCGTTGGAATCTGTGGATCATGGATGCAATGCCAAGTTCCAGAAAACTCTTCCTTCAGCTCCTTGTGTGTACTGAGGGGTAAAGACTTTCAGCCAGAGAACTGGACATGTCAATGTATTAAGAGTGTGGTGAGTACCACACTTGTGTTTCACTGAGAACTATAAGTCGATTTGCCTCAGTGGAAGACTGTAATTGTAGTTCATTCACTCACAGATCTCTGCGGGAGTGGTGCAGTATGGGAGTAGGGGGTGCTATTTGCCCCATGTTACATGTAGGGCCATTTGCCCCATGTTAGAGGGGTGTAACATATACCACGGTGAAAAAGGCGGCATTCACTTCTAACTAGAAAATTAAAGGTTTGAAATCCTTATCAGGTGTCAAGGTTCCACTGGGGAGATTTTCCTTCATTTTGTGCCCTCAAGATGCAACAGGAAATGGGAGGAAATTACCCCAAAAGTGAATAGAATTCACATATTAGAGCAGGAACAGGTGTCCCCATTGGAGGATTTTGACCCATCTCTTTCTCTGGTGACAATTTTTTAGGTCACCTCACTTTCTATCTTGGTTACCAGGACAGAGGGGATGTATCTCCTGGGTGGAACCACTGACAGCAATAAAAACTTGAGCAAGGGTCTAAACTTTCCCCACTCTATCCAAAAAAAAAAAGCTTTTACATTCAATTTAGGTGACTTCTATTGTATAAATCTTTTTTTTTAATGTAACTGAATATGACTCTGTACCATTTTCTTGCAATCTTCTATACATCAGCATTTAGACTTGAAGAGCGAGTGGAGCCAATCAGGTATGCTGCATGCAAATATGCTGGCAAAGAATATGCAGATAGAAGCAGAGAGAGCAGAGGGAGAGATAATCCCATTGGTCTGCTACAGCAGTGAAAAGACACCCCTGTATTCCTTTTATAGACTAAAACTGGAAGGGAGTAGAGTCATCCACCTAGCTCTGCTGTCTGGCAGAGTTGTATACATTTCAGGACTGGATAGACAGAAATACAAATACGATGACGATGTAAACAGCTGCCTTGTATGCATTTCATCTGTGTATTTAGCTATTCACCTAGGGTTCAGCTTTAAGATGTTGGAAATCTTAATTTTTTGTCTTTTTAAACTTCCCCACACTGCTTAGATGTAGAAATGTACAGTGATAAATTTGTGTGAACGCATGGCTCTGCTGCGAGATGCAGATTTTAGTAATCTCGTAGTTAGTCATCTTCTCAGCTGCAGGCTACAATGTCTGTGTGACAACTGAGGCTCCTGTCAACCCCATGGAGTCAAACTGAGCTGGAAAGATTTGACGTAAAGCCGATTGCCCTGCTATGTTATGTACAGTGACTTCATGAATATGTGCCATAAAAATAGATACATTTCCTTCTCAGAACATTTTTACGCTTTATCTCAAGGTTACCCTGAATTTTTACTTTTAAGCATAAAAAAAACATATATTTGTGAAAACCAAAGCAATTACGCAGCCCACAGCCTAATTATTCAATTTTCATCAGAACAGATTTAATTTCAATAATCAAAAGCACATCAGGTCTAATCGCCCTGGTATTTATAAGCTCCAGTGGGTTTATAAGTATGAGCCGACATACCTCCACTTTGTAATAATGAGACTAGAATGATGTAGTTTGGTGCCAGTGCTGGCTCTCACATCGACTATGGAAAAAAAGGTGGAGTGTTCATGCAAAGGGAAGGGCCTTCATCGTGACATGAGTTCATGTCGTTGATGACATATTACTTGAAGTCTGTCCATCTACTGTAAAGTCTGTAAATCAGGCATGTGAAACTTTATCCACAGTTTCATAGATGTTGTGAAAGTCCATGTTACAAGCCTAACACTTTAATACACAAGTCCAATTCGGTCAGCTTGGTAGATACCACTACATACCCACTTGCCGACCGCCCACAGTACATTTACGTCATTACCTTGACATTAAATATGGTTGTTATGGAAGCAGCTAGCTGCCATAACCCCGGTATTATTTTGTACTGTAGGCAATTCTGCCTCTGATAAAAGTGGTCCAGGCGGGGGAATTGCCACAGGGTCACTTTTAGAGGCAGTGGGAGAGGTGCCTTTGGTTCAGATGGTATCAAGCGTGTTTGGTGGCGACCAGGTGAGGAGTACAAAGACAAGTGCGTCTTGTGCGTCAAGTATGGTGGTGGAAGTGTCATGGTCTGGGGCTGCATGAGTGCTGCCGGCACTGGGGAGCTACAGTTCATTGAGGGAACCATGAATGCCAACATGTACAGTGACATACTTAAGCAGAGCATGATCCCCTCTGTTCGAAGACTGGGCCACAGGGCAGTATTCCAACATGATAACGACCCCAAACACACCTCTAAGACGACCACTGCCTTGCTAAAGAAGCTGAGGGTAAAGGTGATGGACTGTCCAAGCATGTCTCCAGACCTAAACCCTATTGAGCATCTGTGGGGTATCCTGAAACTGAAGGTGGAGGTGCGCAAGGTCTGTAACATCCACCAGCTCTGTGATGTCGTCATGGAGAAGTGGAAGAGGACTCCAGTGGCAACCTGTGAAGCTCTGGTGAACTCCATGCCCAAGAGGGTTACGGCAGTGCTGGAAAATAATGGTGGCCACAGAAAATATTGACACTTTGGGCCCAATTTGGACATTTTCACTTAGGGGTGTACTCACTTTTGTTGCCAGCGGTTTAGACATTAATGGCTGTGTGTTGATTTATTTTGAGGGGACAGCAAATTTACACTGTTATACAAGCTGTACACTCACTACTTTAGTAAAGTGTCATTTCTTCAGTGTTGTCGCATGAAAAGATATAATAAAATAATTACAAAAATGTGAGGGGTGTACTGACTTTTGTGAGATATATGTAATTCTTTTTTTTGCTTTATTGAATACTAACATACACTACAAGGCTAATGTCTTTTTCTAAAAGAAGGGAACAAAAGACAGATTTAGTTCAAGGAAAGCACTTGAACCCTGCATTATCTATGTGCTTATGGCATGGACGTGTCAGTAGAGCAGTGGAAGGTGTCAGTAGGCAAATGAGAATTGGGCAGCAGGGGGATTCTGCGCCACACGCGGCGATTAGGGTGTACCCAGGCACACCCCCTGCACACGCCTATGAATGTGGTATTAAACCCAAAAACAAAAATGTAATATATTGCAATCCTTAGATGTGGTGGCTAAATTAGTTTTCTTTTTAAAGCTTCATGTGAAAACACAAAATGGGAAAATGCAAAACAAGGCAAAATCGGAGCAAATACACGGTTTGCTTTTTTTGCAGTTTCCCACTGCAAAGGCTTTTTTCCCTGTGTTTTCTCTGGCCCGTAATACACCTCCTGTATTAGAGTGCCTCCACTCTGGATGAAGGTGTGGAGGGGGCACCTTTGGATGCAGCACTGTCAAGTCTGGGGGGGAAAGTGTAAGATGTACTGATAGAATTAAATACACTAACAAATTGAAGCCAAACTCCACCTAATTGTTTATAAGCAGTTAAAGCAAACATTTTTTTCCTTTTAGGATAAATGTTTTACATAACAAAAAGTAAAAGCTGATCATTGCAAGCACCCCTGCCAGTGTTAATGGTTTGACTGATCCCTGTAACTACTACATCTGCAAGAGAGCTTGTTCTTTTAAAAAACAGACTTACTGACTGGATTACCAAGTAAAAAAAAAAAAAAAGACTAAAAAGAAAACGAATGCAGCCATCACATCTAGGAATTGGTAAGTTGCAATATAATAAATGTTTCCTTTTGGGTTAAATATCACTTTAAATAATAATGCTAAAATTAATTGATGTAATTACCTGAATATTAAAAGTGGTAAGTATTTGTTTTATGGAAGGTGCAAGGAAAATCTCCACACCTCCAACTACACATTGTCCAATTAAGCAAGTGTTTGAGGAATACAAGAAGCTGATTAATATTTATGAAAGCAATTCCGCTGTATATTGTGTTAAAAGGTGAGCAGAGCTTGCCATTTAACAGCACAGTTCACACAATGAAAGCAAACATCTAAATCGCTACCATGACTATGATCAATTTTAACAAACTCATGTTCATTGAACTATTTTATATAAAACTAAACTGGGAAAAAATGGTATATATCGGCTAACACCCCAAAAGGATAATCAAATGGCAGCCAGCACAACACCAAACAACTGCAAACCAAAAATACACATATAAAAATTATGGTCAGTTACACTATTCAGAATGTGTAGAAATACATAATTCTATTCTCTGTGGTCATCTACATTTTACTTCACTGATTTTGCATATTCACCTTTGAGCGCTGCACATAGTTTTTATATATGTAAAACTAAACTAAACTCTGAAACTGATTCAAAAGGTATGAATAATAGAACAACAGTCAAATCAACAGAAATTAGGTATCGGTACTTTAAGTTGTTTTATGTACAGTATTTGCAATGTTTTCTACCAGAATCATAATTTTAGTGTCATTATCAACAGGACATATTATAGAATGAAACATATACCTTCCATCTGCAGCAACACAGTTTTTTTCAACACTAATCAAAGTATGAAAAAGGGCATTATTTTAGTTTTGTTATGATTCTGTATATTAGTTGCATATAAATAAAATCATTTTTGCAAGACAATATCACCGAAATAAAGCCTTGTGTGTCCCCAAAAAATGATATACTGTATAGATTAGTCGGTCATTTTAAGGGCTGGATCACACTGGTCCGACATGCGCTCCGTCTTCCAGAGCACAAGCCGCATGATATGTAAAAAAATCAAAGGTTCCCTACGAGAGCCGTCTTAACTGGTCCGACTTGTGTCAGTTTGACTTTAAAATTGCTCCCTGCACTACTTTGGTCCGGCTTGGGCACGATTTCAGCCCACTGATTTGAATGTTAGTCGCATCCAAGTCGGGTTATTGTCTTATCTGATCCGACTTGTGGCATGCGACTTGTCCTCTGAGGATCTTGAAGGGGAACCCCACACCCCTCCAGAGCATACCAGACCCGTCAGATGTGGCGTGGATTTTAAGGGGAACCCCACACCAAAATAAAATAGAAATAAAAGAAACAGACCCATATCTGAGCATGCAACCCAGCAGGTCAGGAAATGGGGGGGGGACGAGCGTGCACTGTACCCCCTGCCCCAAAGCACCCACCCACACACTGTTGAGGGCATGTGGCCTGGTATGGTCCAGAAGGGGGGACGCTCGCTTGTCCCCTCCCCCCGTTTTTTGTTTTTTTTAAATTATGGCGTGGGGGTTCCCCTTAAAATAGATACCAGATCGAAGGGTCTGGTATGATCTTGGGGGGGGGGGGCGACCTTGCGCCGTTTCCTTTTTTTGGTGTGGGGTTCCTCCTCAAGATCTATACCAGACTCAAAGTCGGATCCCATTCATTGACGTCGCATAGGAGTCAGACATGGAGTCGCAGGGCAAAGTCAGACCAGAAGTTGTGCAGCTTCCGTGTCGGAATAGTGTGAACATAGACTAAAGTGGAAATAAACCCTCCTATCCTTTACATCCAAGGAAGCGGCCCTCTTAGATTCTGTAGTTGCCATGGTGCTGCACAAGTAATCAGTTAAAAAAATTAGCCATTTGATTACTTGACAGTTTGGTTGAGGACATAAGTAATCAGTTGATCAGTTATCATTCATGGCATTTCTTGAATGTAACCATTTCGGGAAACCATTAAAGCGAAAGGTTAAAGGGTTAGTTCACCTTTACCAAAAAATGTATTATGCAGATAAGGGGAGTCTGCAGATAGCAACAAACTGTACAGCTCTGACTAAAGTTTAAAAATGTCCTTGGTATAGGTGTTGGCCATTCATGTACCTCATAAAGTCTGACTGGAGTACTCCCAGGACGTTGCTAGGATGTTGATAAGTGAGGGCTAGACAAATACTGCTTACCTCCATCCTCATAGTACTGTAGTGAGCTCTCAAAAACTGAGCTCAGAGTATCTAAATCAGGGGAGAGAGAGCATGTGAGGGGGTTTCAATCAGAGAAAGAGATCGCTATTGTGATGGTGAAGGTAAGCAGTGACAACTAGGCCTCATTTTGCAACAACCTAGAAGTATTCCAGTCAGGCTTTAGGCTTGATTCAAACCTATGCATTTTTAGTGCTTTTTGCATTTTGCAGATTTGCACTACAGTCCGAATAACATGGTTTCCTATGGAACACGTTCTGTAGTGGAAATCTGCAAAATGCAAAAAGCACTAAAAATGCATAGGTGTGAATCCAGCCTTAGAAGGTATGTAAATGGCCCAAACCTGTAGCAAGGGCATTATTCAAATGTAGTCAGCACTACAAAGTGGGGTTGATTTACTAAAACTGGAGCGCGCAAAATCTGGTGCAGCTGTGCATGGTAGCCAATCAGCTTCTAACTTCAGCTTGTTCAATTAACTTTTGACAAAAAAGCCTGGAAGGCGATTGGTTTCTATGTAGGACTGCACCCAATTTTGCACTGTACCGTTTTAGTAAATGAACCATAGTTTGGTTTTTATCCAAAAAAGCCCCCTACCTGCACAGGCGGGTTTTGTTGTAATGATGAACTGACCCTTTAAGTTCTGCTTTAAGGCTCCATTCACACCTGAGCGTAGCAATTTACTGCCATTTTTTTAAGCGTTTTTTGCAGCTTTTCTACATGCATATTACAAACGTTTTACAGCTTCAGGCATTTTAGTTTAGCCAATAGAAAAGACTGTGGGGGAGGGAGGGGGAGGAAATTAGGAGTGGAGAGCTCCTGTTTGAGCAGTAATAATAGCGACTAAACGCTTGTAAAACCACAAGTCAAGTGTTTCTTTTGAAGTCTATGGGGCCAAAACCGCTTGTAACCTGCCAAAAAACGCTCATATGAGAACAGGGGCCGTTGAAATTAATGGAATTTGGGTTGTTGAGCGTTTTGTGCTGGTCTACATGGGGTGTACAGGTGTTAGAACTTGTTTAAAATAAATCATAAAACATAAATGACTACTAAAATTTATAAGAAATTACATTGTAGAGTGTTGATCTAAGAAAGTTTCCAATTGGACTATTTTTTTTTTCCCAGCTAGAGAAAATTGGAATATGCTCAATTAGGGTTTTAGACGTCTTCCCAATACTTTATTACTGTACATACTTTACCAATCTGAACCACTTGTGACCAACTTTCAAAATTATTCAAATGGTCCAAGGCAACCTATCACCATCCTACTACAAGTATATAAAATGTGGGAGGTAGACTGGTTAAATCCAGTCAATTGTTTTTGCATTCAAAGCTGGTTTACAAATGGTTGAAATACGGCCATGAGCATAGTCCTCATACCAGATAAATACTGTACACACAGTTTTGGACAATTTAAACCAATTTCCAGTAGCTGTAACTATCACTGAAATAATTCTATTGTAGAAAAAGAAAGTACATTACAGATACAATAGTAAAAATATGACAACAAGTCAAAATGCAAAGTGCCCATTTGTAGAGGATGAAAGATTAAGAACTTTAGTGGAGGTGTAGCACATGCATAATAACAAGAAAACAGTTCTCCGCAAGCAGCTCACCTTCCTTGTAAGTGGCACTTCAATGGGAACAGGAACAACTTCAGCTAATAGACAACCATAAAATGCTACCATAAACGCAGCAGGATCATTATTTGGAAAGACGAGGGCCACCTACAAGAACAAACAAATCATTAGATGTGGCACGCACCCATCTCACCAGGTCTCACTTGACTTGCTAAAAAACGTGTGATGTATGCTCATGCTTTTTTTTTTTTTCCTGCCATTTTATGCCTCAGAGATCTGAAATATCGCACATTGCAATCTATCAAAAGGCAACTGGATGCCAAAATAATGTGCAATGTAAGTTACTTTGGTTAAAAATACAACTGCATTTGTTTAGGTTTCTTGTGTACTAGATGAAATCTTAACATGTGAAAACTCAAAGATCAGTGAGTTGGTGCACCCAATTAATGGCTCTCAACAGCATCTACTGCTACTGGATAAACTGTAAACTGGAAAGGAGAAAGCTAATAATTACTTATATCAAATGACATAAAAAAACGAGTTGTGACTGATGACGATTAAACCCTGAATACTTGAATGAGGGCTTATTCACCCAGAACATTCCGTGAGCGTCTCCCGCACAGTGTTAAAAAAAAAAAGAAAACACTGAGTGTGAGGTCTATTGTGGGTATCAATATAATCTGAATGACACCCCAAACACAGTGCGTTTTCCTGCACTGGATCGCATGGCACTGCAGTACCA
The DNA here is from genome assembly GCA_037952925.1 of Lithobates clamitans. Lineage (NCBI taxonomy): Eukaryota > Metazoa > Chordata > Amphibia > Anura > Ranidae > Lithobates > Lithobates clamitans. Next base: position 4,878,896 of record JBBGZY010000757.1, on the reverse strand, counting down.
GGTGATTTGGTGTAGTGCTTTTTTGAAAGATTGTGCATGCACCAACTTTGGTGCAATCCAGTGCGATTTCAGCCCATTCATAAACCGCACACTGCACTAAGTCACATCGGAAACCCACAGAAACACAGACCATGTTCCTATGCGATTCAGGTATGAACTGGCCCTGATAGTAAATTGAATAGATATGGGACAAGGTTAATTTTTTTTTTTTTAGAGTCATTCTTCTAAGATGCATGTTAATTTAGGGACAATAGTTATTATATGTCATAGTAATTTTGTCATGTTCTATGTGCAAACATGAATAAAACAGGTGTGAAATCAGTATTTTATTTTCACATAATGTTTCCATGTAGTTTTGTAGAACCTGAACCTAACAGCCAACAGCCAATGCAATATTTCTACAAAGGACAATGAAAAAACACACAGGGGTTGATTAACTAAAGTTGGAGAGTGCAAAATCTGGTGCAGCTGTGCATAGCAGCCAATCAACTTCTAACTTCAGCTTGTTCAATTAAGCTTTGGCAAACAAAACCTGAAAGCGGACTGGTTTCCATGCAGAGCTGCACCAGATTTTGCACTCTCCAGTTTTAGTAAATCAACCCCAACCCCATAGTAGAGGCCGTAAATATCTTGGGACTTTTCATCAGCATATGGATGAAGGTCTTACATCCAAAACCTGCTGTAGATGTTATTGATGTTGTAGTATGAGCAGATTGATAATATATAAAACGGCAAACATTTTGACAAAGGAGAAACAGCAATGTTAAACCGTATCTACGGTCAAAATCTAAAATCATATATTCATTTCCACATTGTATTCCAATTATTTTGAGTCTACTTCTATTGAAATCGTAATCTTGTCCTCCCGGCAGTGCGCATATATGCGACCGCTCGGCGATTAGCTTTAACACTGAGAGGCCGCATATATGCAGCCATTTGTGAACACATTATTGTGCTGAGTGCACGCAAAGGGTTACATCTGGCCCATGGGCCACAGTTCCAAGACCACTGATCTAAATCAAAAGAAACTAAACCATAATAAACAAACCAGCACAAAAACCTTATAGCAATCATAGGATGGATGGTGTGTTTTTATATAGGCACTGTGTTCAGATAGTACATAATTTTTTTCTGTAAAGATCAAACAGTATCGGCCCTTAGTACCTTTGAAATGTGAAAACAGTATACTGTACACACACAAGCTTTTCTTGTATATCTAAAACTATAAGCACTTGCACAGAAATAAAATTCTGTCTTCAGAATGGGTTTATCAGAAGGAAATTAAAGGTTTAGTTGGTCTACCACCCACATTGGGTGGGAATACAGTTAAATGGTTCTAGCAAATTTAGACCAGTGAGGGTGAGCAATGTTTAAATACTAGCTTAATGTACGAGTCCCATCTGCGATGCAAGTCCTTGCTAAATCCTGCCCTTTTAGTGAACAGAGCTGTGAAATTACTATGTGTTGGAACATAATTATGCCTTTATAGTGCAGTGACATTTTGCAGCAAACGTGGAGCAAGTGAGATACAGAGACCTCTGTGTCATCTCTGCATTTATATATACTTGAGGGATTTTTTTACTTTTTTTTATCATCAATGGAAGTTGTAAAACACTTAAAGCAGATATTTCATTGAAAATGAAAATACCCTTTGAGCAATTTGAAGTAAAGTTAAAAGACTATAACCAATAGTTAAAGTAAATATGTGTTAAACATATAATTATGCCTTTAGAGTACAGCAATGTATCAAGCCTAGAACAAGAAGACTGCAGAGACCTTGGTGTCATCTCCTTATGAATGAATGAATGAATGAATGATTTATAAAGCGCTACAAATGCGAACTGAATCGCCTCAAGGCGCTGGATGCATTCTCTGATGTTAGCTTCTCAGAAAAGGAAGGTCTTTAGTTTTTTCCTGAAGGCCTGGTGGTTTTCTTCCATGCGGATGTTGGTAGGAAGAGCGTTCCATAGTCGAGGTCCTTGGACTGCGAATCTTCGTTCTCCCTTTGCTTTGTTGCGGTATTTGGGAATGGTAAGGAGGTTTTGGTTAGCTGATCGAAGACTGCGATTCGGTGTATAGTGTTTTATTTTCTCGCGGAGATATGGTGGGGCGTTTCCTTGTACGCATTTGTGGGTGAGGCAGAGGGTCTTGAATGTGATCCGTTTCTTCACGGTTAGCCAGTGTAGGCTCTTTAGGGAGGGGGAGATGGATTCCCAGGGTTTTTTTCCTGTTAACAGTCTTGCCGCCGTGTTTTGGATGAGTTGTAAGCGCGCAAGCTGATATTGGGGTAGTCCTACGTAGAGCGAATTTGCGTAGTCGAGTCGGGAATTGATGATTGTTCCCACAACTGCCGCTTTGTCCTCTTCTGGGATGAAGGGGATGAGTCTACGTAGTTGGCGGAGGAGATGGTGGGATCCGCTCACCACTGATCCTATTTGTGCATCCATTGTCATTCCTGAGTCAAAAATGACTCCGAGACTCTTGGCTTTGGTGCTTGGGGAGATGGTCTGTCCAAGGATGGTGGGAGGTGTCCATGTAGTCTTTATTTTGGAATTTTTGTTAGCTTGTAGGAGAAGAAGTTCTGTTTTTGATCCGTTGAGTTTGAGGGAGCTAGTGGTCATCCAGTCGTCTATTAAGGAGAGGCATTTCTGTAATTGCTGATGAAGGTCTTTTTGTCCGTTGATACGAAGGTAGAGTTGGGTGTCGTCAGCGTATGAATGGAAACAAAGATCAGTTTTCCTGATGATATTGAGAAGTGGGCGGATGTATATGTTGAATAGTACTGGTGACAAGGGTGATCCTTGAGGGACTCCGCAGGAGACTGCCCGGGTTTCCGAGGTGAATGTACCTAGTTTCACTGTCTGGGAGCGATTCTCTAGGAAGGATGTAAACCATTTTTGAGCAGAACCTGTTGCTCCTGCTACTTCAGCGAGGCGGACGAGTAAAGTGTTGTGGTTTACTGTGTCGAATGCTGCGCTGAGGTCTAACAGTACCAGGAGACTCTGTTCTCCGTCGTCTGCTGCTTCAAGGGCATCATCCCATATTTTGAGAAGTGCTGTTTCTGTGCCATGGCCTGGGCGGAAGCCTGATTGCAGAGGGTCCAGGAGTTGGTGTGTGTCCAGGTGGCGTTGTAGCTGTTGTACCACCGCTTTCTCCATAATCTTGGAGATGGCGTTGAGGCTAGTTATTGGTCTGCGGCAGTTAGGGTCCTTAGGGTCGAGATTGGCTTTCTTTAGCAGAGGTTTGACGATGCCTTGCTTGAGGGAGGTTGGCACAGTCCCTTCTTTAAATGATTGATTTATGAGCTGTGTTAGGATGGGAGCCAAGATGTCGGAACATTCTTTAAGCAGTTTAGTGGGGATGATGTCGTTCGGTGATGTGCTGTCTCGAAGGCTTCTGATGATGTTTTTGGTTGTGTCTATGGTGATTGGGGACAAAATGAAATTCGGTGGTTGAGTGATGTTTGTGTCGATATCTTCTTTTTGCTTTGGTTCAGTGAGGGTGATCGTTGTTTTCTGATGGATTGATTTCCGAATGTTGTCGATTTTGTCGATGAAGAAATCTGATAACTCATTGCAGAATTCTTGAGTATCATTTCCTGGGGGCTCTAAGCAGGTCGGGTTCATAGACTGAGCCACTATTTTGAACAGTTCCCGCGGACGGTTTAAGGCGGAAGAGATGGTGTCTGAGAAATGTTCTTTTTTGGCTTTAAAGATTGCCTTGTGGTATTTCCCCGTGAGTGCTTTGTAGTTAGCATGGTTTTCCTTGGTAGGATTTCTTCTCCATGCTCTTTCAGCTCTTCTACGTTCTTGCTTGAGTAGGGTGAGAGTACCGTTGAACCAGCTGGAGTTTTTTTTGCGGATGAGTGTTCTACGTTTTGGCGCCACGAAGTCTGCTGTTTGTAGTAATACATTGTTTAGGGAGTTGAGCGTTTGTTCTGTTGAGAGGTTTGAATTTAGCAAGAGAATTTTGCTCGATAATGTAGTTTTGAAGAGATCAGAGTGAAGTTTCTTCTGTGATCTATTCCAGTGTGTTGCTGTTACGTGTTTCTGTTTTTGCAGGATGGTGTTTGTGGTGATTTTAAATTTGATAGCATGGTGGTCCGTCCATGGTAGCGGTGTGTTGTCAAATATGTTGATGTCCATATTCTGTTTGAAGATGAGATCTAGGGTGTGTCCTGAGCCATGCGTGGGAGAGTTTATCAGTTGTTGAAGGCCAAGTTCTTCCATTTGGTTGACGCAGGCAGTTGCGGTGGGGTCTTGGGCCGAGTTTGCCCACAGGTTAAAATCCCCAAGTACCAGCAGGTTTTTGGTTTTCAAGGTGTGCATCGAGAAGAATTCAGTGAGCGGTGTGAGCAGATTGGTCTTTGGTCCTGGTGGTCTGTAGCATAGTAGTATGTGAACGGTGTCTTGAGGTGTTGTTCGGAGGTGCAGTGAGAGTGTTTCCATGAAAGGCACTGAGTTCTGTGCGTTTGGTTTGGTGAACCCAAGATGAGATTTGAAGATCACTGCTAGGCCTCCTCCTTTTTTTCCGATTCTATGCTCGGTTAGGATACTGTAGTTCTCAGGCACCAGTTCAGTTAGGATGGTGTTGCAGTCAGGTGTTAGCCAGCTTTCTGTAATGAAGAGGCAATCTAAGTTGTTTTCGATGACGAAATCGTGGATTTCCAGCCTGTGCTTGACTGCAGATCTGGTGTTGATCAGGGCGCATGCTAGTTGTTGCGGTTGGATCGGTGTCTCCTTGCATTTCCTGGTTGATTGTGGGTTGGTTCTTAGTAAATGTTCTTTTTTTAGTCTTTTTTGAGTGGCGCTCGGTAAAGTTGCGGCCGTGTTTCTTAGCCTGTGGATGGTGTCTGCTGTGTATTTAAAGTTGCACATGATGAGGAGGATGGTGTTGCTAGTAGGAAAGGCGTTCTGATGATGGTACTGATGTGATGATCCACTTGCAGGGAGATGGCGGGGTCTGATGGCTACCCGCTGCTTCTGGAGTGGTGTGGTGATGGGCTGGAGTGGGTGCGGAGGTACTTGGGAGGTACGGCTGCCTACCCCCTTGTCGTTGATCCAGAGGAAGGCGAAAAACCCCTAGCTGCGAGGGCCAATAATGCAGCAGAGGAAAAAAATTCCTTCCTGACCCCCCGAGGGGCGATCGGACAGGCCCCTGGATCAACTGATGCAGTACCCCTGGTGGCTTACCTGTAGGGTAGTCCGGCGGAACGACGGGGGGGGGGGGATCAGACACTACTTACTGGTAGGTGGTGCAGTGGCTGCGTCAAGGATGCTTGAGTTGGAGTAGCCTCTGGTGAGATACCGGAGCCTTTGTGATGATGTTCAGTGTAGGCGGGAGGGGTGCGGGCTCTGTTGGACAAAAAGGAAGGGGGGGATAAGTGGCTGGCTGCAAGAACTAAGCCGCAGCCGTGGTCTATCCCACAGAATCTAGCAGCTAGCCTATGGTGATTAGACTGCGGCTGCGATGGTGACCCAGGGGGGGTGCCGGAAGGAGGGATCAAGGATAGTGTGTCCAACGGGGGGGGTTACCCTGCTGGGGGCCTCAGATGTTGCAACGGGGGTCTAGTTGGTGCACTGACGGCCTGGGTGTGCCAATATGGCCGCCGGTAGGCCTGAGCTGCGGCTGGGCGGCGGTGGGTGTATCAAAATGGCCGCCGGCCAGGCCCGAGCCGCGGACTTTCCTGCGGTGGTCCCGGCCGTCCAGCGGAGGTTTGCGTGATCCGGAGGTGAGGTAAGCAGGAGGTGGGGAAGCGCCCGCCGGGCGGGCAGACCGGCCGATGAAGGGCAGTGAATTGCTGCCTGTTAGCAGCCGAGCTGGGCCGGAGCCGCGGAGTATCCTGTGCGGCCGGCCGGCTGGCTGACTGAGAGCGGCGTCAGGGAGGGAGGAGCAGAGGGGGGCCCGATGGTAGTGCGGGGGGGGGGGGAGTTAAGCCGGACCACGGAGCTGCCTGGCGGGGGCGATGGACCGAACAGAGCAGGAAGGGGGGGTCCCGGATACAGCTACAAGGGGAGCCGCTCGGACCCGCAAAGAGCCCCGAGCGGCCGGCCTGCTGCTAAGTGGTGAGGATGGGAAGAAGACAGATGGAGAGGGGGAGCGGTGAGCTACCGCAAGGGGGGGTCGGAATGACTCAGGACCCAAGGATGGGATGGCCGGGTGGCCGGGCTGCTTACGAGCCGCTGCAGCAGGCTACAGCAGAGGTTATGTTTGAGTATCACAATAATAACATTTACCAGCGCAAAAAATAATAAATCACAAGCACAAATGAACAGCAGTAGAACACTCCAGGTAAATTTACAACACCCCCGATATATATAGTTAAAAAATTGTGCAAATAAAAAAGCACACAGAATTCCAAAAAAAGGGACAACAGGTCTTGAAAAACATGGATTTCGTGCCAGAAGTGTATAGTCTCCACCTTAGACACTCTATGCCGCTCACCTCAACACCAGGACCCCTGAATTAACAAAGGGTCACAAAGGCTTTTCCATAAAGGGCAAATATCCAAGCGCGTGGTCACAGTAGTCTTCCTGGTGTGGATCATATGGAAATGCCAGATAAGATCATACACGGAAATCCTGTAAGATTGGTTTGAATGCAGATGATCACCAATACCCCGAAATATATATTGGTGATCATCTGCATTCAAACCACTCTTGGGATATTGGTGATCGGGATATTGGTGATCATCTGCATTCAAACCAATCTGATGGGATTTCCATGTATGAGCTTAACTGGCATTTCCATATGATCCACCGCAGGAAGACTATTCAGGGGTCCTGGTGTTGAGGTGAGTGGCATAGTGTGTCTAAGGTGGAGGCTATACACTTCTGACATGGAGTCCACTGTTTTTCAAGGCACATTGTCGCTTTATTTGGAATTCTGTGTGCTTTTTTATATGAACTTTCTTCTTCATAAATTTTAATTAGCGATGCACTATTTTTGTACTATCTCCTTATGTTTACTTCTCTTATGGTCGAAAGTTAAAGCATTCAGTGCAAGTCCACTCAAAAAAATTTTTTCTGTAGTCTTACGTGAAGTGGATATTGCACAATGGGGAAACTGAATGCAGTAAAAAATGGCTTACATTTTGATCCTTTTTAAAATATTGTTTTGGGTGAATTTTAAATTTTAGGAGTGGACCTTTATTAAAATTAAATTGTTCTTTCAATGATAATGACTACTGTTCAAAAACTCCAAGGACTGTTATATCTGCAAAAACAATTTAATTCGATTTAGGCAATCTTGTGATTCAAACACCCCTGTTATACCATGCAATCCGAGAATGACAACCAACCAGAATGTGCAACTATGCAGCTTCCTTTCTCACCTACCAACTTCAGCCTGTTTTTTTGGATGTGTCACTTCCTTTTTTACTGCCTTATTGTGGCTCCTTATCCTGCAAGCAATCATAAACCCCTCTCCCTTCAGCCTCCAGTACGTGAAACATGGGAGGATGAAACCAATGCACAATGCAATAAAAATTCTGTTTTGCATTGGATTATGTGATGGATTTTAGATAATTATTGTAACAGCATTTATATATTTTTGACTGGACTTTATAGAATTTTTTAAGTATATTTACCTAGTGCTCCAATTTAATATTAGTGGTGGAGTCTCTTTACCTTTTAACGGATGAAAGCGAAGGCATTAAGTCATGTGGCATGTGTTATTTATATATACCGTATTTATATATATTATTTATATATTCGATTTATTTTCTCTTTTAGCAAGTCATGTGACCAAAGACCTAGTCTTCTAAATATGTGACCGGCACTGTAGGCAGTTTGAAGCAGTATTTTATCCAGAAAAATTTTAAAAAAATGACAATAATTATATGTTTATCCATCCAACAACTGTTAACATAACTATATTCTAATATCTGGGTATGGGACCATGTTAATGCAAATGTATTATCCATAAGCTTAAATTACCATGAATACTAACTTCTGGTACAGTGGTTGCTATCTTCCAGGTCACCATAATTGGATACCACCATTATCTCCTGAGGTGTCAATTTTTTGGGTAGCCTCTATAATTGTTTTCAGCTACATTTCCCTTACTTTGTGAGTATTACATTACATCCAGGCTATTTAGTTATAATGGGAATTTTGTGACCCCATGTAAATCCTCCAATATTATGCGATTACATCTAGTTCTTTAACATATTTTTGAAGATCCACATTCAGTTATTGGTCCGATATAGCGCACTAATAGAGATGGGGATCCCCGTTATGCCTCCCTATTTGGTCAGTATGACAACATGAGCATACTCTATAAATGTCCTAAATGTGATATACAGGAAATACAGTATATCATGCATGTTATATGTAACTCACAGAATTTTGTTTATACACTTGGCTCTCATCTGCAAGCCCCCTTTGTCCTGATGAAGCAACTTCACTGCGAAATACGTTGACTGATATCTGGATTTGGAGAAGCCTATTTGTACTATATATCCTGGTTTACACAAAACATACAGCGTGTAAAAAAAGTATTGAACACATCACCAGGTAAATGTTTCTAAAGGTGCTATTGACGTGAAATTTTCACCAGGTGGTCGGTAACAACCCATGCAATCCTCACATACAAAGAAACAAATAAGTTCAGAAATTACATTAGGTGTAATAAAATGGAACGACACAGGGAAAAAGTATTGAACACGCTAACTGAAATGTATTTAATACTTCGTACAAAATCCTTTGTTGGTAATGACAGCTTAAAGATGCCTCCTGTATGGAGAAACTAGTCGCATGCATTGCTCCGCTGTGATTTTGGCCCATTTCTTCACATAGTCTTCAAACCTTGAAGGTTCCGTGGGCCTCTTCTATGAACTTTGAACTTTAGTTCTTTCCATAGATTTTCTATTGGATTCAAGTCAGGCGATTGGCTGCGTCATTCTAGCAGCTTTATTTTTTTTTCTTTGAAACCAATTGAGGGTTTCCATGTCTTGCTGAAAAGTTCATCCTCGTTTCATCTGCATCATCCTAGTAGAATGCAGCAGATTTTTATCAAGAATGTACATTTTCCCATTCATCCTTCCTTCAATGATATAAACTTTGCAAGTACTGTATGCTGAAAAACAGCCCCACACCATGATGTTCCCACGTCCAAACTTCACTGTTGGTATTTGTTGTGTTTTTGGGAAGATGTGCAGTGGCATTTGACCTCCAAACATGGCGTGTATTTTGGCATCCAAATAGTTCAATTTTGGTCTCATCTGACCAGACTATATTATCCCAGTATTTCACAGGCTTGTCTAAATGTTGTGCAACAAACTTTAAAAGAGCTTCAACATGCTTTTTCTTCAGCAATGGAGTCTTGTGTGGTGAGCGTGCATACAGACCATGGCAGTTGAGTGCAATACTTATTGTTTTCTTTGAAACAATTGTACCTGCTAATTCCAGGTCTTTCTAAAGCTCTCCACAAGTGGTTCTTGGCTCTTGGACAACTCTTCTAACTGTCAGAAATCTTGCGAGGAGCACCTGGTTGTGGCCAGTTTATGGTGAAATTATGTTCTTTCCGCTTCTGGATAATGGCCCCAACAGTGCTCACTGGAACATTCAGAAGTTTAGAAATCCTTCTGTAAACAATACCATCAGTATGTTTTGCAAGTCTTGAGAGAGCTCTCTGCTTTTACCCATCAAGAGATGTTTCTTGTGACACCTTGGTAATGAGACCTTTTTATAGGCCATCAGTTGAGACTGAACCAGCTGATATTAATTTGCACTGACAAGGGGCAGGATTGCTTTCTAATTACTGCTAGATTTCAGCTGGCGTCTTGGCTTTCCATGCCTTTTTGCACCACCCTTTCTTCATGTGTTCAATACTTTTTTTCCTGTGTCATTCAATTTTATTACACGCCTTAATTTCTGAACTTATTTGTTTTGGTTTCTTTGTATGTATGGATTGCATGAGTTGTTACTGATATGTGGTTAAAATTTTATGTCAATAGCACCTTTAGAAATATATTTACCTAGAAAAATGGTGACGTGTTCAATTTATTTTACCTGCTGTATATGCATTGGGTTCAGGCTAGATATTGTACAAATTCAATAGAGGGTCTATGCAGTTTTTTTTATCCCTTTGGGGGATTAACCTTTGGACATGTTGTCTCTGTTTTTTTTTTTAATATATTATGTTTAAATTAGATTGTAATAAACAGTTTGAATTTTACCTTTTGTGGTTTTCCCTTTCAAATCAATCCTTATAGGGGTCTGCTGGGGGACTTTCCCCCTTTCTGGATTTTTTGTTCCCTTCCTTTTTTCTCAAATTAAACTATACTTTAACTTTAACAGGCATAGATAGTCAAAAACTTACCCTGTCTCCAGGCCTGACCATCGGCTCTTGTTTTGTTCCCAGCTTATGCAGTATATTATAGGCAACCTTCATGCTTCTGGTCCATAGTTTACCTAAGCAGTAAAAGAGAGTTAATTATATGAACCTGCATATCAAAAATAACTACACAAATGGAGGAAGATGGGTTTTCAAAGTAGTGTTCCAACAGTATGCCAATGGTACCCTTATATAAATGTGGCAAAGAACCAAAAAACTTAGGATCACTGTGGACATCCTTGCTTCTCAGAATATGTAACCTGGAATCAATCAGGAAGCAAAAACACTACCATGAAGCAATAGGCCTTTAGAATTACACGCATTTTAAAGGACAAAGTGCATCTCCAGTAAGGAGTTAAGACTCAGCATTTTCCATTAACGTTTTTTAATAATAATGATGACCACAGAGGTGTATTCCTCCAATCTGGGGGTTTTGGAGAGGGAGGTGACACCACTGTATTCCTCAGCTCTAATAGAGAAAGTGATATCACCCTCCTTGATGTGCTACCTGGCAGAGGTGTACGAATGACAAAAGTGTTTTTTTAGAATTACAAATCCTTTCACAAAAATATATGCATATTCCAACTGTATATTACGCTATTTGAAGTTCAATTTACACACTACTAGGAATTAGATCTCTTGGTGTACACAGAGAAGACCAAGGGGCATATTCATAAAACGTAGTCCATTTCAGACACATTTCACATACCTACATGAAACCTCGTTTTCCCTCTACATTCACAGCTACTGAGATTTCTGCCAGCAGATAAAAAATTCTTTACTGCTGGCGCTATCCCTTTGTAGCGCTACCAACATGGCAGCCAGGATTTTTTCCTGTACCACTTAACTGGAGTGCCTTCTTCATAGGATCCTGGGAAGGTGGCAATTCCATAATGCTGATGTCATGGGATAATTGGAGGTAGGAGAAGACATCTTTATTGGGGCTACAGCAGTGAGATCATGGCAGGAGATCAAACTCTGCCTCGCTCCTCATAAAACAAAGTTTTAGGAAGAATTTCTCTTTAACAAATCCCATTTGTGCATCTAGCTATAATTAAAAAATAGTGTGAATGCTTCTGCACTGTCAAACTGGTAATTATATGTACGAGGAAGACATTTACAACACAGCTTATTTTTTTACTAAAAAATGTAGACAGTTGTCAAAGCCAAAGTGACCAGAAAATAAATGAAAATAGATGAATAGCTAAAAGAACTATTTTTACATTCATGCCAAAACATGTATAGTAAAAGAAGAGTTCAAGCAAATCTGGTTTGTGTTATTTCTGTTCACGTCAAGCTGTACAAAAAGTAATTTAAATTTGGATGCCATCCACTGACAGGTCAAAGTCATAAATAACTTCTAAAAGGAACGCAAAGTTTTTGATATGGCAGTGAATGAGCTGACATAATTTCAGGCTGAAATATAAATGGACTTAGATTTGGGAACACGCGTCAGGCGAGCAGCTTCTCAACAGAAAGCATTTAGTCATTCTATGACTAACTCTCACAATACATTAAAGGAGAAGTAGGGCCAAAACTCTTTTGGCACTACTCCTCCTGGGGAACACAGGCGTGCACTTTGCTCTGCACTCCTGTGACCCCTATTCAGCTGACAGTGGGCTAATTTAAAGTCAATCAGCCAGTCCACCACTGAGAACCTGAGCCATCTGCTTCCACCCACTTTAAAGCTCAGTGCTCCAGTGAGTGCTGGAAGGGTAGAGTAGAGAGCCAGTGACTGGGAGTCACTGGCTCTCTGCTCACTGAAGACCGAGAAATGAGCGATCAGCGGTCTTTGATCACTCAGTTCTCGGTGTAGAGGCGGCAGGGGACAGATGTAGCATCGGATCTATGCTGCATCCACCTAGGAGAGTGTGTATGTTTATTTTTTAACACCCCTAACTTCTCTGTTAAAGCCTGGACAAGTCATACTGACCGCATAATCACAATGTTTTAGAGACAGTAGCAACTTAAAGTGGTTCCAAAGGCTGAAGGTTTTTACCTAAATGCATTCTAAGCATTTAGGTAAAAACCTTCTGTGTGCAGTGGCCTCCTCCAGCCCTCCCAATCCTTACCTGAGCTCCCTCCGATCCAGCGATGTTCAGGGACTCTCCCTCCTCATTGGCTGAGACAGCAGTGGGAGCCCATTGGCTCCTACTGCTGTCAATCACATCCAGTTTGTCATTGAGGAAGGAGCGGGCCACCTTAAAGCGGAGTTCCACCCACTTTTGAGAGGTGTCTTAAATGAAAGACCACCTCTTCACAACTTGTTTTTGGCTAGTTAAAAAAAATATTTTTTCTTCTAACTTACCTTTTTATGAAGTACAGCCTGTACTTCCGATCCATCCAGTCCGTGGCGCAGGACATCATATCCTCTTCTTCGGCGAGCCCCTCTAAAGTCTTCTGGGACATGTGTGTGTCCCAGAAGACAGCCGGCCATTCACAAAGCGCCACATGACTCGCGCATGAGCAGTAGGAAACGGGCAGTGAAGCAGCAAGGCTCAACTGCCGGTTTCCCTCAATAAGAATGGCGGTGCCTGCACCCGATCCGATAGATGGATTGGCCTCGGGGGGCCGACATCGCTGCCTCCCTGAACAGGTAAGTGTCCTTATTAAAAGTCAGCAGCTACAGTGTTTGTAGCTGCTGACTTTTAAAAAAATCAAATTTTCGGGTGGAACACCGCTTTAAGCCCACAACTGCAAAGACACAAATGATTGTGCATAAGCACATAATGCCCTTACTGTCCCTAAACAAATATGACCCGGTCACTATTTTGCACACAGTGATTAAAGTGATACTAAAGTCTTGTTTTTTATTGTTTAAAAAAACAAACAGGTTATACTTACCTGCTTAGCAACCCAGATACTCCTCTTCTTGGGCCCCCCTCGCCATTGCTCCTGGCCCCTCCTTCCTGCCGAGTGCCCCTACAGCAAGCAGCTTGCTTTAAGGACACCCGAGCTGAGCCACTGCTCTGTGCGTTCATTCAGACATGGAGCCGCGGCTAGGCCCTGCCCCCTCTCTCCTCATTGGCTCACTGATTTCAAATGACAGTAGCAGGAGCCAATGGCCCCGCTGTGTGCCTCAACCAATCAGGAGGAAGAGTCCCGGACAGCCAAGCCTCTCAAGCAACAATGCTGGATCGAGATGAGGCTCAGGTAAGTATTGGGGGGCTGCTGCACACAGGTGGTTTTTTATCTTAATGTATGTGGCTAGTGGGAAGCATGTCTCCCTTTACAGTGTTAGAATGCTACCCTTACGGATCATTAATTTCAAGTAGGGGGTTCTGGTGTAGTGGTGCTGGCCCCAGAACTATGAAGCCACCATCAAATGGGAGGTAATTCAGTCATAGTTCAAGAAACCCTAGGGTTCCACAGAGCCCTGGTTGGGAATTGCTGATCAGAAAGATTATCGGTGCCATACCATTGGTTTTTCCAAGTGATGTTGACCCCAGAACTATGCAGGCACCATCAGATAGGAGGTCAATTTGTCACAGCTCAAGGAACTTGAAGCAACTTCTGGAGGAACCCTAGGGTTTCACAGAACCATGTTTGAGAATAGCTGTTCTAAGCGCTCAATGAGAGGTTAGAGTATCTTCTGGTTTATTTGTTTTATTAAGTGCCTTGAGCTGGGGTATGCCCAGGAGGCTCTGTTTAGTAACTTTGCTTACTAATTCTAAAATTAAAAAAAAGTAAAAAAAGAGTGCAACTGTAACCACTGGGTCACTTTTACACAAAGCACACCCTGTAAAAGATAAGGCGCTATACTTCCCTTTCCAGCAGCCCTTTTTTGTTATGCCGTTGTTTCACTTTTCCTCACGCTGCATCAGATATTTGACCTGTCGGATTTGTTGAATACCAACTACTAATGTATGCTGTGTTTTTTCGTGCAGTGATGTACGAGCTGTCAGGGGTAACCACAGAGTGCGGTGGGAAACAAGCAATCTACACACCCAGAAGTGTGGCATACTGGCTGGGGGAAAAAAATGAGGAGGCAGTGTCTTAACAAAGGGACCACCAGAAAGGTAAGTATAGAACCTTATCTTTTATGGGGTGTGCTTTGCATAATTGTGACCCTGTGGTCACAAGAAAAGAAAAAACCTTTACTATGGCTTTCTGGGAGTGGATAAGACAAATTAGCACAGGGACATCCTCTACCGGAGTACCCCATAGATACAAGAATGTGCTGAGTGATTGGAACCACCTGTGCACACACAAAACTGAAGAGATATTTTGGGTGGGCTTGGCATTTAATCAATTTTCAATGCCAATATTATATAATCCAATGTATTCAGGTACATCCTGACTCTAACACTGCTTCTGGATGGGCAAAGCATGTGTTCTGTGCAGACCGGTGAGAGTGCTGCTTGATTCAATACACTAAGCAGCATTTCTCCACAGATTCACATCGGGAGACCAGAGAAGATAAGAACTCCATCAACCATGGTGATTTAGCAAGCAAGTATAGATGAACACCAGGACAGAATGTATCCCTGGATACGTTTATATATAAATTTGTCATATTTAGCCCAACTGTAAAAGTAGTTTAACTATTACAAGTTTAGATATAAAAACTATGTGTACCTCCCCCCCCCTTTTTTTTTTTATTGTCCTCTCCCTCCTTTCCTCCGTGCTGCAATTACTTTCTCTTCTAAACTATACCATGGCAGAATAAGAGGTGGGACACCGTCAGAAGATGGGTCAATCTCAATGAAGCTCATCAATGAAGTGTCATCCAGTGCGAGTCACAATTTGTGAGGAATGTGTCTATATGTTATCCAGTTTCATTGTACTATCCTGCTAGGTTGCTTGTATACTAAATTTTGATTGATATGACACCCGTTATACTTTCACACCTTTTGAAAATTACAATAAAGAATGCATTGAAAATCACTATGTTTACAATTATCTTTTCCACAATATCAAAAATCTCTTGTAAAGATACATTGTGGATCAGCCATGATAGCAGCTGCCAGTGTAACAGAGTCCATGAACTCCACTACAAAATTAGCCTGCTGTTTGATTTTGTTAGAGGTTTCTATACAGCCAAAGGGCAACGCATTAATTCAACAGAGAGGAAGTTAGAGTGTCAAATCTTAACTATAAATCTGTTCTTCTACGAAGAATGTAAACACTGAGGTCAGACCCATCAACGCGGACTGTAAAGTTTATTTTTCATAGATTTACAATGGCACAGCAAACATTCAAGAATTAACAGAGGTATAACCAAAGCCTTATTCACACAGACTTTAAAAGGAAGCACTTCGCTTGGGAAAACACAGTTTTGTACATTCGTTCTGCACAGTGTCATACTGAAAACCTGGCTAAAGCTAGATGTTGTAGGCTCTTCAACATTTACTGCTCCACCTCATGGGAGAGCATTTAATATCTGAAACGACACCATAGGATGTCACTCCAGTAAAGTACGTGCTTTTTCTCTAAAGAAGCCTTTGGTTATAACCAAAACAATGGTTTGGAATATTTTTTATTTTACATATGTGTTTTATGTATTTTTATATTTGTCTTTTTTCTATAATGAGCCCATTTCAGACTTGATACATTGGATGACAGCTGATTATATATACGTTTGCTTGTTTTTACAAATTGAGATATACTTTGTGATCATTTCATAGACGACGTATACTGTAGGTCCATGCAAAAAGTAGGGAGTGCACCACACACACAAAAAAAAAAAAATTTATTATCCACAAGAGAAGATTATGCTTCCAATGAAGTTTAAAAAATTATGATTTTTATTACTATCTATACATATAAGGACAGACCAAGTACATGCTGGGACAAAATTTGTTCTTTCTGCCTAACAGTTTTTAGTGCACAAATCTGAGTAGTTCCTTATTTAATGGGGAACTTGGTTGCCTGAGTTTGACCTGCTTCATTTAGGGCTTCGATACACCAGCAGTGAAATCTCTCCATGATAAATGCTGATTCCATTTTGGAGGTTAGGGTATTCCCATCTACTTTTTTTTTATGTTCCAGCATCTCCATAATAAAAAAAAAATACAGACAGATTGGGTACCCCTCACAATGGCAATAGCGGGTCTGCAATCCTAAAAACTTATGTGCAGAGATCTCACAAACAGAGTCCAAGAGAAATAGAATTCTACGTGATATGAGCGAACGGTGTTTTAAAGATAACATATCATTTTGGTTTGTAATGTTTAGTACTATCAGTATAGATTACTACATTTTATAAAGCCCAGTAAACTGGGCTTCATCAATTAACCTGCTATGAAATGTTTATTTGTAGAAAGTACACAAATAATTTTATAATATCAACCATCATAAATATTAAAGCAATATTAAAAACTCAAAAACAAATATTATATTGCAACTTACAAATTCTTATATGTGATGGCTGCAACAGTTTTCTTTTTTAAGCTATTTTCTGGTAAATAATTTTTACTGTAATGAATATAAAAATTTGACAACCGTTCACCCACGCAGGGGCATAGCATGTTAATTGTATGAAAAAGGCATAGGCTGGGAAAGTCTGATCAGCTGAATTTTATAAGTGCTAAATGTACAATGGTCAACCTAGGGGGATATACCGAAGGTCCATATATGTCGCCTGGGCCCACAGGACAACTAAGGAAGCCCATGTTGCAGGTGCACTAGCTTACATCATCAGAGGGCAATATGTGCGCTGGTCTACTGGACATCCCCCCCCCTCCCAGGGGTCAGGGTGAACAATTGAAAGGGGAGGTGCAATAAGAATTTCAGAGCTGGCAGCACTAGCCACATGTCAGCAAAATCACAGCACATCCAACATGGATGATGGTAGCGATGACAGTAGCATTGCATTTCTAGAAGCCTGTGCGGTTTAACCTCCTTTCTATTGGTATCACCTACCATTTTCAAACTTTCAAGGAAGATTTGAATTTCAATGATGGCTGTGAGAAACACCTTAGCAATTATATTTTTCCAGAATTACATGCAGGGGCATTCCAGGTCCACCAGATTGCTGGGGTATACTTGTTTTTGAGCAATGCATAGATGAGAAGTAAAGGGCTGAATGGCTAAACAGGCAAACTGCACTCCCTGTAAGTATTTTAGGACTTATTTTCAATTTTAGCTGCAGTGCGCAGGATATGACTTTCACAAACTTGCTCTATTAAAGAAAGCTGCTTACCTTTATATGTATATTTAGTAAATTAAGCATAAAAAACACATTGCACATTTTTATGGAATAACCAGTGCAAATCTTGGTAAAAGTCCACTACAAAATGTTTTATTTAACATCTTTTATCTTGTTAAAGTGTCATTAACTTTTTTTTTTTTGCCATCTATGTCCCTTTGGTGAGATTTTTTCCTTTACTTCCCACAGCCAAAGCGGGGAGTGAGAGAAAATCCCTCCAAAGTGGGGGAATCCCAGGGTATCACCAGGTCACCAGAACTAGTGTCTCCATTGGAAGATTTCCCCTCTTTTAGGCCCCGTTCACACCTGAGCGATTTTTTGCTTGAAGCTTGTATCTCTAAAATACGCAACAGGCCCAATCCCATTCATTTCAATGGCCCACATATGATTGTTCTGTCACCTGAAGCAAAACGCCCAAAGCTCAAAAAAGTACGAGCTTCTTTTTGGCAGAATACAAGCATTTTTGGCCCTACAGACTTCAATAGAAACGCCTGACTGTTTTTACAAGCATTTTTCTGCTCAAAAAGCAGCTCTCCACCCCTAATTTCCTTCCCCTAGTGCGTTCTATTGGCTAAACAAAAATGCCTGAAGCTGAAAAACACTTGTAATACACTTCTAAAATGCTTTAAAAAAAAGCTTGTAAAAAGCTGCAAAAACACTTAAAGTGGTTGTGAACTCTTTTGTGTGACTTCTACCTATAGGTAAGCCTAGAAAAGGCTTACCTATAGGTAGTGGAAATATCTCCTAAACGTGCACCGTTTAGGAGATATTTCACTTGTAGTGTGCTGATGTCGTAATCGGCGTATGTGCTGGTAAAAAAATGGACCTCCATGCCGTTTCTTCCCCAGTGTGTGCTGTGACTGACGGCACACACAGGGGAAGGCTCCGGTCAGTCACAGAGCCGGAGTCCGCGGCCCCTGAAGGAAGACGGACAAAGATGAACGCGGCCTGCACAGGGGACAGCGCGGGCTTTGTTTGCAGGTGTCACATAATGGGCTAGTATGCAATGCATACTAGCCCATTATGCTTTTAATTTGCAGGGTTTTCAGGGAGCAAAAGAGGAAGTAAAACCCCCTGAAAAACGCCAGTAAATCGATACACTCAGGTGTGAATAAAGCCTCATTGTTCTGGTGTCAACCAAAAATTTAGGATTTTCTTTCACTTGAGAATAGTAAACAGGACAAATTGAGAGGGTGAATCTCCCAATGACAGACAGCAATAAAACCTGACAGGTGTACTAATCCCTCTCCCCAAAATTTAGAGAGAAATAAAATGCCTTTAGTGTGGTCTGGGGGATGAAACATATCAGGGGACACTGTAGGAATTTAATACATACAGTCTTAAAGAAAAAAAAAAGAAATGGGGACATGAAGGGTATGAATAAGGTTCAGGAGGGCAGTATTTCCAATAGGAGGCTAAAATCAAGAACACAGGAGGAAAGTTTAGGGCCTATCTCACAACACCCTTTCTTTAAGAAATAAAATCCTTCTTCCAAGATAAATGGTGTGTGATTGACAAATGGATCCCAGTGTCAGCGATCATATATTAGTGCTGAATCTCAAAAAGGGCACAAATCCACCACCAGGTGTAATGGCTGCTCACCTGAAATCCAAGGAAAATGCGCATCAAACTGCCAAAGCAATCTCCTTAAGATATCATCCATCAATGGTCATTGTACATGCAATAAGGAAAACATCTCATGGTGTAGTATGTAATAATGGTTTATTTAAAAAAAAAAAGTGACTTGGCTGTGGCTACTTGCATGTCTACAATTTTAACTGCAAGTCTACCTGTGTTTTAAATAAACCCTTTTTACATACTATATATGATTGCTGACATTGGGATCCATTTGTCAATCACTCACCATTTATCTTGGAAGAAGGATTTTATGTCATTATTTTTTGATCTTCACATTTTTTGCACTGGACTCATTTATATTTTTATTATTCAACACTTTTTTTTTCACTTTTTTATGTTTATTTGAATATATGATTTGACATGTATATTTTTATTGGTATATCTGGATTTAGCAGTGCTCCATTATATTAGCCTTTATTATGGTTGGTGTTAGTGACACTATAGGAGCTTGGCAGCTTTATTTACCACTATTGCACCGCACTTTGCTACTCGATTATTTATTGTAATTTATACACTGAGTAGCACATAAGTTCCTTCTAATTGTTTACCCTTTCTTTGTGACATTTCATTAGGTTTTATTGGCTACAGCACAGTATGACTCAGTGGAGTGCATTGCACTATGCTGCCATGAAAAAAATGTACGCATTCCGTACTTTTTTTTCAGTGCACGCCACCACCGTGCAATGGTAGGAACTGGCCAGGCAGGAGACAAGGCATTTTGCCCTATATTGTGGTTGGACTGCGCTTGAAAAGCTGCCCAATGCAGCCCTACCACACCTGGTGTGACTAGATCCTAAAGTCTGCCATAGATGGTTTGAATCTCGGCTGGTTTAGCAGGGACGGGCCAAGATTCGAACCATATATGGGCAGGTTGATTGTACTCACGTTGAATGATGGGTCAACTTGGGTATTACCAGCCTGTCGGGTTTTTCTGGTACAATAATTTTTATAGCATATCAAACAAAATGAAAAGGCATGGGCTGAGAGAACATGGACAAATAACTTTTATAGGTAATAAATGTCCTCTGAGCGACCTAGGGAAACAAACCGAAGGTCCACATATGTCTCCCAGGCGCAAGGGCCTACAAGGAGAGTCCATGTTGCAGGTGCACTGGTTTGCTTTAAGGGAAAAAATGCGTTCAGTTCCACAAAATGCCCCTGGTCGGGGTGGGCAGTCAGTAAAAATTGGCAAAATTGGTTTTACACCTAGCCGTGTTAGCTGCATGTCAGCAAAGAAAGGAAGGGGGACCCTAGACCCAGGGCCTCTGTAAAAAGTGGCGGACAGAAGGCCGCCACAATCCCAATGTCAGCAACAGAAAGAGAGAAAGAGAAAGAGACTAATAAAGAGAACGGGGGGGAGGGTAAGTTGTGCAGATTAGGAGAGTGTAGATATTAGGAGAGACCCAGGCTGTTTGGATGCAGGGAGGGTGGGGAGAGCGTAGTCCCACCAGGGGGACCATATTTTTTAGAAATATAGAGTGGGAATCATATAAGATGCTAGACATTTTTTCATTAATCATAAGGTCGGTCAGGATGCTCTTCACCATAGCAAATGAAACAGGGTTTCTTCACCTGTCGGATTTTTCATGTGATTATTGCCAGCAGTTATAGCCGCCAGCAATAATCACTGTGTTCTCCTGGCAGGGATGGCTCACCACAACCACCCCCCCCTCCTCTCCCCCACCCGCCAAACATATTTGGGACCAACATAGATCTTTACTCAAACTAAAAGGTAAAAAAATGGAGCAGACTCAGTGGACCACTTGGTCTTTTCTGCCATCTCTCTTTCTATGCTTATTAGGCATGTGAAAAGAACATCTTCAACAAATAATGATAATGTCATCAATACTAACTGTAGAGTAATCAGAGTACAGTGCATATCAACCAAATACATAAGACCCCATCACTGATTCAATATATTTTTATGGTCCTTCAAAGCAGAAAATGAATACGTGATTGCTCACTAGATGCTTTTGAAGCACCGCATTTATCATTGCTGTGAGGATTTTATTTCATGTCACTTTACGGGTATTTGCACTGTCTGATCACACAACAAATCACTGAAGCAATTTTTTAGAAATGATCATGTGCAGACAGCCTGGCTGGATCATGGTGTCGGCTATTAAGTGCTCCAATTTAGTGCCAATTTACTAAGTGCCTTTTCGGAGCTCAGAAGCTAGCAGAAGGAATGCTTTCTGGGCGGGTGTTTTCACAAACATCCAGCGTCAACTGTGCTGACCTGATCATAGTTTGTGACGAATACATGAGATTCGTTTCCAAATTATTTCTTTGTTTGGGGAAAAAAAAATTCTGGCATTAAAGGGAGCCAGTCACAATTAAGCTTGTGTAAGAATCAAAACATTTATCTTAAATTAGTCTGAATCTGCAAGGCCTACTTATGCAAGATTTATATTTTAACCCTTATTTAGCACTATTTAAGGGACACCTCCCCCCAGTTGCTGCCCCGTTAAATACCTACAGTCATGTTAATAACACATGCTGTCTTCTACCTCTTAAGTAGCCACAATAATACCAAAAAGTCGCACACGTGTGAGAGTGTGTTGTCAGCATAAGTTCAGGCAGTTGGCAGTCCAGTGACTAGTTCTGGATAAAGTAAGGAATTCTTAGAACTTGTCAAGGTTTCATTGCAGTCTCTGGCCTGTTCCAGAAATGTAACATACCCTGCCTCAGTGACAAGGTAGTTGTCAGTGCACCAAAGTAACACAGACAGGAATAAAAAGCTATATATAAATATTTCCTTTCAGTTTGAGAGAATTTCCCCTTCACTTTCTGTCCTGTTAAGTGCTGGCTGACTTACTTTCAGGTTAAGCTGAGCACCCCAGTGGTTGGAAGTTTTTTTTTTTATCTTACCAACGTATACACCATGGGTGCTCAACCTGTGACCCATCAGCTGTTGCGGAACTACAAGTCCCACGAAGCATTGCAAAGCACTGACAGTTACAAGCATGACTCCCCAAAGGCAGAGGAATAATGGGACTAGTTACTCAAAAGCTGGAGGGCCACAGGTTAAGCACCCATGGTAAACACCAGTCTAGTGGTGTCCATGCCTTGACGGATCTGAGCTGTTTTGGTGGCAAAAGGAAGGAGGGGGGGGGGGAGCAAAAGAGGGACCCTACTTAATATGCATTTTGAGGGCTCTGATGGAAACTGTTCAGCAGAACTCAATATATTGGTAAAAATTGGACTGCAGTGATGCCAGAAAACATAAATTATCTGTGAGAAAGCAAAATTTAGCAGCTGATTTAGGCTGTCCCATAGAGTTCCTGAGAAATGTTGGTTTGTTTTTTTCAGATAAACTACTAAATACAAATATTTGAACTATCAACCACTGGTGTGGTGTGGTGATCCGTCTCTTCAAAATTTTCCCCAACATCTATGTGACACCACTCGGTTAATCACCAAGAACCAGCACTGTCACATGGGGTGTGAGTTGCATGCTTCTCTCTCTATACCTGGAAACAATGTATATTCCCATTACTCCTGGAGGCTGAACAAATTGGTTAGGAAGAAAAGGCGAGCGTGTGCTTTACATAGTAAGCAAGAATTTAAAGTAGGACGGCTTTCTATATCAGTAACAATGGTTTCTAGGATAAACAGAACTAGAGTCTAGAACTTCACTCTTGCGTAAATAATTAAAAGTCAACAGCTAGAAATAATGTGAAAAGGCTAAGACGGATCAGCCCAGAGAGATCAGCACTATCCTCCCCACGGTTGTTTGCTGGGCTTCCACTTTCCAGCACTGCCATTCTGGATGTGGAAATCGGCTGTGAAGTCCTGATGTCGCCATGCCTGCCCCCCACTGGGTATGCGCAAAGCATGGTAGCGCTGTGAGACTGGTCTTGCAGCCTTCTAGGACATATGATGTGTCCCAAGAGGCTGTAAAGGTAGCGAGGGGGGGCTGTCCCCAGTGGACATCATTCTCACCTAGGCAAAAATTGAGGAAGTGGGGAGGCCGGTACTTATCAAAAAAGGTGCCCGCTGCCTGGGAAAAAAAGCACTTCAGTGTGTTAGAGGTCGGGAGGATGAGCAGAACTTTTACTTTTGAGAAAGCATATTTTTTTTAAATGGACTCACAATTGAAAGCATAAAAACAGATCCATCACATCTGAATAATGCTTAGCATTAAAAACTACACAGATAGGTTACAACTATGTAGTTAGCTCAGACACTGCAGTAGATCTACGCAAACTATTTTACACCATACTCTATTAAATGTTGCTCTGTAAAATAAATTACAGAACTAGTAAAAAGAAAACCTTATGTAAACCTTAAAAGTAATAAAATAAAGCCAATTCAGCATTAACCCATGTCACACCTTTTCCACCCAAGTTGACTTCTGAAAAAAATCTAAAATATTTCAGCAACTTGAAACATACACAGACTGCATTAATAAGCAAGCCCCTACTGTGGGATAAACCATTAACGGTAATACCGTGGGGACGCATACTGCTTAACAAGAACTGCTTTGAACTGGAGGCACACGGGAAAGGAAGCTTTCACCATAAATAAGGAAGTTTTACTTTGATTTAGACCACTGACAGTCCAAATGTTCCCAACACAAATTCACTTTGGCTCTTAATTCCTAAGCAGCTGCCTAAGCAGTTATATAAATGTGTAGTACCAGAGAGACATACTAAAAGATTATCAGGGGTATATGTAAGAGGCTAGACATCTAAAAGCATGGCAGCTGTCCATACAGGTGTATTTACACAGAAAGAATACTAGCACATTATAACTGATCAGTTCAGTCAACCAGAAAAATTCAAAAAGACCTTAGCTGAAGATAAAAAACAACAAGATACAGTAGTCTGAAATTATTTCATTTTGTGAAACCTTACTTATGGAAAAAGGTGTTTTTACCCCCATATTTAGTTTTAAATATTGGGAAGATGACTTTCAAACTAGGGGGGGGGGGGGGTTTACTAAAACTGGTTTGCACAGAATCTGGTGCAACTTTGCATAGTAACCACTCAGCTTCTACCTTCAGCTTGTTCAATTAAAATTTGACAATAAAACCTAGAAGCCGATTGGATACTATTCAGAGCTGCACCAGATTCTGTGTGTGCCAGTTTTAGCAAATCTCTTCCAAGCGTCAATGCTTAGAAGCTCCCTGTGCTCTGACAGCTGTTGCCTCATAGCGGTTTACATTCCTCGAAAAGGAAATCTACCCGTAGGAAGAACAAAGGCTGCCATTGAAGACCCTCTTGAAAATAGGGTCATCCTAACCCATTGCTTCAGAACTGTCACAGTGATCAACCAACAGCTCAGACTCTATCAGACTTCAGGGGGTCTATCAGCTTTGGTAAGCTCAACTAAGCCAGGGGCAAATATAAATCGTCCATCTTTCCAATTGTGGCTGATTCTTTTTAAGGACGACAACCATTGTAAATACCAATGTGTAGATATCTAAATGCTGATTAGTAATTTTTATTATTTTGGGCTCACCCCTTCCTAATCAGTCCAAACAAAGATACAACACACTCCGATGGGCATATCAAATGCCCTATACCAGTGGTTGTCAACCTTTCAGACCTCATGGACCACTTAACTCACAATTTTGAATGTCGCAGCCCACTAACATGAATTTTATATGCCTTAAACACACAACATTTCAGGTCTCTGCCCCCTCTCCCCCTCGATCACACTGCTGCCTTATAAACAAAATGCTCTGGGCTTTCTGCCCCCTCTACCCCCCCCCCCCCCCACACACACACACACTCTCTCTGCTGCCTTACACAGACTCATCATTGGATATTACCTCCTTATCCAACCATGCGCTCAAGCTCCGTGCTCCCTCCTACAGTGTGTGCCATTGGAAGTCCCCTCCTTCACCTCCTGTTCTCTGCACTGCTCCTGGTGCATCCCTCTGAGTTCACAGAAGTCGGAACTACAGAGGAGGCATCGGGTATCAATGCGTGCTGACAAAATTGACTGGAAACAAGACTGGGCAGTATACATCTGCTACAATGTTGATTTGCAGCAGTCATCCTGGGGACCAACAACATTTTCTCGTGGACCATCAGTGCTCCACAGACCACTGGTTGGCTACTGCTGCCCTAGACTGCAGATTAGACTCCATACCAAAATCATTATCTCATGTCTCAAATTGTGGTCCTTAATAAATAATGCATTATAAAGAAAAAGGTAGATGGGAAGGGCACAATAATGGATGCTAGAAGATACATTTAACATTGTACATTGCAGTTTGTAAGTTCTTAAAACCCAGCCTTGTAATGTGATTTGTTCATGACATAGATGTGATAAAAGCAGCAATTTGGACTCCTTACTAGTTCACTCCTGAACCCACACCAAGGGTGCACTCACACCAATTTTTAATTGCACCTGGGCACAGTACAGCCACTTGGTCCAGCTTGTTTGTATAGTGTGAGCGCTCCAAATTATGCCCAGGAACAGTTAATTGTACCATGCCCAGGACCACTTGGAAGAGGTGGCCCAGGCATGGCTCACTTGTGGTCCAGTACAGTTCGCTTCAGTGTGAATGTAAACCGTGCCTAAGCATAGAAGACTCTATAGATCATTGGTCACAGAAGCAGATATCACTGTGGTCCAGTTGGCAGAGATGATGATGTAAGCATGCCCTGAAACACTTTAAGATAGGCCAGTGTAAGTGCAGACCGGCAGGGGAGTGGGGGCAATCAAACTCGAGCCCAGTTTACTTCAACTGAGCCCAGTGTGAGTACACCCTAGTTTAAATGTGGGTAATTGTGTCATGATGTTAGTCCATGCCATCATTATTCATATGGCAAATCCCTATTTGCCTATTCACTTGTTAACCAAAAGTTCCTGAGTTGGGATTATCCAACATGAATGAGAAAGTAGATCCCTATACCTGGTCACCAAGCAGACTCCTTCACCCAACAGAAAACTGACAATACTCTGCCTAATCCAGATCAGCTCATGATTCAGGCAAATTCTCTCACCACCACTGATTTCTAGTCATTGGGTAAGTTGGCACCTGTAGGTGCAGTTTTTGAATCTTCTTACAACACAAGGTGGTGCTCCAGTGGTTTGAAGGATGTTAAAGCAATCTGATAATTTGTTTTACCGGATACCAAAAAAAAAAAATCTTGTATATCTAACAAAGCAGCACTTCTTCTGGAAAAGTTTAAACCCCCTGATTTCATAAGAGAAGTACAACTCCAGGGCAGGGGGATTAAAGGCAGGGGACAACGTGATGTCACTGCTGGAGTGCTTGAGATCCATAAGAAAACATAAGGATGTTTAACACATCGGAGTCTACCAAAAACCAAAATACAAACTTTGGGAGGACTGACCATTCAATATCATAGCAGGCCATAGCACCATTAAATAATTACTCTGCACCATTGGCCAAACTGTGTTTTATCCAAGTAGAAAAGCAGAAAAAATTTCTTACCATATGTTAAAATGTACAGTGGTTTTCCATTTGTGTCCATAGTGGTAAGGCAGGGCGCTTTAGGCGATATGGTTCCCCATCTCTGTAGCGCTGCTTCCAGTGAAGGAGGCCAGTTAGTGACTACACCTAGCTGTTCCCCTCTCATGGCTAACATCTGTGCTCCTTCTGGTTTTGGCTGGTTTGGATCCGGCTGTTGAACTTAGAAGACAAGGTGGAGGACACATTATTAGTAGTACTAGTACAATTTTCCACATATCTATACCTAATGAGCAATGCAGCTTTCTCCAAGTGAAAATGTTCTAAGTGTTAGACTTTTGTCTCACAAGGAATTTGCTAATACACCACTCATCTTCTCCTATAAAGTCACTCCCTAGCTGCCTGAACCAGTAAGATGACCATCCATACTTTTATCTAACTAACAATTACACTACTGCAGTGTTCCAGCCAGCAAGAGAGTGACTTCCATTAGGGAGAGTGGCATTTTGGCGATTCTGCTTTTGCTGAGGTGACACCATCAGCAGCAGAATTATCAGTGTGACATGACACTAAGGCCCCTTTCACACGGGTGGACCGATCTGGTCTGTCTGTCAGTTTTTCAGGAGGACCCGATCGGACCATCAATTGCCCCCTATGAAGCAGCGGATGTAAACAGCAAATGAAATCCTAGCCACTAAAAAAAAAGACGAATGGGCAATCCTTTACCCATCCATCTGGCGGATCGGATGACAATTGGATATAAATGGACAGGCGGTTCGTTTACATTTGACAGCCCATAGAGGAGAGCGGGCTGTGTCTGTGTCTGCTCTGCATAAGCGGAACGAACACAGACCTGTCATCTGCCTGCTCAGCAGGGATCAGCGGACAGATGCCCGGCTAAGCAGGCGGACATGCTGGTGGAGTCCAGGTGTGTGAAAGAGCCCTTAAAGCGCAACAAACCGTTGTACAGCAATATGCTTACAAAGAAACAATACATTCAATAATAAACACAGTTGGGTTGGTTTACTAAAGGAAAATATACTATGCACTGAAAGTGCACCTGCTCCAGAGCTTAGTAAAGGAGGTAAAGCTTTGCAAAAAAACACTCAATCACATGCAAGGAAAATAAAAAAACTAGGGGTGCACCGAATGGAAATTTTGGTGCCGAAACCGAAAATGAAGGATGCACTAGGCCGCAAACCAAAACCCCTACCGAAAATGAGTTTTTAAAAAATATTAATATTTTTATATACAATTGTATTATATTCGACTTTTTAATTAATATAATCAATTTCAATTAATATGAATTTATTGTTAGCCATTATTGGCACCTTTAGTGCAAGAAAAGCTCAAGAAAAATGTGGTCTGCAGTCTCTAACCATCTCTTGTATCATGTCCCCAGTCTCTAGCCATCTCCTGTATCTTGTCCCCAATCTCTAACCATCTCTTGTATCATGTCCCCAGTCTCTAACCATCTCTTGTATCATGTCCCCAGTCTCTACCCATCTATTGTGTCATGTCCTGTCTCTAACCATCTCTTGTATCATGTCCCCAGTCTCTAACCATTTCTTGCATCATGTCCTCAGTCTCTAACCATTTCTTGCATCATGTCCTCAGTCTCTAACTATCTCTTGTATCATGTCCCCAGTCTCTTACCATCTCTTGTATCATGTCCTGTCTCTAACCATTTCTTGTATCATGTCCTCAGTCTCTAACCATCTCTTGTATCATGTCCACAGTCTCTAACCATCTCTTGTATCATGTCTGCAATCTCTTATTTAACCTTAAACACACTGCTAATAGTATTAGCAAAATTTCCATTCGGTGCACCTCTAGCAGACATGATACAGGAGATGGTCAGATACTGCAGAAATGATACAGGGGATGGTCAGAGACTGCAGACATGATGCAGGAGATGATCAGAGACTGCAGACATGATGCAGGAGATGGTCAGAGACTACAGACATAGTACAGGAGATGGTCAGAGACTGCAGACATGATACAAGAGATCAATGCAGCCTCACCAGTGTCCGTCAGATGCAGCCTCACCAGTGCCCATCATGCAGCCTCACCAGTGCCCAGCCTGCCTGTGCCCATCAGATGCAGCCTTACCAGTGCCTGTCATGCAGCCTGCCAGTGTCTGTAGATGCAGCCTCATCAGTGCCCATCATGCAGCCTGCCAGTGCCCGGATCAGAGCGGCGATCTCCGTGTGTGTCATGGAGCTGTATTTGAATTGCCAGGTTGCAGTAACAATGTCCCGCCTCCTGTGATCACGTCACACTGATTCAATGTCCCACCATTGGATCAGTGTGTGCCGTCTGTCACAGGAGGCGAGACATTGTTACTGCTGCCCGGAAAATTCAGCTCCGTGACACATGGAGATCGCCGCTCTGTGGGAGGAAGGAGAGAAGGAGGGAGGACTGGGACACGCCAGGATGACACCAGGTGCGATGCCCCGCCCCATTTTTGGCTCCAATATCGGTAATATTTTCCTTTCGGCAATGTGCTGAAAACACAATTTTCTGCAGTATTTTTTTCGGCCGCCCAAATTTTGATGCATCCCTAAAAAAAATGCATTTTTTGCTTGCACATGATTGGATAGGAATCAGCAGAGCTTCCCCTCATTTCAGAGCTTCCTCTCAGATCTAAAGCAATATTTGCCTTTAGTAAATCAACCTCCCTATACAATTAACAACAGAGTTTATGGTTTATAATGGCACCAAAAGAAGCAATTCATGCAGACAGTGGCCACAGATAACATATATATATATATATATATAGTGCATTACAAAACTTCTAAAAGAAAACAGCTCCACATCCATACTACACACCTACGGACAGGAAAGAAAATTGCCCATTCCCCCAACAATACATTCACAGCAGAGGTTTCCCCACCGTCAGAATACAATGATTACTGCCACTAGCTATAACCGGCGGCAGTAATTGCACAAAAAATACTCGAGAGACTGGTTGTACTGAAGTCGATCGATAGATTGACTTCAGTACAACCAGCCTAACCATAGATGAGTCGAAATTCAGCTGGTTCCCGCTGAACTCGCCAAATTTCGACCTATGGCCAGCTTCAGATTATACAGAGAAGCTCAGGGGCAACAGTTTTACTGATAGCCAGCAAGGAACTTGTCAATATTGATATGTGTCCCCCCGATTCATGCAATGTGTGAATTTTAATGATAGGTCTGTTTAAATTCCTGGCAAATGTGCAATGTTATTTCTAATTTATTTGTAATGCTGTATCAAAACAGAAAATAAATGTTGGATATTAGATTCTTATTCAAGACTAGTAACGTATAAACTGTGGTAAGAGTCCTTATATTACTTCAGAGCTACTGTGGTGTTTATTCCTGCTATGTAATTAAGTTAAACTAGGGGTAGAGAAGATGATTATTATGATATTAATGTTCTGCCAGTTACAGATTATTATTTATTGGCTCCGGGCATCTCCAGCATTTCTGCTTGAATTAATATTGAAAAACCGATCACATTTAGTTAGTGAATACATGGCGGCGTTCCAGTTCTAGGAAAGTCAGGTGCACAGTGTAAATTCATTTCTACATACCAGGACTAACACTACACACCTGTGTTTCCTTTTACCCATGTCTAGTTGTATAATACTAATAAATAATATTTTCCGATTTCTCGGTCATACACATAATAGTATCAATAATTGAGGATCTGATTTATTCAAACTGGACATAAGAAAATTGAGCACGAAATCGGAGATGTTGAATGTAATGACCACACATAAACATGTGGCCAGAAAAATTCGCAGGGGACAGGAAAATGCAAGCATTTCGCTTTGTGCTAAACTTGCTAGGAATTTGCCAGCAATTAAGTTTTTTGCCTACAGTTTGTTCCAAAAAATAATTTTCTTTTGTTTGTTTTTTTGTAAAGTATTAGGTACACTATATTACCAAAAGTATTGGCACGCCTGCCACGAACATGAACTTTAATGGCGTCTTAGTCCGTAGGGTTCCACTCTGAGTTGGCCCACCCTTTACAGCAATGACTGTTGCTTAAGGTATTGTCACAGCGAGGAGCACACTTTGCCCCATCTATGCAAGGAGATGTCTAGATAATTTTTCATCCAATCACATGTTATTATTAAATCGACTTGTTTTTATCTCATTGAACGTTTTTATTATTTGACTGTTTGTCCTTTCAAGACTGTCTCGATCAGCGCTTTCAATTGTGGTTGCTCCTGAATGTTTCCACCCTTTACAGCTTCAACTCTTCTGGGAGTGCTGGGAGACCTAGAAATTTGTTTTACCCTAATAAATTAAGTTTCTCTTTTTTTTTTTGTAAGGAAGGTATAATTTGGGGGAATTTTTTTTTCTCATTTGTCTGAAAACAACTATTTTGAAAGCCGTTTACCATATCAGTGATACAAATAGGACAGTACATTCTAACAGACACTATATTACCAAATATATTGGGACGCCTGCCTTTAAACACACATGAACTTTAATGGCATCCCAGTCCTACTCGGTAGGGTTCAATATTGAGTTGGCCCACCCTTTGCAGCTATAACAGCTTCAACTCTTCTGGGAAGGCTGTCCACAAGGATTAGGAGTGTATCTATGGGAATGTTTAACCATTCTTCCAGAACCGCATTTGTGAGGTCAGTCACTGATGTTGGAGGAGAAGACCTGGCTCGCAGTCTCAACTCTAATTCATCCCAAAGGTGTTCTATAGGGGTGGAGGTCAGGACTCTGTGCAGGCCAGTCAAGTTCCTCCACCCAAAACTCACTCATTCATGTCTTTATGGACCTTGCTTTGTGCACTGGTCCAAATCATTTGGTTGAGGGGGGATTATTTTGTGGGGTTGTTTTTCAGGGGTTGGACTTGGCCTCTTAGTCCAGTGAAGGGAACTCTTAAGGCGTCAGCATACCAAGACATTTTGGACAATTTCATGCTCCCAACTTTGTGGGAACAGTTTGGGGATGGCCCCTTCCTGTTCCAACATGACTGCGCACCAGTGCACAAAGCAAGGTGCATAAAGACATGGATAAGCGAGTTTGGAGTGGAGGAACTTGACTGGCCTACACAGAGTCCTGACCTCAACCCGATAGAACACCTTTGGGATGGATTAGAACAGAGACTGCAAGCCAGGCCTTCTCGTCCACATCAGTGCCTGACCCCACAAATGCGCTTCTGGAAGAATGGTCAAACATTCCAATAGACACACTTCTAATCCTTGTGCACTGCCTTCCCAGAAGAGTTGAAGCTGTTATAGCTGCAAAGGGTGGGCCAATTCAATATTGAACCCTACGACTGGGATGCCATTAAAATTCATGTGCGTGTAAAGGCAGGTGTCCCAATACTTTTGGTAATATAGTGTATGTTAGAATGTATAGTCCTATTTGTATCACTGATATGGTAAACAGATTTCAAAAAAGTTGTTTGTTTTCAGGCAAATGGGAAAAAAAAATGTTTGCCCAAATTATACCTCCCTTACAAACCCATAACAGAGCATCTGCTCAAATAGAAAGAGAAACCTTATTTATTAAGGTAAAAAAAAAACAATCTCTAGGTCTCCTAAAGACACATTAGGGCGTCTCAAGAAATGCAAAAACCATGACTAGCGGGCTATTAGTGCAAACATTACATTTACATAAGCTCAATTAAATGTATTCCATAGAGCTTGCATCCCAACGTTTCCATTACCGCAGGAAAGCAAAAAACTGGCATTGACAGGTTAGGTATGTGTGTCATTAACTAAGTAAGCTCACAAGAATGAAAAAAATGTTTATACCACAAAGAAGTGATTAGGATTGTGACCTTGCAGGATCTAAGACCAATCCTCACCAGGGCCACAACTGCATGGAGTTTAGAAGTTCTTCTTCAAGAACCTCAGTATGGAGCTTACAGTATAATGGACCTCAGCCTGAATGGCCCTAAAACATCCGGGTGTATGTGTAACTAGCTGTGAAGGGGACATTAGAATGCAAGCTTTTCTGGTAATGCGGTAAACAAATCTCTTTATAGGATTGTGTGGTATGCTGGCACCATAGAAATATGGGAAATAAATACACAATAGTAACAAATGAAAAGCAATTATCTAAAACATCCTAAAGACATCATGTAAATGAAGACCCATAACTCAAAGAATACGGGATTTATGTGAGGCATAGGCTGTCGAGTGGGGGTTTTAGCATACTGTTTATACAGACATAGGTGCAACCACTAATCTCATATATTATACAATCATTTAAAGTTCTGCCACTAGATGGTAGTGTTTAATGCTTGTGTAATGTTCTCTCTTGTGAAACTACATGATTATGATGTCATTTCCTGTCTGTGTGTTCTGCTTGTTTCCAATAAAAACAAGTACTCAGCCTTGTGTCCAGCAACATCTTGACTGGTATGAGTCATATCTGCAGCAGTTTTTCAATAAAAAAAACCATTTGAATGGTACATTTTTCCAGTCAAAACAATTATGTTGGGTGTACAAACAGCATTAAGAATAACTTCCACTAGGAATAAAATCAGTTGATTGCTTACCTTCCAATAATTCCTCAAAATCATCTACAAAGAATTCTCGTAAAGGAGGCCTCTTAGGCCTTTTCAAGGTGTTGACAAGTTGTTGAATTTTTGCAGACACTCTACTGCTTACAGGAACTCCTGCAGGACCAAAAATA
The DNA here is from genome assembly GCA_037952925.1 of Lithobates clamitans. NCBI lineage: Eukaryota > Metazoa > Chordata > Amphibia > Anura > Ranidae > Lithobates > Lithobates clamitans. The sequence goes on along the minus strand of JBBGZY010000757.1, from coordinate 4,845,717 downwards.
ACAAATATCATAAGCTAACTCCATGGAGGACTAAAGCTGGCAGATGACAAAAGACAACTGCCGTTTTTATCTGACCATTACGGAGGTGCAGTTTAACAACTAATGCAAGCTCTTGTGGTGCAACAATACATACAATTATAGCGGGCCATAAAAACAAGATTTAACCGAGAAGTAAAAACAAAGCCTTTATTTGTCCCATTGGGGAGATTTCCTTTCAGTGTCTGTCCTGGAGATACAGTACTGTGCAAAAGTTTTAAGCAGGTGTGAAAAAATACTGTAACGTAAGAATGCTTTAAAAAAATTGAGTTACTTACTGGTAACGTCTTTTCCGGGAGTCTTTCAGAACAGCAACCTGAGAGACCTCGGCTCCTCCCTTCTTAGCAAACACCGCCCAGCCTAGATTTAAAAGGCATGCTTCCCGCCGCCTCCTCAGTTGTTCAAGAGCAACTCCGGCCAGCTGGGGAGACACAAGAACACATCATACACCTTAAATTGCTTTTTTGATGGTTCCTGAGTCAGGAACCCAAAAAAAAAAAACAACAAGGGTGGGTACATGGTGCTGTCCTGAAAGACTCCTGGAAAAAAACGTTACCAGTAAGTAACTCTAATTTTCCCATATCGTCTTTCAGGACAACAACCTATGAGAGGATAAGCGAGCACTTACCCTTAGGATGGGACTACGGCTTACAGGATTCTGTGTCCAAAGAGCCTGATCCCTTTGCTGACAACAAGATCAGCCTCTAGTGTCAGGTAAAAGGTAGGAGAGCTGAATCATGTTGCCGCTGCACAGATCTGGCGCGGAGTAGCATCAGCTTCTCTAAAATCTCCATACATATAGGCTTGTCCGATTGTTAGCTAATGTCATCTTGCCCAGGTACTGCTAGAGATTTTAACCCTTACTTTTAGGAAGGAAACCCCTTATTGACACATGAACCAAAGTTCAAAGGAAGATCCCACGAGGGCCTACAATGAGTAAAGTTTGGTCCTACTTGGAAAACTGCAGACCTAACACTGGTCCAGCTGCCGTAATGCCTCCAAATCTTAGGTAAGTGGAGCATAAAATATAATCTTAAGGGACCTCTCTTAGTAGCCAGACCACCCGGTTCCCAGAGCCTTCAGGACAGAAAAGCGTGGTCCTTTAAGCCAGTGTGATACAATGAGAAAGACCGAAGTGTTCTATGCCCACCAGTAAGACTGTGGGTGGGAGAGATGGCATAGCACCTGGGGAAAATGCCAGCTCTGAGCGACGGCATCTACCCAAGAGCGCCAACCCTTTACTGGTTTAGGCCCAAAGGAAAGTTTTTATGGGAGGAAACCAGAGTTCCTGGGGGAAACTAGAGATCCCAGGGTTAACCACTCTATAGACGGTTCCTATAGAAGTGCTTGCAACTGCAAGAAGAGGACTCCACTGAGTTTAGTCATAACTTCCGTCACAAGATGAGATCGGGTGCATTCAGGTTGCTGTGGCCATAGCCCAGCCTTCCTACCTGGGTCACCTTTAATTTCACAGGAAGGGCTCTGTTCCTGTCTGTTATGCAATTTAAGAATCGCCTTCGGCCCAGGACAAAGAAGAGGTCTCCTGTGGGAGGGATATTGCACAGTCTTGAACATGCTGTTCATCACCCACCATTTGGGGGGCTGCCCGTCCTCTTACTGACGGTGCATTAATGTGTGTCTGCAATTGTGTCTGACAATATTCTGAGATGCATGAGATGCACGACACCCCTTTCAGAAGAGAGTTCATTCTCTTGAGCATGGAATCCAACAATACCCCTCCATCTCACAGGACTAGGCCGGTAAGTCTGGATCTGTGGAAAAAATTGCAAGTTAGACTTACCGGTAACTTGTTTTCCAATAGGCTTTCAGGACAGCACCCGAGAGATCATGGCTCCTCCTCCCACAGGAAACACCTCATCAATTAAGTCTTTAAATTGGAATCCTCCACGTTGCCTCATCAGTTGTTTGTAGAGAACTCCAGCCCCAGCTGCAACACATAAGCGACAGTTATATCATAGTATTACAGCATTAGCATAAACAAAGGGCGGGTTACTGCTGTCCTGAAAGCCTATTGGAAAACAAGTTACCGGTAAGTCTAACTTGCAATTTTCCAAAACGTCTTTCAGGACAGCACCCGAGAGGATAATCGAGACTTACTCCATTTAGGGTGGGACAACAGCCTGTAAGACTTTCCTTCCAAAAGCCTGGTCCCCAGCCGTCATGAGGTCTAACCTATAATGACGGGCAAAGGTTGTCAGACTTGTCCAAGTAGCTGCCTTACAGATTTGTTCGGGGGTGGCGCCAGCTTTTTCTGCCCAACTCACCGCGGAAGCTCTTGTAGAATGAGCCCGGACATTTAATGGACTCTCCAGACCTGTAAGGGAATAGGCTTCTGAGATAGCCATTCTCAACCATCTGGCGATGGTTCCTCTAGAAGCTTGTCTTCCTTTTTTATTACCGGAAAATAAAACAAACAGAGCATCTGAACATCTAAAGTCTTTAGTGTTTTCTAAGTAACTCAAGACTGCTCTTTTAACATCCAGGGTATGGAATTCTTCTTCCTTCTTACCCGATGGATTAGAACAAAAGGTAGGAAGTATTATTTCCTGAGTTCGATTCTGGATCGAAGCGACCTTCGGCAAAAAATTAGGATCCGTCTTCAGAACAATTCGGTCTGAAAAAATGGAAAAGAAAGGCTCCCTGATTGATAAGGCTTGCAGCTCACTGACTCTTCGGGCTGTTGTAACCGCCACTAAAAACACGGTTTTTAAAGTAATCAATTTCAGGGAGGCTAAATTAATGGGTTCAAAAGGTTCCTTGGTCAGGGCCTGTAGAACAACCGATAAGTTCCATGCTGGACAGCTTTTGATTACCACTGGTCTAGACCGGGTAAGAGCTTTGAAGAATCTTATTACTAGAGGTTCTGATGAAATAGATTTTTCCAGGAATACCCCCAGCGCAGCAACTTGAACTTTGAGGGTGCTGACCGCTAAGCCCTTGTCCGCCCCTTCTTGGAGAAACTCAAGCACAGACGAAATTTGTTTTGTAGATCTGTCAGATGCTGTGCACCAGGAGTTGAAGACTTTCCAGACCTTGGAATAGATTGCTCTTGTAACCTTCTTTCTACTGGATAGGAGGGTAGCTACCAACCTATCCGAGAAACCTTTCCTCTTCAAGAGCTGCTCCTCAGAAGCCAGGCCGTGAGCTTTAGTTTTGCTACTTCCTGGTGAAACAGAGGACCTTGTAACAGAAGGTCTTTTCTTAACGGAAGGTGCCAGTAAGGTTCTTGTTGCATCTGAAGAAGGGATGAAAACCAAGGCCTTTTTGGCCAGAAAGGAGTGATGAGGATCACTATTGTCTCCTCCTTCCTGATTTTTGCTATGACCCGAGGGATAAGCTGAAACGGAGGGAATGCGTAACAGAGGTGAAACTTCCAATCTTGTGCCAGAGCATCCACTCCCAGTGATGCCTCGTTCCTGTTCAGGGAGAAGAAGCGAGACATCTGCGAGTTTTCCTGGGTGGCGAAGAGATCCACTCTTGGACGCCCCCATTTCTGCACTATTAGCTGGAAGACTTCTGGATTCAATTGCCACTCTGCCTCTAAAATCTGGTTCCTGCTTAGGAAGTCCGCTACTCTGTTTAAGGTCCCTTTTAAATGGACCGCGGATAAGGATAGAGTATGGAGCTCTGCCCAACTCAGAATGCCTTTTGCCAAGCTCTGCAGAACTTTGCTTCTGGTTCCCCCTTGTCTGTTTATGTAAGCCACTGCCGTGGCGTTGTCTGACAGGATCTGAGTATGTTGCCCCTGGACTTCTTTCGCAAAGGTCAGTAAGGCCATTTCTATAGCTTTTAGTTCCCTCCAATTTGAGGACCTTAGGGCATCTTTTGTGTCCCACGAGCCCTGGGCCCACCGGCCGCTCATATGAGCCCCCCAACCCCAGGAACTGGCATCTGTTGTCAACCTCACCTGAGTTGGGAAGGACCATAACAGCCCCTCTGAGTACCTTGTCTGGTTCTTCCACCACCACAGACTTCTTTTTACTGAAGTAGGGATCTTCACTAATGAATCTAGTGAATCCTGCTGGTGATTCCAGGTTTTTAACAAAAAACTTTGCAGAGGTCTGAAATGGAGCTTTGCCCACTGGATGGCCGGAATGGAAGAGGTCAGGGTTCCCAATGCTGACATAACCTTCCTGATGGACAGAACTTGATTGGACTGTAGCAATGACACCACTTGTATCAACTTTTTCTGTTTTTCCTCTGGAAGAAAAATTTTTTGTTCTAAAGAGTTGATACGGAAACCCAGGAATAACACTTCCTGTGAGGGAATCAGATTTGATTTTTGAAGGTTTAAAATCCACCCCATGGATTCTAGATGAACCCGGGCTCTGAGCAAGTTTTCTTGAAGACCTTCTCTGGTCTTGGCAAAAAACAGCAGGTCGTCCAGATAAGGAATAACTGAGATTCCCTCTAGACGCAGAGGCGCCAGAGCTTCGGCCATTATTTTCGTGAAGACCCTTGGGGATGATGACAGACCAAACGGGAGTGCCCTGAATTGCAGATGTACCACCTTCTTCCCTTCTTTCAGTGCTAACCTCAGATATTTCTGCGACCTGGTGGCAATAGGAATGTGGAGGTAGGCATCTTGTAAATCTATTGATGCCATATAGCACCCTTGATACAGGAGGTTTCTTACTGAAAATATTGAATCCATCCGAAACCTTCTGTATTCCACTGATTTGTTTAGCATTTTGAGATTCAGGATAAGACGGAACTTTCCTGAAGGTTTCTGAACCAGAAAGACATGTGAGTAGAACCCCTGGAAGAACTCCCCTGCTGGGACCGGAACAATGACTCTCTGATTTTTCAGTTCCTGAATTAGGGACTTCATGGCGAGAGCCTTGACTGTGTCCCTTGGGACGTTTGTCACTAGGAATCTCCTTGGAGGTTCTTCCGTAAATTCTATCACATACCCTTGGGAGAGCATCTTTACAACGAATTGATTCGAGGAAATGGCTCTCCACTGAGGAAGAAACTCCTGAAGTCTCCCCCCCACCTTGACAGAGTCATTGTGGTTTTGTGGTGGCCGCAGGAGGATTGAAGAGCACTCCACCCCTACCTTTGGGCTTCTGAGAAGACCATGCCTTCCTCTTGCCCTGCGTTTTTGCTTCCTGCTGACCTTTTTGGGGCCGAAAGAAACGCTTACGGGTTTGCACCTGTTTTTTCCTAACCGGAAACGACTTTTTCTTGTCTGCCGTGCGGTCAAGAATGGACTCTAGCTCTGAACCAAATAGCAGATCACCTGCGAACGGAATACCACATAATCTATTTTTAGATGCAGCATCCCCTGGCCACGTCTTCAGCCATAAGGCCCTTCTGGCAGAATTTGTTAAAGCTGCTGACCTTGCTGACATGCGGATAGACTCCGCAGACGCATCCGCAATATATGATATTGCTGCCGACAGGGTTGAAAAAGAGTCTAGAATCTCCTGTTTTGAGGAATCTGCTATGACATGGGCTTTCAACTGGTTAACCCAGTGATCCAAGTTCCTTGCAACACAGGTTGTTGCCATTGCTGGTTTCAGATTGTGCATTACTGATTGCCAGGTTCTTTTAAGAAGCAGGTCCATCCTTTTGTCCATGGGCTCCTTCAGAGTGCCCATATCCTCAAAGGCTAGGTCCGTAGACTTAGAGACCTGAGAAAAGGCAGAGTCCAATTTTGGAACCTTATTCCATACAGAATCTGGATTTTCTTCAAATGGAAATCTTTTCTTGTGAGCCCGGGAAAAGAAAGGCTTTTTCTCAGGTTCCAGCCACTCTTTTTTAATCATATCAGTGATAACTGAATGGACTGGAAAAGAACGGCCTTTTGAATCTTCTAAACCAGCATACATGCGGTCATGCAGTGAGAGTTCCTTCTTTTCCTCTTCTATCCCCAAAGTGGCATGGATTACCTTCAGGAGTCCTCCCACCTCTTCTAGTGACAATTTGTATTTAGAAGTGGTATCTGATTCATTTTCCTCCTCCTCAGAATCTGTATCATCTGGAGCGAGGGAAACGGACCCTTGAGAAGCGTCCTGGGATATCGGACCCCCAAAAATTGTTTGAGAACCACTCTGGGGTTCTGAAGATGGCTGCGGAACCAGAGGATCCCTAGAGGGACCTGGCTCCTCTCTTAGGTTTGACCTAAAAGCCTGAAAGGTGGCCCGGAGCTCATCCTTTATTGTTGATACTAAGTCGCCACAAACGGATGGAGTCTCCTCTCTGACCAAAGTTGTAATGCACTCTGCACAAAGCGTTTTGGTCCAAGCATCGCTTAATTTTTCTTTGCAGACAGGGCACCTTTTCTTGACTGGTTGGGCAGAACCTTTGGCCTGGACAAACAGAAAAGAGGCATGGAACCACGCTTAAAAGGCTGTAATACAGCGTAAACAATACACCCAGGTGCACTAAGGAAGGAACATCTCATTTTCCATGTGCCCATGCAAGCCACCACCACCTAATCCCCTGTTGTAGGGCAGATATACTAAATCTAGCCACTGCAACATACCTTCTGAGAGGGGAGGGGGGGGGGGGGGGTGGTGGTGGGGGAAGGGGGGAAAGGGTGAGTAACCCCCCCCACAGGAGAAAACGGCCCAGGGTAATAGAGGACACAGTCCCTTACCTTAGCCTTGCTGGCGCCTTGGCTTGCCCCCTTATCCGCTGCATCGCTATCCATAGCTGTCTGCGGTGCGTGGTGAACGACCGGTTCCAGATTCGAAAACGCCGCCGCGCTGACCTGGAACCGGAAATAAGGCGCCAGGTGACCCTGCCCTCTCCCACTGCGCTTTGCGCCGGAAATGACACACGCGCCGACCCGGAAGTGCTGCCTGTACGTGGCTGAAGCGCTCTTCTGCCACCAGCAACATGGCGGCCGCCACCGCTCGCTCCCAAAAAGGAACAGAGGGCGGCCGCCCGTCAGGCCAAAAATTGAGGCAGCACCTCCGGCGTACAGGCTCTCCCCGAGCACGGAAGAGGGAGAGGGAGCCCACGGGACCGTCCATGTAAGAGGCAAGTGGGAGGCTCACTCTCCTGGCCTAAAAAGACCTAACAGGTGAGAACCTGTGTCTCCCAGGATAAACCTGAGAGATCATGGCTCCCACCAGAGGTGTTCCTCCAGCTGGAGGAAACACAAAAAACTGATGAGGCAACGTGGAGGATTCCAATTTAAAGACTTAATTGATGAGGTGTTTCCTGTGGGAGGAGGAGCCATGATCTCTCGGGTGCTGTCCTGAAAGACGTTTTGGAAAAACTGCGTCTGGAGGAAGCAGAGGGTACTGAACCAAAGCCTTCCGAGAAGCTGGACCCTAGACTTCCCCGGCTTCCATTGTACCTAGTAAACAGGAACGCCCTTTTCCACTGCTCTATCCTTGGTCGTGGAGCAGGAGTGTTTTTCTTGTCCTCCTGCAACCACCTCTTCCAGAGAAATTTTGTAATGAAGGGATCTACTGGATTCACCATCCAGGCCTTCTCCCACTTCTTAAGTGTTCTAGAAACCTGTGTATCTTACTAGGGTCTGGCCACCTGAAGGCCTTTAACACTCCGTGATGTCATACAGGGGGCCACCCCCTGATATCGGGCCCTGGTCACCAGAGATCCCATTTAGTTTCCTACATCAGATGCATATAGGTGATGTGGCCATCAAGCAGCATCCAGCCGGCAACCCTGTAGCATCAAAACACTAGTGAAACATGCAGGGTGCTAGCTTGGTTGGGATTCAAACTCATGACCTCAGTATTTAAGGCACAGTTTAACCTTCAATGCACGCTCTTTTTCTTCACGGTTTGTAAGTTGACCATGAAAACCTGAAGACCCCTGCCTGAAAATTTTAGGCGAGCTGGTTTGCTGGTCCTACACAGGCAAAGTTTTCACTGCAGTGCTTATAGTACAGACTCTGTGTGAGCTGACCCTTTTGCTCATGAGTGCATTCTACCCAGCCAATGTGTCAGGTATATCAAATGCCAGCCTGAGTTTGGGGCATATAAGATACCCCACACAAACACAGGGAGAACCCACAACTTGATGCAAACACTACAATGTTGGGGGATCTGAACTAACCATCCCAGTGTTGCCAAGCAGAAGTGTCAGCCACCCAGGCCTTCGCCCCTGGCTAGACATGCCCGAGTCACCAGGAGACCGCTCAGGGAACTGACTCTCAGCCCCATCAAACCAGTGACCCAGAGCTGAAATGTTAACCGCTGAGCCACTTCATAAAGTGGCTTGTCAAAGGTCACAAGATCCTATGTCTCCAGGCAGACTCCCATGACTGCACTGATTGTGAGCCATGACTTGCCTTTCAGCGGCCAGCCTCGTGTTTTTCCAGACAGTGCTTTTTCAGCCTACCCACTCCATACACCTCGTGCAGGAGGGAGAAAAAAAGATTCCCCGTTACCCAGTCCCTACTGGTTACAAGGGGGAAAAACACTCAAAGGATGTGCATGGAAAGTACAAACACTTCAGGCTTACCTGTGAGGTGCTGGTGCTGGGGTCTGCTTCCGCTGCCTGTGCAGGTGTCGCAGAAGAGTCTATCCCACCCCTTTGGTGGTCCGCAGCCGATGCTGGGTCTTCCCCTTTTGAAAACCAGACCAGCAGGGATGCCAAGCTGAAGTTCTCACCTCTAGGCCACAAAGCTGCCACATGTCCAGCAGAAGGTGCAGGTGCTGTGCAGTACCTAGCTGCACGAACGAACAACTTTACCTAATTGGGATTTGAATTCAGGTCCCAGCAGACCAATCAGAGCCCTTTGCCTCAGAGCTACCATCCATGCTCCCTGTTTGCGCCATATGGAGACTGTAACCAGCGCCTCCGGCGCCCGCCGATGAAGTCATGTGCCCCGGAAGTGACCCCGCTGGAAGCTTCCTGTGGGCCAGCTTGGAGCGCAATAGCTCCGCCCCAACGTGTGCTGTGGATTCCTTCTTTCCCCTAGACATACCAGCCATGCTGTTGGAAGGGAAAAGCATGTTGCCTATGTGATCACGCTAATGGGGCCCACTTGTATGCAACAAAAAATGGAAACCTCCAGTCCCCCTTCCCCCCCTGAGGGGGTGACCAGAAGAAAAGGGTACGGTACCCTACTACCGCTGGTGAGGTACAGTCTGGGGCTGTGGGATTTACCACCCACCCCCTGTTACTGTGAGGCAGTCCAAACCCTGGGACCTTCCCCCCTCCACCAGCCAGACCAGTAGTGACACCCCCCCAGGAGAGCACATAGAACCACCACCCCCGGGTCCCATGTGCCTCCTCCCCTCTGACCACCAAGAGGGAACCCCACCTGTGGAGCTACAGGTAATAGACAGGTAGGGGACGCAACCCCCTGGTCCTCCTTACCTTAAAGATGGCTGATGTCGGCAACGCCAAGATGGCCCGCCGTAAAAAGGATGGTCTTGCCTCTGGGCCCTCCCACCGCCTGTGCGACCTTTCCAGGTCCCCATCAGCCAAGGCCCGGCCCGCATTCAGCACCCGCAGCTGGAACCGGAAGCCGCGGATTAAGGAGAGGTGCACACACCCTGCCAAAATTGACATCACCCGCCACCTGGCCCTGCTGTGAGCTCCATCGCGGCTCACACCAGAGTGCGGGGGGGGGGGAGGACAGCGCCTCCTCCTAAGTCTCCACTGAGAACCTGAAGGCGGGCCCCCGAAACATCCCACTACACAACTTTCGGACAAGCTGGGGTGGCAACAGAAATAACAGTGTGGCTGCCAAGTAACCCCTCTCCGAGGCATAGCACTACTAGTCCCCAGAGACCTCAGTCTCCTTCCTGGACATATAAGCTTCGGCATCCCTGGCTGTCTTTAGTCACGGCTCCTCGCAGTGTCTCCTTGCCGGAGGAAACACCGAAACTGAGGAGTCGGCGGGGAAGCATGCCTTTTAAATCTAGGCTGGGCGGTGTTTCCTAAGCAAAGAGGAGCCGAGGTCTCTCATAGGTTGCTGTCCTGAAAGATGATATGGGAAAATATATATTTTATTTTTTTATTTTTATCATTTTTCAAAATGCAAAGTGAGCGAACAGAAGAAAAATCTAAATGAAATCAATATTTGGTGCGACTACCCTTTGGATTCAAACCAGCATCAATTCATACACTTGCACAAAGTCAGGGATTTTATAGGATTAGCATCAGGTGTATGATTAAAGTGTAAGTCCATCCTAACACTAAAATCTCTGCATCTACAGACATCCACGATCTAACACTATCCTATCTAGCCCTGTAAAGAAGAAATCAGTATACATACCTTTTTTGAAGCCGATCCAATCTCCAGCGGCGGAAGCTCTGCAGAGGACACAGCCGACAACAGCTGTAAAATGAATGGGGAGTGATGTCACCAATAGACTTACTATGGGGCTTCCATTGTCGGATGTGTCCTCTGCACCCACCTCCACAGCAAAGCCATGGCTGACAGCTCAGTGTGGGATCGGGTCGGATCGGCTTCAAAAAAGGTATGTATACTGATTTCTTCTTTACAGGGCTAGATAGGTTAGTGTTAGATTGTGGATGTCTGTAGATGCAGTGATTTTAGGATTAGGGTGGACTTCTACTTTGACCAAGCAGGTGCTAATGATCATTTCATTACCTGAGATGGAAGTGTAGGAATCTTAAAACTGGGTGAGGAACAGCAAAACTCTGCTACTAAAGGTGAGGTTGTGGAAGATAGTTTCAGGTCACAGGTCATACACCATGGCAAGAGCACAGCACAAGACATAGGGATAAGATTTCAAAACAGACTGGGCTTTCATGATCAGCTGTTCAAGCCCTTTGAAGAAGCACAAAGAAGCAGGCCAGGTTGAGGACCCGTAGGCACAGTGGTCAGCCAAGGAAACTTAATGCAGCAGATTAAAGACACATCATGCTTACTTCTTTTTGACATTGAAAGATGTCCATCAGAGCCATCAGTACAGAAATGGCAGAAACCAGTGGGACCCAGGTATACCCATCTACTGTCCGGAGAAATCTGGCCAAGTGGTCTTCATGGAAAAAGTGCAGCCAAAAAGCCATACCTCCGACATGGAAACAAGGCTAAGCAGTACAGTTATGCAGGAAAACATAGGACCTGGGGTACAGAAAAATGGCAGCATGTGCTCTGGACTGATGAGTTAAAATTTGAAATATTTGACTGTAATAGGAGACAGTTAGTTTGCCAAAGGGCTGGAAAGCAGTACAATACTGAGGAATCTGCAAACAACAGTGAAGGTGGAGGCTCTTTGCAAGTCTGGGGTTGCATTTCAATAGAGATTAATGGTGTACTCAATGCTGAGAAATACAGGGAGAAACTCATCCATCATGCCATACCATCAGAGAGATGTGTGATTGGCCCTAAATGTATTCTGCTGCAGAATAAGGGCCCCAAAACGTACAGCCAATGTCATTACGAACTATATTCAGCATAAAGAAGAACAAGGAGTCCAGGAAGTGATGACTTGGCCTCCACAGAGCCCTGATCTCAACATCAAGTCTGTCTGGGATTACATGAAGAGACAGAAGGATTTGAGGCTGTCTACATCCACAGAAAATCTGTAAATAATTCAACGTGTTTAAAACAACCTGCCTGCAGAGTTCCTCCAAAAACTGTGGGCAAGCGTATCTAGAAGAATTGATGCTGTTTTGAAGGCAAAGGTTGGTCACGCCAATTATTGATTTGACTTTCGCTTCTGTTAATTTACATTCCATTTTGGTAATTGATAAAGATAAACACTACTTTTTCTGAAAGCTTTCTCAATTTACAGCATTTTTTTTTACACCTGCCTAGAACGTTTGCAGAGTAGTGTACACCAGGGAGTAAAAGAAAATGTATCCAAAATGAAGTGAAACTGATCTTAGAAGATTTCCTCTTACCTCCTGTTCTAGTGATAGCTGTAAAATGATGGCATTTCCATTACTTTCTGTCTGGGTGATAATGGTTAAAAAAGGACAACCAGAGCAACCCCCCCCACAATTGGTGACACAGACAATAATAGAAACCTGTGGGGGGATTAAAATATTCCCTACTCTATCAAAATTAGAAAAATGAACAAAGCCCTTTGGTCTTAAATTTGCAGAGAGTATTTACTTGAAAATCATGGAGGCTGTCGTTGCTAATCATGTATCCTGAAATGCTAGTTGCCTTGCTGTCATGCTGATGCATTGGCTTCAATGCTTACTAAGTCACTAACTTGGAATAAGTACAGAGATAAGAAGTTATGAGTCTCCTTTTCAACAAGACAAGCATGCTTAGACCCCTTATTAAAAAAGTATTCATGTAAGACAAAGCTAGGCACCAAGTATTTTTTTTTAGAAGACCAACAATAACAGCCTTCAGGAAAAGGCCACTGTAAACTAATTCAATACCTAACATGGTTCTTCCCCACTTTGAAGAGGGCATTCCTTTTTGCCTTTATATTTGGTACCTTCCTCCTGTATCATATATGTGCAAGTCTTACAAGGCATACTGTAGAATACAGATACTGTATATGTAAATGGCAGGAATTAAATCACTTCGCTCTCAATCCTGGGTTCAATTCATGGTGTTTGCATAACCTTACTGTGTTTGAGTGTGTTTCCTCCTTGTGCTTTGATTATATCCCACAATCTAATAACACACTCTCAGGACAATCACAGAGCATGTGTCTCTGTGCAGTAAGATTATCAGATTGGGAGATCCTTTGGGAACAGGGAATGATTTAATTGAAGGTTAACATTATATACATTAGATTTAGTTATTTTAACAAATACTAGGGAAAAAAGCAATATGATTAACCATTGCATGCAATTTTTTTCCATTGTTTTATTGCATATAGAAAACTATAGAAATGTTCACAACAATGGTCCCTTAAAGCACATTACTACTGTTGTTTCCTAGGCATCAAACAACATAGGCCACCATACCTTTTGGCTCTGCAACTGCTGTTAAAATTAAGTAGGCACAATTCGGAACGTGTTTTAATGATTTATAAGTAGCGGTTTCATTCAGTGGTAATCGAAAACCATGATAAATACAAAAAAAATAAACAGCTAAAGCTATATGAAATCTTGCAAAAAGTCAAGCTTGGCCCAACCTTTTCCTACCTTCTCAGTCTCTTTATGGTCAGCCATTTAACACATATCATCAAATTGACCAACAGATTTCCTCAGCAGGCAGGAGGGGTAGGGGTCATCTCAACTTTTTGCAGAAGTCAACATTTGCATATAATTTCAAAGATTACAATGCATCTCTGGATCTGCAGAATGTAATCCCTGTTTTATACATTATTTCATTACAGGCCCAGTTCATGACAGGTTCCATTTATTCTAAAGGTAGCAGGCTTGTTACATGCACTGATAAGTGGAATGCTTCAGTGATCTACCAGCAGAGGATTAATGCACATGCAATTAGTAACCCACAATGCCAGAGGCGATACTCATTACTGTGGGAGTAGAGAAATTGCAGGCCTGTGGAATCCAGCAAGTATTAATTATTTTCCACTGCTCTCAAAATAATGAACTTCATCTCAAATACAATGGACTGAAATTTGTTCACACAGATTTAGCTCGCCTTTCAAATCACCCGTGACTTTGGCTAAAGATCATAATTAGGACAAATAAGAACACAGCAGATTCTACATAGGAGGATGGCTCATATGCAAGTATGATCCAAATGCCCAATAGTCAACATTCCATTTGAGCAGTGCTTGGGTTTGGGCAGTTTCTCAACATATTGGGAGTTATGAATGCACCCGGGTCATGAACACAGGTGGGCAGTTTTCCCTCTGCCCAGTGTAAAGTAGCTTTAGGCCCCTTTCACACTGCCGTGATGTAAAAAGTCATGCAATTTTGCTATGATTTCAGGGAATGCCTGTGTAAACTTGAGGTCTATGGACCTCAACTTGCATAAAAATTGGACCAAAGTAGTACAGGGACTACTTTGAAGGCGGTGCGACTTGAAGTCGCACAGATATGAATGGTACTCATTGGAAATCATGGGGTAGGACTTGTCATGCGACTCTGTAGTCCCAAGTCACAGGACAAGTCGCACAAGTGTGAAAGGGACCTCAGTTTAGTTCCACTTTAAAGAATACAGTAATACATTTATAACATACCTACTAAAATAGTTCACAGGTACTCACCGTCGCCTGTTTCCATAAGCTCAGCATTGCCGTACTTGGAGGTGACCCGTGACGTAGATCCCTGTGGCCTTTCTACTTGTATGGAGTGCTCTGAGGTGTATGTGGTAACGTCTGGAGGGGCTGAATGGTTTTCTGTAAAATATGGCACAATTTAGATGGACACAGAAAGACACTTCCATGGACAAAACAAACTGGTCTTCAGGAACATTTTACTGACATCCATCCCCCAGCACTGAGCAGAACAGCGGAATCCTGGATTTTTGGAGCTAATTTAACACACACAGAGCATGACCATTAACATTCACAATTACTTGTACAGAAAGCCAGCCATGAAGGACATTAACAGCTAAGGCTTTGGCAAACAAACCAAAAAACTGGGAAGGGTGGAGCAAAGCGCAGGGGTTGATCAAGACACATTATCAGGCATTTTACATATAGGTCAGGATACAAGCACTAGCTATGGGTTTGCAATATATGCAAAGGTGTTGCAAACAAGCATTTTGTTTACAATATGAAACACAATTACATTGGACCTATACTTTAACAATTCTTGTAAATTTAGAGAGATGAAACAGGTTTTATTATTTGTCTAAATAAAAAGTCACACCCTTAAAAGGGAAAGGCCGCTTCCCTGTGACCCCAGAGCGGGCACATCTTCTTAGACACGCTTTTCTTTACTAAACCCTCACAATGAAATGCTAAATAGGCTAAGCCTATAACCTTAAAAAACTTAGGGGCTCTGCTCAAGCTCTTGTAAATCCATCCAGTGTTTCCTGTAGTGGGTGCTGGCTGAGCAGGAGTCTATCTAACTCCTAACATACTGTGGATATGCACAGAAAAAGGTCCCAAACACCGCACACCTAGCAAAGCCATTAGTAAACAGGTGAAAGCAGCCTCAGCCAGCTTCATCCAAAGCCACAACCCCAACGACCTTCATGATTAAGCCCTATGGGCAGGTTGAAATGCATTGGGCTCGTTGCTTTGGATGAAACTTGCTAAGGCTGATTTCACCTGTTTACTAATGGCTTTGCTAGGTGTGCGGCGTTTGAGACTTTTCTCTATGCATATCCACAGGCTAAAGCCAACCATAGATGGTTTGAATCACGGTTGGTGCAGCAGAGAATGGCCAACATTCGAACCATGTATAGCCCAGGAAAAATTTAGTTTAGTCAAGATGATCGATCGCCACTAGCAGCAATAACTGTGTTTTCCCGAAGGGGATGGCTCCCCCCGCCGGGAGAACACAGTGGCTCTGTGGGAGGCATTCCTCCATCAACACTGACGGTGTTGATGGGGGAATCAAGCAATTTTTTTGCTGCAACCTGTGGTTGCAGAAAAGAGAATAGCTCCATTTATGGCCAGCTTAGGACTATACTACAACCAGAAACAAAATTCAGAGATAAACTGTATACAGAGAGATTTAATGACAATATGCCAAGCAGCTAACCACTCAGCTTAGTGCTCAGGCATTAATTTCAAGAAAAATCATCCCAAATAATTATATGTGCGTTTAATGTGTTTTATGCATGTTATTTACCTGTAAAAGTCTCCCTGGTGTAGACCCCTAGAAGGATTGCGACTGCTGCTGGGTGCCACCATCCACTTGCCTATAGGCAGCAAAAGGAAAACTGGCAGCTTTGCAGTTATAATTATTGGGCGTGCATTGTTTCCCATCATCAGAAGTAGTCCAATAAAATTATTTACACAGTATTCAAAACCAGGTAGAACCAGGACAACAAGTAAATGTCATAGTTACATAGTAGGCAAGGTTGAAAAAAGTCCAACCTATGTGTGTGATTTTATATCAGTATTACATTGTATATCCCTGTATGTTGTGGTCATTCAGATGCTTAGCTAAATTTTTTTTTTATTTTAATCGGTGCTCCCTGCTGAAAACACTGCCTGTGGAAGAGAATTTCACATCCTTACCGCTCTTACAGTAAAGAACCCTCTATGCAGTTTAAGGTTAAAGCGCTTTTCTTCTAATTTTAGTGAATGGCTGTGTGTATTATTAAATTCCCTTGCCCTTCTCTGGACTCTCTCCAGTTCCAGCACATCCTTTCCTGAGGACTGGTGCCCAGAACTGGAAGGCATACTCCAGGTGCGGCCGAACCAGTCTTGTAGAGTGACATAATTATCGTTCTATCTCTGGAGTTAATCCTCTTTTTAATGCATGCCGAAATTCTGGTTGCTTTGCTTGCACCAGCTTGTGAGCCTG
This sequence comes from Lithobates clamitans, assembly GCA_037952925.1. Lineage (NCBI taxonomy): Eukaryota > Metazoa > Chordata > Amphibia > Anura > Ranidae > Lithobates > Lithobates clamitans. The sequence continues at coordinate 4,829,388 of JBBGZY010000757.1, read as the reverse complement.
TCGTCATCTACTAGGACCCCCAGGTCCTTTTTCATTCTAGATTCCCCCAGAGGATCTCCCCCCAGTGCGTAGATTGTATTCATATTTTTGCAACCCAAATACATTATTTTACATTATTCTACATTAAATCTCATTTGCCATGTAGTTGCCCACCCCATTCATTTGTGCAGATTTTCTTACAAAGTTTCCACATCCTGCAGAGAAGTTATTGCCCTGTTTAGCTTGGTATTGTCTGCAAATACAGAGACTGAGCGGTTTATCCCATCCTTCAGGTCATTTATGAATAAATTAAATAGGATCGGTCCTAGGACAGAACCCTGGGTGACCCCACTTTCCACCCCAGACCATTCCGAGTACTCCCCATTTATCACCACCCTCCGAACTTGCCCCTGCAGCCAGTTTTCAATCCATGTACTCACCCTATGGTCCATGCCAACGGACCTTACTTTTAAACGTTTATGGGGAACTCTATCAAAATTTTTTTGCAAAATCCAGATACACCACGACTACGGACCTTCGTTTATCTAGATGGCAGCTCACCTCCTCATAGAAGGTTAATAGATAGGTTTGGCAAGAATGATTCTTCATGAATCCATGCTGATTACTGCTAATGATACTGTTGTCATTACTAAACTCTTATTTTATTTATAGTCCCCTATCATCCCCTCCAAGAGCTTTCATACAATTGATGTTAGGCTAACTGGTCTGTAATTCCCAGGGATGTATCTTGGCCCTTTTTTAAATATTGGTGCTACATTGGCTTTTCTCCAATCAGCTGCTACCATTCCAGTCAGTAGACTGTTCGTAAAATTTAGGAACAATGGTCTGGCAATTACTTGACTGAGTTCTTTAAAGACCCTCGGGTGCAAGTCATCTGGTCCCGATGACTTATTAATGTTAAGTTTTTCAAGTCTATTTCTAATTCTGTCCTCTGTTAGCCATGAGGGTGCTTCCTGTGACGTGTCATGAGGATAAACATTGCAGTTTTGGTTACTGAAACCCCCCGATTCCCTTGTGAAGACTAAGGAGAAGAATACATTTAATACCTTTGCCATCTCTCCATCCTTAGTAACCAAATTCCCATTATTCTTTATGGGACAAATAAAATCTGACCTCCCTTTCTTACTATTTATGTACTTAAAGAATTCCTTGGGATTTTTTTTTACTCTCTTCTGCTATGTGCCTTTCGTGTTCTATCTTAGTCGCCCTGACTGTACCCTTACATTTCCTGTTGCATTCTTTGTAAATTTGGAATGCTGATGATGATCCCTCAGCCTTGCATTTTTTAAAGGCCTTCTCCTTTGATTTTATATGCATTCTTACGTTGGAGTTAAGCCACCCAGGACTTTTATTAGCTCTTTTAAATATATTTCCCATTGTGATGCACTGGCTAATACCCTTATTTAATATGCTCTTAAAGCATACCCATTTTTCCTCTGTGTTCTTTGTTCTTAAGATTTTATCCCATTTAGTATCTTCTAGCAAGGATTATAGTTTAGGGAGGTTTACTCTTTTGAAATTCAGTGTCTTGTATTCACCTTATGTTTCCTATTTGTGTGATTTATACTGAAACTAATTGACCTGTGATCGCTGTTTCCTAAATTGCCCCATATTTTCACATCCGTGATGAGGTCTTTATTGTTGGTAATCAGTAGGTCTAGTAACGCTTTGTTTCTAGTTGGTGCATTGGTCATAAAATAGGACCAATGCACCATAACTTGTGTGCCTACAGCAATGCAAATCTGGCCTGAGTATGAGACAAATTATGCTGAGAGCTACCAGGTACTACTGTCAATTTTTTTTATTCCCTAGAAGTACATTTTAATGTTCCAGTAAAATACAAAGCTTTGGGTACAGCAAAAATGTAATAATTATGTGCAGTATCAAAGAACAGAGCAGGGTTATAATCTCCTAGATCCATGCTGCTTTCTATCCAGAAGTCAGGAATAAAGCAAAAGGTGTAAAAATAAAACCGATTTTCCACTGCTAAATACTTGGGTCACCAAAGTAGTCATTGTGTTCGAGGAACAAATTCATTTCAAGTGCGCCAGTCACCTATACATAAGTAAGGAATTAATTTTAATTTGAACAGATACAGCAAAAACTAAATGCACATTGCACTGACTGTGTGTCAAGGTTGCTATATTTTTATTTTTCTAAAAGGTATGCATAAAGTTCCCAACATCAGGCAACAGCAACCTTTTTTGCTTTTTCAAACACTATTAAATTGGAAAACTACATTTATTTATAAATGTAACAAATGTTTGACACAACGCCAGAATTTGCACATGCAGAGATCTGATGTCATGTCCATTTACATATTGTTCTATAAGTGGAGGACAGTAATGCCTCCCAGGATATCAACATTACATATCCCAGGAGGCATTACTTTCCTCTGTTCATAAAACAATATATAAGTAGACGTGGCACCAGATCTATGTCTGCACATGTGCAAGACCTGGCACCACCTTTGTTTACATGTTGCTTTATGAATCAGGGAAGTAAAGCCTCCTGGGATATGTGATATCTATGTCCCAGGAGGCTGCAGGAGGAGACTGAATTGTCATTCTTGCCTAGGCGAGAATGGAGGCAGGAGGCAAACTGAAGTAAAAAAGGGTAAATAAAAAATGTATAATAATATTTGGTAAAGCATGCTAGTTAACTGGGGCTGATGCATGGAAATGTAATGTTTAGCCCCAGCAAACAGGCCACCCATTTCCTTGTCTATAATGAGTACCATTTATGCAGGTTGTGGTATGCAGTAGTGGTCACATTCAACTGGACTTGTGCTTTATGTTGAGGACATTTCATAGCTTCTCCAAGCCACTTCTAATGGGATATCTTTACAACACTTAAAGTGGATGTAAACCTGAATTTTTTTTTTTTTATATAATATACTGTAGAGTATAAGATTTCCTATCATTTGAGCCCAGTCTTGCCACACAGAGTTGATCCATCTCTGAGCAATCCTCTTTTATTGTTCAGTGAGATAAATCCTGACAAACTGAGAAAAACTTTGTCAAATCCTCCCCCTTGCTGTGAGTGACAGGTGATTTTACTAGCCTAAGACATGCATTATTTTTTAATTCCCACCCCCACTCCTTTCTTCAGCAGCTCTGCAAGGATTGGCTGTATCACACCTCAGCATGATTTGGCATGCTGAAGTCATGTGGTTACTTTCCTGTCTTTTCACTGGATGTTAGAGATCATAGCGGAAGTTCAGTGTTAGAAATACACAGGAGAAAATGCATATTGACAAGGGGAGTGTAGAGGTGGGCGGGGAGTCTGACATCACGACTCCACCCACCAAGCTCCAGATAACAGACCCGCCCACAGAATATGCAGTTTTTTGCCAGCGGTTTAGATATTAATGGCTGTGTGTTGAGTTTTTTTGAGGGGACATCAAATTTACACTGTTATACAAGCTGTACACTCACTACTTTGTAGTAAAGTATAATTTCTTCAGTGTTGTCACATGAAAAGATATGATAAAATATTTACACAAATGTGAGGGGTGACTCTCACTTTTGTGAGATAATGTTTTATAGCAGAAAGTAAAAAAATATTGCTTTTTTTATTTATTTTTTTTCAAAATTGTCTGTCTTTTTTTGTTTATACTGCAAAAAATAAAAACACAGAGGTGATCAAATGCCATCAAAAGAAAGCTCTGTTTATGGGGAAAAAGGGACAAAAATTTTATTCGGTTACAGCGTCGCACGACCGTGCAATTGCCATTTAAAATAAAGCAGTGCCGTATCGCAAAAAATTCTAAACCACTGATCCTGCACAACATACAATGCTGTTTTAACACCCTCAGCAATGTAAATTGAAGGATTAACACATGTGCAGTCTTCCTGACACCCAGGATGTGATTATGTAACTAGAACAGGGTGCTTCCAGATCTTTCACTCCTCATGCCCTTGATTAGATTAGGGCGTCTGTGCTGTGCTGGAGTACATTACTGACACTCACTGGGACTAAAGAAGTGGCTTGGATAAGCTTCAAAACCTGCTCAGTATTACAGAACAAATCCAGTTGAATGTGATTAACTACTATTAACTGTACCTGGATAAATGAGAACCTTTACAGGCAAAAATATGCAATTTAACAAACAGTCCAATCACAAGAAGTACAATGAGCAATGACAGATTGCAAAGTGCAGTAACCAATATAAACCAATCAGCAGTCATCTTTTGTAAAGCCGGATTCACATATGTGCAGCCGCAGGTTCGTGCCTGGGGTACGGTGCGTGTCTGGTCACCAGTTCAGGTGCGAGTCAGGTCTGAATTTTTGCCTAAATTCACACATGAACCAGACCCAAACATGCACAAGACCCTTTTGAAATCCGCTCTGCGGCTGCCCTGGACCTGTGTGAACTGGCTTCATTGAGATCCGGTCACACTCACATGTCATGAGAATTGGATGCGGAGAAGCCCGCATCCAAGTCACATATATGTGAACCCAGCCAAAAACAGCAATATTCTGAAAACTATTTGGCTAATGCACTTTTACAAATTGTCATTGCCCTCTCTTCTTTTGAATAGGTCTGACAGTTCTATCATTTACTTAGCCTCACACCGAGGAACCTCCACATATTTAAGAATAAGCATTATTTGAAAATATCACGATATTAGCAGACTTTGGCATCCACAATTACAAACCAACATTCAATATTAGGTCACCAAGACCCCCTCTAGGAGCCTACAGCATGTTTGACATAAGGATACCAGTTTTTTTTATAACTTTATGTGGGATTCCAGCTTGCCCCGAACTAGCCTTAAAAGTGTCCCCTTCTCCCTCCTAACAGCTATGCTAACTAACCTGTACATGAAAGATGTATATACAGTACTTACCTATTTCCAGGCCACAGCTCCCTTGTATCAGCCAGCATTGGCTTCAGGGGAGAGGAGGGAGCACCAACAATGGATGGGCCATTGAAGCCTATGTGTGACATCACTGTTCCAGGCTTTACTAGCCACTGTCGGAGCACTCTCTCCTCTCCCCTGCAGTCGCTGCTGGCCGACAGAGGAGAGATCATGTAACTGGACTGAACCGGCCTAAAAATAAGTAAGTACAGATATACCTTTCTTTCACAGGTTAGTTAGTATACAGTGCCTTGAAAAAGTATTCATACCCCTTGAAATTTTCCACATTTCTTCATGTTACAGCCAAAGATGTAAATGTATTTTATTGGGATTGTATGTGATAGTCCAACACAAAGTGGCACATAATTGTGAAGTGGAAGGAAAATGATAATTTTTTTTTTACAAATAAATATATGAAACGTGTGGTGTGCATCTAAAACCTAGTGGAACCAATTGCCTTCAGAAGTCACCTAATTAGTAAATAGAGTCCACCTGTGTGTAATTTAATCTCAGTATAAATACCACTGTTCTGTGAAGCCCTCAGAGGTTTGTTAGAGAGCCTTAGTGAACAAACAGCATCCCGAAGGCAAGAAACACACCAGACAGGTCAGGGATAAAGTTGTGGAGAAGTTTAAAGCAGGGTTAGGTTATAAAAAAATATCCCAAGTGTTGAACATCTCACAGAGCACTGTTCAATCCATCACCTGAAAATGGAAGGAGTATGGCACAACTACAAACCTACCAAGACATGGCCGTCCACCTAAACTGAGGGGTATTATTCCTTTTTAAGTCACTGTAGGTATTAGAAGAGGGAGGGGGCAGGGAACAGTTTAAAAGTTTAAAGCAAGGGTCTCCAAGTCCCATCATGCCTCTGCCTGTGGGAGTCATGCTTGTAAGTGTTAGCCTTGCAATGCCTCATGGGACTTTGTAGTTTCGGAACAGCTGGAGGGCCGACAGTTTGAGACCCCTGGTTTAAAGGCTAGTGAGGTATAAGCTGGAATTCTACTTTAAACTTAAAGCATAATTATGGTAAAATGTTTCTTTCTTGGTTTCCCTTAAAAGGCTAATCCCCCGAATGCAAGTGCTATCACCAAGCCAACAAGCTGAACACAACACATTGAAAAGACCTTTGCCACCTAATTGTCTTGAGGCCTAGTCTGAGATAAGTGCCAAAAATCGAAATTCCTTACATTCAGTGTAATGCCCTGTACACACGATCGGACATTCCGACAACAAAATCCATGGTCATATGGTCACACAAAGTTATTGGAAAATCCGATCGTCGGGACTATAAACGGGACTATAAATGGGGCAGTAGCCAATAGCTTTCCTCTCAATTTATTCTGAGCATGCGTGGCACTTTGTGCAACTGATTTGTGTACACACGATCGGAATTTCCGACAACGGGTTTTGTTGTCGGAAAATTTTATAGCAAGCTCTCAAACTTTGTGTGTCGGAAATTCCTATGGAAAATGTGTGACGGAGCCTACACACGGTCGGAATTTCCGACAACAAGGTCCTATCACATATTTTCCATCGGAAAATCCTATCGTGTATACAGGGCATTAGAGTCAACCAGCTACTTCCCTGACACCTTCTTATACTGCCACAATCTGGACCACTAGCAATTACCCCTGTTTGTTGCGTGCCAGCCCCCATCCCTTCCCTCTATGTAATACAACTGTTGTATAAGTTCCTACAAAGTGAAAACCAACATAATTCTAAAAATTATTATGGGCATCCCATTTGATCCATATTCATGTTATATACACGTAAAAGAAAAGTACATACAACTCACACACAGTTCAGTTACCACTGTACTTGTACCCCCTGGCATATAAGCTAAGCTGAGCATCTACAGAAAATAGAACATTCCTTTCATTTACAAATAAAGCACTAAGAATGGCAAGATGCATCAGACTGAACAGCTAATACAGTTCTTCCAGAGTCATATCAGAATTGTGATACGACTCTGCAGCAGCACTTCTGTACCCTGTATATACTGTATACTCCATGCAGGCAAAAATCAAGCCTCCCAAACACAGAGCAGGCATTTATCCGAAAACTTTCAGCTAGAAGCAATTTGGAAGCACTGACCCGAATCGTGTTAACCTACCATCATGCACAAATCTCTAAATACTCCATTAAAGTCTGACTGTGACAACAAATACTGCTAGACTATGCTGGGGCTTCTTATAATTCTAAATACAATACAGTCAACAACAAAAACGAGGAATATAGATGGGCACAAAACATACAGCAGTGCTACTACATGCCCCTGGAAAACAGCATAACTATAGTAGAATCTCAAAGGTAAAGGACAAATAATGGCGACATTCAAAAAAAAAGGGGGATTGTACAACATTAAAAAAAAAATGGGGGTTGTACTACTTTATTCAAACCTCCACCTGTATGATAGATGGATTTCATGTTATCAAACACTGTAACTGGGACCCCCTTCCTGTTGGTGGACAAAAAGCTCTAGCAGAGCATTATCCCTTACTTACATTCCCTTGTGTTTAGCAGCAAATACCCTACTGATCATGAGATCCTTCACGCGGAAGAAAAAATCAATTATGTCTCTCTTTATATCTGATGATGCTGACATGTAGGCATTTGACTTTAAAACTGCAAACAATAATAAATGTGTCTTCACTGTGTAATTCATCCACTTGTGGTTTAGTTTCACAATTTGTTTAGTTACAAAGCAGTAATTTTAGCAATTTGTTATTGTTTGAAAATAATCGTATTAGCCAGACTTTGCCATCCACAGTTACAAAACTATAGTCTATACTAGATCCCCAAGACATCCTCTAGCTGATGTAGAACTACAAGGATGTTAGAGGGAAGTACAGGTGATGACACAGAAAAACACAATTGTGTGATCTTACTGAAAAGTAACAAACCTATTTCATGTTCAGATAGGCCTCAAACAACTTTACAAACTTAACTGGCCCCCCATACCTTCTTTAGGCACAGCTTCTGCAATATCTGCCATGTCCTGTTCTCTTATGCCTGCAGAGTTTGTAATTTCTTCCCAAGATGTGTTTTCCACATATACAGACGCTGTTAATTAATGGTAACATTTGTATTTGCATTCTGTAAGTTTAGGTGATCTTGATGCCTCTTCAGATATTCTTTCTACATCTGCAGAATCATTTTCCACATCCTCTGGTATGCCGTTACATCCAAGTTATACTTTACAGTGCATCCGGAAAGTATTCACAGCGCTTCACTTTTTCCACATTTTGTTATGTTACAGCCTTATTCCAAAATGGATTAAATTCATTATTTTCCTTCAAAACTCAACAAACAATACGCCATAATGACGACGTGAAAGAACTTTGAAAACTTTGCGAATTTATTAAAAATTAAAAAAATATCACAAGTATTCACAGCCTTTGCCATGACACTCAAAATTGAGCTCAGGTGCATCCTGTTTCCACTGATCATCCTTGAGATGTTTCTACAACTTGATTGGAGACCACCTGTGGTAAATTCAAATCTGGGGAAGGGTACAGAAAAATGTTTGCAGCATTGAAGATCCCAATGAGCACAGTGGCCTCCATCATCCGTAAATGGAAGAAGTTTGGAACCACCAGGACTCTTCCTAGAGCGGGCCGCCCGGCCAAACTGAGTGATCGCGGGAGAGGAGTCTTGGTCAGGGAGGTGCCTATAACCCGATGGTCACTCTGACAGAGCTCCAGCATTTCTCTGTGGACAGAGGAGAACCTTCCAGAATAACAACCCTTTCTGCAGCACTCCACCAATCAGGTCTGCATGCTAGAGTGGCCAAACGGAAGCCACTACTCAGTAAGAGGCACATGACAGCCTGCCTGGAGTTTGCCAAAAGGCACCTGAAGTACTTTCAGACCTTGAGAAACAAAATGCTCAGGTCTGATGAAACAAAGATTGAACTCTTTGGCCTGAATGGCAAGCATAATGTCTGGAGGAAACCAGGCACTGCTCATTACTTGGCCAATACCATCCCTACCAAGAAGCATGGTGGTGGCAGCATCATGCTGTGGGCATATTTTTCAGTGGCAGGAACTGGGAGACTAGTTAAGATTGAGGGAAAGATGAATGTAGCAATGTACAGAGACATCCTTGATAAAAACCTGCTCCAGAGTGCTCTGGATCTCAGACTGGGGTGAAGGTTCATCTCCCAACAGGACAAAGACCCTAAGCACACAGCCAAGATAACAAAGGAGTGTCTATGGGACAACTCTGCAAATATCCTTGAGTGGCCCAGCCAGAGCTCAGACTTAAACCCGATTGGACATCTCTAGAGATTTGAAAATGGCTGTGCACCGATGCTCCCCATCCAACATGATGGAGATTGAGAGGTCCTGCAAAGAAGAATGGGAGAAATTGCCCAAAAATAGGTGTGCCAAGCTTGTAGCATCATACTCAAAAAGACTTGAGGCTGTAATTGGTGCCAAAAGGGTTTCAACAAAATATTAAGCAAAGGCTGTGAATACTTATGTACATGGGATTTTTTCATTTATTTTTTATAAATTTGCAAAGATCTCAAACAAACTTCTTTTACATTGTCATTATAAGGCTGTAACATAAACAAAATGTGGAAAAAGTGAAACACTGTGAATACTTTCCAGATGCACTGTATATAAACACCCTATCCAGCTACCAACAGATGCAAATAATAGTCCCGGTTCACACTGGTGCGATGTGGGAAACCCTGCAAATCATTTGCGTTTCCTGCATTGCACCTGAATCGCACACTGGTTCACACCGAGATCTGTGAACCGCTGGGGGTGTCAATGTAAAGTTAGCAGATAGCAATGGGAACTGTCAAATGGTGAAGGAATCGGATCGCATAGGTATGAAAACCCATGCAATCCGATTCCAGTGCGGACCAAAAAAAGGGTCCTGCACCATTCGTGTGAATGAGATGCGATTTCCTTTTCTTCTTCTTGTAAAGAAACCCAAGAACTGTTTTGCTTAATGTGTATGCCTTTCCGTACTAACAAAGTCAATTTATCAATTATGGTTGAAAAGTAGAAGAGGTTGAAAAGGTAGCAGTGTTAATTTCATAGACGAAATTAACACTTTTTTAGTCGAGTAAAATACGACTAAAACTAAAACAATACAGATGACTAAAATAAGATCAACTAAAATGGCATTTTAGTCAAAAGACTGAGACTAAGACTAAATCAAAATTTTATGTCAAAATTAGCACTGCACTACCACAAAAGAATAAGTAGGGGCATCTACTATGCTGCTGAAAGAAAAACAAATTAAGAAAAACGCTTTTCTTACTTTTTTTTTTATATTTAATGTTGGTAATATATTCCAGTAATATGTGCAATGGCATTACAGCCAACAGCGTTTACAGTTTTTTGTGTTTTTTATATCCAGGCTCCTTCAGAAAAAAAAAGTCAGCAGCTACAAATACTGTAGCTGATGATTTTTAATAGTAGGACACTTACCTGTCCACGAATCCCCCCGAGCCTATTTTTCAATTGGCTGTTGGGTGCTGCTGCCATCTCCACTAGGGGAAACCGGCAGTGAAGCCTTGCGGCTTCACAGCCGGTTCCGTACTGCGCATGCTCGAAGTAAGTTGGAAGTAAGTCGGAAGTGGAAGCGGGCACCCTGAAAGGTGCCAAATGTGGCAGTGGAGGGGGGCGAGGGGGCAAATAATCTCCCTTTTGGGTGGAGCTCTGCTTTAAACTTACACTTCTGTTTGTCAAAAAGTATTATTTTTGTTTATGAAGCTTAGTTTTATTTATAAAGATGTATTCAATTTTTACTCCAGGAGTATATAATGAGTTTGGCATTCTTAAAAAATACTTAACTAATGCATTACAATTTACCTAAACCCATTTGATGTTGACTTAAGTACAATTAAAACTAAAATAATTCAGATGACTAAAATATGACTAAAACTAAAATGGCATTTTTGTTGAAAGATGACAGGATTGTGCTTTAAATACTGTATAATGCAAAGTATAGTTCTATTCTATGACTTTGTGGTGTCAGGAATCAAGGCAATGTTGCTGGATGAAAATTATAGTTGCATCAGGTTAAGAAATGTGATGGGTTGTTGGGTGGGTCCCCAGGCCTCACTTCTTTTAGTGGGCCCCAGATTCTCAGTCCACCTCTGGAGTACCAGCATGGCATTTTGGAAATTTGGTCATTTTGTTTTCAGTGCTGCAGTTTTGTGGCCAGAAATTTCTCCATACTCATTTTTGGAACAAAGAAAATTTTTATTGTAGCATCTCAAAGGGAAACAAACATCACAGCACTAAAAACACAGAGCGATCTGGTGCCGCTTTTCACACTGGATAGCACTATCCAGCGTGAAACACATCAACAGATCTCTGTGTGATATTTTTTACCTTTGAGGTGCTACAATAATGATTTTCTTTGTGCCAAAAATGAGTATAGGATAAATTTCTGGCCGCAAATCTGCAGCACTGAAAACAAAATTAGTTACAATAAAGATTTGGAAGTCCTCTACCTGAGTGTGCAGCCATTCACTTTTCCTCATCTAGTTACTTCAGTGACAAGCTGGGTAATCACATCGTTGTAAGGACATGTAGTAGGGCTGGTATGTGGACCGACCTGAAGTAGTGCTCTATTTGTGTAGCAATACACTCTATATATTTATCACACACAAAAACCTAATTTATCACACCAGAAAATGTAAAAGTCACTTACTGACTCCCAACCTCAATTTAACTGCTATACTAACTCTAAGGGGTGTATTTATAATAAAAAAAAAAAAGTGCATGTACATTCATTCTGTGCACATGGGGCAAAAAATTGTTATTTTCTAAGCTGGCTAAATGTGGTTCATTGATATAAAATGAAAAATTGGCCACTAGATGGAGTTAAATGTCCTATGATACTTATCGCCATCTAGTGTTACAGTAAGGGCAGTGTTTTCCCATTTTATAGACATTCAACCAGCATTGACTGTTTAAACTGCAAGTCCTGGGGTAAGAATTTTAACAAAATAGTTTACTGGGAAATGTTTATTTTATTGTGCTCAGTTTTTTAAAGTGGTTCTAAATTCAAAAAAATTTTTACCTTAAAAGCGGAGATCAAGGCTCCTTCAGAAAAAAAAAATCAGCAGCTACAAGTACTTTAGATGCTGACTATTGATATTAGTTCCCTACTACCCATTCACAAAAGCGTGCTGCGCTCTGTGAATGGCCCAGCAGCTGGGGAAGGAGGAGGGGGGGCTGGACTTCCAGCTGACTTTGCCACGGCGAGAGCAGACGGAAGTGGGAGGTGGGTATCTGTCAAAACCAGGTACCTGCTGCCCCCCCCCCCCAAAAGGTGACAAACGTGGGAGCAGAGGGCAGGAGGAGGAAAAAAAGCGGAGCTTCCCCTTTTGGGTGGAGCTCCGCTTTAATGCGATCGCTGCTTTAAGGTAAAAAATTAAGCTATTGGCTCCAGCTGCTGTCAGTCAAATAGTGAGGAGAGAGTGGGGGTGTGGCCGAGCCATGCTGTGTGTGTCTACAGATGCACACAGCCAGACTCGACTGTGCACACACACACACACGTTTGCCCCTATAGCACACAACTTACTATGGGGGCACCCACACGAGAGGAGGATTTGAGAGAGCACTGGTGGGGGACCTCGGAAGAGGAGGTAAAGGGCTGCACAGAGAAGGTAAGTATAAACCCCTTTTAGAAAAAAAGAAAAAAGCCTTTAGTACCTCTTTAAACTATAAAACACTGAGGGTTTAACAGTACTTTAATCTTTATTTACCTACCCAGCAATAATAATGTCGCTACATTAACATTCCAGGTTAATTATACTTCTGTCAAGGTCTACTTTGGTTCTAAAAACTTTAAATGACATTGCATTTCTGTGGCTCCAAGACACACTCAACAACATTCTCATTATAATCTACCCATTATTATTTATCACACAGGTTCACAAGAGCAAATACATAGATGGCCGATTCAGTGTCATCACAGAAAGCAACATGCACAGTTTTCGATAAACATTAGCTTGGCTCAGTTCTCATGCTTCACTGGACACTTGCAGAACGCACAAAAATCCACCAGATGACCACAGGCTCAGTATAAGGCGAGGGGATTTCATCTATTTTCATATAAAATGAGAAGTGTTTTTAGGAGCTACCAGGAGATGCCCCAATAAAGTAAAAAAATAAAAACATGTTTGTCTATGCTATGGTTAACGCTATTATTTTCTTTCCAATGGCAAAGCAGAGGAAGCTCTAAGACAGTATCTATAGTATTTTATAAAAGCTAGGCAAAAATGTAGATGTGTAAAATAGTCGACAGAAGAAATCAGTGTTTCAATACTAAACCCAAATTTAGTCCACTGTAAGTACATTTCTGATTGGTTGGCAAAGCGCACAATATTGCTCTTTGCACCAGGTTATGAAATGTCATGTGACAAATGGCATGCATATAAACATATATATTCCTTGTTGGTCACCTTAAAAAAATATTTTTACCCCAAAATTCTTTTTCATATAAACATTTGGTTTTACGCAGGATAGTCAAAAACCTGATTGTGCCACACCTAACTGGGGATGTTCTACTTCTCCCTCTCCATAAAACTAGAATTCTCACAGCTTTGCAAGACACTCACAGTTCTAGGCAAGCCAAATAGCAATCCTTTCCTTTATGCAACTCTTGGCAGCATTGTCCATTTGCAATCATGCAGCAGTAGAGTGACAGAAAGATGACCTTATCAGTATTCTGCTTTCCTTTCACTGTCCAGCCACTGACTGCGGGAAGGAAGAGAAAAAAACTGTTCCGTTTCCCTGCCAGACAGGGCTGTGCTGTGTAGCAGAGTTGCATAAATCTCAGAATTGGATGGACAAATATACATCTTTTGAGAGGTAAAACAGCTCCCTTGTACAGTAAAACCTTGGATTGCAAGCATAATTTGTTCCAGAAACATGTTTGTAATTCAAAGCACTTGTATATCAAAGCAAATTTCCCCATAAGAAATAATGGAAACTCAAATGATTAGTTCCACAACCATTTATTAATAGGTCCTTCAGTTTATAGTCCATATAAAAACATTATAGCAATGTGATAGGTTGTGTAACCATAAAATGTCCATCCACAAATGGAAGCCTCCACAAAGGGATTAGACACAAAATCCAGCAGGAGCTACAGAATATTAAAGAGAAGAGCGGCACCTCTAAGGGTCGGTTCACACTAGGACGACTTGTTAGGCGACTTAGCCGCCTGACAAGTAGTGTCCCGTTCTGTACAATGGAACCGTTCTAATCGGAGTGACGCAAGTCGCTCCGACTTAGAAAAAGGTTCCTGTACTACTTTGGGGGCGACTTGCATAGACTTCTACATAGAAGTCATTTTGCAAGTCGCCGCCCCTGTCGTGTCCAGGTCACCTGAGGCAGTCGCGCTGCAAGTCGTGCTGCCTCAGTGTGAACCGGGGCTTAGTGTAGCAATATGTTGCTAAAATGTTGTACCTTCATTAATTATAACCATATTGCTACACTTAGAAGCGCCTCTCTTCTCTTTTTTACTCTGTTGTGACAAGACGCTACTTGTATATCAAGTCAAAATTTATTTAAAAATTTAGCTTGTCTTGCAAAACACTCTCAAACCAAGTTACTCTCAAACCAAGGTTTTACTGTATGTATCTTTCTGTGTATTTAGCTGCTTGCCCAGAGTTTAGCTTAAAATAAATATTACTGCCGAAGGCAACTGTCGTACAGAGAACTACAGCTGGTACAGACAATATATTATCATCACTGGCTTAGAAGAGGGAAAAGATGTGGAATACCCCAGCCAGCTCTGCTACTTTTCAAGCCCACGGCATGACACAAATGACTAATGGCAAAAAAATAAATACATAAAAAAAAATATATAAAATAAATGCAATAAAGGCATCATAAGAGGCAGCTTCATAAATCTTGATTTACTACCAGAATAAATGGGAGAAAGAATATGTTGCTCAAAATGAAACCTTCTGAAATGAAAGGATTCAAAATATTGTTTAGAAAGTAAAAACATCCATATGCAGGCAAAGCAAGTATAAAAAGATACGTAATATATGATTGGAAATATCATAAAGGAATAATACAAAATGCAATGTAGATAATAAAAGTCTTCATTACATTTTTTGTTAAAGTGACCAACAAGAAACCCATGCATAAACATTATTGTAAACTGTTCTTTTAGAGCTCATTGGTTATTAAGATAGGTACATATGTATATGAAGCTTTGAATCATATAATTTCAATGATGATATAGAATTCCAGGATCCTGTAAAGATCTAAAAGGACTTGGAATTCAGAGTGCAATTCTATTACACATGGAAGTGTTGCAACATATTTGGAGAAGCCAAAAATGGACTTGGGAAGAACTGGATAAAAATGTGATGTCTGACGTGTAAGAGGCTAATGTGGGGTGAAGGGGGGGAGGGATGGATTGTAGGATAGTTGGTTGATGTACTCACCGTTTTTAGGTGTTTTTTGCCAAAGGCAAGAAGCACCTTTTGCACTCGCCTGATTCTGTCCATTTGTAGTTAAGAAAAAGCCACGCCCACTTGTGTCACATGACTCATTTTGATAGTGATCCTTGATGGAATGCACAACTGTCAGTGAAGGTAAAACACACCAAGATATGAGGATCGCCTTGCAGCTCGGTCGAAGGAATTATATTGCACAATAAGGTTATAATCTTGGAGTTCCAGTGTCAGAACCCAATGAGGAGGTCAGTGCTCTAAAGATAATGTACAAGGTGGTTACTGTCTAATATGAAAGCACGGTAATCCTTTTATTCCAATGGGTACAGTAAGGCCAATGGGCTGTGTAAATAGGAATTAGTGAACCACAGCAAACACTAGAAATAACTCCCTTGAAGTTTTCGAACCCATTGGCTGCGCTCTAGTTGCATCTTTACTTACACACATTAAGGGTCATTTAGAAACTGCACACAATACAAGTGAAGTACTTTTAAAGGCAAAACTTCTCTTTGGTAGAATAAGAAATGGCAAAAAAAACAAAAAACGAAAACCGACAGATTTTAACTATCTCTATCCTATTGTGATCACTGCCATGGGGACTGAAAGTGAAAGAAACCCATTCTTGGAGGTGGTGGATTAAGTATCCCCATTGGGAGAAGTTATATTCTTGCCCTGGTGACAACTCAAAATGTTACACCTTCCTTCAAAAGTTCAGTTCCAGTGACAGTGGTCACCACAACAAATGGAATGAGGGAATCTCCCCAGTGGGAACAGACAGCAATAAAAACTTTGAATCCCTCATCAGTCCATCTAAGAAAAAAGGTTTTGGCTGTAGATGCCCTTCAATTTAAATGCAAATACAAAAACACCAGTAATCTATGATCAGATTCACAGGCTGCTTCTTTTTAATGGACTGTGAGCTAGATTCCTGATCTGAATGTCTTTTGCTGTTTAAGTGGTTGTAAACCCTTACATATACCCAGTAAAGTGATTGGACTCAGGTGATACACAGAAATCAAACAAATCTTCCTATACATGTTGTGTCTGTTATCTGCAATCTTCTATACATCCTTTTAAAGTCCAGAATTTATAAGCATGTCTGAGAGTTCAGAAAAAAAGAGGGCGGAGAGCTGAAGTTACACTCTGCTAAGCTCAGTGAGGAGAGCTCTGAGAGCGGATTGGAGAAAAGAGACCATTCCCCTTAACACAAAACACAGGAACAGAGCAGAGGCTGTCAATCTGCTGGAGCTACCTATCCGTCACCATTTTTCTCTTGGTGTCAGGAAAACTTGTCAGAGGTGATTCATGCTGATAGCAGAGGAACGAGGCAGCAAAAAGAAATTACATTTAGGGGGTTATTTACTAAAGGCAAATCCACTCTGCACTACAAGTGCACTTGGAAGTGCAGTCACTGTAGATCTGAGGGGGACATGCAAGGAAAATAAACAGCATTTTTGCTTGCACATGATTGGATGATAAAATCAGCAGAGCTTCCCCTCAGATCTGCAGCGACTGTACTTTCAAGTGCACTTGTAGTACAAAGTGGATTTGCCTTTAGTAAATAAACCCCTTAGTGCTTTTATTTGAGACAAATACACACAATAGAAGGATATCCTTCTTTCTTATTTCATGTCTGAGGTTTACAATCACTTAAACTACCTGTTTTTAAAGCATATCTAAAATCACAATTAAAAAATTAAAGCCAAACTAAACCCATTGATTTAATGGTTTCCCTAAAACAATTACATTCAAGACATGCCATCACATTTACTTAAAGCGGAACTAAACTTGATGATTTAGCGGTTTCAAAAAAATGCATATTTAAAAGAGAAGTATGTTTTTTTTTTTGCACATTAACACTTACCTAGGTGGATGCAGCTTCGGTCCGATGCTGCATCTGTTCCCCGGCGTCTCTGCACTTAGAACTGAGCGATCGAACATCACCGATAGCTCGGTTCTCACAGATCCCTGACTGTCAATCAGCAGCTCTCCTGCTCTGCTCCTCCACGCTCACTGAAGCACTGAGCTATGGAGGGGCGGGGAGCGGCCGTCTCAGGCTCTCAGCAGCTCACTGAGAGGCTTAGACAGGGATCAGTCCAGGCACCTGGGGGATCCAGACTTAATTGTTGTGATGACGCAGTGCCTGGATTGATTCCTGTGACGTCAGCAGAGAGCGGACTTCAGTGCAAAACGAATTGCACTTCTGTGACCCATAGAAGCCAAGCCAAACAAGCTCAGGCTGGACTTCTCCCTTAAGGCATGCTGGGAATGATGTCACATTTGCTTGTGCTCTCAACTGAACTGTCCAACCATCAAATGGCTGGTGTCATAACTGATCACATGTGCAGCCACATGGCAGTTGTAGGTCAAACAGAGACTAAGATGGAAGCTTCCTTGGCTGAAAAGGACAGAAGGTTTAGTTCTGTTTTAACTAAACTGTCAAGCCATCAAATGGCTGATGTCATTACTGATTAAATGTGCAGCACCATGGCAACTGCAGAATAAACAGAGGGTTTAGTTCCATTTTCATATATTGCATAGTATGCTCTATGCCCTCGAAATTGTATCCTCTCTACAACCAAATTGCTTCATCGGTGTTAACTTTTAAGCACCTAGTGATGGAGACAGATGGATTGTAATTTGAAGGGAAAAAGACAGTCAAAGATGACAGGGGATTCAAGGGTAATAATAACGTGGGCACCTTTGGAAAGAAAAGAGATCAAATTTTTTACTAGCGCTGCATAAACTGTTGCCGCAATATAAATCTGTATAGTAATAAAATTGTAACTAGCTTAACAGGTTTTGACCTTTATACTTAAATACAGTGGAAGCTTGGTTAACGAGTAATGCGGTTAACAAGCGTTTTGAAAGACGAGCAACTTTTAAAAAAAATCCTGACTCGGTTTGCAAGTGTTGTCTCGCAAAACGAGCAGAATTCAAGCTAATGTGGTGTGCAGTGCCACATTTGGCCAGAGGTGCGGGGGCGCCGGTGACACTCGGAACAGTTAGGAACTGTTCGGAAATACTCAGAATCACTCGGAAATACCACCCACCCACCTCTGGCCACATGCGGTATCGCATGCAATAGAAGTCAATGTGGAACAAATTATCTTAGTTTCCACTGACTTCTATGGGGAAACTCGCTTTGATATGCAAGTGTTTGGATTACAAGCATTTTCCTGAAATGGATTATGCTTGTAATCCAAGGTTTCACTGTACTCATAATCTTTACTGATAACCAATAACTTAATTTACAACCCCATTACAGGCGATCTTCTACAATTATTGCAAGGCTCCCATTTTTGCTGGAAAACACCTAAATTCATTCCAATCCTTCCAAATATGAGGCTTTTTTTTAAATGAAATTGGTGCACTACATAATAAACGAGCCACCAAATGCCACAATTTTATCTTCATAAATGACCCTTAATGTCCTAAAGTATGTTAGGAGTATTTGCATTATTTTAAATTGTAGAAAAGCAAACTGGGAGAATAGAGGAAGGGCATATCAGGGTAGCAAGGAAGAAGCTTGGAGAGGTAGCACTTGGTGAGCAACTCAAGATGCAAAAAACATCAGAAGACTCAGCTATACATACTGCGGTACTGTCCGTCTGTCCCTTTATTTCCTTTAGGAAAGAAAAGCAATTGTAAGCCAAGATATAAAAAAAAAAAAAAAGCTCTAAATGTTCTGCGTTTGGTAACAAGATACAGAGACTTGCGCCGAAAGATGGCAATCTGAGAAAACAGTTAAGGGTGAAGTCTATGTGATGAATGCAGCCATTTAGCAGCCACAAATTTTCCACTCTTTGTGTTATGCCAACACTCAAGAGGTAGAAGAGATGGACGGAGTTATCTAATCTAGACAGATAATCAGCTGGCATCTTAGTGATTTATCACAAATTCTATAACATTCTGTCTTCGCCCCTACTGAAGAATAAAACAAACCTTTTACTGCACCACAGTGGTTTAGAACAGCGCACCAGAGCTTGGGTCAAGGGCGATTCATAATTTACAATCGAAATGAATGGGGGCCAGTACATTATGTTCAAAATGGGACCCTTCTGAATTATAAAAGGATTAAAGACATTTGTCTATAAAGTAAAACACATTTATACACAGGCAAGGTAATTATCAAAGGATACATATTTCTGATTGTACATGCATATATCATGTGATGGTACACGTCATATGTTCAGAGCTGCTCACAAATCAGAAAAGAAAGAAGTATTTTGTGTGCTACACCAGCAGGCATAAAGTGTAAGCCTACCCAAATCACAATGACTTCATCACGGCCGTGGGACATTTTTACATGAGAAATAAATATTACTTTATCTGGAAATGCCCCAGGTTTTTATTCCTCGATGTATTAACATAGTGAGGTATACTCCATTCACAGCTCCCTAGCTTTTTCTAAACTACTAGCAAAAGATTTCTGTCTAGTTGTCCAATTTGATACTTCTATTACTGACTATAACACAGTCAGCCCCAGTATGAGCCAACTATATTTTAATGGTGGTCTTACAGATTATTTTCTTTAGAAACCAGTTTTGTCTGTGTAGAAAAGCCAGTCCCCTGCCAGCATGCTGTAAAGAAGGACCCTTGCTGTCTGTGTGGAAGCAGTTGCCTCTCTGCAGAAGCCTGCCCCTCCAATATATCCAGAACTTTAGCTCCAACATCAATTAAACCCATGCTAATGTTGATTGTAGAACTCCTGCTCTGACTCAAGAGGAGGTGCACTGGACCTCTGCAAAGAGACCACTGCTTCCACAAAGAGAACAAGGGATCTTTAATGTAGCATGCTGGGAGGGGGCAGGTGTGTCGACTCTGCTTTCTCAAGAAAACCAACTGAGAACACCTTTTGTTTTGATGCCCCTAAAATGTATTTGACCAAACTGAAGCTTCAGTTAGGTTTTAAATGTATCTATTTACTGGTATTTTTTTATATTTATAGAGTGATTTTTAATTCCAGTATTACATACACTCTCCATTTTCTAAACTATAAATACAGCTTGATGTAAAATTGCATTTTCCATATCTAGATGGGAAAGTTCTATCAAACTGATTTGCCAACAAATCAAACAGATTTGCCAGCAATTGCATATGCTGCACATTGACATTTTGTGGATTATCTGTTCAACGGCCCTAGAATTTGATGCTGCGTCATCTGCTAAACTCTGCCCTGGAATATGGGCAGATGGAGAACATGGAGAACATGTAAAGCAGGGTAATATTGTAATGATTAAGTCAGTAAAGTTAAAGAAAGACCATCAGGTTCAACATTTAATTACTTCTGATGCAGGAAAAAGCGAAAAAAAAACCCAATGAGAAGGCTAAAATCCTGTTAGAAAATCTTTGTGCAATAGAAAGTCAATTAATCTCCCATCCTATGTGCTACGCTGTACTATTCTGTAGGTCAGGGAAAGACTATTGTGGGTCCTGGTTGATGTGCAGTGCTTCAAGGTACAATGGGGACAACTATTAACACCTATCATTTTTGGTAAAAAAAGATTCTGCTTCTATATAGTCATCTTAAGTGGACATTTCCGTTCTCTTACATAGTCCTAGGGCTAAAAAAAAAAAAAAAAAAAAAAAAAAAATACTACACTTTATCAAAAATGATTACATCTCCTCCAAAATGCTTATTTTTTCTAGAGCAAGCATACCCAACCATTTAATCTGCCTGTATAGCAGGAACACCATACCTCTTTCTAAAAAGGGTCTACCCCCGAACCTGGTCACAGCACTTTTATTGACAGTCCCTTTTGGGGGGAGCTTCATAGTCAAATAAGGTTTTGATATTTATGACAATAAGCAGTTTAGTTAATTTAAAGGATTTTGCTCAAGAGTGACATGAAGAGTACCCACCTATGTGTGTTTGGGCCATAACATCTGCTAATCTGTGTGCAGCACTGCTGCCCCCGCTCTGTGTGGAGGAGGAAGAAGTGGTTGATGTGGTTGATCCATGGATTGCTTGGCTGATCCAGTGCTCCATATTTATACTCCCTTGGCTTGAGGTGGGAGTTCCCTGGGAATCCCCTTGTACTGAGCCTTCATCCTCTGACCCTGAAGAGGTATCTATCCAAGACACAGTTAACGTTAATACACATTGGTCTAATAATCTCAATACAGGGAACAAGAGATTAAAAAAAGAGACCACAGTGATGTAACCTGCTACTGACCTGGAGGTGTGTACGCATCCATAGAGGTTTGTACAACCAATGAGCGTCGTTTTGATGGCATTGGTACAGCCATTTTCCTTTCTTTATGTTTAGCAAGGGCTGCCTGGACTGCTTCTGTGTGAACATCTGCAACCGTAGAATCATTATTATAATAAAGCTTTGACATTATTACAGTTAAAACTAGTTAGGGCTTAAGACTGTATGACGTATTCAAATTAAGATGGGATACTTTGGCACAAAAAAAATTCCTAGTTTTGGTGAATATAAGAAAAAGTTAGAACCTCTGTCACGTTTTTATTTCCGCATTCCCCGATACACCAGGATGTAATAGCAAATGAACAAACTGGGACATAGCCACTAATGAAATTTGACAGAGGCTCCAACCCAGATCACAATAAAACCATGACAGAAAGTCTAATCTTTAGATTAGACTAAAGATTAAACAAAAAAAAAACTAAATTAAATTGTTTTTTTAGAGTTGTACTTTATCATATTCCACTATTTTCACACACAATCATTGTATTTAAAAGTGAACCCTAGGCAAAAAAATGTTTATTTAATGATATTCCTCATAAGCCACTATTGTTTTGTAGATAGCCTGTGCAGAGAGCAGAAGAACAGAGCTGTGAGAGGGACCCAGCAGGTCCACCTACTAAAGGCAGCCTAGAAAACTACAGGAGGGGGCGGATACAAGACCAGTCACCCTGTACAAGGAAAGAACAGCAGTGATTGGTCTTTATTACAGGAAGCTTCTGCACAAGGTAAATGTTTCAAACTAGATTACAATATGGATCTAGAAAAATATACCTAAGGCTTGTCAAGAATCAAGTAAGAATACAAATGACCCTTGTATTCACTAAGTGCCATCTGTAAATACAAAGAACATCACCCAATTATAATACTCGAAAACCTACAATCTTTCAAATAACCTACCTTTCAATGCTGGCCTTGACTCATGTGTGCTGTTGCACCAAAGCCCCACAGAGATATTCAAGTGTACACTATATTACCAAAAGTATTGGGGTGCCTGCCTTTACACGCACATGAATTTTAATGGCATCCCAGTCTTAGTCTGTAGGGTTCAATATTGAGTTGGCCCACCCTTTGCAGCGATAACAGCTTCAACTCTTCTAGGAAGGCTGTCCACAAGGTTTAGGAGTGTGTCTATGGGAATGTTTGACCATTCTTCCAGAAGCGCATTTGTGAGGTCAGGCACTGATGTTGGAGGAGAAGCCTTGGCTCGCAGTCTTCGCTCTAATTCATACCAAAGATGTTCTATCGGGTTGAGGTCAGGACTCTGTGGAGGCCAGTCAAGTTCCTCCACCACAAACTCGCTCATCTATGTCTTTATGGGCCTTGCTTTGAGTACTAGTGCAAATCATTAGGTGGAGGGAGGATTATGGTGTGGGGTTGTTTTTCAGGGGTTGAACTTGGCTCCTTAGTTACAGTGAAGGGAACTCTTAAGGTGTCAGCATACCAAGACATTTTGGACAATTTATGCTCCCAGCTTTGTAGGAAGAGTTTGGGGATGGCCCCTTCCTGTTCCAACATGACTGCGCACCAGTGAACAAAGCAAGGTCCATAAAGACATGGATGAGCGAGTTTGGGGTGGAGGAACTTGACTGGCCTGCAAGAGTCCTGACCTCAACTCAAAAGAACATCTTTGGTATGAATTAGAGCGAAGACTGCGAGCCAAGGCTTCTCCTCCAACATCAGTGCCTGACCTCACAAATGCGCTTCTGGAAGAATGGTCAAACATTCCCAACATTCCTGTCTAAAACATCTGCACAGTACTGAACATAGAGAGAGCAAAATGTTGACGTCAGATAAAACTTAGAACACTTCATATATTCTGAATGAACCATATTATAAAAACAAAGATGATTATCATGTCAAAAATCAAACAATCAATATTTCTGGTGAATAAATAATTTTAGCATCATTTGTGTCCAGATCAACACATATGCCTTTTATAACCTAGGACCCTTCAGGTTATTTTTCTTTTTAAATGCTTTTAAAGGTTTAAGCCTTCCATAGATGGTGCGATTTTCTCTTCTACAACCATGGGTGGATGGGGGAATTCCTCTCGCAAAGCTAATGTGTTCTCTCGGTGGGGGAGCATGGGGAGCCATCTCTACCCGGAGAACTCAACAGTGATTATTGCTAGCAGTTATAGCCGCTGGCAATAATCGCATGAAAAATCTGACATGCTGGTTCTATCCAAGTCGATCGATGGATTGACTTGGGTACAATCATTCTGTCCATAGATGGTTCAAATCTCAGCCAGTCCCTGCTGAACTGGCCAAGATTCAAACCATCTATGTCCGGATTTACTGTAAGTACAAATAGAGAACAGTACACCTATAGAACTTTTACTGCAAATGTAGGTAGAACTCGAAAGCAACGCAGGCAGGACATAGTTTGAGAATAACAACATCAGTGGTTAACATACATAGTAGGTACAGCAAACTCTTACGGATCAAACTAGACCATTAAAACCAACCAAGGATGGTAAAAATAAATATTGGTTGCGCTAATTCCAAGAACTTATTTTCTGCTCCGTAGGATAACAGAAACAAGAAGACTGACATGTTGCTGCACGACTCTCATCAGAAATTATAAAAGGACATTGTGTCATACATATTGTTATATACATATTTCTATACATTATTACTTTAAGGTCTATATTTAGTTTGTGGTTGGAATGACTGCATGTTCTTCTGGGTTAAAATTTTGCTTCCAATCATGCGCAATATTTCTCATGTGGTGTTTTATTGTACGAAACCAGTACAGTTGTTCAGTAACCAGAAAAATTATGCAGTTTGCTCCTTCAGTAATTTTCTTTTTTTAGAAGGTCTGAATTGTCTCTTGAAATTTGTGTACACACTATATGAAAATCTTACGAGCGTTCTGAATACAGAATTTTCCCTCCGATTATCATATAATGTGTAGGACCCATTAGTGATGGCAAATACTGTTACAGGATAGACTTACCAATCGATAGATATGGTGATACACAGTTAGGAGCAAATTTTGCAAATGTAGGCCAAATGTGACATTTCCAACTCCATCAAAAAAAAATGTTGTTCCCTTTTGGCCACAGGGAAGGGGACAATGTTAACTGACAGGGCTTCCTCAGCTTTTGTATAATCATCAAAAAACATTCTGTTTTTGGAAACATATCTGCATATGGCAAGAACCAATCAAGCCATACAAATTCAATGTATTTATTTATTGTTCATAATAATCAACTTAAAATAACCTTTCACTAATCTAGTGCCTAGAAAAAGTATTCATATCCCTTGAAATGTTCCACATTTTGTTATGTTACAAACAAAACCCTTAATGTATTTTATTGGGATTTTATGTGATAGACCAACACAAAGTGGAAGGAAAATGATAAATGGTTTTCAGATTTTTAACATTTAACATTTAGCATTTGTATTCAGCCCCTATTACTCTGATATTAAAATCTAAATTAAAATCTAGTGAAACCAATTGCCTTCAGAAGTCATCTAATTAGTAAATAGTGTCTGCCTGTGATAATTTAATCTCAGTATAAATACAGATGTTCTGTGAAGCCCTCAGAGGTTTGTTAGAGAACCTCAGTGAACAAACATCATTAAACTTCTCCACAACTTTATCCCTGACCTGTCTGGTGTGTTCCTTGGCCTTAAAGCAGGGTTAGGTTATAAAAAGAATCCCGCGCTTTCGACATCTCATGGAGCACTGTTCAATCTATCATCCGAAAATGAAAAGAGGCCGTCCACCTAAACTGACAGGCCAGGCAAGGAGAGCATTAATCAGAGAAGCAGCCAAGAGGCCCATGGTAACTCTGGAGGAGCTGCAGAGATCCACAGCTCAGATGGGAGAATCTGTCTACAGGACAACTATTAGTCGTGCACTCCACAAATCTGGCCTTTATGGAAGAGTGGCAAGAAGAAAGCCATTGTTGAAAGAAAGCTATATGAAGTCCAGTTTGCAGTTTGCAAAAAGCCATGTTGGGGACACAGCAAACATGTGGAAGAAGGTGCTCTGGTCAGATGAGACCAAAATTGAACTTTTTGGCCTAAAAGAAAAACGCTATGTGTGGCAGAAAACTAACACTGCACATCACCCTGAACATGTCATTCCCACCAGGAAACATGGTGATGGCAGTAATGTTGTGGGGATGCTTTTCTTTAGGGACAAGGAAGCTGGTCAGAGTTGATGGGAATATGCATGGAGCCAAATACAGGGCAATCTTAGAAGAAAACCTGTTAGAGTCTGGAAAAGACTTGAGACTAGGGTGGAGGTTCACCTTCCAGCAGAACAACGACCCTAAACATACAACCAAAGCTACAATGGAATGGTTTAGATCAAAGCATATTTATGTGTTAGAGTGGCCCAGTCAGAGTCCAGACCTAAATCCAATTGAGAAACCGTGGCAAGATTTTGCTGTTCACAGACTCTCCATCCAATCTAACAGAGCTTGCGCTATTTTGCAAGGAAGAATAGGCAATATTTTAACTCTCTAGATGTGCAAAGCTGGTAGAGACATCCCCAAAAAGACTTGCAGCTGTAATTGCAGCGAAAGGTGGTTCTACAAAGTATTGACTCAGGGGGGCTGAATACAAATGCATTTTTCACATATTTGTAAAAAAAATTGAAAAACATTTACCTTCCACTTTACAATTATGTTCTACGTTGTGTTGGTCTATCACATAAAATTCCAATAAAATAAATTTATGTTTTTGGATGTAACATGACAAAATGTGGAAAATTTTGGGTATGAATGCTTTTTCCAGGCACTGTATCTCTACTAAAAAAATAATGTAATGATTTGGCATGGGCTAGGGTTACTGCACTCTGTATGCTCATCTGTATGCTCATCTTAGCTCTTGCACTAAATTACCTAAAAAAAACTGCCACCTTTATTTTCATAGATTACATTACTTGATGACGAGAAGGTGAGCTGACTTTAAATGCAGTGGAACGGATCTACTGTACATAATTGTACCAAATATAAAATAGGAATCTATTGTACAGTACATATCCAATCCATTACCAGTATTTTAACTCAATAGATCTTCTTAAACGGCATTGTATATGTATAGTATACTCATTTTAATGCTCCTGGTTTCCCCCCAACCCTATTCTGACAGCAGTAGATTCTGTGCACAAGTGAAGGCATAACATGCTTGAAATAACCATACTCAACTTAATTGTTATGCACGTGTGTCTTAAGGTATACAAAAAGATAGTATCTTCGATCACGTGAGTTTCATGTTAACAGTAATAATTACATTTTTATACAACCCATAAAGTAGCTGCCATAATTTCCAATAGAAAATTTTAGTGGTATTTCGTGAACATCATCAAGGTGTTTGGGGTCCAGCACATGTTAATACTATTGTAGTTCAAAAATTGTTATAAATTATAATAATGATAACTTACCCACAATTTAATGTTACATATTCTGTTGGGCCAATAATGGAGGCTTTTATGTTGTGAAAACATAATTTTTATCTGATAAAATTACAAATATTTAATAGTCTATGAACAAGTAGTACCTAAGCAATTTTCAAATATTTGATTCAAACTTGATTAGAATACAGACAAAAAATTCAAATCCCATCAAAAAAACGAATTACGAAAACAAATCATTCTAACATAACAGTTACATAGTCAGGTTGAAAAAAGACACAAGTCCATCTAGTAATTCAATAATGAATGTAATTAAATTATTTTTTTTAACTTAACAAATCCATTTGAAACAAAACAATTTTTTTTTTGTTCTGAACATGCCTAGTTTTTACCACTACCCAGAGCTCTATCCATAAGATTTCACCCTCACCTACTGTTCTGGTGACAGTGTTTCACTTCACAGGAAGTGGGGGCAAATCTGCAAGAGGGGCCAAGACTGGGCAGCACAGTGGTGTAGTGGTTAGCACTTTTACCTAGCAGCAAAAAGGGTCTCTGGTTCGAATCCCGACCACAACACCATCTGCCTGGAGTTTGCATGTTCTCCCTGTGCTTGCGTGGGTTTCCTTCGGGTACTGCGGTTTCCTCCCACACTCTAAAGACACGCTGGTAGGTTAATTGGATCCTGTCTAAATTGTCCCTAGTATGTATGAATGTGTGTTAGGGACCTTAGGTTGTAAGCTCCTTGAGGGTAGGGACTGATGTGAATGTACAATATATATGTAAAGTGCTGCTTAAATTGATGGCGCTATATAAGTACCTGAAATAAATAAAATAAATAAGACAGAGATAAAAACTGTCTAGGGCTCTAGCCTTCTTCTACGCTACTAAAAGAAGCATTTTTATTTCTGTCTGTATTGCAATTGGAGATTTTACTCTCACCTCGTCTGGTGAATTCACTGGAACACTAAGTGAATACAAAGCTCCCTGACAGAGCCCTAATTAGCTGTAAAAACAGGACTAGGCTTCTAATCCTTTCCCACTCTATCCAAAAAGTAGAGCAATGGCATTTGTGTGGCACAGATGTATTTCATAGTTGCAAGGTTGAATAAAGACACCAGTCCATCCAATTCAACCTATTTGGGTGTGTCAGGTATCAAAGATCTGGATAGCTTCACACCCAACTGAACATTCAAAAAATTGCCTTTATTGTAATACCACATATAAAAGCAACACAGATGTACAAACATTGGAGAGGCAAGGTTAACACATTTCACACCATAACAGTGCTTTCTCAGCGCTTTGAGAAAGAACTGTTTTAGTGTGAAACACGTTAACCTCTCCCATTTCTGTACATCTGTGTTGCTTTTGTATGCAGTATTGTATGCGGTATTGTAATAAAAGCAGTTTTTGGATCTATAGTTGTGTGCAGCTATCCGGATCTTTGTTACTTGAATCTTTACAGTTGTGACTGGGCTTTCCCCCCAGACTATACAGACCATGCAGTCGAGTGCCGACTCATCTTGGAGCAGTGGGAGCATGTGTCTGTGTGGGTGCGTGTATAATTATGTCTTTACCATTTCCCATATCTCTGTTTATTGTGCTTAATAAGATGCTCATCTAAAAGTTTTTGGAAATGATCCACACTTACTGCTGCCAACCTCGCTTGTGGAAGAGAGTTTCCCATCATAACTACCCTAACAGTAACAAAAATCCCTGCGCAGTTTAAGGTTAAATCGCTTCTCCTCCAACTTCACTGTGCTAGTTTACACCAGATACAGTTCCGTGCGCTTTTCTTCTGCACTTAAATGGGCTTGTGTCTTCCTAAATCACCCGATATTGAATAGTTATTTCCATATGCTCCTGTCACCATTATTTGTGTATTGTGATCATGTCACCTCTTAGTGTCTCTTCCCCAGTGAGAATAAGTTTAATGAATGCAGAGGTAATAACTGACATCATAACTGAGATCCTCCAGGCCCCTTATTAGCTTTGTTGCCCTTCTCTGGACTCTTCCGTTTCAGCACATCTGTCCCGAGGACTGGTGACCAGAACGGCATACTCAAACAAGAGTTTTGTAGAGTGGTAGAATAAAAGTCATATCTCTGGAGTAAATACCCTTTACACCTTTTCAAATAAAGAACATGTGATCATCATGACACACTATCAGTTCTCACATGACCACTTACCAGACCCTCACACAGAGTAATGACATACACGATCGTTGTCTGTGATATGCTCTGCTGCCCAGCCAAATAATGCAAACTATCAAAAGACCAAAGACTGACCAAACATCTTACCTGATCGATAGCGTTCATCTCGTGAACCTGAGGATCGCCTGCGATGATACCTAGAGGAAGAGGAGGGGGTGACGGGCGTTCTACGTTCCGGTGGCAATGCTTGATCCACCCCTAGAGGAAAAATAATAAAAGTTATTACTTTAGTGTTCATTTTACTGAGGAAGACCTACATCAGACCTCATCTTCTCAAAATCCTTGCTTAATTGGGAATGGTGCTTATTTAGTCCAGTTAGATCTGACATCTTAGTTTTGGTAAAATGCCGGTAAATAATATATTTTTGCGGTAAAATAAGTTGGCCCCCCCTTTCTAACACTTAAAAAGAAGTATGGGTTTGGGTTTTTTTTTTTTTTTTAAATCATACTTACCTAGGTGGATGTAGTATCGATCTGTCCCCCGCCATCTCTAAGGGTGAGAACTGAGCGTGCAAACACCGCTGATCACTCGGTTCTCCCTGCCGCTCTCAGCAGAGCTGGTGACTGTCAGTCATCGCTGTCTGCTCTGCCCCCAGACCCCCTACCACGCTCACTGGAGCACTGGGCTGTGGAGGGGGCGGGAGTGGCTGGCTTAGTCACTCAGCGGCTCACTGGAAGGCGGAGCCAGGTGTTGGTCAAGGCTCCTTGGTGGAGCTTTGGCTGTACTTCTCCTTTAATTATTAAACCAAATTTGCAGTCACCAACCAAGATAGATTTTTTATGTATTCCTGTGAAAAATCCAGATCATCTTCGTCCTGGTGGATTTAGCATATTATTCACAGCATAGTATATTATTCATATACAGTACAGTATAGAGAACCAGAAACTTGTGAGACCATAGTTTTTAAAGGGTATTGTTGTGTAGTGCATTTTCAAGTATTATTATCATAGAACAAGTTTGATATGACTTTCACACTTTTCTCTTGCTTTTCTACAATTTTAATAAACATTCTGTATACAAAGGTTTTTAGAGTCTCCCTCCAGTGGCAATCTGTATATCAGTGCAATCAGGATCCTTGATGAATGACAACAAAAATCAACCAAAAAGTACAAGCAATCTGACGTTTTGTATCATTGTAAATACAAGAGTATGAATGGATTATAATTAATTAGTGTGATAACCTTAAGGTTTTTTTGAATTTGAGTAACATAATAGAATATTAGTTCTCAAAGTGATTGTGAAGTCTCGTTTTTTTTTTTTTATTGAAAATAACAAACATGTTATACCCACCTTCTCTGTGCAGCGGATTTGCACAGAGCAGCCCTGATCCTCCTCTTCTCGGGTCCCTCTTCGGCTCTCCTGGCCCATCTCTCCTGTTGGGTGCCCCCACAGTAAGCAGCTTGCTATGGGGGCACCCGAGCTGAGTCACAGCTCCCGATGTCCATTTAGACACGGAGCTGCGGCCCAGCCCCATCCCTTCTTTTCTCATTGGATGACTGACTTTAATTGACAACAGCGGAAGACAATGGCGCTGCACTGCTGTCTCAGCCATATAGGAGGGGAGTCCAGAATGGCTGAGACATTCCTACAACATCGCTGGAGCTAGAGGGACCTCAGGTAAATATTAGACCCCTTTCACACTGGGGCAGTTTTCAGGTGCTTCAGCGCTAAAAATAGCACCTGAAAACTTCCTCCCCCGAGTGCTTTCACACTGGGGCGGATGCACTTGCAGGACGGGAAAAAAAGTCCTGCAAGCAGCATCTATGGGGAGGTGCGGGAGCGCTGAATACACCGCTCCTAAGCCGCGCTGCCCATTGAAATGAATGGGCAGCGCTTCTGAAGCGCCGAACCACAAGCGTTTTTAACTCCTTCTTGGGGGTTAAAAACGTCCTGGTAGCGGCTGAAAGGCGCCACTATAACAGCGGTAAAGCACCACTAAAACTAGCGGTGATTTACCGCTTCCGCCCACACCACCCCAGTGTGAAAGAGGTCTTAGGGGGGCTTTTATAATAAAAAACCTTCTGACTTTACCACCACTTTAAACCTAAATGCTACTATGTTATTCAAATTTTTTTATTACATCTACAACGATACAGAACTCTAGATGGCTTGTCCTTTGGCAAACGGCCAAAACATACAGTGCATCTGGAAAGTATTCACAGTGCTTCACTTTTTTCACATTTTGTTATGCTACAGCCTTATTCCAAAATGGATTAAATTCATTATTTTCCTCAAAATTCTACAAACAATA
Source organism: Lithobates clamitans (assembly GCA_037952925.1). Classification (NCBI taxonomy): domain Eukaryota; kingdom Metazoa; phylum Chordata; class Amphibia; order Anura; family Ranidae; genus Lithobates; species Lithobates clamitans. Next base: position 4,798,026 of record JBBGZY010000757.1, on the reverse strand, counting down.
CCCCATAATGACAATGTGAAAGAAGGTAGTTTGAAATCTTTGCAAATGTATTAAAAATAAAAAAAAGGAAACATCCCATGTACATAATTATTCACAGCCTTTGCCATGACACTCAAAATTGAGCTCAGGTGCATCCTGTTTCCACTGATCATCCTTGAGATGTTTCTACAAATTGATTGGAGTCCACCTGTGGTAAATTGTGGCTTCCATCATCCGTAAGAGCTGGTTCAGATTGAGGCAGCACGACTTGCAGCGCGACTGCCTCAGGCGACTTGCACACAACAGCAGCGGCGACTTGCAAAACGACTTCTATATAGAAGTCAATGCAAGTCACCTCAATTCGCCCCCAAAGTAGTACAGGAACCTTTTTCTAAGTCGGAGCGACTTGCGTCGCACCTATTAGAACGGTTCCATTGTACAGAACGGGATGCGACTTGTCAGGCGGCTAAGTCGCCTGACAAGTCCTCCCAGTGTGAACCGGCTCTAAATGGAGGAAGTTTGAAACCACCAGGACTCTTCCTAGAGCTGGCCACCTGGCCAAAGTGAGGAATCTGGGGAAAAGGGCCTTAGTTAGGGAGGTAACCAAGAACCCAATGGTCACTCTGACAGAGCTTCAGTGTTTCTCTGTGGAGAGAGGAAACCCTTCCAGAAGAACAACCATCTCTGCAGCACTCCACCAATCAGGCCTGCATGGTAGAGTAGCCAGACGGAAACCACTTAGTAAAAGGCACATGACAGCCCACCTGGAGTTTGCCAAAAGGCACCTGAAGGAATCTCAGACCAAGAGAAACAAAATCCTCTGGTCTGATGAAACAAAGATTGAACTCTTTGGCCTGAATGGCAAGCATCATCTCTGGAGGAAACCAGGCACTGTTCATCACCTGGCTAATAACATCCCTACAGAGAAGAATGGTGGTTGCAGCATCATTCTGTGGGGATGTTTTTCAGCGGCAGGAACTGGGAGACTACTCGGGATTAAGGATGAGCTCCAGCGTATTCGTACACTTGACATGCAGAGCCCGCCAGGAAGTCGGCACGGCGCTGTGCTAATCACAGGCAATGAAACATTTCCCGATGTGGGGCTGCAGAGATCGGGAAATGTCTCACTGTCTTTGATTAGCACAACGCAGTGCCGACTTCCTGGCAGGCTCTGCACGTGGAGAGTGCGAATATGCCGGAGCCCATCCTTACTCAGGATTGAGGTAAAGATGAATGCAGCAATGTACAGAGACATCCTTGATGAAAACTTGCTCTAGAGCGCTCTGGGCCTCAGACTGGGGCGAAGGTTCATCTTCCAACAGGACAATGACCCTAAGCACACAGCAGAGATAACAAAGGGTGGCTACAGGACAACTCTGTGAATGTCTTTGAGTGTCCCAGCCAGAGCCCAGACTTGAACCCTCTTAAACATCTCTGGTGAGATATGAAAATGGCTGTGCTTGGATGCTCCCCAACCAACCTGATGGAGCTTGAGAGGTCCTGAAAAGAAGAATGGAAGAAACTGCCCAAAAATAACAGTTCTAAGCTTGTTGCATCATGCTCAAAAAGACTTAAGGCTGTAATTGGTGCCAAAGATGCTTAAACAAAGTATTGAGCAAAGGCTGTGAATATTTATTCGTTTTTAAATTTTTATAAAATTTGCAAAGATTTCAAACAAACTTCTTTCACCTTGGACACCCCCGTTTTTTGCCCCCCTACCCCTAGGTAACACCCTATGATGGGCTTGAAGGACTGAGCTGGAACCTGATGATTTTGATGAACCTAATAATACATCTATCCTGAATTTATCAGCATGATTGACCTCAACATGGAGACTAACTGATCTTTTACCACAGAGAACAGACACTGTGACTATGGATTTTATTACTCAATCGGCTTTTCGAATAGCCTGACACATATTGACCAATCTATCTTGGATGAGAAATCACTATCTTTATCACAGATGAACGATCATCAACTGGAGATCTATGGCTATCACATACAGACCAACAGATTTAATCTCATTTTACATTGGAGTTCTCTGTGTAATCCGGTATCAGTGAGTAACCACCATGTAAATGTATTATTACAATTGCTTGCATGTTATACCTACATGCTGTGGGAACCCTGGCTCTTGGTTACACTGACGGTGCCTATGTGATCGTTCCTGCTTATGTTATATAGCTGACAAGGTTGGGATTGAAATGCTTAGTGATCCATCCATCTGTAATCAGTGTCTGTCATAGTTTAACCACATGTTTGTTACCAATCAAGTTCATACAGCAGGACTTTCCATACATTCGAGGATACAATAACAATCTTTTTTTCTTTGTGAGGAGAAGATTTTTCTCTCCCCTAATTGTCTTCAATTTTTGGATTATCCATTTTCCCAGCGTGTCCCCCTTCTATGATTATTCTATTTTTGACTGACTGTGTGACTGACTGTGGTATGACTTTACACCTTATCATTGGTCGCTTAGACTCTATCATTTCTGGAATGTAACAGTGTGGCATTTCTGTGTTTACGGAATCACACTGTTCCCTTCAGGAATTATCCAGCCTGGTTCCTCGCCCCAGGTGGCTTGGGGTACTGTTAGGTGCTTACAGGTGGTGTTTCATATTGGGGCAGGGAGGGATATACCCACTGCATTTATCCCTTTCAATATGTTTAGAGATATTTCTTAATCACCCATTTATCTTTGGGGAATTGTTTGTATTATTAGGAGTCCCCCCCCCTTTTTTTAGGGACTCTTTAGGGATATAGGGATTTTAGTATTGGTGTTGTTTGTATTTTGCTCTTTCTTAGCAAATAAACATTTTTGTAGTATAACTCTTTAGGGTGTGTGTTTTTATCACTCTGTTTTTTATTTTTTTGTCCCTTGAAAGACAACTTAGGCCCCTTTTACACTTGTCCTGCGACTTGGGACTGCAAAGTCACCAGACAAGTCGTGCCCCGATTTCCAATGATAACCATTCATATATGTGCGACTTAAAGTCATGCCGACTTCAAAGTAGCCCCTGTACTACTTTGGTGCGACTTTCATGCGAGTTGAGGTTTATAGACCTCAAGTTTACACAGGCATTCCCTGAAATCCCAGCAAAATCACGCAACTTTTAAGTCGCACAGTGTGAAAGGGGCCTTAGTGCAGCAGGGGACACGGGATTAACAATCCTGGAAATGTCCGTTTCTGAACAAACTTCAGGAGGAAGACTTTTTTTTCAACAGAGCGGTTTTTGGTGGCAGAGGCAACAGTAAAAGAAAGTATTTTTGCTCTTATATTTGCATGAACAGATTTTCAGGTAATAAAGTGGAATTCCAGGTTATCCCTAACTAAGCTTAAAGCGGAGTTCCAGCTTTTTTTTTTTAACCTCTGGGATGTTCGCAATGAATGCTATTTACAATGGAATGTGTATAAAATGTAGTTATTATAAATCATGTTCTTTGCAAATAAATGTACTTTTTAGCCCCCAGCAAGAGCATTCTCATCTTTTAGTGTGGGCATCTAAAGCCCACTTGTTTCTCTTTCTGCGATATGATGCTGCTTGATACCCAGCATGCGCCTCCTGTTCTCGCACATGTGCATATAGTACAAAGCGCGGCGCACTCATTGTGATGCTATAAGAGGCGGATGCCCATTGACTCCTGTGAATGATGACACTCATATCCAGAAGCCAATAGCGGAGAGGACGTATCTCACCGCAGAGGATTAATCATACAAAAAAGGTATTTACATTGCTAACAAAAAAAGAAAAGGCGTCCAAATAGGTGTTACAAATTTAGTACTAAGGTTCTTGCGAGTCACCATATATGTTTATGATGATCAATTAATTTAGACAGCTGCTAGCACTAAACACTTCCCATACAATCGTGCAGACCAAGCTCAAATACAAAAGAAAGTGCCGTGCTATCTAAAGCTAACAGTGAGTTGCCCCACTAGATACACCAATTAGTAAATACGGAATCAAAAATATATTTTATACATACTCTAATAGTTAAAATATGGTGATAGCAAAGTGATCATGTGCATCAATATAGTATATATGTAAACAGTCCTTATAAAGTGCTTCAATTATAAAACAAATGTGTTCCAGTGCACTAAAAGTGCTGATGTGAAAAATCCTTCACGCAAAAACATGCACAAATGAAAAAATAACGTCCATTCCAGTTAGATCAAATCCACAGACACTGCTGATAATAATCACAGGTGTGCTTGTGTCCACTCCTGTGCTCCCCCTTTAGTGTGCGCTCACCGTAGAGCGTGTGACCTTGCAGCTAAGCTTGGTCAATTTTCGGCAATTGTATGGAGTGGTGCACTGCAGCACCCACTAAATGTGAGTACCCTAGTAAAGGGACGTTTTTTTATCTGTGAATAAATATATATATTTTTAAACGATATCACACTATCAAGTTTCCTCTGTCATACTTTTATGTGGAAAAAAGCACAAGCAACCAGCCCAGGACCCAAGCACAGATATTGAACCCAGAGTTGGTTCATAAGCGTGTATTGACCAAGCTTAGCTGCAAGGTCACATACTCCAAGGTGAGCGCGCACACTAAAGGGAGGAGCACAGGAGTGGACACAAGCACACGTGTGATTATTATCAACAGTATTTCTCACCTTAGAGTGTGTGACCTTGCAGCTAAGCTTGGTCAATACACGCTTATGAACCAACTCTGGGTTCAATATCTGTGCTTGGGTCCTGGGCTGGTTACTTGTGCTTTTTCCACATAAAAGTATGACAGAGGAAACTTGATAGTGTGATATTGTTTAAAAATATATATAAAATAATATATAACAATATATATTTATTCAAAAATAAAAAATTGTCCCTTTACTATGGTACTCACAGTGCTGCAGTGCACCACTTTATACAATTGCCGAAAATTGACCAAGCTTAGCTGCAAGGTCACACGCTCTAAGGTGAGCGCACACTAAAGAGGGGAGCACAGGAGTGGACACAAGCACATGCGTGATTATTATCAACAGTATCTGTGGATTTGATCTAATTGGAATGGACGTTACGTTTTCATTTGTGCATGTTATTGCATGAAGGATTTTGCACGTCAGCACTTTTAGTGCACTGTTACACTTTTTGTTTTAGAATTGAAGCACTTTATAAGGAGGTGTTACAAATTGATCATGAACGCGAGGGGGGAGGTTTAAAAATATGCCTAGAACTCTGCTTTAACATGATTGTAAATGCTATATTTGTATTCCACTCAGGTCCCCTGCTGGTACTCCTGGCTCCTTCTCTTCTTGGTTTGCCAACATAGTAAGCTGCTTCCTTTCATGGTACGCCTGCAGGCTCACTTCCATTCCACGCTGCCTGCATCCATAGACGCCGACAGTGTGGCTTGGCCCCAGTCCTTGCTCCTCGTCACAGGATTTGACTAACAGCAGGAGTCAATAGGGAGAGCTGCCACAGATGGTCACAGCGCTGGATTAAGGCAAGTATGGTAGTGGGCATATTGCTACCTAAACCTTTAACCTACCTTAATGCAAGGTAGGTTTTGGAAACACTTTAAACCTGCTCCCACCCCCTTCTAAATCCTTTCCTAACTACCCTGTGAAAGGAAGATGTATATACTTACCTATTCTGAGGATGCTCAGGTCCGGTTAAGTGATCTCGTCAGCTGTCGGCTTCAAGACCAGTTCACACTATCCCTCCGTGAAATCGCAGAGCAGCCGGATCGATTCACTGCTCCAGCTGCTCTGCGTTGCCTCTGTGCAGGGGGGTAGTGTGATGCACAATTAATCACATCGTACTGCTCCCTTATTATTTGTATTAACTTTATTTGAAGTGTACAAAACATACACTTCATTCAATGCAGTGCAATTCAGGCTGATGCGCTGCAGTAAAATGCAGCGCAGTGCTAGGCTGTGTTGCAATGTGAATAGGACACATAGGAAACACCCTGTGATAACAGACCTCTTAGGGCTGACTCACACCTATGCAAGTAGCAGTTTGCATATTTCAGGTGCATTTTGCGTTTTTCAATCCATTGAAGTCTACGGAACCAAAAACCAGAAAAAAGTCCCTGGCTCTTTCCATAAAATGTATAGATGTAAACGTGACCCATAGGAAACCATGTTAAATGGACTGTAGCGTGTTTCTGCAAAACTCACGCACTAAAACGCACTAAAATATGCATAGGTGTGAACCGGGCCTTACAATGCAGTAAACCGTCTGAAACTGCATATAGTGTGAATTGGCCCTCAGAGGAGATGAGATATCGATGACAATGGCTGAAATAGGATTTAGAACAGGGGGGTAGTAGGTTTAAACATAGTAGGAATAACCTGGACTTCCAATTAAAATAATCTGAACACAGTTGCTTTAATTGTAGAGAGAAAATTTGTCTCATCTTCAAATGCTAAATCTGCCCCAGACGTGTGCAATTCTGTCTGTTTTCTGCCCCGGGTTGCAGGTGCAGGGATCTAAATCTAGGGTTCACACTTGTGTGGTTTCCAGTGCATTTTCAGTTTTGCAGAAATGCACTAAAGTCCATTTAACATGGTTTCCTATAGGTCAAACGTTTACATCTGTGCATTTTCAACGGGTGCCTTTTTTGAAAGGGTCAGGATCTTTTTGTCCGCAGCAGGTTGGTTTTTCGTTCCATAGACTTCAATATAGAGGTTTGTGTGAGGGGAAAAAAAATAGGATTTTTATAACAGCTTACCTGTAAAATCCTTTTCTTGGAGTACATTACGGGACACAGTGCACCATAGTAAAAAGTATGTGGGTTATACGCCACCTATAGGTGAATGGACACTGGTACACTCAAAGAAAAAAAACAGGAAGTCCCCCTCCCTATATAACCCCTCTCATACAGGGAGTACCTCAGTTTTTGTAGCAAAGCAATATATACTTATCCCAATTAGGTGGGGCGGGATCTCTGTGTCCCGTGATGTACTCCAAGAAAAGGATTTTACAGGTAAGCTGTTAAAAAAATTCTATTTTCGTTATCGTACATCACAGGACACAGAGCACCATAGTAATAACTATGTGGGATGTCCCAAAGCAATGCCACCTGAGGGAAGGGGGAATCAAAGCAAAACAGCCGCTGCCAGGCATGAGGACCTATACTGCTGCCGGCAGCACACTGCGCCCGAAGGCGGTGTCCTCCTGCCATCTTACATCCATTTGACAGAATCTTGTGAATGTATGTACTGACGACCAAGTAGCGGCCTTGCTAATCTGAGCCACAGAGGCTTGGAGATGCACTGCCCATGAAGCACTGATTGCCCGGGTAGAGTGCGCTTTAATCTGAAAGGGAAGAACCTTTCTTTTCAGACTATAAGCCTGACTAATCACCTGACGAATCCGCTTAGCAATAGTAGATTTCGATGCTGCCTGGCCCTTTCTTGGGCTTTCTGGCAATACAAACAAAACATCAGTTTTCCATATCTAAGCTGTCGCTCTTAGATAGGCCTTAACTGCTCTCACTACATTGAGAGAATGCAATAATTTTTCTTCTGCAGAACGAGGTTCTGGAAAAAAAGGAAGGTAGGGAAACACCTTGATTCAGATGAAAACCAGATACTACCTTTGGTAAAAAGGTTGGGTGAGGACGCAGCACCACCTTATCCTTATGCACAATTAAGTATGGCTCTTTACAGGAGAAAGCAGCCGACTCTGAAACTCTTCTTGCGGAGGTTACCGCAACTAGGAATACCAATTTCCTTGTCAAAAAGAGCAAAGGAATATTATATATAGGTTCAAATGGTTGTCTTTGCAACACTGACAAAACCAGATTCAAATCCCGTGGGCACAAGGGTGCTCTAACTGGTGGAGTTATCAGAGTTACCCCTTGTATGAATGCCCGGACTAAAGAATGTGAAGCAAGCGGCCTTTGGAAAAATACTGCCAAGGCTGAAATCTGACCCTTGATCGTATTCAAGCTTAATTTCTACTCCTAACTGTAGAAAGGCCAGAATTCTTCCTATGACATACTTTTTAGGATGCCAACCCTTGGTTTCACACCAGGCGATATAGGCCTTCCAGAGCCTGTAATAAATTGTCCTGGAGGCTGGCTTTCTGGCATTAATCAGGGTGGTTACTACTGAATCTGAAAGCCCCTGATTCTTTAGAATGTGGGCTTCAATAGCCACACCATTAAATTTAGCGACTGTAAGGCAGGATGGAATACCGGTCCCTGTGACAGCAGGTCCGGACTAGATGGAAGAGTCCATGACTCCCCCTACTGCCATTCTCACGATCCCTGCATACCAGGGTCTTCTGGGCCATGCCGGGGCTACTAAGATTACTTCTTCCCTTCTTCCCTGATCCTGTGGAGCAACCGTGGTAATAGCTAAACTGGAGGGAATGCATAGATCAGTGAAAACTGATCCCATGGGGTCACTAAAGCATCTATTCCGAGTGCAAGTGGATCCCTTGTTCTCGCCACAAAGTTGTCCAACTTCTTGTTAAACCTGGACGACAACAGATCTACGTCTGGCGTACCCCATCTCTGGCATATGGCCAAAAAGACATCAGGATGTAGAGACCATTCTCCCGGCAACAAATGTTGACTGTTCAAGAAATCTGCCTGCCAATTTTCTACTCCTGAAATGTAGACTGCAGATAGGCAAGGAACATGTTTCTCTGCCCAAGACAGAATATGGTCCACCTTCCTTTGGGCTGCGTGGCTTCGGGTACCCCCTTGGTGATTGATATAGGCCACTGCTGTGGCATTGTCGGATTGTATCCTGACAGAAAAACTCTGCAGCCTTAACGTCCAGGTTATTAGAGCCAGACATACTGCCCGAATCTCTGGGATATTGATGGGCAAGGTCTTCTCGGACTCTGACCACTTTCCTTGAACCGTGGTCTCTTCTAGAACCGCTCCCCAGCCCCATAGGCTGGCATCCGTTGTTACTACTCTACAGGAAACTAGAATGAAGGATTTTCCTTTCTGTAAATTCCTGGTTATCAATCACCAATTAAGACTCTGGCATACTTTTGGAGCCAGATTCATTGGATAATCCAAGGCTTGAATCTGTTTGTTCCAAGCTTACAGAATACTGTGTTGCAACAGTCTTGAATGAAATTGTGCATAGGGAACCGCTTAGAAGCAAGCCATCACCTTCCCTAGTAATCTCATGCAAAGGCGAATAGAAGGATCCTTCCTTGCCTTGACCACCTGGACCAGGTCTCTTAGAGCGTTGACTTTTGCCTGAGGCAAAAACACCCTTTCCTGGGTTGTGTCTATGACCAGGCCCAAATACTCCAGCCTTCTTACTGGCCGCAAGGATGATTTCTCTAGATTGAGAATCCAACCCAGGTGTCCCAGATAACTGACCGTTCTGGACACCCCATGGTTTAACCGTGCTATTGACTGATCTACCAGTAGCAGGTCGTCTAGGTATGCCATTACTGCTATAACCTGGCCCCTTAGTCTTGCTAGTACTGGGGCTAGAACTTTTGTAAATACTTGGGGAGCAGTGGCTAACCCAAAGGGCGATGCCACAAACTGAAAGTTCCGCAAACCGCAGAAACTTCTGGTGAACAGGAAAAATTGGCACATGTAGATATGCATTTTTGATATCTATGGATGCTAGAACTTCTCCCCGTAGGGTGGATACAACTGACCGAATTGACTCCATTCGAAAGGAGCAGATGTTTAGGAAGTGATTCAGATCTTTGAGATCTAGAATGGGTCTGACATCTTCATTTGGTTTTGGTACCGTAAAGAGATTTGAATAAAACCCCATGGTCCCTCTCTTCTGAGGGGGCCTCTATTACTCCCTGAGACCTTAACCTGTCCAGTGCCAAAAATAAGGACTTTCTATTTACTGGGTCCTTGGTAACGTTTAATCTTAGAAAACGAGACGGTGGAAATTCTTGGAACTCTAGTTTGTTGCCCAGGGCTACCACAGAGAGGACCCATTTGTCTTGGATTTCATTTTGCCAATGTTCTTAAAACCACAAAGTCTTCCCCCCCGCTTGATCGAGCGGGGGCACCTCTTTACAAGCAAGCCTTGGGATTCTGTTTTATGGACTTCTGACCCCAGGGCTTCTTCTGGCCCTGTGTTTTGTTATGAAGTTTACTCTTTTCCCCTGACGGTGGAGGCTGTTGCGACTATATTTATCCAAATCTTCCCCAAATAACCTTTCTCCATGAAAGGGAAACCCAGCCAAGAGCTTTTTGCATGGTAACTCAGCTGACCAGTTCATTAGCCACAGAATCCTACGCATATGTATCAACATAAGCGCCTGATAGGTAGAATCCTTGATAGCATCAACTGCAAAAACATAAGGCCCTAGGTAGCTCAGCTAAACTTTGGGCCTCTTCAGTTTGAGCAAAAACTCTTAATAACTTACTTGAATTCGTCCCTAAGGGACTGACATATGCCTTTTGCTGCTACTGCAAGTTGTTCTACTGCACCAGCTACAGCAAATGAGGCTTTAAGCAGAGATTCCAACTTCTTATCAGCTGGATCTCTAAATACTTGGACATTGTCCACTGGACAAGTTAAACTCCTGTTCACAGAGGAGATAGCATCTACCGCTGGCAAATCCCACCTCTTTGTAAACCTTTTCTCCATAGGATAAAGAACAGAGAACTTCTTAGGAGGAGAAAACTGCTCATCTGGGTGATCCCAATCAGCATAAATCAGTTGCTCCAGTAATGGGTGCATAGGGAAAGCATGTGAACCCTGTGGGCGTCTTAGTGAACCCAAAGAGGAGGAGGAAACATCATCCACCTCTGCAGGGGGCAACTTATATCCAGAACGGACAAAATCCTTGAGGGATTGGATTAGCAATCTCTGAGATTGCAAAGTTGAGAAAGGTTCTTCAGGTGCTGAACCCTCAGAAGAGGAGTCATCCAAACTTCTTTCTGCCTGATCCCCCAAAGGTACCCCAATACCTCCTGCCCATTCTGGTTCCAATACTGGAAGGTCAGGGGCGGGAGAGGGCTGCGTTTTCTCCCCTCCTGGGAGGAAGATGCAAGCATATCAGCTATTTTCCCTTCCAAACCAGCCAGAGCCAAAGCCAAATCATCCTTAGTGACGTATGCAGAGGCTGAAAAGTTGGAGGTAGCCACAATGCCTGAGAGTCTAGGTGGCTCAGACTGGCCAGGTGCTCCAGGTCTTTCAGGGGAGGATTGAACTGCAGACGAGCGACTAGGAGCCTCAGACTCTGCTCGCAGCGACCTTGAGCTCCCCCCTGTTGTATTCCCCTTTTTACGGGAAGACATAGTCCTAAGCACAAAAAGCAGAAGTACTAACACAGTGCGTCTACTGCCGAGCCTTAGTCTAGCAAATGAATAATATGCCGCTATAAATGCTCAGTCTAAATGCTGAGTAAAATGTGCCCTCTTAAAAATGCCTGTATCCAAACACCCATACAGCTTACATGCCCTTGTATGCTCTGTGTCCATCCGTCAGCCAACCAGACACTTCCAGAGTGAAATGCTTTTAAAACCAGTAAGCCTTGTGCCTGTGCGGTGTATCACGTGCATGCCGGCGGCGTCTAAGCCACATCCCCGCATTATTAGGCTTCGCCCCCTTTTTTCCCAAAAAAAACATTTTCCCGCGCGTGTGCGGAAGACAGGCCGGTCCCACAGCGGGGACGGATCGAGGGGGGGGGAGGGGTCTCAGCAGGGTTGAACCTGATCACTGTGCTGAATGCAGATGGTCCCCCCAAAACCTCTACTGATGGCTGACAGAGCGGAGAGGAAGCAATGCTGTCCGCAGAAGCCTTTTCTGATACTGAGCATAACAAGGGGAAGGCATGGAATGTTGGAAGCCAGGTATGTTGCTTTTACACCCTCTAGTGGCAAAACACAGGCAGGGCAACGCATACTCACAGAAGAAAGTCCAAATATGAATCATAAATATATATACATTCCTTAGGATCCTTCTGACTTACCTCTCCCACTGCAGGACTGCTGGAGATTATCACAGACAGATCCAGCCTTCACCCATCACAGCGGGTCATATCATGACAGACCTTGAAGGACCGGGTCCCCCTTTACGGGATCCACTCCCTTGGACCTGTACAACACCCTGCCGGAGAACTCTTTGACTGTATAAACATGACCAAGGTGCCGGATCCCAGGGTCCAGCTCTCAAAAGAGAATGCATTACAGGCGGAAACCTTGTTTCTTCTTCCAAGAGGCCCGTGTACCATCCATTTTGGTTTTCAGGCACTTTAGATGGATCAGTTTGCAAAGCTCCTTGAACCTGTCACGGATTGCTTAGCGGAGCTCTCTTAGCACTTCATCAACCGTGACCAACACCTTAGACACTGGCGAAAAAACGGAGGTACTCCCTGTATGGGAGGGGTTATAGAGGGAGGGGGACTTCCTGTTTTTTGAGTGCACCAGTATCCATTCACCTATAGGTGGTGTATAACCCACATAGTTATTACTATGGTGCTCTGTGTACCATGATGTACTATAAAGAAAAAAGACTTTCACTTACAGCAGAAGCACTACTAAGGCATGGTTAAGGGTCGGTTTTATTCTGTTGCAATGCTATTTTAGAGAAACTGAGAGGGAATTTGTGAATTAAGCTGCCCGAGTACACTGTTACCAAAAGCATTGGGACGCCTGCCTTTACACAGACATGAACTTTAATGGCATCCAGTCTTAGTTTGTAGGGTTCAATATTGAGTTGGCCCACCCTCTGCAGCTATAACAGTGTCAACTCTTCTGGGAAGGCTGTCCACAAGGTTTAGGAGTGTGTCTATGGGAATGTTTGACCATTCTTCCAGAAGTGCATTTGTGAGGCCAGGCACTGATGTGGTTGAGAAGGCCTGGCTTGCAGTCTCCACTCTAATTCATCCCAAAGGTGTTCTATCGGGTTGAGGTCAGGACTTTGTGCAGACTAGTCAAGTTCCTCCACCCTAAAAACTCACTCATCCATGTACTTATGGACCTTGCTTTGTGCACTGGTAAAAATCATTTAGTGAAGGGGGGATTATGGTGTGGGGTTGTTTTTCAGGGGTTAGGCCTGGACCCTTAGTTCCAATGATGGGAACCGCATACCAAGACATTTGGACAATTTCATGCTCCCAACTTTGTGGGAACAGTTTGGAGATGGCCTCTTCCTGTTCCAACATGACCATAAAGACATAGATGAGCGAGTTTGAGGTGGAGGAACTTGACTGGGCACAGAGTCCGGACCTCAACCTGATAGAACACCTTTGGGATGAATTAGAGCAGAGACTGCGAGCCAGGCCTTCTCGTCCAACATCAGTGCCTGACCTCACAAATGCACTTATGGAAGAATGGTCAAACATTATAGCTGCAAATGGTGGGCCAACTCAATATTGAACCCTACAGACTAAGACGCCATTAAAGTTCATGTTGGTGTAAAGGCAGGCGTCCCAATACTTTTGATAATATAGTGTATATGTAATCTGTGTCTGATCTGATTTACTGCCTGTTAAGTATTTCAAAGCTGTGCAGCCAAATTCATAAATGTCACCCATAGACTTGCATTGTGGGAAGATGGCATACAGCACAACCACTGTGCAGCAATGTCAAGAGCGATGAAGACCACCCCCCTCTACCCATGTAATGAACAAATATGGCTACCCACATGGACAAAGACAGTTACAATCTATACACTGAAACATCTGTATAACATTAAAACAAATTGGCAAGAATTATTTTATGTAAGAAAGATTATTCCAGTGACTAGGTTAGAATCAAGTATAAAATGTATAAAAATGTAAAATCCAGCTGTAAGCATTTTTCTGCCCAATTTATATCCTGGCATGACTGTGAATTTCCATATTTCCTGTTTGAGTATAATAGCTTTTACTAGGCTGTGTATGCTTACCCCAATGTGTGGAAGAAATATGTACAGTATAATTTGTAAATTGCACTACTGTACTGTGTGCATGTTTCAATGCAAAAAATTCAGGCTACGTAAACACTATGCTGGCAGAGTCTACAAGTGCTGGCTAAATTTTGCATGTATAAATACATTCAGGCAAAACTAATATGGATTACACGTTTATAAATTGATATTTATTCACATCAAATGTGTGTAATTTTTGTATAAAATGTTTGCTCTACCGTTGAACATTTAATGACATGGAGCACCAGTGGCACTGTTTGCAAGGCATTTTGGGTTTTTTAATAGCTCTGCCTTAATGCTTTTGTACACTGACTAATCAAAGGGCAATTATAATGGTTTGAAGACATGTATTTTGTATATATATATATATATATGCGTGTGTGTGTGCGCGCAGGCATTGGGTGAGAGGTGGGGTGGGGGGTTGTAAAGGTACATTGGTGAAAGTGGGGGAGGGAGTGTGCACAGGGCCACACTGGTGAGAGTGGGAATGAAGTATCCATAGGTGCAGTAGTCGAAGAGGGAGTGCAAGTGTGGTGGGGTAGCGCAGGTGGTGAGAAAAGGGAGTGCAGGCACGTAGTGTGGTGGGAGAAGGGGGTTTGTAGGCATGGTAGATGCTGAGAGAAGGGAGGCTGCAGGTGCAATGGATGCTAAGAAAGGGGCAGCTGCAGGTGTAGTGTATGCTGAAAGAAGGGAAGTGTAGGAGCATTGAGTGGTGAGAAAAGAGGGGCTGCAGAAACTGTGGGTGCCAATACAAGACGGGTGCATCATGATGATCGGTGAGGGAAGGGTGTGCAGGCATATTGGATTCTGAGAAAAGAAGGGCTGCAGGTGTGGTAGATTTTAACAGAAGTAGAGGTGCAGCACAGTGGATGCTGAGAGAAAGGGGGTGTGGGATTGATGAATGGTGAGAGAAGGGGGAGCTGCAAATGTGGTTCAGAAGGGGGGGTTCGATACCCAGTAGGGGGCGGCTGCCTTGACGTGAGGGGGAGGCTGAGTGACAGTGGGAAGGGGGGCTGGCTAATGCTGCAGTAAGGTGGTTATGTCATAGTGGTGGGACTGGCTTACATTGTAGGATTGGGGTGGGGGGGGGGGGTCTAGGTCATTAGTGTGCACCAAGCAGCAGCTACAGAGAGTTGCCAGTTCACACTGAAAATCGGAGGTAGATTATCTGAAAGAAATGAGGGATGGGAGGGAAGTCACTGCATAACTCATTCAATTTTGTGTGTAATATTCATCTTGAGCTATTGAGTTCTGGAAACATGATTTTACAACAAAGGAAAATGAATAAGCCATTGCGCTGACTAGAACCCAACCTGTCGTTTAATGGGACACATAAGAGGGCCAGGAGAGTGGTAGGGAACACCAGGTAAAGTGGATGCAGCTCCTCTCAGATTAGGAGGCTTCCTATGGTTTGATAAAGGGGCGCTCCTGTCTGCCCTGAAACATGTAGCCACACCCCCTCCACTTCCTATCACCATCACCCAGCTGAGAGAGGTGTGCAGTTTGGAGCAGCCATCTTGCTACTTCCGGAAGCCGCTGTTGCCTATGTTCCAGCCTGAAGCCTGACAACTGTACTTTTTTCATCAAGAACTCTGCTTCAGCCAGCCACCTGCCTGCAGAGCTCTGCAGTCTCATGGAGATCCTATGGAGGTCTATATGAGTTTATGACCAGCCTTGATCCACTTTTAATTAGAGAGTGCATTTTAATTGTCTTACATTCTTTTTAATAAATCTCTACAGATGGAGGTGCCCTCTCGTGTTTGTTTGTTTTTTATATCATTTTACAACAAAAGAAGATGAAAATAGGAGAAAACTAACCTAATGTTCCACCAACTGGTTGGATAAAACATAAAACATTTTTTATGAAATATTTCACATTCACCTGATAAACTAAAAAAATAGAAAATACATTTTAACATATTTGTAGTCCTGATCATAAACCAATAAAAAAAAAAAAAAAAAAAAATTAAAGAGGAGCTCCAGGCTCCCCACAAGCAGCTAAAACCACTTGGCGAATCTGACGCTAAGTGGTCAAAACCAGGTACCCCCCCCCCCCTAAAATGGTAGCGGAGGAGGGAGGATACAAACAAGCAGAACTTCCCCTTTTGGGTGAAGTTCCGGTTTAAGAATTCAAAACGTGAAACAAAGTTTTAAAGCCCAGGTCATTAAGGGCTCGTTCACACCAGAACGTGGTGTAGTAATTCCGCATTCCAAGTGCTTTTTCCACACCACATTCAATAGGCGCTGTGTGTGTGATCTGCTGCGGGCATCAATATAATCCTATTGATATCCCAAACACAGATTGAAAACACTGTGAATTTGCCCCAACCAGATCGCGTGGTACCGCAGTATAACACAATGCAGTGAAGTGCATTTTTGAAAAGTAATGCATGCACTACTTTTGATGCAATACAGTGAGATTTCAGCCTATTCAAATAAATGGGCTGAAAATCGCACTGCACTGAGTCGCACAGGAACCCAAACTGCATTCCTGTGCTATTTAAGTGGGGACCATCCCTAAAGGTTCACAGCAATCAACAGTCATATCCCACTCTCTTAATTTGACTTTACTAAAGGTAATAAGTGCGGGGAAGATATAATGGAGGTGGCCGAGGTACCGTTTTTCAGTGGCTTTCTCTAAGGCTATAAACTTTGTATAACAACTCAAAAGCAGATGATTTATAAAATAAAGTGCAAAGACAGAGCTCTTGCCCAACTGCAACCAGTTTTTATGTTTTTCGATTGATTAAATAAAAAACCACAGCCCCATAACTCAAGAATGCAATGTAGTACATACCTGGAGGTTGAGGCAGATATGCTCCTATTAACTTTGATCTCTTCTTCTCATAACCTTTCTGTGTGATGTCACCTGCAAAACACAAAAAAGAAATGCATCAAGTATTTAGCATTTTTAAACTATACCCATCACATAGAGTAACCCTGACTTGACCAGTATCAGGGAGTCGATCTATAGACAGATCTGCTTCGAGTTCTAGCACATAGTTTATGTTGAGTCTGTTTTAAGTTTACAAACAGTACATAGTAAAAACATGAGAGTGTTAGACCATTTCCAATGAATGCATACAGTGGGGATGGAAAGTATTCAGACCCCCTTAAATGTTTCACTCTTTGTTATATTGCAGCCATTTGCTAAAATCATTTAAGTTCATTTTTTTCCTCATTAATGTAAACACAGCACCCCATATTCACAGAAAAACACAGAATTGTTGACATTTTTGCAGATTTAGTAAAAAAGAAAAACTGAAATATTACATGGTCCTAAGTAATTAGACCCTTTGGCCCCTTTTACACTGGGGCGGGGGCGGCGGTAAAGCGCCGCTATTGTAAGTGGTGCTTTACCATCGGTATTCGGCCGCTAGCGGGAGGTTTTACCCCCCACTAGCAGCCGAGAAAGGGTTAAAAACCACTGCAAAGCGCCGTGCTGTCCCATGAATTTCAATGGGCAGGAGCGGGGAAGGAGCGGTGTATACGCCGCTCCTTCCCCGCTCCAAAGATGCTGCTGGCAGGACTTTTTTTCCTGTGATGCCAGCGCACCACCCCAGTGTGAAAGCCCTTGGGGCTTTCACACTGGAGACAAAGCAGCTGCACTTTCGGGTTGGTTTGCAAGGGCTATTATTAGTGCAGTAGCGCCTGCAAACCGCCCCAGTGTGAAAGGGCCCTTTGCTGTGACACTCATATATTTAACTCAGGTGCTGTCCATTTCTTCTGATCATCCTTGAGATGGTTCTACGCCTTCATTTGAGTCCAGCTGTGTTTGATTATACTGATTAGACTTGATTAGGAAAGCCACACACCTGTCCATATAAGACCTTACAGCTCACAGTGCATGTCAGAGCAAATGAAAATCATGAAGTCAAAGGAATTGAGAATCATGAAGTTAAAAGGAACTGCCTGAAGAGCTCAGAGACAGAATTGTGGCAAGGCACAGATCTGGCCAAGGTTACAAAAAAATTTCTGCTGCGCTTAAGGTTCCTAAGAGCACAGTGGCCTCCATAATCCTTAAATGGAAGACGTTTGGGACAACCAGAACCCTTCCTAGAGCTGGCTGCCCGGCCAAACTGAGCTATCGGGGGAGAAGAGCCTTGGTGAGAGGGGTAAAGAAGAAAAAAGATCACTGTGGCTGAGCTCCAGAGACGCAGTCGGGAGATGGGAGAAAGTTGTAGAAAGTCAACCATCACTGCAGCCCTCCACCAGTCGGCAGAGTGGCCCGACAGAAGCCTCTCCTCAGTGCAAGACACATGAAAGCCCGCATGGAGTTTTCTAAAAAAAACACCTGAAGGACTCCAAGATGGTGAGAAATAAGATTCTCTGGTCTGATGAGACCAAGATAGAACTTTTTGGCCTTAATTCTAAGAGGTATGTGTGGAGAAAACCAGGCACTGCTCATCACCTGTCCAATACAGTCCCAACAGTGAAGCATGGTGGTAGCAGCATCATTCTGTGGGGGTGTTTTTCAGCTGCAGGGACAGGACGACTGGTTGCAATCGAGGGAAAGATGAATGCGGCCAAGTACTGGGATATCCTGGACGAAAACCTTCTCCAGAGTGCTCAGGACCTCAGACTGGGCCGAAGGTTTACCTTCCAACAAGACAATGACCCTAAGCACACAGCTAAAATAACGAAAGAGGGGCTTCAAAACAACTCTGTGACTGTTCTTGAATGGCCCAGCCAGAGCCCTGACTTAAACCCAATTGCTCATCTCTGGCTGTCCATCAACGTTTACCATCCAACCTGACAGAACTGGAGAGGATCCCCAAGGAGGAATGGCAGAGGATCCCCAAATCCAGGTGTGAAAAACTTGTTGCATCTTTCCCAAAAAGACTCATGGCTGTATTAGATCAGAAGGGTGCTTCTACTAAATACTGAGCAAAGGGTCTGAATACTTAGGACCATGTGATATTTCAGCTTTTCTTTTTTTAATAAATCTGCAAAAATGGCAACAATTCTGTGTTTTTCTGTCAATATGGGGTGCTGTGTGTACAATAATGAGGGAAAAAATTCACTTAAATGATTTTAGCAAATGGGTGCAATATAACAAAGAGTGAAAAATTTAAGGAGGTCTGAATACTTTCCGTCCCCGCTGTAAGTACATTAATACTGTATTAATAAGATCTAGCACACAGTGAGAACAGGGCTCTTGCAGAGAACCATATTTAAGGCAAATGAGCATACAGAGAAAATTACGGCTGTAGTTCTGGTGCGCGGATACCACCAATGCAGCATATCTTTGCCCATAGACACGTATTACAATAACTGATGTACATGGCTGTATGCATGTAAACGCCAGTACTCACTTTTACATGCATACGGGTGTATATTTTATTATGATCCTACATGTGCAGTGACCACGCTTCTTAAAAACAGCTCAATCAACTCAAAAGGGATATTCCAATGATAGGTGCAGCCTGGATGGTTGACTCAGGCCCTGACTTCCTACAACTCTTCAATAATCCAACTGGAAGGTCACTCTCTTATAATTCATGACTTTTTGTCAGTCCATCTGGGAGTGTTTGGTGTTCCTGCCCAGCCTTCGGTTGGGTGGTTTACCTTCAGCTTGTACAAAAAAATGCTTTGGGATAGTAGGGAGTATTTCACTTTAGGTGAAATTATGATGACTGCTTCTCTAAGTTTCTTTTAGTTCAAAAGTAACACCCATCTTCCATTAGCGCAAAGGGAGAGGAACAAGTCATGAGCCAAGCGACCTGCCAACATACCATAAACCTTAAATATTGTTCCCAGCACCACAATCATAAAAACTTTTACATGCAAAAACACCGTAACTAAGGACTTTCCTTCAGTGCTTACTTCCAAATACAAGCTACATGAAAGAAAATACTGCTGCACTATTTTTAGGAAGACATGAAAGAAATTGTCATTCACAAACCAGTTCCTTATTTATATGCTTAGAACAGAGAAGAAATGACAAAGTCTTTGTGAGTAAACAAATCAAGTTGCTCTTGTTGGCATTGAACAGCGAAGACAGAGATTTCTTGAGATAAACCTTCTAAAGCCAACAAATATAACTCAAGCAACGGGCATCAACCATCTTTAAAACACATGGACCTATTTCATATAACATTGCAAAGCACAATGACATACAAAGTCAACCCATAGAAGACAGGAAAAAACAAAGTATCCTTCAAGAAGAGGAAGCAGGAAAAATGTCAATATAGTCCATATACTACTAGGGACCAGTGCTGTGGATATAAGTTTCCAGGGAAGAGCAACAGTGCAGGGAATACATTTTTTTAACCTTCACCGATTTGAAAGCGCTTTGAAAGCGGCGCCCACTTATTTCAATGGGCAGGGGCGGTGGAGGAGCAGTGTATAAAGTTAATTCCCTGCACTGTTGCTCTTCCCTGGAAACTTACATTCAGACCGTGGGGTAAGCAAAAAAGTACTGGTTAAAATATACTAGGGCCTATAGAGAAGGAAAGCTGTGGAAAGCACTCATACCACCACCGCCTGAGGTATTGAAGGTTCTGGCGAAGGGGGTTTCAGGGTCCCTGAAGCCCCTGTCGTATGGTGGGTCAATGTACCTCAGAAAGCATAGAACGTACTATAATTGACCTTTACATGTGACCATCCATTCCTCTGCCTCCATCATATTGTTCACCAGTGGTACACATTCTGCATTGCAGGGAACCTGAGTCTTTTATTTTAATAAATTCTCCATGCCACTTTTAAATTTGAAACCAGAGAACATTGCTGTTCAAAGATAACAAAAATTACATAGTTACATAGTTAGGTTGAAAAAAAGACACACATCTAGTTTAACCAAAAAAAAAACCTATACAATCCCATACCCACAGTTACATAGTTATATAGATAACTATTAGATAAACTTATCTAATAGTTTTTTGAAAACTATTGATGCCCCCCCCCCCGCTGAGACCACTGCCTGTGGAAGGGAATTCCACATCCTTGCCGCTCTTACAGTAAAGAACCCTCTATGCAGTTTAAGGTGAAACCTCTTTTTCTTCTCATTTTAATGAGTGGCCAGTGTCTTGTTAAACTTCCTGCCACAAAAAAGTGTTATCCCTATTGTGGGGGTCACCAGTACGGTATTTGTAAATTGAAATCATATCACCTCTCAAGCGTCTCTTCTCCAGATAGAATAAGTTCAGTGCTCACAACCTTTCTTCATAACGAATATCCTCCAGACCCTTTATTAGCTTTGTTGCCCTTCTTTGTACTTGCTCCATTTCCAGTACATCCTTCCCGAGGACTGTTGCCCAGATCTGGACAGCATACTCCAGGTGCGGTTGGACCAGAGTCTTGTAGAGTGGGAGAATTATCACTTTATCCCTGGAGTTAATCCCTTTTTTAATGCTTGCAATAGGATTTTTATAACAGCTTACCTATAAAATCCTTTTCTTTGAAGTACATCACGGGGTTATGATGTGGGTTATAGGCCACCTTCAGGTGATTGACACTGGCACACCCCAAGACAGGAAGTCCACTCCCTATATAACCCCTCCCACTACTGGGAGTTTTTGTAGCAAAGCAATACATGTGTATAACAGAAAGAAGGAAAGGACCTCTGTGTCCCGTGATGTATTTCAAAAGAAAAGGATTTTACAGTTAAGCGGTTATAAAAATCTTATTTTCTTAATTGTACATCACGTGACACAGAGCCATAGTGATTATTATGTGGGATGTCCCAGAGCAATGCCTACTGAAGGGAGGGAGACACAACAAAATTAGGGCACCATGAGATCAGAGGGCACTAACAGCCCTTTTGGAGTGCGCTTTGATTTGGAAAGGTGGAATCTTCCTCTCTAAACCATAAGCTTGAACAATTACCGTATTTATCGGTGTATAACATGCACAGGCCTATAACACGCACATTCATTTTAAGAAGGAAGTTTCAGGAAAAAAAACTTTAATTTTAAATAAGGAACTTTTGGTCAGTGCCCATCTGCAGCCTCACAAATGCCATCAATGCAGCGTCATCAGTCCACATCAATGCAGCCTCATCAGTCTACATCAAAGCAGCAGCCTCGCCATTGCCATCAATGCAGCAACCTCACCATTGCCATCAATGCAGCTGTCTCACCATTGCCATCAATGCAGCAGCATAACCATTGCCATCAATGCAGCAGCCTCACCATTGCCATCAATGCAGCAGCCTCACCATTGCCATCACTGCAGCCTGATCGATGCCCTTCTGCAGTTTAGAGGGGACAGGGAGTGGGGCGGAACGAACGCCGACAGATTACATTCAGTGAGAATCTTCTATGATAGACAGAACAGTGGTCCAATGGTGGCCCAGGAGAGAGGACTTCCTATTACAGAGGCCACCAAGTAAACAGGAGATTCTCACTGGATGTAATCTGATGGCATTCATCCCGCCCCCCTTCCTGTCCCCTCTGAGGCAGCTGAAATTGAAGTATTGGCGTATAACACGCACATGCTATTTTTTCCCGATTTTCATGGTAAAAAAGTGAGTGTTATACGCCAATAAATACAGTACTTGTCGAATTCATTCGGAAATAGTAGATTTCGATGCTGCCTGTCCTCTTTAAGGACCTTCAGGAAATACAAACAAAACATCCGTTTTTCGAATCTGAGCAGTCGCCTCAAAGTAGACTTTGACTGCTCTCACTACATCAAGAGAATGTAGTGACTCATCTTTCATAAAACCGGGTTCTGGAAAAAATGAAGGTAGAACAATATCCTGGTTTAAATGAAAACATGACACTACCTTCGGTAGAAAGTTAGGATGAGGACGCAATGCTACCTTGTGAATAATTAAATATGGCTCTTTACAAGAAAGAGCAGCTAACTCTGATACCCTTCTTGCAGAAGATATGGCTACCAGAAAAACTAGTTTCCTTGTCAAAAGGACCAAGGGAATATGTCGTATCGGCTCAAAAGGCTGTTTCTATAATGCTGACAGAACTAAATTCAAGTCCCAAGGGTTCAGGGGTGACCTAACCGGAGGATTAAGCTGCTTTACCCCCTGAATAAAGCTACGAACCAAAGAATGCAAAGCAAGTGGTCGCTGAAATAATACTGATAAGGCCGAGACCTGGCCCTTGATAGTACTCAAGGCCAACTTAATTTCTAACCCCATTTGTAGAAAGTCAAGGATTCTACCCATGACATACTTCCTGGGGTGACAACCCTTGGATTCACACCAGGAGACATATGCCTTGCAGACTCTATAATATATGATTCTGGAGGCCGGCTTCCTTGCATTAACCAAGGTAGATACCAATGAACCTGATAGCCCACGCTTCTTCAGAATGTGGGCCTCAATAGCCAAACCGTTAAATTTAGCGTTTGTAAGGTAAGATGGAATACCGGACCTTGCGAGAGAAGGTCTGGACGTGGTGGTAGGGTCCATGGGTCCCCTACAGCCATCTTTATGATCTCTGCAAACCAAGATCTCCTGGGCCACAAAATTTACTGATTTCCCTTCCTGCCTAATCCTGCGAAGAAGTCGTGGAAGTAGCAGAACAGGAGGGAATGCATAAATCTGTGAAAAATGATTCCACAGGAATACCAAGGCATCTGTTCCGCACGCTAGCGGATCTTTTGTTCTTGACATAAAGTTGTCGAACTTTTTGTTGAACCTGGACGCAAACAGATCTACGTCCGGAATCGCTCATCCTTGACATATTGTCAGGAAGATTTCGGGGTGAAGAGACCATTCTCCCGGGAACAACTGCTGGTGACTCAAGTAGCCCGCCTGCCAATTCTCTTTTCCTGGAAGGAAGACTGCCAACGGGCAAGGTACATTGTTATCTGCCCAAGGTAAGGTATGATTCACCTCTCTCTGGGGCGCACGACTTCTCGTGCCCCCTTGGTGATTGATATAGGCCACTGCTGTGGCATGGTCGGATTGGATCCGGACAGGACAATTCCGTAATCTGAACGTCCAGGCCCTCAGGGCCAAGTGCGCTACCCGAATCTCTAGAATATTGTCATTTCTGACCTGGACCATTTCCCTTGGACAGTCGCCTCTTCCAGGACTGCTCCCCAACCCAAAAGGCTGGCATCTGTTGTTACCACCTCCCAGGTAACTGGTAGGAAGGATTTTCCTTTGTGCAGATTCTTGGTTATCAACCACCAACTGAGGCTCTGGTGCACCTTTGGAGACAAGCACATTGGGAAATCTAGAGCTTGGAACTTCTTGTTCCAAGCCGATAGGATACTGTTTTGCAGCAGTCTCAAATGAAACTGAGCATAAAGAATGGCCTCGAATGAACAACAACCTCATGCAAAGTCGAATAGAAGGATTGTTCTTTGCCTTGACTACCTGAATAAGCTCCCTTGTGGCACTGGTCTTCGCCTGGGGTAAGAATACCCTCTTCTGAGCTGTATCTAAGATCAGACCCAAGTATTCCAATTTCCTTAATGGTTTTAAGGATGATTTCTCTAGGTTGAGAATCCAACCTAGGTATTCCAGGTAGTTGACTGTGGTGACCATACTTTGGTCTAAGCGGGCTACGGACTGATCTATCAAGAGAAGATCGTCTAGGTACGCTAAAATCGTTATACCTTGAGCCCTTAATCTGGCTAGAGGAGGGGCCAGAACCTTTGTAAATACTCGAGGATCAGTAGCTAGTCTGAAAGGCAGAGCTACAAACTGAAAATGAAGATTTTCTATCTCGAACCGTAGATATTTCGGGTGAGCGGGGAAAAATCGGCACAAACGTCCCTGATGACGCCAGAAGTTCTCCACCTTGTAGGATGGAGACTACTGATCGGAATGACTCCATGTGAAAAGGGCGGATATTCAAAAAAACTTTTTAGATCTTTGCAATCTAGAATGGGTCTGACATCTCCATTTGGTTCGGGTACCGTGAAAAGGTTTGAATAAAACCCCAATCCCTGCTGTCCTATAGGGACCACCAATATCACTTTTTGAGACAAAAGATGGTCCAATGCTTGAAAGAGAGACTTCTTTTTCTCTGGATCTCTGGGAACATTTGATCTGAGAAAACAAGGAGACGGGGACTCTCGGAACTCTAGGTTGTACCTATAGTAATTGAGGAAGCCACCCATTTGTCTTGACACTCTTCCTGCCAGACCTTTGAGAACTGCAGAAGTCTTCCCCCCACTCGAGCGAGCGGGGGCGCCCCTTCATAAGGAGGCTTTAGTATTTTGTTTTGTAGGTTTCCTTCCCCAGGACTTCTTTTGACCCTGGGGTTGACCCTGAGGTTTACCTCTTGAATTTAACACTGGAGGCCGATGCTCCTGGCACTGGAGAAGTGGCTCGTTTAAATGAAATACGCTTACTCCTTTTCCTAACTGCCAAAAGGGTACTTTTTGATTGAAAAATTCTTTGGATGTACTTATCCAGATCATCCCCAAACAGCCATTTACCGCGAAAAGGAAAACTAGCCAGGAGCTTTTTGCAGGGCACTTCGGCTGACCAATTTTTCAACCAAAGTATTCTACGCATATGCACCAGCCCCAGCGTAAGGTGTGAGGCCTGGAGAATAGAATCTCTCATAGCGTCTATTGCAAAAAAATAACGCCCCTGGTAGCTCGGCCAAATCTTGGGCCTGCTTATGAGGAATAATCTTAACCACTTCAGCCCCGGAAGGTTTTACCCCCTTCCTGACCAGAGCACTTTTTACAATTCGGCACTGCGTCGCTTTAACTGCTAATTGCGCGGTCATGCAATGCTGTACCCAAACGAAATTTGCGTCCTTTTCTTCCCACAAATAGAGCTTTCTTTTGATGGTATTTGATCACCTCTGCCGTTTTTATTTTTTGCGCTATACGCGGAAAAAGACCGAAAATTTTAAAAAAAAATGATATTTTCTACTTTTTGTTCTAAAAAAAATCCAATAAACTCAATTTTAGTCATACATTTAGGCCAAAATGTATTCGGCCACATGTCCTTGGTAAAAAAAATGTCAATAAGTGTATATTTATTGGTTTGCGCAAAAGTTATAGCGTCTACAAACTAGGGTACATTTTCTGGAATTTACACAGCCTTTAATTTATGACTGCCTATGTCGTTTCTTGAGGTGCTAAAATGGCAGGGCAGTACAAAACCCCCACAAATGACCCCATTTTGGAAAGTAGACACCCCAAGGAATTTGCTGAGAGGCATGTTGAGCCCATTGAATATTCATTTTTTTTGTCCCAAGTGATTGAATAATGACAAAAAAAAAAAAAAAATTACAAAAAGTTGTCACTAAATGATATATTGCTCACACAGGCCATGGGCATATGTGGAATTGCACCCCAAAATACATTTAGCTGCTTCTCCTGAGTACGGGGATACCACATGTGTGGGACTTTTTAGGAGCCTAGCCGCGTACGGGACCCCGAAAACCAAGCACCGCCTTCAGGATTTCTAAGGGCGTACATTTTTGATTTTACTCCTCACTGCCTATCACAGTTTCGGAGGCCATGGAATGCCCAGGTGGCACAAACCCCCCCCAAATTTGGAAAGTAGACACCCCAAGCTATTTGCTGAGAGGCATGGTGAGTATTTTGCAGCTCTCATTTGTTTTTGAAAATAAAGACGAGAAAAAAAATTTTTTTTTTTCTTTTTTCAATTTTCAAAACTTTGTGACAAAAAGTGAGGTCTGCAAAATACTCACTATACCTCTCATCAAATAGCTTGGGGTGTCTACTTTCCAAAATGGGGTCATTTGGGGGGGTTTTGTGCCACCTGGGCATTCCATGGCCTCCGAAACTGTGATAGGCAGTGAAGAGTGAAATCAAAAATTTACGGCCTTAGAAAGCCTGAAGGCGGTGCTTGGTTTTCGGGGTCCCGTACGCGGCTAGGCTCCCAAAAAGTCCCACACATGTGGTATCCCCGTACTCAGGAGAAGCAACAGAATGTATTTTGGGGTGTAATTTCACATATTCCCATGGCATGTTTGAGCAATATATCATTTAGTGACAACTTTGCGCAAAAAAAAAATAAAAAAAATAAAAAATTGTCTCTTTCCCGCAACTTGTGTCACAATATAAATTATTCCATGGACTCAACATGACTCTCAGCAAATAGCTTGGGGTGTCTACTTTCCAAAATGGGGTCATTTGGGGGGGGTTTGAACTGTCCTGGCATTTTATGCACAACATCTAGAAGCTTATGTCACACATCACCCACTCTTCTAACCACTTGAAGACAAAGCCCTTTCTGACACTTATTGTTTACATAAAAAAATAATTTTTTTTTGCAAGAAAATTACTTTGAACCCCCAAACATTATATATTTTTTTTAAAGCAAATGCCCTACAGATTAAAATGGTGGGTGTTTCATTTTTTTTTTTCACACAGTATTTGCGCAGCGATTTTTCAAACGCATTTTTTGGGGAAAAAACACACTTTTTTACATTTTAATGCACTAAAACACACTATATTGCCCAAATGTTTGATGAGATAAAAAAGATGATCTTAGGCCGAGTACATGGATACCAAACATGACATGCTTTAAAATTGCGCACAAACGTGCAGTGGCGACAAACTAAATACATTTTTAAAAGCCTTTAAAAGCCTTTACAGGTTACCACTTTAGATTTACAGAGGAGGTCTACTGCTAAACTTACTGCCCTCGATCTGACCTTCGCGGCGATACCTCACATGCATGGTGCAATTGCTGTTTACATTTGACGCCAGACCAACGCTTGCGTTCACCTTAGCGCGAGAGCAGGGGGGACAGGGGTGCTTTTTTTTTTTTTTTTTTTTTTTCTTTATTATTATTATTTTTTTATCTTATTTTTAAACTGTTCCTTTCATTTTTTTTTTTAAATCATTTTTATTGTTATCTCAGGGAATGTAAATATCCCCTATGATAGCAATAGGTAGTGACAGGTACTCTTTTTTGCAAAAATTGGGGTCTATTAGACCCTAGATTTCTCCTCTGCCCTCAAAGCATCTGATCACACCAAGATCGGTGTGATAAAATGCTTTCCCAATTTCCCAATGGCGCTGTTTACATCCGGCGAAATCTACGTCATAAAATGCTCGTAGCTTCCGGTTTCTTAGGTCATAGAGATGTTTGGAGCCACTCTGGTCTCTGATCAGCTCTATGGTCAGCTGGCTGAATCACCGGCTGCATTTTCAGGTTCCCTGTTGAGACAGGAGAGCCAGAGAAAAACACGGAAGATGTTGGGGGGG
The DNA here is from genome assembly GCA_037952925.1 of Lithobates clamitans. Taxonomy (NCBI): domain Eukaryota; kingdom Metazoa; phylum Chordata; class Amphibia; order Anura; family Ranidae; genus Lithobates; species Lithobates clamitans. The sequence continues at coordinate 4,770,112 of JBBGZY010000757.1, read as the reverse complement.
GGGCATTCCCTCCCACTGCTTGTAAAAGCACTCTAGAGGCTAATTAGCCACTAGGATTGCTTTTACATGAAAGCCGACCGCTGGCTGAAAAGAATGATACCAAGATGATACCTAAACCTGCAGGCATCATTCTGGTATAACCACTCAAAGTCGTGAATGGCATACCTGAAGACAAAAAAATGGTTAACAATAAAGCACAGTAAACGGTAAGGTATAAAAAATTGCATACCTGAAAAGCAAACATGATAAAACATAATAACAATAAAACATTGCAGAATAGAATACAGTAAAAAAGAGCAGAACAATAGAGAGAGAATAGAGAGAGAGAGAACAATAAAACAACAACTATTTTTATTTTATATTTTTGTTTGTGTTTTTTTTTTTTTTTTTTTTTACACTTTTTTTTGTAACTAACTTTTATAACTGTAACCGGTTCCAGGTTCGGGTCTCTCAAAATGCGATGGCATCTCGGGAGACCCTGTGAAAGTGTGCCTAGTCTGTGCAATGCTGTACCCTACGCTAATACTCAACTAGTGCATGGTAGCGTTCAAAACATTCACCAATGCAAAGACCAGGATTGTCAGGACAGGAGGGACAATAATAGCGGGTGTCACGCCTATATCCGCGCTAGCTGCAGACACAACATCTTTTTTGGGGGGTTCGTTGGGTAGGGGTACTCGGGAGGACATAAAGAAAATGCCTCTCATGCAGCCGACTGCATTTGGTTGGGGATGTGAATGGGGGAAGTACAGGCGCTGCAGAAGTGGTGGGCTCCCAATTAGGATTGGCGAATGCAGCAGGAAGGGCACTATGGGCACGACGGGCCTGTGTTTGTCTTTTTGGTGGCAGCGGGACACTACTTGTGCTTGCCACCTCACCAGCTTGAACTGCACTTATGTGACTCGCCACGTCACCAAGTGTTACCGCAGTGCTGGTTTGACTACGACCGGGGTGTACTAGGCCGCTGGCGCTTGCCAGTTCACCAAAACGCTACAAAAAAAACTGTTAGCGATCACAGGGATCCGGCCTGACTCTGCGAACGCTGCAGTTATGCGTTTAGTGTTTTGTAAGTGACAGTGATCGATCGATACTGCACTTGGGTGGGCTGGGCCGGGCCGGGCGGAGGGGCAAAACGCAGGTGCTAGCAGGTATCTGGGCTGATCCCGCTAACACTGCGTTTTTGGGAACCCTAAACTGCTGGGGACACTAGTATAGATCTAATCGGATCAGATATTGATCCGATCAGATACTATACCACTAAGGGAGGCGTATGCTGCGTGCGTGGGTGTTAGCGGTACTGGCGCTAATCTGACGCTGCCTGGGGCTGGTGCTTGCCAGTTCACCAAAACGCTACCAAAAAAACTGTTAGCGATCGCAGGGATCAGGCCTGACTCTGCGAACGCTGCAGTTATGCGTTTAGTGTTTTGTAAGTGACAGTGATCGATCGATACTGCACTTGGGTGGGCTGGGCCGGGCGGAGGGGCAAAACGCAGGTGCTAGCAGGTATCTGGGCTGATCCCGCTAACACTGCGTTTTTGGGAACCCTAAACTGCTGGGGACGCTAGTATAGATCTGATCGGATCAGATATTGATGCGTTCAGATACTATACCACTAAGGGAGGTATACGGTGCGTGCGTGGGTGTTAGCGGTACTGGCGCTAACCTGACGCTGCCTGGGGCTGGTGCTTGCCAGTTCACCAAAACGCTACCAAAAAAACTGTTAGCGATCGCAGGGATCAGGCCTGACTCTGCGAACGCTGCAGTTATGCGTTTAGTGTTTTGTAAGTGACAGTGATCGATCGATACTGCACTTGGGTGGGCTGGGCTGGGCGGAGGGGCAAAACGCAGGTGCTAGCAGGTATCTGGGCTGATCCCGCTAACACTGCGTTTTCGGGAACCCTAAACTGCTGGGGACGCTAGTATAGATTTGATCGGATCAGATATTGATCCGATCAGATACTATACCACTAAGGGAGGCATATGCTGCGTGCGTGGGTGTTCGCGGTACTGGCGCTAATCTGACGCTGCCTGGGGCGACGCATATCACCGCCGGGCGATCAGGGGGCTAAACCTTTATTCGGTAATAAACGGCGGGTGCCCTGACACTATAAAAAATAAACGAACTAACCAGCGTCACCCGTAACAGTTATACGGTGATCAGTGGTGAAAGGGTTAACTAGGGGGCAATCAAGGGGTTAAAACATTTATTAGATAGTATATGGGGGTCCCTGTCGCTATAAAACGCTGACGGCGAACCTAAATATTTACGTTCCTAACTAGCGTCACCAGCGACACTAATACAGCGATCAGAAAAATGATCGCTTAGCGACACTGGTGAGGGGGGGTGATCAAGGGGTTAAAACTTTATTAGGGGGGGTTAGGGGGGTATCCTAGACCTAAAGGGGGGTAATACTCACTGCCCTAACACTAACTGTCACAAACTGACACTATGCAGTAATCAGAAAAAAAAAAAAAAAATACTGCTAATGTCAGTTTGTGACAGGGGGGGGGGGTGATTGGGGGGGGATCGGGGGGCGATCGGGGGTGTAAAGTATGCCTGGCATGTTCTACTGTGTGTGTGTGTGTTGTGTGCACTCACTTGTCATCTCTCCTCGGCGCTGGAACGGAAACTGCCAGACCGAGGAGAGATGACATCACATCCTCTGCCTGTGTGAAACGACACACAGGCAGAGGAGGATTCCCATTGGCTGGGAGCGATCGCGAGGGGGGGGCCACGATCGGATGGTCTCCCCCTCGCCTCCCGACGCTCCCAGTCAAATGCCGACCGCCGATGGCACCGGGGGGGGTCCGATCGGACCCCCCGCCCGCGGGAGGCAGATCACGTACGGGTACGTGATTTTGCCTGCCCGTGCCATTCTGCCGCAGTATATATGTGGTAGGCGGTCGGCAAGTGGTTAAGCACCTGTTTAAACTGGTCTCTTAAGGATTGACATACACCAATTGCTGCCAGCGCAGGCTGAGGTACTGAACCTGCCAGAGAAAAAGTGTTTTTTAATAGGAATTCCAACTTCTTATCTGTTGGATCCCTAAGCATTTAAGCATTGTCTATCGGACAAGTCAAACTTTTATTCACAGAGGATATAGCAGTGTCAATTGCTGTTATCTCTCATTTTTTATTAAACTTTTCCTCCATAGGATAAAGTGTTGAAAACTTTTTAGGAGGATAAAAATGCTTATCTGGGTGATCCCACTCAGAATACATAAGCTTTTCTAGCAATGAATGGATAGGAAAGGCATGCGCAGCTTGGGGAGGCTCTAGCGAACCCAAGCAAGAAGTAGGCTTGTCAACCGACTCAGTTAAGGGTAGCATAAATGTGGAGCGGACCAATTCAGTAAGAGATTGTACCTTTAATCTTTCAGATTGTGAACCTGATCCTTCAATCAAACCGCCGTGCAGGCGCAGTAAAAAAACGGAGCGGCATCGCCAATCGTTTTGACTTCCCCCTATCCAGGGAGAGGGGGAGAGCTTTGTCCAGGTGGGGGGTGTTTTTTGTAAGAAAATCTCCCCCTCAATCTTACCGGAGGCCTGGGCTGCTATCCAGAGGGAGATCTGAGACAGCGTGATCTTTGAGGAAGCAGGACAAGGTACGTGCTCTATACAGCCCCCAGTGGTGACTTTTAGGCATGACAACATTTACTTTTTAAAAGGTAAAACTAACAGACCCAATCTTCACCCCTCACGGTGGGCTCCGTTTAAAAAAACCTTCAGGAACTGGGGCCCTTTTTATTGGGTGATCCGCGCTCCAGGACCCCTAAAGAAAGAAAAAAAACTTATGGCTGAGAAAACCAAAAGCACTGGATCCCGGGGTCCAGCTCTCTAGACAGAGAAACGTTACAGGCCAAACCTTGTTTCTTCCATAACGAGGCCCGGGTACCATTCAATTCCGCCTAAAAAGACACTTTGAATGGATTGGGCTGCATAGCTAGCCCCAGCAAGGATTGCTCCAGTGGAGCTTAGCACAGTACATCTTTACTTGTGACCAACACCAAAACTGAGGTACTCCCAGTAGTGGGAGGGGTTATATAGGGAGTGGACTTCTTGTCTTAGGGTGTGCCAGTGTCCATCACCTGAAGGTGGCCTATAACCCACATAGTAATTATTATGGCTCTGTGTCCTGTGATGTACGATGAAGAAATTCTGTTTGCTTTGTTAGCAGCAGCCAAGCATTGCATGCCATTGCTGAGCCTATCATCTACTAGGACCCCCAGGTCCTTTTCCATCCTAGATTCCCCCAGAGGTTGTCCCCCTAGTGTATAGGTTGCATTCATATTTTTGCCACCCAAATACATTATTTTACATTTTTCTACATTAAACTTCATTTGCCATGTAGTTGCACACCCCATTAATTTGTTCAGATCTTCTTGCAAGGTTTCCACATCCTGTGGAAAAGTTATTGCCCTGCTTAGCTTAGTATCGTCAGCAAATACAGAGATTGAACTGTTTACCACATCCTCCAGGTCGTTTATAAACAAATTAAATAGGATTGGTCCCAGCACAGAACCCTGTGGGATCCCACTACCCACCCCTGACCATTCCGAGTATTCCCCATTTATCACCACCCTCTGAACTCGCCCTTGTAGCCAGTTTTCAATCCAAGTACTCACCCTATGGTCCATGCCAACGGACCTTATTTTGTACAGTAAACATTTATGGGGAACTGTGTCAAATGCTTTTGCAAATTCCAGATACACCACGTCTACGGGCCTCCCTTTATCTAGACTCACCTCCTCATAGAAGGTTAATAGATTGGTTTGGCAAAAAAGATTCTTTATGAATCCATGCCGCTTACTGCTAATGATACAGTTTTCATTACTAAAATCTATATAGTGCCTTATCATCCCCTCCAAGAGTTTGCATACTATTGATGTTAGGCTAACTGGTCTGATCATAGGAAGGCGAAAAACCCCAGCAAAGCATAATTCAATTTGCTATAGCAGGGGAAAAAAATTATTTCTGATCCCCTGAGAGGCAATCAGATATTCCCTGGATCAAATTTACCTATACATGTTAGTACTCAGTTATATTATGTACACCCAGGGCTTTTTTTCAGGGGGAACTCAGTTCCACCACCTCTGGCTCAGACCCTTTGGTGCCTGCTCACCTCAATCACTTGTAAACACAGAAGTCTGGTTTCTGTGTTTACAAGTGACAGCTCTGCACTCTGTATGTAATGCAATCCTGGTAATTAATGCCCCTTTAAGACCCTCCTACTGTTTCGTGAAATTTGACTGACCAGACCCACTATTTGATGTGATTTTGAGGGTGTGTGTAAGGGGAGGGGTTTTGCCATTAGTTTGAAGGTGTGTCTTTCATTTAGCGCTACACGTTTTGGTTTCTATTGATTTGTTTGGCAATTATTCTTTTTGCGGTGTTAGCGGCTTACCATTTGGAGCAAGCGCAATTTTACTACTGGTGTGTTCGTGGTGAAGTTCCAGCACCTATTGTTTGAGAAAAAGTCCTGTGTACACCTGGGAAAGAATCCAGGCTTTTTTTTTTAAAGCAATCTATTGAGCTGGCCGGAACAACCTCTGGAGGGAGTCTATTCCACATTTTCACAGCTCTTACTGTGAAGAAACCTTTCTGTATTTGGAGATGAAATCTCTTTTCCTCTAGACATAAAAAGTGCCCCCTTGTCCTCTGTAAGTGAATAACTCAACACCAAGTTCACTATATGAACCTCTCATGTATTTGTACATTTTGATCCTATCCCCCCTTATTCTCCTCTTCTCAAGAGAGGATAGATTCAGTTCCTCTAATCTTTCCTCATAGCTGAGCTCTTCCATGCCTCTTATCAGTTTGGTTGCCCTCCTCTGCACTTTCTCCAGTTCCCCGATATCCTTTTTGAGAACTGGTGCCCAAAACTAAACTGCATATTCCAGATGAGGTCTTTGTAATGATTTGTACAGGGGCAAAATGATATCTCTCTCTGGAGTCCATATGGCATTATAAAGCTTGTGATCTACCAAAACCCCCAGATGCTTCTCCACCATGGATTCTCCCAGTTGTACTACCCCCCTAGTATGTATGATGCATGCATATTCTTAGCCCACAAGTGCAACTTTACATCAACATTAAACCTTATTTCCAAAATTACTGTGTACAGTCAGCAATAGTGACACCTTAGTCCAGTCCGGTAGGCAACCTGGGGCCCTCCAGCTGTTGTGGAACTACATTTTCTATGAGGCATTTCAAGGCTGGCAGTTACAATTACTCCCAAAGGCATGATGGGACTTGTAGTTCTGCAACAGCTGGCGGCCCCAGTTTGCTTACAGGGGTCTTAGTCTATTAATAAACCAATCTTAACTCATACCACTATCTGCCAAAATTCAATGTCACAAAACTGAAATGATGCCAATGATTTCAATTCTAAAATTTTAGGCCCCCCTCCTACCCCCTTCCTTCCATTTTTTTTTCTGGAGTTTGCCCTAGTGACTGGCAGGCTAACAGCAAGACAATCTGATGAACTGCTTGCGTTGTTGTAGTTTAACCACACTGTTTTCAAAGTAGTTCAGTAACATTATACTGCAGAGAAAGGGACACAAGGTTACACAAGGATTATATATATATATATATGTGGTAACCAAATCCACCAGCAAATAAAACTAATGTAACCACATCTTTATTTTATACAACAGATGAAAAAACAAATGGATTTTCCTTTTTACTATTGCAGTGGATCAGATGTAATCATATTTAGCATTTTTCTCCCACTTTTTTTTGAATAATCAATTCACCACTGAAATATTTATACTGTTTTTGGGCTTTGTGGAGATTTCCCTTTACTTCCTGTCCCGTAGCCAAATAGGAAGTGAGAGGGAATCCCTGCAAATTAAGGGAATTCTTTGGGGACCCCCAGGTCACCAGGACTAGTGTCCCCAATGGAAGATTTCCTCTCTATTACTTTTCTGGGGACAACCCAAAATTTGTGATATTTTGTGATTTTCTGTTACTTTACCTTTCAATGATAATGGTAAACGGGCATAGGTGTGCGCAGCCTAATGCATTAGGGTGTGCACCCCAAAGCTCAAATGCCTTTGCCTACAACTTCAGCTGCACTGGACAGTGAATGAATGGGAACTGCTCTGTGCTGAGCGGATTCCCATTTATTCACAAAGTGAAGCATAGTAAATACAGTTTACTATGCTTCTGTTATGAATGATCACAGGAGGTGTGTCCACTGTGTTCATTTAGAAAAGGAGGGCATTGGTAAATGACATGTTTACTAACCCCTTCTCCCACTCTCCATCCTTAAACATCCCCCGCAGCAGGTGGGGTAGGAAGAGGGGAGAACAACCAGCAGCACTGCGGGTGGGGGGGATCGGCACTGCACTTAGTGATTAGGGTGTGCCCAGGACAAATAGAGAGAGTGAATTTCCATTATGTGGGCACAGACAAAAATAAAAATTGATAAGCATTCTAATCCCTCTCCACTCCATCTAAAATTAACTAAGAAAAAAAAAAGTTTTGCCTTTAGTTCTACTTTTAATTGGACATGAAATATGGAATCTCTACCTAAAAAAAAGACAAGCAGGCAAAAGGCCAAAAACTGGCCACCAGTATTTCCCGTAGTGTCCTTGCAACGAATCCTTTCCCAACTACTGTTTTACAATGCATCATTCTTCACTGCATCTTTATATAGAGGCAACCATCTTTGTAGAGAAGAAGGCTTCGCTTCCTCATTTAACAGCTGCCTCTCTGATGACTAGGGATTAAATGGCTGGTCATGGAATATTCAAGAAGCAGAAGGAAAGGTGTAGAAATCAGGTTCTCAGAAGCAGCAACAATAGTCACATCAATCCCCAAATCACACTAGACTGCCACCTTAGATCGCCTTAGATCAGCCTTTCTCAAACTTTTTAACATGGAGGGACCCTTGAAATAACTTTCCAAGCTCAGTGAACCTTCTAATAAATTTTATATATACACCTTACGATACATTATAGCAATAATCAGGAGGAAAAATGCTCCTTACAGAAAGCCAAAAAGATCATTGGTATCAATGGTTACTCAGAGAGGCAGAAGTTTCTCATTGCTCAAGGAAACCCTAGCAACCTCTGGAGGAACCCTGGCAGAGAATGGCTGCCTTATGCCGCATACACACAAGCGAAATGTCCGACAGAAAGAGTCAGACGGCAGCTTTTTATCATCTATTCCGATCGTCTGTATGCCTCATCAGACTTTTTTTTGGAAAATTCTGACGGACCTAGAAATGGAACATGTTCTAAATATTTCTGACGGAATCAATTCCTATCGGCAAACCCGTTCATCTGTATGCTGTTCCGACGGACCAAAAACTATGCATGCTCTGAAGAAAGTACGAGACGGAAGCTATTGGCTACTGGCTATTGCACTTCCTTTCTCTAGTCCCGTCGTACTTGTATGTCACCGCGTTCTGGACGGTCAGACTTTGGTGTGACTGTGTGTAGGCAAGACAGCTTGAGCGGAATTCCGTCTGAGAAACCTTGGGAGTTTATTCCGACAGCAAAACCAGTCATGTGTACAGGGCATTAGATGTATTAGCATTGCAGCTATGGATTTATTATTCTGAAGGCATAGCAGTACCTAAGCCAGGTAGTGAAATGCTATTTTTCAGGAGGCATTCAAGACAAAAGGTAGATTTTTCAGGGTACTTAAAAGGAACAATTAACATTTTTAGATGTTCCTTATAAGAAGGTAAATCATTGTGTTTTTTTTGAGTTAACGTCCTCTTTAAATTGAAAAAAAGGCTCCTTGTTGGGCACGTGAACCTGTATACTGCCATTTACAATTTGAGACAGCCTTAATGTTTTGCAGTTTTTTAATGAATCCAGATGATGGTTTATTGATGCAGTTCTTCTGCTGTACATTTGCTTGATTTTGTCATGATGCGCCTAAAAATGTTTCTAGTCTACTGCAGTTAATTTACAACCTCAGTTCCAAAAAAGTTGGGATGCCAAGTAAAATCTAGATAAAAATAGAATGCAATGATTTCAAATCTTCTAAACACATTTTATTCACAATAGAATATAGAAAACAAATGTTTTAACTGAGAAGATGTACTATTTAAAAAAAAAAAAAAAAGGTAATTCTGAATTGATGGCAGCAACACATCCCAAAAAACAAAACAAAAAGCTAGTAAATAAGTCTAACAAGGAAGAGCTGGAAGAACATTTTACAACTAATTACAGTGAGGGAAAAAAGCATGTGATCCCCTGCTGATTTTGTACATTTTCCCACTGAAAAATGATCAGTCTATCATTTTAATGGTAGGATAATTTTAACAGTGAGAGACAGAATAACAAAAAATCCCGAAAAACACATTTCAAAAAAATTTCTAAATTGATTTGCATTTTAATGAGTAAAATAAGTATTTGACCCCTTCGCAAAACATGATTTAGTACTTGGTGGCAAAACCCTTGTTGGCAATCACAAAGGTCAGACATTTCTTGTAGTTGGCCACCAGGTTTGCACACATCTCAGGAGGGATTTTGTCCCACTTCTCTTTGCAGATCCGCTCCAAGTCATTAAGGTTTCGAGGCTGACGTTTGGTAACTCGAACCTTCAGCTCCCTCCACACATTTTCTATGGGATTAAGTTCTGGAGACTGGCTAGGCCACTCCAGGATCTTAATGTGCTTCTTCTTGAGCCACTCCTTTTTTGCCTTGGCCGTGTGTTTTGGGTCATTATCATGCTGGGAAACCTATCCACCACCCATTTTCAATGCCCTGGCTGAGGGAAGGAGGTTCTCACCCAAGATTTGACGGTACATGGCCCCATCCATCATCCCGTTGATGCAGTGAAGTTGTCCTGTCCCCTTAGCAGAAAAACACCCCCAAAGCATAAAGTTTCCACCTCCATGTTTGACGGTGGGAATGGTGTTCTTGGAGTCATAAGCAGCATTTCTCCTCCTCCAAACACGGCGAGTTAAGTTGATGCCAAAGAGCTTGATTTTGGTCTCATCTGACCACAATACTTGCACCCAGCTCTCCTCTAAATCATTCAGATGTTCATTATCATACTTCAGATGGTCCTGTACATGTGCTTTCTTGAGCAGGGGGACCTTGTGGGCACTGCAGGAGTTCAGTTCTAAACAGCGTAGTGTGTTACCAATTGTTTTCTTGATGACTATGGTCCCAGCTGCCTTGAGATCATTGATTCTCCTGTGTAGTTCTGGGATAATTCCTCACCATTCTCATGATTATTGAAACTCCGCGAGGTGAGATCTTGCATGGAGTCCCAGACAAAGGGAGATTGACAGTTATTTCATGTTTCTTCCATTTGTGAATAATTGCATCAACTGTTGTCATCCTCTCACCTATCTGCTTAATGAACAAGCAAGGAACAAGGCTGAAATGCAATATTGGTTGCCCGTGATTTTCAGGACTTCAGATGGCACTGCATTAAAAGCAGGCATGATTCTGTGATGGGCATCACTGCATGGGCTCAGGAATACGTACAAAAACCACTGTCTGAACACAGTTCTCCTTGCCGTCCAAACATGCAAGATAAAGCTCTATCATACGAAGAAAACGCCATGTCTGAACATGATCCAAGATCACCGCTGTTGTTTCTGGGCCAAAGCTCCTTGAAAATGTTCTGTTGCAAAGTGTAAAACTGTTTGGTCGTCAGATTAATTGAAATCTGACATTCTTTTTGGCGCTGCGTTCTCCACACTAAATTGGAAAGGGACGTTTCAGCTTGTTATCAGGGCTCAGTTCAAAAGCCTGCATCTCTGATGGTATGGGAATGCCTTAGTGCATTAGCTTGCACATCTGGAAAGGCACCATCAATGCTAAAATCTATATTTAAGTTTTAGAGCAGCATATGTTCCCATCCAGAGGACACGTTTTTCAGAGAAGGCCTTGCATATTTCAGCAGGAAAATGCTAAATCGCATACTGCATCTATGACAACAGCATGGCTTTGTAGTAGAAGAGTTCAGGTGCTTAACCTGCCTGCAGTCCAGACCTTTAGCCAATTGAGAATATTTGGCACATCTTGAAACAAAAAAATAGACAAAGAAGACCCAGGACTGTTTGAATCCAGGACAGTTAGAATCTTATATCAGGCAAGAATGGGCCAATATTCTTCTCCCAAAACTCCAGCAACTGGTCTCCTCAGTTCTCAGATGTTTAGAGAGTTTTGTTAAAAGAAGAGGGGATGCTACACTGTGGTAAACATGGCCCCACCCCCAACTTTGAGACGTGTTGCTGCAATCAATTTCAAAATAACCTTTTCTTTTTTTTCCAGTTTGAGCATTTGACCCGATTTCTATTTTATATTGTGACTAAAATATGTTTTTTTTAAAGATTTTACACAGCATCCCAACTTTATGGGAATTGGGGTTGTACTGTTTGGGGAGCTGGGACGTAAGGTGGTGCTTACATTTCATGCCCACTTAGTCTTAGTACTCATTGTACTTTGTTAGGCTAGCTTTCAACAAAGGTGCAACAATGGCACAAGTCATCAAATGGCTGCTGTCATAATTGATTACATGTACAGCACCATTGCAACTGCAAATCAATCAGAGGCTAAGATAGCAGCTTCCTTAGCTATAACCAATAGAAGCGGTTAGTTCGGCTTTAATTACATCAGTTACAGGCATGGGTGAATCTCCTAAACTGGGGCAAACAGCATTAAAAAACCCGATAGAAAGTCTGACCCTTGTCCATTTTGTCCAAAACCAGAAAATGTTTTGTCTTAGTTTCCAGGTATGCCCACAATTTGCCTCATTTACCTGTATTTAGCATATATGTACTAAATTAAAGTGATACTAAAGTCTATTTTTTTTTTCCGTTAAAAATAGCAAACATGCCATACTTACCTGCTCTGTGCAATGGCTTTGCACATAGCAGCCCCGATCATCCTCTTCTCAGGTCCCCCTTCGGCACTCCTGGCCCCCCCCCACTTGTTGAGTGCCCCCACAGCAAGCAGCTTGCTATAGTGGCACCCGAGCCAAGGCTCCCTGTGTCCATTCAGACCCAGATGTGGCCCGCCTCCCCTCTCATTGGCTCAATGACTTTGATTGACAGCAGCGGGAGCCAATGGCACGGTGCTGCTGTCTCAGCCAATGGGGAAGGGCATCCCAGACAGCCGAGTCTCTCGTGCAACATCGCTGAATCTAGATGGACCTCACGTAAGTATTAGGGGGTCTGCTGCACACAGAAGGCTTTTTATCTTAAATCATAAAATGCATTAAGATTAAAAAAAAACCTTCTGCCTTTACAACCCCTTTAAATTTACTTTGAAAGCCTTATTAAAGGTTGTCTGTTGAAAATGCACACTGCGTGGTGGCTATGCTGATACAATGTTTTCTCAGTCACCGATCTGGAACAACTATATGCAGATGAGTTCTGACTATTCATAGACTTCACAACTTCATAGTTGTTCTGAGCCACTGACTTAAACTATTGAGCCCAGAGACAACCAAGGAAGTAGACGTTTCAGAACATCTGCAAACGGCGGCTTTCATATTTTTCTCAATACATATTCTCTTTAAAATATGGAAAATCTCTGAGATAGAAGCAGCAGAGACAGAAATCAAAGTTGGCAGATCTTACCACCAGAATCCTCAAAGGATTAAAACAAAAAGTGGAGGGTATTTACATTGCACTAGCCTCCACAATCTGGTATATAGCATGAGCGCTGGGAAGACTGGCCCATTAACCAAAACAGCTTAGAACCTTTCATAATTTATTGCAATTAGCATCATTACTTTCATCCAGCAGTCTATGAAATCACAACATTTCCCAAAAGTATTACCGGAGGTTGGCTTTCATGGGTCAGCATTCTACATATAGACAAATCTACGTCATTACAGGAGATAACATCCTCCTGAGGACTCCAGCTTATAGAACACATTTAGATCTAAATTAATCACCCTCCATGCCAAAGAACATTTAAAAAGCCCTCTAAGCCTTTCCAAGACAGTCTTGTGTGATGTAGGCAATGATCAATGCATTAAACAGCAGTTGTAGCTATGCTGTCCGGAAATACAGAAGACATGTAATCATTAACATGGCACGGAATGATGAATTAGCAAAGGCAGAGCAGGCATCAAAGAGTGTGTATTCAGGAGTGATATTTGTAGACATTGTCATCATGCATGGTCCGCGCCTCCAAAAAGATTAGGATTTTGGCAAACAATTTTGTAAGGGTTTTTTTTTTCAGCTGTAAAAAAATGTGTCTCTTGAAGGCTTTAGCTTATTAGCCTAATTGGCTTGTAGGGTGGAATGAGGTTTAGTTTATCTTTTGCTGTTATCCAAGCTATCCAGGAAATCTTAGTGTAGTGCTCAAATTTGAAGGCATGCATATTTTACCTTAATCCGATTAAGGCATTTCCAAGTTCCTCAACATGTACTGTATACCGCTCATTCAAACGGCACCTGTGGAACTTCTTTCCCTCTGTGTGACAGCAAGGAGTTAACACACATTATATATATACTCTGTACACAGTTATTTATGTACTGTATACAGTGTAGGTTATATAATATTATAGTATATACGCTACCAGTCAAAAGTTTTAGAACACCCCTATTTTTCCAGTTTTTATTGAAATGTAAACAGTTCAACTCCAGTGAATAACCTGAAATGGTACAAAGGTCAGCGATAAACTGCCAGAGGTAAAAAGAAAATCTAAAAGATAAATGTACATTTCTGAGTTTTACAAAAGGGTCTTTTTCTGAGAAGAAGTAATGGGTTAACAAATTACAGTGCCTTGAAAAAGTATTCACACCCCTTGAAATTTTCCAAATTTTTTTTATGTTACAACAAAATCCGTTGTCGTAAATTCCGAACGTGTGTACACAATTCCGACGCACAAAGTTCCACGCATGCTCGGAATCAAGCAGAAGAGCCGCACTGGCTATTGAACTTCCTTTTTCTCGGCTCGTCGTACGTGTTGTACGTCACCGCGTTCTTGACGTTCGGAATTTCCAACAAGATTTGTGTGACCGTGTGTATGCAAGACAAGTTTGAGCCAACATCCTTTGGAAAAAATCCATGGATTTTGTTATCGGAATGTCCCATCGTGTGTACGGGGCATAAGAAGAAAGCCTGTTAAGAGTCTGCAAAAGACTTGAGACTGGGGCAGAGGTTCACCTTCCAGCAGGACAAGGACTCTAAACATGCAGCCAGAGCTACAATGGAATGGTTTCGATCAAAGCATATTCATGTGTTAGAATGGCCCAGTCAAAGTCCAGACCTAAATCAAATTGAGAATCTGTGGCAAGACTTGAAAATTGCTGTTCACAGATGCTCTCCATCCAATCAGACAGAGCTCGAGTTATTTTGCAAAGAAGAATGGGCAAAGATGTCACTATCTAGATGTGCAAAGCTGGTAGAGACATCCCCAAAAAGACTTGCAGCTGTAATTGCAGTGAAAGGTGGTTCTACAAAGTATTGAATCAGGGGGGCTGAATACAAATGCACGCCACACATTTTAGATATTTGTTAAACATTTTGAAAATAATTTTTAATTTTACTTCCACTTCACAACTATGTGCCTCTTTGTGTTGGTCTATCACATAAAATCCCAATAAAATACATTTACATTTTTGGTTGTAACATGACAAAATGTGGAAAATTTCAAGGGGTGTGAATACTTTTTCAAGGCACTGTACAGTTGTTTTACAGCAGTGTAAGTAAAGTAAGCCTTGAATGTTTATGCTAACAATTTCTTACAGGTGTCCCAACTTTAGTCGATTACTTAAAAGCTCTCTGTCTGTATAAAAGCAATGTTAAAACAGACTATTACTTTACCCTCTTAAGCAACAAGTATAGTACTGCAGGAAGTAGTATATTGCTTTGGTGAGAATGGCAATGAAAATGATGAAAACAGGCAATTAACAAAGGAAGTCAAGCAAACCATTATAACCCTTAAAAACGTAGGTCTTTTATTTAGAAAAATTGCAAAGAAAGCTAAGGTGTCAGTGAGTACACTTTCCTGAAATAAAATTACGTTTTGACCATTTATTTTGTTTTTTATTGGCTGCTTTAAAGCCCCGTTAGGGGGTCCTCCTTTTATTTTCATGCATCTTTATGGGGTGCGCAGCCCATTGGTCTGTACTCATGTGAGTGTCTTCTGTCGAGTACACTTTCCTACATCATCAAAAGGCAATTGGAAACTGGATGAAACTCTGATAGGAGGAGGTCTGGCAGACCCAATGCTATAACAGAATTAGAGGACAAGTTTCTGAGAGTCAACAGCTTGGTTGACAGAAGGCTTACAGGACAACAGTTTAAGCTGGGAAGAGAGGACTTCAAACTGCAGGTTTGACAGGTCGAGTGGCTGTAAGAAAGCAATTCTTAGGATGGAAAAATAAGAGAAAAAAAAAAAAAAGAGGCTTGCCTGGGCCATGAAGTCCCATCAGTGAACTATTGAAGATTGGCAGAAGGTCATATGGACCGATTAATCAAAATTTGAGATCAACACCGTTGAGTAGGTGTGTGACACCAACTGTTAAACATAGAGAAGGAAGCATGATGGTCTCATGCTCTTTTGTTTTATCCAGAGTCAGCAACTTGAGCGAGTGGTACCCTGAATTAAAAATACTTACACAGCATTTTGCAGCACCATGCAATACCCTCTGGAATACGCATAGTTGGTCAGAGGTTCATCCTACACCAAAATAATGACCCAAAACATACCTCCAGGCTGTGTCAGAACTACTTTAGAAGAAAAGAACAAGATGGCTTCAAATCATGGAATTGCCAGGACAGTCTCCAGACTTAAACCCTCTTGAACTGGTTTGGGATGGACTAGGCAAAAGAGTGAAAGCAAAGCAAACTACAAGTGCAACATATTTGTGGAAATTTCTGCAACCTTGTTCGGAAGAATGAAAAACAATTCCATGATTTATTTTTTATGTCCAATTGTTTATTTATTGTATGCTTTATTTTCAGAGTACATTGAGACATTAACCAGAATAAATTTCAATACAAACTGGAAAAATTATGGTGTTCTAAAACTTTTGACTGGTATTTCTTTTTTTTTTTTCAATACTTTTATTTTTAAAGACTTAAATGTTTTTTCTATTCATTATTTTTTCTCTCTAGGATAGAATAAGGAAAGGTTTTGAGTAAACTAAGGCACTGACATGTTATCGGATGACCTTAACTGATACATTTTATGTTTTTTAGGAAGCTATAAATAAAACATTGTATTTTAAATGAGTCGAACATTGCTTAAACAACTCTTTAATTCCCCATCTGGTTTATCTTTGGAGAGGTACAATGTCTATTTTTCAGTTGAGCAAAGGTTTTTTTGGGCATTTAATATTGTGTTTGGGATAAGCCCAGCAGATTTACTTTTTTCAAATAGCTAAAACATGTCCAGAAGTTCTGGGGTGCAATTTCCCTTCACTAAAGAAAAACTATAATATATGGGTATTTATATATTTATAAATGTATTATTTATATAATATTTTATTTTAGCTGTTTTTCCTTTTGGTTTAAATGTTTTAAAACATCTTTATCTGTCTTTTGGCTATATATAATCTTAGTTTTACTGATAAATATTTAATGCCTACAAAGGACTCTAGGAGCAACATGGGTTAGCTAAAAAGACAGTCAACATTATAGTTGATGTTTGTCTGTATGAAACAATGGGCTCAGCCACCCCGAATGAGTCATTTGTGCACAAATATCACCTTGCACTATTGAACTCTAAAAACAGAAGTAAAAAGATAAAGAAGCTTTCTCAATTGCTGCCTCAAAAGGGCAATACAAAATTTTATGCAAAATTTTGTTAAAAAAATGTATTGTTAATGTCCTGACCATACTAAATAAACAAAATATTCACAAAATCATTATACATTTACTGGCACTGCATTTACTTTGCAAGTGACTCTGTTTAGGATAAACTAAACAGAAGAAAAAGACTACAATTACAAACGCTACAAACACAAAAAAACGAATATTGTGCAGATTATCCAGGACAAATCCCATATTACAATGCTGCTGGATGTATATTTAGCACCCTGTGATAAATGCATAAAGTGAAAATGTTTAAGCTGAAAATGGAGGCATTGAGCAGCGTGATCATTTTCATATCTTTCCCCTTTTGAAATAATCAATTTATTGAGGAGGTGATACATTTCCATTAAAGATGCTTATCTTAAGCTGAATGCATATAATAAATGTAAAATATAGAGAATGAGGCTGCATATTGGATATGATGCATGTTTCCATCAGAGTTTAATCCATTTTATTTGTTGTGGCGGGTCACAGTGAGACTGTCACATTGACCTGCTGCGACAAATAAGGTGGATTAACGTCTGATGGATAGTTCATCACTGAGCCAGTGCCCTGCGTCTAACTTTACTATTGATCTGAGGCTGCCATGGAGGTTCTGCACCTTTAGAATTTCATGATTTGGAGAAGAAAAACGTTGCTCATTTGAAGGTCATGAATAGGGCAGAGATGGCTCTACGTCAAAGAAACAAATGTAGAGCCGAAGGTAGTTCAGTTTGCTAAGCATCTTTGTACTGAGAGATTAAACACATCTATTAAAGTATTACATTCGACAATCAGAGCTGCCCCTTCAATATTTTTCAGTGAAATTTCTCATTTTCATTTTGTACAGACAAGGCGCTCAGCTGCTGCTGCCTGCAAAAGGCATTCTGCCCACTTAGTTACCAGCTTTTTTTTTCTATTTTCAACGGACAGGAATTGTTTTTTTTCAATATAAAGTTTTACTATTTTATAAAAAAAATAATAATAATAATAATATTTTGGGGCTATGTTACTCTACTTAAAGTGTTGCTAAACCCACAACAGTAAAATCAGTCTGTATATGCAGTAAAGCATGCTTGTTATACTCACTGTATTACCTAAGGAGTTTATCCTCTGCTTTGTGTAAAAAGGCTGTTTGATCCTGTCTTCTCTGATCCCCCCCTTCTTCTACTGTGCCCAATCCATCTGCTGGTAGTACAGAGCATTTGCAGTCACTCTGTACATGCTCAGTTTGGTGTGCATTGCTAGAGAGTTTTTTTTTTTTTTCTTGGGGAGAGTGCATGTGATCAGCACAGGGCCAATCAGCACTGTCCAGACAGAGGGTCAGGGGTTCTGCAGTCTCATAGGACAATCAGAATAGAATGATAGTGTCCCTAGCAGGGGCACCATGGGACAGTACAAAGGACGCTCTGCTCTCTCTCTTTCCAGGTTTCCATTGGCAACAGTAGAGGAGAACCTGCACATCAACAGCACTCCTATTGGTGAATTTATGCAGGCAGGGTATAAATAGCGCTGCTTTCCCGACCCCGCGGCCACCTGAGAACTTCCAGCTGTAAGGAGTATCAGTTTGTAGCTCCCACCCTCCCTTCCCCCAGAAATTGACAGTATTGCCCGACATGGAAACTTAAAATGTATGTTAGCCCAACATTTCATATTCCTGATCTGTGCCTGCTGTACCATGTACTTGTATGAAAAAGTATCCGGTTCTCTTTGTATTTCTTCCTTTGTTTGAAATATCTCATAGTCATGCCAGTTCCTCTGCTTTCCTATTTCGAACTAACCACACCATAGCATGGAAGCGCATCCATCCTAGCATGTTTGCTTCTGTGTATTCTACTTGGGAGCACAGCTACTTGTACTTGAGTGGTCAGACTTCTACTGACACACCCCGCTAAGCTGGGAAGATCAGTGCACTGCTGTTTTTCTGTCTCCTGCTGACATATTCCCTGTACAGCTACTCACAGTGTATTTCTGTCTCTGCATTTTACACTGGACTGTGCCACTAAGTATTAAAGTGTTACTAAACCCACAACAGTAAAATCAGTCTGTATATGCAGTAGAGCTGCAGGATTCCTTTGATCTAAAAGAACTGAAAGATACATTGTATCTCTTCTCTATCTCTCAGCGCTGAGGATAAAAATTTGCCAGGTTTTTGATTTTGTTTTTGACAGCTCGGCTCTGCACTGTTTACATAGAATCACGGAAATGGCCCATTAGGATTGTGAGGGGGGTTGAATCGAGATCGCGATTTTTTAACAATCGTGCAGCTCTAATATGCAGAAAAGCTTGCTTGTTATACTCACTGTGGAACCTAAGGGGTTAATCCTCTGCATTGTGTATAAAGGCTGTTTGATCCTATCTCTCTGATCCTCCTCTTCTTTCACTGTCTCCAAAAAACAACCTGATATTTACAGAGCCAGGATGGGCTGCACATGCTCAGTTTGCTTTTTTTTTTTTCTTGGGAGAACACATGTGATCAGCACAGGGCCAATCAGCACTGTCCAGACAGAGGAACTCCTCCTACAAGCTTTACTAGGAGCTGATACAAGTCACAATGCTGCTATATACTGCTGACGAGAAAAGGTATTAATCCGTTTGTATTTACTAAAATACAGTGGAACCTTGGTTAACGAGTAACGCGGTTAGCGAGCGTTTTGAAAGACGAGCAACTTTTTTTATTTTTAAATTCTGACTCGCTTTGCGAGTGTTGTCTCACAAAACTAGCAGAAATCAAGCTAATGGGCCAGAGGTGCATTTGCCCAGAGGTGGAGGGGCGCCGGTGACACTTTCAACGGTTCAGAGTCGTTCGGAAATACTCCATTCCCGAGTTCAGCCGAGCTGTCCCAGAGTATTTCTGAGGCTCCCCAGTGCCCCCCCCCCCAACCTCTGGCCACATGCGGTATTGCATGCAATAGAAGTCAATGCAGAACAAATTATCTTGGTTTCCATTGACTTATATGGGGAAACTCGCTTTGATATGCGAGTGCTTTGGATTACAAGCATTCTCCTGGAACGGATTATGCTCGTAATTCAAGGTTCCACTGTAATTGCATTTCCATGTTCTGTGTACTGAGGGAGACCAGATATAGTGAATGTAGGTTCTGGGTTTAGTAAAATTTTAAGTTTGTTTCCACTGGGAAAGTAAAATGGTGAAAAAAATTAACACAGTTTTGTGCACCATTTTAATTTTTTTTATTTAATTTTGCATAGACGTGACATAAGAAGCTGCACCACTGCAACAGGATCTAGTGATGTCATGATTGCAATTTGGCAATATTTTCCCCAACAGTGAAAAAGCATACCAATATTTTGCAGGTAAAACAGATGACATTGGCATTTTAGCTGAGTGTATAGAGGTATGCTTTAAGTGGTGAAGAGTAAACAGCCAGACAACTACTCTCTTCCAAAGCTATGCTCAAGTGGTATGCTAGCCACTACAAATCTCTTCCCATTACCACCAGAGCCCACAAAAAATCTCAGGTACTACAGGTAAATTGCTGACATTTGTAGGAGTATGTAACCAAGTCCCCAGACTTCACATAACTGTTCTGAGACCCAGCAGCACAAACATCAAAATCTATACCATCAAGAGGCACTTTCCTCTTTGTGTCTCAAAACAAGACAGCACTATTCACTGACTTATACAAGCACAAGCTATTTCTAACTACCACCAATATGATTTTGTTCTGAAAGGCTTTGCTTGAGATAATTCAGGCATAAGGGGAATAAATTTACATTTATCTACAACGTAGATCAATTTTTCTTTTTTCCCCGTTTGTACGCATGTCTAATTAATGGATGACTCAGCTCTTTGGAATAATTGCACAAATGATTAATTGTCCCAATTACTTCAAATACATGTTTTATTTTAACAAGTGGACTTCCTTGAAAACTAAGTAGACGCCTACACATGGTAACTCATGCCTCAGTGGTTTAATTGGATGTCAGGGAAGTGATGCTCAGAATGCAAAATGGCTACCGCTCGCTGTGGGTGGTCAGCAGGTACACTAATAGTGATGGTGTACAATGACGCTCTGATATATGTGAATTAAAATTTAGCTATATACTGGCTTCCCTGCAAATCACCTCACTAACCTTCCAGTAATCTGAGAATATAAATTATTATAGTTTAACTCTATTTATAAAAGAGGTCAGGAATGTGAAGTAAAAGTTGTAATACAGTCTCCAAATCATCCCCTTCCTCTAAACCTGCTTATCTTACTCATAACCTCCTCTTGTCAATTTTAAAATGTATCTAAAGCCAAATCTCTATATTTTTTTGTGACAGTGACACGGCATTGAAGCCAAAAGGATCAATATGATAGCAGCACATCATGCATTTTCAGTATATGGTCAGCAATGGTAGCTTATGTATACCTCTCATGCCAAGTTGAGCATTGTATCTATTAAAGTGAAGCTTCCATGAAATCAGCTGTATTGAAACCCCCCTTCCCCTTCAAATCACCTGGAAAAATGCTCAACAATGAAGGTACTTAGCTTCTGGGGCTTCTGTGATTAAACTTCTGCAATTAAACTTTGTGGGCTTTCAAAAAAGCTGGTTTTCTTTAATGGTTTTAATTTAATGGTTTTCTTTAATATCCATCACTTTTGCCATGGCAATAAAGAGAAAAAAAAAAAGAAAGAAGAACTTACGGGTGATATATCAAATAAAAGTTATGTGTGATATCTTCAGTACATTGTAAATCCAGCCAAAAATAACAATTAACAGACCAATAAAAGGCAACTGCAGTCTTTACTGAAGCTCTCCCCTGCAGTACTTCTTTTAAGCCACAAGATGTCATCAGTCTGAAGGCCAACATCATTCAACCCACTTCCTCTTAAAGCCGACCTTCTCCCTTTCACTGACGTTGGCTCCCCTCTATCCCTCCCACTCCCCAACATTCCCCTGCTGCACATATATTTTTGTAGAAGGTTTATCCTGTCCCTCCATCATTTTTCTAGGCGAATGATGTCAGTGCCCCCGATGCCTCCTGGGATATTTGATCTGCAAATCCCAGGAGGTATCTGGAGAACTGCACGTCATGCCATTCATTAACAGAGGAGGGGCGTGGGCATAGCGGTGCATCATCAGGTGGCTGCACCAGAACCCGAAAGAGCCGGCAGCCTCCCAATGACATCACGGGGAATAGGGTGGCTGCAGAGAAGAGGATCTCAGCAGGACAACACTGGGTCCACTGTGTGGGTGAGAATCTGAACTGAACTGTGGACATCCCTGCATCAGGTAAGCGGGGGGGGGGGGGGGGATAATAGGTGGAAGGGTAGAGTGCCACTTTAACCTAGACCATGGGTGCGCAACCTGTGGCCCTCCAGCTGGTGCTGAACTACAAGGCCCATCATTCCTCTGCCTTTGGAAATCACGCTTGCAACGGTCAGCCTTGCAATGCTTCATGGGACTTGTAGTTCCGCAACAGCTGGAGGGCCACAGGTTGAGTACCCATGACCTAGACAGCCTTGTACCCGCCCCTCCCTGTGACTGGTCAGTGAAAGAGGAAGCAGAATAGTGATGAACTCACCTCCCTGTCACTCTGCTTTTTCCTCCTATCGGCATGCTTCTCATCAGCACATGAACCGATTGGCTGCTCCTTCCTCTCACACTCCAGCTCTGCTTATACAATAGGCTTATACTTGGTCACATTCAAGTACTTAAAAATGCATTTAATGATGTAATAATAATTACAGAGCTGTATCAATGTGGGTCTTTTATTCCTGTCTGGGGTTCATCCTGCATTTACACCTGAGTGACAGAAATGGTTAGAAATGCGCATTTCTGCTTACGTTTGTGTAAACATGCAAAAAACGTATCGAGCTTGCAGTGCCACTTTTTCTTAATGGAACCCAAATGCAGGTAGCAGTTGCACATTTTGTCACACATTTTCTGTGCAATGAAACACACAAAAACACGTGACACTAATGCGTTTGGCTCAGTGCCAAAAATATGGTACTTGAGTTTCTTTGGTGCGTTTGTCGCACATCAGGCAGCCCATTTAAGTCAATGGACTGTCGCACAATAAACGTGCTAAAACGCATCGTGAGTGAATGCAGCATAAATGAAGGTGAATGATTGCCAGTACCTAACTTGCTATTGATTTTTTTCTTACACAAAAACAGCCACATTGCTCTTTGCACTGTGTCAGAAAATAGAATAAATACATCCAAAAGGCCAACACAAAGAGTGAATAAACGGCCATCACTGGACACTAATATTCTAAAATACCAACGAAAGCAATGAACCTAAAAAAAATTTATAAAAGGGCCCCTTCCAATTGCTTTTTCTATATCTTCTATTTAGATCCATAACCCCCCCTAAGAAACAACTTTCTCCCAGCTGTTTACCGATGACTCAAGTTTGTTGTCAGCAGCTTGGCATCGGGATTACAGAGAAAAAAGCTGTTTGTGCAATGCAATTCATGACTCATATTTGATGCCATCCTTCAAATTCAGCCATTTAAAGCTGTGCATGGATTTAGGCTCCAATGTACTGTTAGTTTATCCTGGAGAAAGGAAAACTGAGCCAGAAAAATAAGACAACAGTATAAAGCTCTTCACTAAGCCATACACAAAAAAATATATACATAAAAGGTGACGTGGAAGGGGACAATGCACTGAAAGCATAGCATTGTGCAACATCAACGAGGCCTGCATTCTGTATTCATTCTGTTTAATGAGATTTGCACTCATCTACAAAGTATATACACAAGCAACAGGTGTACCCGCTCTGTTGGACTGGAAAACATTTAGTTTGCTAAAGCACGATGTACCATAGAACTTTCTGTTTAAAAAAAATAATACTGTATTTATCGGCGTATAACACGCACTTCATTTTAGGAGGGAAGTTTCAGGAAAAAAACTTACATTTTAAATAAAGAACTTTGAAGCAAAATAAGGGTCAGTGCCCATCAATGCAGCCTGATCAACGCCCATCTGCAGCCTCACAATTGCCCATCAATGCAGCCTGATCAATGCCCATCTGCAGCCTCACAATTGCCCATCAATGCAGCCTGATCAATGCCCATCTGCAGCCTCATAATTGCCCATCATTGCAGCCTCACAATTGCCCATCAATGCAGCCTGATCAATGCCCATCTGCAGCCTCACAATTGCCCATTATCGCAGCCTGATCAATTCCCACCTGCAGCCTCACAATTGCCCATCAATGCAGCCTGATCAATTCCCACCTGCAGCCTCACAATTGCCCATCAATGCAGCCTCACAATTGCCCATCAATGCAGCCTGATCAATGCCCATCTGCAGCCTCACAATTGCCCATCAATGCAGCTTGATCAATGCCCATCTGCAGCCTCACAATTGCCCATCAATGCAGCTTGATCAGTGCCCATCTGCAGTCTCACAATTGCGCATCAATGCAGCCTGATCAATGCCCATCTGTAGCCTCACAATTGCCCATCAATGCAGCCTAATCAATGCCCATCTGCAGCCTCATAATTGCCCATCAATGCAGCCTGATCAATGCCCATCTGCAGCCTCACCTCAGATTACTGCTGCCTCAGAGGGGACAGGGAGGGGGGCGGGATGAGCACCGTCAGATTACATACAGCGAGAATCTCCTGTTTACTAGGCGGCCTCTTTAATACAAAGTTCTATGATAGGCAGAACAGTGGTCCAATGCTGGCCCAGGAGACAGGACTTCCTATTACAGAGGCCGCTGAATAAACAGGAGATTGTCGCTGTATATAATCTGACGGCTCTCGTCCCGCCCCCCTCCCTGTTTTCTCCTAGGCAGCCAAAATTGCAGTATCGGTGTATAACGCACACACCATTTGCACCCGATTTTCAGGGTGAAAAAAGTGCGTGTTATATGCCAGCAAATACAGTATTTAAAATAAAAAAAACTATATCCAATAAAATCGAATTTCTTAAAATAAATTTAGGCCAAAATGCATTCTGCAACATGTCGCAAGTGCTGATCCTGCCAACAATGAGTTTTTAGGGACACTATACTATTGGGGACACTAATATAGTTCTAATCATGATCAAGATACTGACCTGTACAGATACTATACTAGTAATGGTGGTGATCAGCGACTTATAGTGTACTTATTATTTTTGGAATATTATTTTTTATATTTTTTGTTTGGAATTTTTTGCACAGTTATATGTAAGATTATATATGAAGTTTATTTGATTATTGTACTTTTGAACATTGCACTTTATATTTATTCATTATAGTTTCACTGAGTATGCGACACATTATTCCGCTTTATTAATATAGTTTTAATCGTGATCAAGATACAGATCCGTACAGATAATATACTAGTGGTGGTGATCAGCGACTTATAGTGTGACTGTGATAGTGTGGCGCTAATCTGGCACTAACTGACACTGCCTGGAAGGGACACCAAGAGGTTGATTTATTAAAACTGGAGGGTGCAAAATCTGGTACAGTTCTGCATAGAAATCAATCGGCATCCTATTTTTATTTTTTTTGTCAAAGCCTAACAGGACAAGCTGAAGTTAGAAGCCGATTGACTACCATGCACAGCTGCACCAGATTTTGCACTCTCCAGTTTTAGTAAATTATCCCCTGACTGACACGGACATCGATAGTGACACTAGTACAGCGTACAGTATTCTCGCTGATCACTGTATTAACCACTTGCCCCCCGAAAGGTTTTACCCACTTTATGACCAGGCCATTTTTTGCTATTCGGCACTGTGCGACTTTAAATGACAATTGTGCGGTCATGCAACGCTGTTGCAAATTAAATTTAGATCATTTCTTTCACACAGATTTCTTTTCGTGGCATAAGATCCCCACTGAGTTTTTTACTATATAAACAAACAAAAAAAAAAAAGACAGAAAATGTTGGGGGAAAAAAACAATATTTTGTACTTTCTGCTATAAAACATATCCAATAAAAAATAAATAAATAAAACAAAATATTCTGATACATGTTTTTTGGTAGAAAAAAAGTGTATTTCATTTGGTTTGCGTGAACGTTAAAGTGACTACAAACTATGGGATATATACAGAAATTTTTATTTCATTTATTTATATAGTGTGGCGGCCAATCTGACACTAGCTGACGCTGGCTGGGGGGTACACTAACTGGCTGACAATAACATCAATAGTGACACTAATACAGTGATTAGTGCTAATACTACACACTGTCACTGTACTAATGGCACTGGCTGGGAAGGGGTTAACTCTGTGCCCAACAATGTGTAATGTGTGTGTTATGTGCTGCTTTTACTAAGTGATCTGGTTGTTGTTTGAATGCTTTGCAGGGAATAAAAAAACAGCAGGATCGCCTGTCCATGTACAGAGCTCACTTCTGTGAATGAGGGAGCCGATCAGTGGGTACTGGCAATCAATCATTGGCCGAGACCCGCTGATCAGGTTGTGCGGTAACAAATCACAGCACAGCTGGGGCGGCATACGTGTGCACCTTACCCAGAAGCACTGATCATGTACAAGACATGTGATCCAACACAAAGCAACAGCCCTGCCGCAGTCGATGTACATTAAGCGGTCTGCAAGCGGTTAATGACACTGGCCGGGTGACAAGAGTGATCAGGAGGGCAATCAAGGGGCTAACTGTGTGCATAACAAGTGTATGTGTGCTGCTTTTACTCACAGATCATCTGGCTGGGTCACTCCTTGCTTTCAGTTCTGAACAGTAACTGATCCAGCCAGATTTGTGTGTTGTGTTTACCAACACAGAGATCTCTGTGCTGCAATTGGTTACAGCTGATCAGCAGGTATAAAGCCAAAATGATTAGCTGTAACCTGCTGACAAACTCATGCTGTGTCCAATCACAACACAGGTTAGCAGAGGGTGTGTGCATACATGCCTCTAAACCAGGAAGTACCCGTAGGATGGTATGGTTGATTACAGTACAGTATTATTTTAGTTTTATGTGGTATTAATTGTGGTTATTGGTTATTTTATTGTTGTGCCTTGTTATTGCGATTTTTGTGTTGTCTCGGTGAATGTAATTGTATCTTAGTAATTTCCCTTTGGGATTAATAAAGTATTCTGAATCTGAATGTCACGGTGCCTGGGGCTGCAGCCCACCAGCAGTAAATGTACTGCTGGCGGTTGGCAAGAGGTTAGAAAAAAAAAAAATCAAAGGAGCCGGTGGAAATCTGGCAAACAGTTGGCTGTTTGCCAACAATTGGCAAACAGCCCCTGCATCCAGTCAGATACAGGTACAGTTCAGGTATTCTGACTGCTGGTGGTGCCGAATGCAGAGGTAGAGAGGCAGGACAGCAACATCACTCTCTCCACCTTGTCCAATCTGAGAAAGCTTTGCATTCATTCAGGAAACACAAAACATTCTATGAATGGCACTTGTGCCAAGTGCCTGACCTCTGTGTTCACAATGCAACAGGCTTTCCGCTCAGCACAGGATCCTGAAACTAGTGGAGATCAGTGAAGAAGTGGTGTTATTCAGTGATTTCCAGCTTCCAGGGGCCCTCTGATAACACCAGATGTGACAAAACGTGTAGGGCAGAGCCACGTACACACGCTACCACGGGGCCTTATACAAAAGCACGCTGGTATGAAACGGGTACCGGTTGTGTCTCAGTCCCGATTAGTATATACACCACAACTATCTAAAGGCCCATGGGACTTTTATTGAGTCACAACACCAAGGTAAAATGTAAGAAAATGTATTGCATGAAAAAATACATATATTATAAAACACATATCAACAGTGAAAAAACATCCAATGGCATTCAAAAACCTTCAAGTTTGAAAAGACCTGACATCAACATATGACAACTGAGCTGATTGTCCATCAATCAAGATGGTCTGTGCTTAAATTCGCTAAGCATTTCTCAAAATAGAAACGTGCTTCTCAGTAGAGGCACACAGGGATATATAGAATTATGAAACTGTCCAAAAGCCCTCATGTAGATAAAATAATATAATTAACTTATAATTAAAATCCAATAACTGAAACTTCCAAATGTGTAACAGGCCAGGAGGAGGCCATCCCAGATGCACATCAGACTCTACCCGGGAGTTGTAGAGAGGCAGGGAAGATGGAAAGGACAGATGCCCAATATGTGGATCTCTAGGCGTCCCAACAGATCATAATGAAAAGACAAAAAACAAAAATTCCAAACCGTCACATCGAACATGACCTAATGGAGATCTGTGATCAAGGCTGGAGCCTCACATGCACCATCCAATCCCAGCTACAGATAACTGTTAGTATACATGATACACAGACCAGAGCCTTTCATACCCAATATGAATATTAGCAGAGCCAGTGGATATCCCTTAGAAGTGGCAACAAAGGATGTGCTTAAGGTGTATGTTTTTTCAGATATCTGGTGAGTTTACCCCCAAAGGGGCGAGTTTCTTCTCACGTGGTGATAAGTCTGGGTGTACGGTGCACAAATTACAAGAACTTATATCACCATAAAGAAATTTCATCCACTCACAAAAATCACTTAATTGAATTTTTTTTATATGAGGAATTACGGTATATAAAAGCGCGTCATATGCTGATGGACTGACATGAGCGCTGCTATGGCAGTTTAAAGACACAGGATGTGTTAGACTTTTTAATAGCCATTTGTTACATACATGTATAAATGTTTATGTGTTTTATAATATACAACATCTCACAAAAGTGAGTACACCCCTCACATTTTTGTAAATATTTTATTATATCTTTTCATGTGACAACACTGAAGAAATGACACTTTGCTACAATGTAAAGTAGTGAGTGTACAGCTTGTATAACAGTGTACATTTGCTGTCCCCTCAAAATAACTCAACACACAGCCATTAATGTCTAAATCGCTGGCAACAAAAGTGAGTACACCCCTAAGTGAAAATGTCCAAATTGGGCCCAAAGTGTCAATATTTTGTGTGGACACCATTATTCTCCAGCACTGCCTTAACCCTCTTGGGCATGCAGTTCTCCAGAGCTTCACAGGTTGCCACTGGAGTCCTCTTCCACTCCTCCATGACATCACAGAGCTGGTGGATGTTAGAGACCTTGCCCTCTTCCACTTTCTGTTTGAGGATGCCCCACAG
The DNA here is from genome assembly GCA_037952925.1 of Lithobates clamitans. Classification (NCBI taxonomy): domain Eukaryota; kingdom Metazoa; phylum Chordata; class Amphibia; order Anura; family Ranidae; genus Lithobates; species Lithobates clamitans. The sequence continues at coordinate 4,741,340 of JBBGZY010000757.1, read as the reverse complement.
ATGCTCAATAGGGTTTAGGTCTGGAGAAATGCTTAGCCAGTCCATCACCTTTACCCTCAGCTTCTTCTTCTCAATTATTTTTTTCAGGTCCTCAGAGTTCTTTGCCATGAGGTGCCATGTTGAACTTCCAGTGACCCGTATGAGGGAGTGAGAGCGATAACACCAAATTTAACACATCTGATCCCCATTCACACCTGAGACCTTGTAACATTAACAAGTCACATGACACCGGGGAGGGCTATTTGGGCCCAATTTGGACATTTTCAGTTAGGGGTGTACTCACCCTTAAATGAATTTTGAGGGGACAGCAAATTTACACTGTATACAAGCTGTACACTCACTACTTAGCAAAGTGTCATTTCTTCAGTGTTGTCACATGAAAAGATATAATAAAATATTTTCAAAAATGTGAGGGGTGTACTCACTCTTGTGAGATACTGTATGTATTTTTTTAATGCAATACATTTTCTTATATTTTACCTTGGAGTTGGGACTTGATAAAAGTCCCATGAGCTATAGATAGTTGTGGTGTACGCTACCACGGCCAATCTTTGTTGTTGGAAGAAGCACAATCTGTTGGCGTTTGCCACACCGGATTTATGCCTAATGATATCTTATGACATATAAGTGCATCTTTGTTAAGTAATACTAGTTCAAGCAATATTATACTATTTGAGGGTTTCTTTTTTAATTCTATAGTCAGTTTGGTACCGCTCTGGAACGGGTATGTATGCTTTTATTGCCGCTGCCTGGGTGCTGGAGTTGCTTGATCGCCACCCTGGAAGGGAGCCTCCTGCCTGTGAGATGCTGGACTGGCTTTGTTAAAAAGAGCATATGTTGACCACTCTTATCAGGGGGTCACAATCTTTCCAGTAAGCAGAGCATGAGAGTGAAGGGTGTCACCGGGCTTCCTTGGAGACTCTTACTTCCTTTACAGCTGTGGAATCACTAAAGTTTGTTTTTTTGTTTTGTTTTCTGGACTCTTTTGGATTACTTATCTTGCTTTTTTCACCATATGGACTATTTATGTGTAATTGCATGTATAATTTTAAGCACTGGAGCACTGCACTATCGTTTTATTATATATTAAGTGTTTGGTATCAGGACACAGTGGCTAAAAAAAATAACAAATTACCCTAGCACAGGTTTCCACACTATTTTTGTATTTATGGTATATACATGGTTACCTTGATCCAAGCTGGACCAACTTACATCTAACTATGTAGAAATATACCATGGCTGGAATTCAGCTTTAAAGGAGGCGGCAACATAAGGTCTCCTCCTGGCCTGTCAATCTTTCATGAAGAGTGATCCACTGTGGATTGCTCTTTAGAGGGCTAAGCAAGCGTAAACAAGCCCTAAAAGTTTTTTGCTTTTTTTTGTTTTGTTTTTTTAATGGAAAGAACTGGGAATCCCAATTTCAAATGCTCTACTAGGACAATTTGATGTATACTCATACCTCTGATTACAGGTAGATGTGGAGCTTCTGGATTTGATCATGTAATTATATTATGAGACCATTCACAAACAACTGAGCTTTACTTTAAGTGCAGACATGCTGCTAGTTTTTAATGTGAATGATCTAGTTCTTAACTCAGTACGGATAAGCATAAGACACTGGTCAGGCCTGCCTGGATAAAGACTAAGCTTTGTTCCATGTTCAGCGGTGGGGTGCACTGTTATGACATGCCGTGTCCCCGGAGCAGGAGTGAATTCCCCAGGTGCTGGCCTGAGGCCAGTGGAGTCGGGATCCAGCAAGAGACGTAAATAGTTTAGGGCCGGAGAATTGTGTGGTCGCCTCGGATTTCCCAGAACTCCCTGGGAGTGGAAGAGTCGAGCTGCGCTGCTTTTATGGACTGGCTTACTGTAAAGTAAACACTGGCTGTCTCTACAATGTGTTCTCCATATCTAGTGTCAGAATATTTCATGATTTAAAAAGATGCAGCCGACACATTGTATCAAAGGCGCAGTCATTTCCATTTTTGGAATTTTATGGGGCATTAGCACCTATTAGAATATTTGGTTTCCTCGGCTTCTGCTTTATATGGCATGCTGCTCTTAAAGAATATAGATTGTATTAAACTGTCCAGCCTATATATTCTCCGTATACATGAGCATGTACATGCCTGCACCAGCAGAAAAAAAACAACATCTAAAAATAATAAACAATTCCACCTAAACAGAAGTATCCCTTTGAAGCTGAACTCCGGGTACAAAAACTCCCATTTAAATATACTCCTCAAAAGTCTTATATAAATCCCCTTTGTGTGCACCAAATGCCTTTGTAAACCCAGATATTACCTTCTAAAAGTAGCAGTGACATCCTCATGCTTCTTTGAGAGGTGGAGATATACCTGCACAACATGGAAGAGATCAAAGATCATTGGGGTTTGGCACACTTCTTTTTACGAATTTAACTAGCAAGTCCAAAGCAGAAAAAAAGCTGGCCATCCGGTATACTCTTCTGGCTACTCTTCATTTACTGGCTCCATGTCATAAATACAGTGTAAAAATCGAATGCGTTTCGGCACACAGCCTTCCTCTTCACATACTATGATCTGGAAAAGACATTACTTATATAGTCCAAAGCCCCCCAACCACAAATAATTGTGGAGATGGGGCTATAAACAATTAATGTACAAATGATTACACATGGGGGGAACTAAGGATGTCGTTAGTAGGGCAGTGGATGTCGTCGGTAGAGTAGATGGTGTCAGTAGGGCAGTGGATGTCGTCAGTAGAGTAGATGGTGTCAGTAGGGCAGTGGACAATGTCAGTAGAGCAGAGGATGGCGTCAGTAAAGCAGTGGTCATGTCAGTAGGACAGTGCACAGTGTCAGTCAATAGTGCAGTCAGACAGACAGTGTCAGTAGAGCAGTTGATGGTGTCAGTAGGGTAGATGTTGATGTTAGTAGGGCAGTGGATGATGTCAGTAGGGCAGTGGATGATGTCAGTAGGGCAGTGGATGATGTCAGTAGAGTAGATGATGTTAGTAGGGGCAGATGACAATGTCAGTAAGGCAGAGGATGGCATTAGTAGAGTAGTGGACTTGTCAGTAGGGCAGTGGACAGTTTCAGTCAGTAGAGCAGTCATTTTGATGGTGTCAGTGGATGGGATCAGTAGGGCAGTTTTTAACAGGTCTGTTGGGGGTTCTGGCAAACTATCAGAGGTCTAAACAGACCCCTGATGTCTCAATTTTGTGATAAATAAAGTGACTGAGTACATAGTCCTCATCCTCCATCTCTGTAGCCTCAGGTACACAGAATGAATGAATAGAAATAGCTCTGTACAGAGCGTCCAGGTATCTATTTGATGGGACTGAAGCATATTGGTATGACTTGGATAAACTGTTCAGCCAAGCTACTGTTGTCACTGCTTTAAGTTCCTATACAGAATATCACAGCATAGTGGTGTTCAATAAGAAAAATGTTTGCTATACATACACATTCTTCTGCATTTTGTAGCTGTAAATTGTGTTAATATTCCTGTGAATGCAATTTTTGGATTGTCAAATGTTTTGGTGATCCTTTTTCCTCAACTCTTTTTCCTCTTTTTTCAACTTTCTGATATGGAAAAGAGGGGCATCAAATTTTACCAATACTTTTTATTAAAAACATTACTTTTTTAAACAGCCAAAGTCAAGCTTGCATCATTCAACAGTTATTAAAAGTTATTCCTGACGTCATCACGCCCATAGACCTGCTCTGGACGTGAGGACATCAGGAACAATCCACCACTGGATCGTGGGGGAGCATTTGTCAGTGGAGCGGAGGAGAGAGTGAGCATACCAGCTTTCTCCTCTTGCTTGGACAAAATTAGCAGTTGACCAGTGCAGTGTAGGCACAACACCACTGCATAGGAAACCTTTTTTTTTTTATTGGCTGGAGTCAGGCTTTAGGAGCTTTGTTTATATCAGTGGCAAAAGCATACTGCGACTGCTAATGTGTTTTGTGAAGAGAGCAGTGCCTATGCATTGTAATGACACATCACACTTTTACTCCCCCACAACACTGCAATGCCATAAAATGTAATTTTTCATCTTTGTGCACCTTCTAGTGTAGGGAGTCACAACATGCTGTGCTAAAAAAAGTAGTGCATATCCTACTTTTTCTCAGCATACACTACTACAGTGTGAACTGAACTCACAGGACTCAGGGCAAATTGCCTTGTCTATACAAGGTGACTGCATTTGTCAATGTATATTGTGTAAATTAACCCTAAATGCACAACTGCAGTCAAAAACAAGGTAAAAAAAATATCCCATTAAAAGAATTATGCTTTTGTTGCATAATACAGTTTGAACTCAGAGATGTCCACCACAATACTTATTTATGTCACTAGATGGCCTCAGTCTGATAGCCACCATTATTCAATCCAACTCCTCTATGCCCAGGTCATCCTGAACCTGTCCCAGCCTGTTACTGGACAAGTCCAATGTGTACACATATATGCTAATACCTGCAGTAATGCCACAGGTGACCTGCAAAAAGAGGGTCCAAAAGTTTAAGATTCCAGCCTTGAAAGGGCTAAACTTCAATAACCCCAGAACCTTGCTGCTCTCACAACCAGCAAGCACTGGAAACTGCAAGTACACAGGCTCTGGTGAAAAACCCTTTTACTTTTGTAAAACAAAACTAGATAAAAATGCACTCACAAGTAAAGATAAATCAGATTTATCGGACTTCTCTTTGCTTGTGAGTGTATTTTTATCAATTTTTTTTATTATTACAAAAATAAAGGGTATTGCACCAGAACCTGTGTGCTTTCTCTTCCATTTGTTACTGGGCATTGAAGCAGAACAGTGATGGGCTCATCCGTTTTGCTCTCTCCTTTTAGCATCATGCTTCTTGTCAGCACGTGAACTTATTGTTTCCTTGTACTGCTTCCTACTGTTGTACTCCAGGTCTGCTACACAGAGCCTGCAAGATGCTTTTAGAAAAGTACAACGTATTAGTGCTTATAGAGCTGCATTCATTTGTGTCTTTTATATCTGCATAGAGCCCAGCATTAGGTAAAAATCATCTCTGGGAATGATTTTATTCCTTAACAGTTTACGAACAAAGCTTTTTATTGTTGGCACATGCCTTTCCCTTTAATACAGCAAGGATTTTCACACTGTTTCAATACTCATATGATGGACACTTGCCACAATAATTTATGTTCAAATTACGCAGTGTTCTGACCTTCGACAAAACTTAAACAAATAAAACAAGGCATTAAAAAAAATCCATACACATCCAACTGGTGTCCCTGATTCCGATGATGGAATGTTGGCAACCCTAAAGCGAGTCCACATGACTCCGATTGTTCCATGCAGTGCTGTGGGACACAACACAGAAACTCATGCAGCCGGAATCAATTGACAGCTGCGTGTCTCCAGAAAAAGTAATTTTTACTATTTTTCCCCCCCCCCCAAGTAAGTTCAACCTCCCATCAGCGTCCAACTATAGGAATATAAATGCTTTTAAACAATCAATATGGCCTGACCAAAAATTCTTCCCCTCTGCCTAAACATTTCAGTAATTTGAAGTAAACAATGTCAAACATTTTTGCCAGCCGTGATAAGCCAAACGAGACACTTGTGCCAAGTCAAACAGTTGGGCTTCGGAGATGAAGTGCACACCCTGAGAATGTCCAGTGCTTGCACACTCACGCACACTGTGTATTTATCATTTGGTATGCAAATTTTATAATGGATAGTACGTTTGCTGGACTGTTACTTAAAGTCAAACTCCAGCCTTACTTTCAGTCTTGCACAGTTGTCCAGGCTCCTCACCTTATACGAAATATGCTTAAAAGAGAAATATGGACAAAGCTTTTCTGGCCATACTTGTCTTGTGGGTCACAGGAGTGCATTTACTTTTGCTCTCCTGTGACCCAGAGTCAGCTTATAGTGGATTAAAGCTCGCTGTCACCCACTCCCATTCCCTTCACCAGCCTGGCACTCCAGTGAGCGCTGGAGGGGCAGAGCAGAGAGCAGTGACTGAAAGTCACTGCTCTCTGCTCAGAGGATCGAGAACCAAGTGATCAGTGGTCATATGCCTGCTGAGGGACAGCTGTGGCATTAAGCTGATGCTGCAGCACAGAGGCGAGTGTGTATATTTTTTTATAGCCCCAAAACTTCTCCTTATTTCTGATTTTACTGCACACTGAGTTTTCCACAATGTGTACAAAAAGCTGCAGAAAGTTTGATAGAGTCTGCCTCATTACATGGCTGGAGGACATCCAGCATCATCTAGCTCTATCCTCTCAAGCTTTACTGACCCTGGCCTGCGCCCACCCCTCTCGTTTATTGGATTTTTAGTTCTTTCCATCATGGAGGCTCATTATCACATGTGGGCTTCATCTAGGGTGGTCTGCGTGTAAACTCAGCCTGCCTAGGAACACCTCACCCTCTAGACTGATATCCATCCATAAAGGCATGTTGGTATTTGGTTAAAAGAGAAGTTCAAGGTTAGGGATAGGTGGATGCAGCATTGATCTGATGCTGTAGCTGTCTCCCGCCTCCTCTGTAGTGAGAACTGAGCGATCAAACACTGCTGATTGCTCAGTTCTCCCCTCTGAGCAGAGAGCTGAGACTGTCAGTCAGCGGCTCTCTGCTCTGCCCCTCCAGAACTCACTAGATCACTGGGCTGTGGAGGGGGGGGCTGACTCCGGCTCTCAGGGAATCGCGGAGATGCCGATCCAGGCTTCTGGATGGATACTGACCATATGGTCAGGATCTTTTCAGAGCCTGGACCGGCTCTGTGACATCAGCGGACTTACGCCTGCTGTAAACTGCAAACGGATCACAGGAGTGCAACTACGTGCACTCCTGTGATCCATAGGAGAAGTATGGCCAAAAAAGCTTTGGCCATAGTTCTCCTCTAACTTCTCCCAAGTGCTTCACGAAACGCGTCGAGATATAGTCCAACATGTACCTACCTGCTTATCTCTACAATGTTGCTTATATTTGAAAATATACATCCATGTTTATATGTACTCATTTCTACATTTTATATGACATATGTATTGTTCATTGTGTCAATTCTTAACCTGAATATGGAATAAAAGATGTAGAATTTTATGTAAAGTCGTAGTAACCTTTTTCTCTTTGTCCACTTGCTATCTGGTTGTACTGAAGTCGATCTATGGAATGACTTCAGTACAACCATCCTGCCCATAGATGGATTGAAATTTGTCCGGTTCCTGCTTAACTGGCCATATTTCAATACATTTATAGCCAGCTTAAGTAATTAATTCTCTCTGGTAACCTGAGAAAATGATAGGAAATGCTAAATTTTAGAGTAATCACAAGAACAAGAGTTGACGGCAATCTTCCAATAGGAAAATTTGTTCTGGTGACAACTGTCAAAGAGGAGAATTCCCCTCACTATGAAGAGATGTCTTCTCATTTCTTTTTGGATTTCCAGGAGGAAAAGTGAAGAGAAACCCACCCAAAAGGGCACAGACAGCGAAAAATAATCTTTTTGATTTCCTGATTCTACTGAAAAAATCCAGAGATGAATCAAAAAAAGTAAGAAAATCTAATTTTTACAAGTATGTAGTACCAGAAAACTTGGCAAGTAAAGAAGGATTTGGATCCCATTAAAATGGTAATGGTGCATGCAGCAGTTAAATTCTGACCACATTCTAACATTTTTGATTGCTACATTGCACTCAGTGGCTCAATACTGTTTCTAATGGATCTATTCAATCTGAAAAAAAATGTGAGCAAGTCAACAATCACTACTTCTCACAAGAAGTCAGCTAAAATATATTTCTTCTTTGCTAAAAGATGCAGAAGGCCAGTAATTTGTGGAGTGCAGTACCACGTTCCTCTGAAGCCATTTAAAAGCTGCCAATATCTTGGCAAACTTCACAGGCTTTTGTAGAAGTAGCTCCAGGGAAAAGAGATGAACCACAGGTGAGGTCAGCACAGACAGTACTGTAGTGAATGTTGAGCTGTGAACAGACTGCAAAGATCAGTTTAATGGGTGGAAGGAATGAAAACAGACTGAGGTATAGCAATATAAAGCTGGTTGACTGCTGGAGATCCTGCGTGAAGTCTTTTTCCGCAAACACAGATCTCTAATATAAAATCCCTATAATTTAATCAAAACATATATAGTTTAGTAGAATATAAAGGAAGGGCCAATAGGAGTTTAAACTGCAGGTAAATACAGCAAGCAGAATAATCGACGAATATTAGAACTTATGCCTCGTTTCCACCGAGCGGATCGGTTCGGGTCGGATCTGTTTGGACGGCCTAGAATGGTCCGGCCTATTTAGGCGAGCGTTTCCACTGCAAGTCGGACCGACAGGGGCCATACGTGGGTTTAGAAAAAATGCCGTCATGGCGTCACACATCCACCAATCAGTGTAATGTATCGTAGCTCCGCCCTAACCGAACCGTTCCATTTTCTATGGCCCCACATCTGAAGCAGGACCCTGAATGGAACGGTTCGGTTGTATGGGCCGCTTTCATAATGGAAACACCCAAAATAGCGTACCGTACCGAACAGAACCGATCCGCTCAGTGGAAACGAGGCATAAGTGAGCCATTGTCTGGGGATGCATTCTAACAGGCTTCCTGAATTAACTACCTACACTAATACAGTATGGCAGATAACACTGCAATCTGACTCAAACCATCTCCCTGAGCTTCGGATGTGACATCCACCTTCCCATAGGTTCAGAACCTCATCAAAATACTGCAGTCCATGGAGCCAATGTCAGAGGGCAATTCCAAACTGCAGTTTTTAGCACCAAGCTCCCTTTAGTACCTGGTAGTTGTCACTACTACTAATACTTTTGCAGAATATTTTCATTCATGTGACAGCTGTCAGGCACTAGTAGGAGCACATGTACTAAAATGATGGCATAGAATTGTCTTCTTCTGCAGGATCCATGACATCTGCTTTTTGGATACCAATCCCTGCCATGCACCACCATGAGTAAGGATGCATACTGATGATGGCACGTGATACATTTAAAAACAATTAAATAAATAAGCAGTTAACCTATACAGTTATAATTAATGTGTGTGAATGCGCTACTCATATGCCTACACCACTCACAATTTTGCATTACTTTCCTATTACTGTGTCAAAGAAAATTTTTTTATATCATGAAACAATATCCCATAAAGTATGCCATTTACAATACCATGTATACAAATCACCAATATAAACCAAAATATAAATCAAAATAGCTGACATGTACGATGTACATCACAAAGTCCTTGTGCAAAAAAGTACAAAAGGTGTTATACGATCGCGTGGTCCGCCTGTATGCGATGTGTGTTACCTCCGCGTTCGGCTTGCGCTCCACCCCTCGTTCCCATTCGTATTTCCACCAGCTACAGACGTTTCTGCTCACCTGTTACAAAAATTTCCCAGCAGCCTCTATGCGTTTCGCATCATAGTATGCGTCATCAGGAAGCTTCGCAAGCCGAACAGGGATGGGTGGAGCGCAAGCCGAACAGGGAGGTCACACACATCGCATACAGGCGGACCACGCGATCGTATAACACCCGTCCTTAACTGCTGGAATAGCTTAGTGCCGGTTCGAGGGCACTTTTAAATGTGAGTGTACACCTTTTGTATTTTATATAATAAAAAGTTTTAAACGCATTGCGCAATGATCGTTGGCCATATACTTTGCATGAGGAAAACCAAAGCTCAAGCATAGCCGGTGAGGAGCGATATTAAGGTGGAGTGGTTATCCCATTAATGAACCAAAGACGCATCATTTAAGAAGAATCTGGTGAGTGGCCAATCTAAAAGGTGATGGTGTGTTACTAAGTCACATATGAAAATAGAAGATACACAGGACCACGTTAAGAATTATAATCACAGCAATTAATAGAAGATTTTGTACCTTTTTGCACAAGGACTTTGTGATGTACATCGTACATGTCAGCTATTTTGATTTATGTTTTGGTTTATATTGGTGATTTGTATACATGGTATTGTAAATGGCATACTTTATGGGATATTGTTTCATGATATAAAAAAATTTTCTTTGACACAGTAATAGGAAAGTAATGCAAAATTGTGAGTGGTGTAGGCATATGAGTAGCGCATTCACACACATTAATTATAACTCTTAGCCCATTCTAATGAATGGTTTTCTTGAGTGCAGCAACTCTGACAGGGTTTAAAGGGGTAATTGAGTGAATAGTGTTTTTGCGTCGGTGACACATACACATTGAGTTAACCTATACAATCCAGCTGCTTAACAATAAAACCTTCAGTTTTAAAGGATACGTTCACCTTTCAGAACATGTTACATGTTCCACCCATTCGGACAATATTGGCCAGTTCAATAAAAACTGGCCAACATTTGGCCCATGTGTATGGCAGCCGGTCTGATAGAAAGCCAGCCGAATGGTCAGACCAGCTGCCATACACATGGGCCGAATATTTCTGTCAGACGAGCAAGTTAAAAAACCAGCAGCCTACTGGCTCCCGATCCGCTGACCGCAGTGTTCTGGCGGGTGGACCGGGCCCATCAGAACACAATAGAACAGCAGGGGAGATCTCTGTTCTAACATTGGAATGTTAGTACCGGGGCTTCGACTGGTGCCGTCAGTCAGCGGGTTGAACAGAAAGAAACTAGTGGTGTGCACTAGGCTTTTGGGTGAAACATGTAACATGTTCCTGATCCCCCCACTCGACAGCAGGCTGGGAATCTTCTCCCTGTAACTGCTGTCACTCTTTGAAAAGAGCATGGCCATGTGGGGCTCCATCCACGCATCCGTGGCATTCATACAAAGATTTCTGTGAATGAATCAACTAAAACTACTGACAGCCTTTGCGACTGTCAGCTCGTAGTTCTCAATGAACTACAAGGGCTCTGTTGAGCACTCTAGGTAGTTCATTGATTCTGTCATTGTGTAACTGCCTGCCCGTATGAGGCATGAGCAGACAGCTTACACTGAAAGTCTGAAAGAGCCCTGCTTTGCACCCACAATCTGCTGATCGCAGGTGCAATGCTTTCCAGGCTCCTAAAATTTTTTTTTTTTTTTTAATTGTAAATACACATCTTTTTTACCTGCAAAAAATGTGCATTTATTATTTCTTAAGCGGTGAACGTATCCTTTAATTTACAGAATTGGGCATTCTAGAGAGGTCAACTCACTGATAAAAGGTGAAGGATACAAGCCTAGTCACTGGTTCTTCATATAACTGATCTGAGTTACAAGTGTGTTTTCATTTCTTCATTGATTTAATGGCTTCCTAGGACCCTGCATTCACTATATCTGGTCTTTCACAGTACACAGAACATGGAAATGCAATTATTTTAGGAAATATAAACTGCTAAATACCTTTTCTCATCAGCAAAATAAAGCAGTCTTGTGACTTCTATCAGTGCCTGGTTAAAGCTTGTTGCAGGAGTTTTCATACTGCACTAGCTGTCCTATCAGGATGCAGGACCCCTGACAATCTGGACAGTGCCTTATTGGCCCTGTGCTGATCACAGGCACTCTCCCAAAAAAAAAAAAAAACTCTAGCAATACACACCAAACTGAGCATGTGCAACCTGACTCCACTGTCTTATCCGGAGATGTTTTGGGTACACGAAGAGGAGGATTTGTGAATACAGGATCAAACAGCCATTTTATACAATGCACAGGATTAACACCTTAGGTTCCACAGTTACATAGTAGATGAGGTTGAAAAAAAGACAAGTCCATCAAGTCCAACCTTGATGGACTTGTGTGTGATTATAAAACAGTGAGTATAACAAACATGCTATTCTGCATATACAGACTGATTTTACTGTTGTGGGTTTAGTAACACTTTAAAGTAAGCTGGGACTGATAAGTGTCACAGTTGCTTGGGCTATCAACTTGTCAAACCATCGCTTTGGCCGGCGTCATAACGGAGCACATGTGCAGTCACAGCATCTTTCTTTGGTCAACCGTACAGCCTAAAACTCAGGAATTCGAATTCAGCTTTCAAAAAAAAAAAAAAAAAAAGTAACATGGCCAAATTCATACTGCACCACCTGAAGCTACAAGCAGTCTCCTTTGAGCTAAAATTGCTGATACAGCATATGCGGTTGGGATGAAATCTCAATGGGAATGTTAAAAAAAACCATATTGTATAAAGAATATTGTTAGCAATGCTTAAAAGTATACTTAAGACAAAACATTTTGTTTTAGTTTTGGTCAGAGTGGAGAGGGATTAGAACACCTGTCATTTTTTATTGCCATCTGTGCCCCTGTTAAAGTGGAGGGTCACCCTGGAAAAAAAAAAAAAAAAATTCACCAAAAATCCTAAAAAAAAATAAAAAAAAAACATTTGAAAAAAATTTTTTTTTAAAACTTACCTAAACCCTTGTTGCTAGGCAGTCTTCCTAATCTGCCTCTTCCTTTTACGCGGCGTGTTCTGCTCCTCGGTGAGCGGCCCCGTTGTCTTCTGGGAACTGTGTGTGTTCCCAGAACACCACGGGGCCATTCACAGAACGCTGCGCCGCTTGTGCGTGCGCAGTAGGAAACTGGCAGTGAAGCCGCAGCCTAGGATGGCGGTGCTGGGACCCGAGAGCCGAGGGACAGGTCGGCCTCGGGCGGCCGACATCGCGGGCACCCAGGACAGGTAAGTCTACTTATTTAAAGTCAGCAGCTACAGTGTTTGTAGCTGCTGATTTAAAATTTTTTTTTTTTACGGCCGGAATCCCACATTAAAGCGGGGTTCCACCCAAATTTTGAACAATATCTGTATGTATTCTCTTCCTTGCCTAGATGCTGACATGCCGTTTAAAAAAAATTAAATTGCCGTAATTACCTTTTATTTTTCTATTCTTCTTTGCACTTCCTGGTTCTCCTCCCGTGGGAGTAGGTGTGTTTCTAGCCTCTCCCAGACTCCGCACAGACTCCTGGGAGCTAGTCTCAGGCTTCCCAGGATGCCACTGAGCATGTGCGGGAACGAGCGGTGAATGCTGGGAGCACAGCATTCACCACATCCAGGAAATAAATGCTTGTGGGCTTCAAATGCCCACAATGAAGATGGAAACCGCCTGCAGTGAATAATATAAGTTATTCTTTCCGACTAAATCTGACACAGGCGGACATATTACACACAATATGTGAGTATGTAATGCTGAGAAGAAAAGTTTGTGAATGAACTCAAAAAAAAAAAAAATGATAAATAGGTGGACCCCCGCTTTAAGGAGATTCCCCTCTCTATTTGTCCTGTTTACCATTATCATTAAAAGTGAAAGTAAAAGAAAACCCAAAATTTTGCGTTGTCCCCAGGAAAGTAATAGAGGGGAAATCTTCCAATGGGGACACTAGCTCTGGTGATCTGGGGGTCCCCAAGGAATTCCCTTAATTTGCAGGGATTTCCTCTAACCTCCTGTTTGGCTGTGGGACAGGAAGTGAAGGGAAATCTGCGCAATGGGACACAGATGGTGAAAAAAAAATCTGACAGGGATTATAACCCTCCCTTGCTCTATCCAAAATAAAAAAATCAAAGTTTTGCCTATAGTTCTACTTTAAAGTAAACCTGTGCTTTGTCCATACGGGAAAAACAACCAGTTCACAATAATGGCAGCTGCAGCTTATATTTCTTTCCACCCTTCATTCAACATCCATGTAAGTTCCATGTCCCTCCCAAGCATCGCTTTAATGGTATTAGGTGCCTGAATGGTCAATCACCAGGTTATGTGGAGATACAAGATTCATATATAAGCATCATTTAATGTGCTTTATTTATTAAAAGTAATTCAATTTATTTATAGAAAAAAACATCTGGTATCATTATGAATGATTATAACTTTTTTTTGTGACTATATGACAGGACACAGGTTGCGATAGGGAAGGCTGCCATGTTTTACTGTATTGCCTGACACAGTCAGTCTTACACTAGATACACGCCTACAGGAGGTGATACCAGAAAAATGATCTTATGTGCTGATGCTCCTTCACTGTCCAATCACCAGACTGGTGCAGGGAGGCCACACCACTGTACCACCTTCCTGATCGTGCAGTGCCACAAGGTGTGTACAAATATAAAAGCAGCTGAAGAAAATCCCCGAAATTTTAGAAGGTAAAACAGTTCTCATATGTGTGTATGATGTCTGACTTGAGTTCAGTTTTAAGGCCCCTTTCACACGAGAGGTCCAATCAGGTCTGGCTGTCCCTTTTTCAGCCGGACCCTCCATCCTCTTCTATGCAGTGCCGGATGAAAAACGGACTTGTGTGTTTACACCCGGCTTCCTCTGGGTCTGACCCGATAAAATAAATTGGAAGGGGATCCGCTCCTCTCCATTGGGCTGGATCAGATCGCAGGGCAGTCAGGTGTAAACGGACAGCCAGTCTATTTACATCTGGATGCCCATAGAGTGCAGCGAGCTTTGTCCGTGTCCACTCTGCATAAGTGGAGCAGACACTGACCTGTCATCCAGCCGCTCAGCAGGGCACCAGCGGGTGTATCCCCAGCTGAGCAAGACCCGATCCAGCCCCTGTATATTTCTGTACCCTGGGCATAAAAGCCAGTAATAAGCCTGACAAAATAAAAAACACATTCAGTTTTTGTCATATTACATCAATACCCATAGTTCCTTGATTTATAAAATAATGCTAGGAATTTGATTCACTTACCAAACTAAAGCAACCCTGTTGCCAGTCTATTTATTTCAAAAGCAGTCTTCCTATAAGGTTATATATACTGCAGAGATAACCACTGTGTGCCCCCCATCTTGGATGTGATGTCAGCAGCCCCAGCAAACTCACTCAAGCAACACTCTATAGTATTACTCTTTGTTCATCCCCCCAACTGGTGAACAAAATATTATGCGAGGGGGAGGGGCGAAAGAGCTGGGCCAGCACAGACAGTCATTAGACACTCCCAGAAAAGTGTCAAAGAGGGAAAGAGCTAGGGAATTGACACTTTCTGGACTGTGGATTCCCTAGCAAGTTCAGAGGCGCATTGCAAGTCAATTAAAAAATCTTTATGGCCTCAAGCAAGCATTTAAAACTTTTTTCTGTGCCTTTAACTGCAATTTTTAGGTAGGTGACAGGGTCTCTTTAATGCGAAGAATCTAAATGCACCAAATCTAAATCTTTCTGTTCCTTTCCAATGTGATAAAGTGACCCTCCTTGCTCGGTTGACCTCCTCTAGTTCTACCTTTTTGTTTTAGGAGTTTTTGGCCTTTTGTGTCCATAGTTGGCACAGATGTGTCCATATAAAGTGAACGCTCATGATTAGAGCTGAAACAACTAATCGATTATGAAATTAATTGATTACTATTTTCATAATCGATTAATCAGCCAGCCAATTAGTTGGCCTGCATACAGAATGCAATATTTGTTTACATATTAGGAAATACAGTGTAGCACACATACAGCTCAGTACACCGTCCATACATGTCAGTAAGTGCCTGAGAACTTGTAAATATGTGAGGAGCAATGCCTCATGGGACATGTAGTTCTGGGCAGGAAGTGAGTGGTTCTAAAGGCAGAAGTTTTCTTTACCTTGCTCTAGGGGCACTCTATACTGTACTTAACGTACAGCAAAAAGCAGTGTAGAAACAGATCAAAAACTCCATAGGTGTATAGCCTTATGCTGGCCACATGGATCAATTTTCAGACGAAAATATTCATATGAAAAATCTTTGTACATTCGCTGAATGAAAGTTTAAAATTTGCACTTGCTTTTAACATTCTGTTTTAAAATGAATGTAATTTCTGAACGAAAACCACATACACTGTCTGAAAATTCCTTTGATCAAGAAGTTTTCTATTATTTATAAATTTTCCAAACACTGTGGTTGAAAATGAACGTTGATTTGACTCCACTAATGATTCGAAAATCAAACAAACATTCTTAAAATGACATTTTTTTTTTTTTTTTTAAGGAAGACATTGTTTTTGTATGGCCAGCATATAATATATTACAGTTTTGTTTGAAACTCTGCAAAACAGACTTTAACTTTTTTTTTGTTTAGAAAAAGATCTGAGTCTGATGATATTTACCAGATTCAACCTCTAATAGTATATAAAGTGTATATCTCCTCTAATAGTATATACAGTGTATCTCCTCTAATAGTATATACAGTGTATATCTCCTCTAATAGTATATACAGTGTATATCTCCTCTAATAGTATATACAGTGTATATCTCCTCTAATAGTATATACAGTATAGCTCTTCTAATAGTATATACAGTGTATATCTCCTCTAATAGTATATACAGTGTATATCTCCTCTAATAGTATATACAGTATAGCTCTTCTAATAGTATATACAGTGTATATCTCCTCTAATAGTATATACAGTGTATATGTCCTCTAATAGTATATACAGTGTATATCTCCTCTAATAGTATATACAGTGTATATCTCCTCTAATAGTATATACAGTATAGCTCTTCTAATAGTATATACAGTGTATATCTCCTCTAATAATATATACAGTGTATATCTCCTCTAACAGTATATACAATGTATATCTCCTCTAATAGTATATACAGTGTATATCCTCTAATAGTATATACAATGTACATCTCCTCTAACAGTATATACAGTGTATATCCTCTAATAGTATATACAGTGTATACCCTCTAATAGTATATACAGTGTATAGCTCCTCTAATAGTATATACAGTATAGCTATTCTGTCATTCTCAGAGTGGATTAGAGATTTTGCTCTCTAACCATATAGTTGGTTATTTATATTTATCACAGCATATATTTAAGAATAAATTGCCTTTTTTTAAACTTTACATATTAACTAAATTATACACCACACTTTTCTTTAAGGTTATTAACTGATTAATCGAAACAATAATCGGCCAACTAATCGATTATGAAAAGAATCGTTAGTTGCAGCCCTACTCATGATGCAGCCCAGGATTAGTTTACAGTCAAACACTTCAGATTTGCCAGGTTGGTAGAAAACATCCCTGAAATTATGATATTAGTGAAACTAAGAGAATGGAAGAAGAAATGGAAGGAAATCTCAGGGTTAATAAACGGCATCCAGCACATACGTCAGCAGCGAGTCCCTGGTGTTACTCCTGGTAACACGACGCGATTACTAAGCAAGACTATTTATAGCCCAAGTCTCTCCTCTTCATTACAGTGATGATCAGTTCTGCTTCACGTCAAGGACATCACTCTGCACACAGGTAAAATAGAACTGCAGGCATCCAGTCCTAAAATAACACCCGGCTATGAATAAACACAATGGGAAGTGCTTCGATGACACGAGATGCTGACCTGGTATTTTACATAACGTCACATTCAGAATGAAGGCATTCAGAATTCGCAGTTCTGCGTCAAAGAAGGGCTTTATATTGATTGCAAACCGACAATCAAAAAGAATGATCTCGTTCAATAAAGTGATGCAAAAGCAAGAAATTATTGGACAATGAGACGCCTGGTAAATCATTAAAAAGGCCATAACACCCTAAACAGACATATTACACTGGTTGTCTGAATTACCTGCAACAAGGAGACACGGCCCCCACCTCCATCAGGTGATCTGCCTATTGCAATGTAAAATGCAACCACTGAGACCACTGTGGCAGTTAGTGGACATGGAAACGCAAAGACGACACTAAAAGTCATACAAATATCTGCCTGAAGCTGCAAAAGATCGCCCATAAATTGTATAAATCTTGCCTGGTTCAGCAGGAACTGGCCTAGATTCGAACCACGTGTGGGCAGGCTGAACGTACCAAGTTGATCAATCGATCAACCTGAGTACAATACAGCCTTCAGGATTCAGTTGAGATTATTGCTAGCAGCTGCTAATATAGCCTAGCCGCTAACAATAATCGCAGTCTTCTTCCGACGGGGACGCGGCTTCCCCTACCCCCCTGCCGGGAGCAGAAAATTGCTTAGTAGGAGGGATTCCCCTGTCAGCACTATCTGGTTTGATGGGGAAATCATGCAAATTTCTTTCCTGCAACCTGTGATGGCAGGGAAGAAATTTGCACCGTCTATGGCCTGCCTAAAGCCTGGTACACACTAGTAGTTTGGTTTTTTTTTCGTTCTGAATGAACAAAAACTGAAGAGCACAGGAGCGGCCTCTGTACTAACTATCCAATGTTAGTACAGTGATCTCCCCTGCTGTGCTATTGTGTTCTGACAAGGGGACTGCCTAGGAGAGTTTGCAAAAGGCCTTAAATATCAGCTCCAGATGAAGAGACCCTTTATTATTATGACACAAGGTGCACAGTACAGAGAAACTTGCTTCCTACTGGGCCTAATTACATCTCTGTGTTTAATATACGTTAATACACAGGTTTGCCATTGTTTTAAATAGTACTAGTTTACATCTGCGTATGCGTAAACATGGGGTGTCCATTTTTTGATGCAGCGGCTAGCATTATAGGGCCTATTAATAGTAATGGCGGTACAACAATTTGCATGATTGTTAATAACACACATAAAAATGCATGATCACAAGCACAGCACAGAATGGTGTGAACCTAGACTATATGGTTTTAACATGAATATTCAGATTAGACAGGTAAAAAATTGACTGCACTTGGATTAATGGTCTGTGATGATCTGAATGGAGAAGGGGATTACTGTATCATTGCCAATATTGCAGATTGTACTGGATTACAGCAATCCCCAAGCCATACTGAATGGAAGACTCAAACATATTAAACTGACAAACTATGATCTCTGCCTGAACTACAGGTTCCTGCCCAGTGGTATGTATACTCTATCTCACAGTCTACAGTAAATTCATTCAGATGTGTCTTAGGGGGGCATGCTTTAATAAATAGTCCAAACCAGCGATGCCCACACTGGCAGCAGGTTGCACCTCTGCAGATCGATCCCGGGTGTCTTCCTGGCCTGTTATTGCAGCCCAGATACATGAAATTTCTAAAAAGGGTTGGAAAAGTACTAATGCTAGGTATAAATTGATCTGTGTGGTTGCCATAATTCTGTTTCTTGTAACTCATAGGTCTTCAGTTGCTATTTGAGCTGTGCTGGGCTATTGGTGTGTTCCCGCACCTTAAGGGTCTATTCACACCAGCTGTGGTGTATTAAACGTATATGCGTTGGTTCTTGTATAATCGCACATTTCGCTCAAAGCGGGCCTTCGGTCATTTTTTTTACCTTCCCATCTATTAAATATTCTGCCCTTGTTGTTTTAACTTTGGATAGTAAAACATTTTTTTCTGCCAGTAAATACCCACTGTGTGCCCACTTTTGCTTGTTGCTTGTCTGGTAAAAAGCCTAGGCTTATGACATCATGCACAGTTCTCTCTCTCACCCTAGTGAGAGTTTGCCAGGAAGGAAGGGGGGATGAGTCATAAGAGGGCCAATGAGAGCAGCAGGGCTGCAGAGCTGGAGGTGTGCGTCTGTGTAAATCCAGGAAGTGGAACAGGCAGCAGCTTCAGCTGCCCACAGTTAAAATGGCTGCAGCCAGACCTTGTGGAGGGAGATTTCTGCAGAATTTTTGGCAAGTACAGAATCATGTTATATATAAAATAATATGCAAAGTGGTTGGAGGGACGCTTCAGAATGGCAAAGTTGTTTTTTTACAAATTAAGTGAGCAGACTGCAGTTCCTCTTTAAGCAGCCCATGCATTTGAATGGGATGCGCAATGTACCATAGACCAAAAATTGTGGATGCTGCTTTTTCTGAAGCACACCGCATATCATTATTGTGAAGAAGTGTTGGGGGGCCATTCAGAATGAATAGCACCACATCACACCAATGCACATTACCATGGCTTCTTGGTGGAAAAAAGCCCATAAGAGATTATGGGTTAATCCAAGACATGCCTACCTTCAATTAATTCATTATTATGTTTATATATCCCAAGATAGAAGTTCTGTTAGACTGGCGTTACAGACCACAGAGAGGCCTTGGCATGGCAATTTGGCACTCAATTTGCATTAAAAACTGAGGCTTTTGTTGAATACATTTGCAAACTGTTAAAGCAGTTTAGACCGTCTAAGTATAAGTATATATGTATACAGTATTTCACAAAAGGGAGTACACCCCTCACATTTTTGCAAATATTTTATTTTATCTTTTCATCTTTTCATGTGACAACGCTGAAGAAATGGAACTTTGCTACAATTTCCCTCCCCGATGTCATACGACTTGTTATTGTTACAAGGTCTCAGGTGTGAATGGGGAGCAGGTGTGTTAAATTTGGTGTTATCGCTCTCACTTTCTTATACTGGTCACTGGAAGTTCAACATGGCACCTCATGGCAAAGAACTCTCTGAGGATCTGAAGAAAAAAAAAAGAATTGTTGCTCTACATAAAGATGGCCTAGGCTATAAGAAGATTGCCAAGACCCTGAAACTGAGCTTCAGCACGGTGGCCAAGACCATACAGCGGTTTAAAAGGACAGGTTCCACTCAGAACAAGCCTCACCATGGTCAACCAAAGAAGTTGAGTGCATGTGCTCAGCGTCATATCCAGAGGTTGTCTTTGGGAAATAGACATATGAGTGCTGCCAGCATTGATGCAGTAGGTTGAAGGGGTTGGGGGTCAGCCGGTCAGTGCTCAGAGCATATGCCACACACTGCATCAAATTGGACTGCATGGCTGTCATCCCAGAAGGAAGCCTCTTCTAAAGATGATGCACAAGAAAGCCCACAAACAGTTTGCTAAAGACAAGCAGACTAAGGACATAGATTACTGGAACCATGTCCTGTGGTCTGATGAGACCAAGATAAACTTATTTGGTTCAGATGGTGTCAAGCGTGTGTGGCAGCAACCAGCTGAGGATTACAAAGACAAGTGTGTCGTGCCTACAGTCAAGCATGGTGGTGGGAATGTCATGGTCTGGGGCTGCATGAGTGCTGCCGGCACTGGGGAGCTACAGTTCATTGAAGAAACCATGAATGCCAACATGTACTGTGACATACTTAAGCAGAGCATGATCTCCTCCCTTCCGAGCCTGGGCCGCAGGGCAGTATTCCAATATGATAACTATCCCAAACATACCTCCAAGATGACCACTGCCTTGCTAAATAAGCTGAGGGTAAAGGTGATGGACTGGCCAAGCATGCCTCCAGACCTAAACCCTATTGAGCATCTGTGGGGCATCCTTAAATAAAAGGTGGAAGAGTGCAAGGTCTCATACATCCACTAGCTCCGTGATGTGGTCGTAAAGGAGTGGAAGAAGACTCCAGTGGAAACCTGTGACGCTCTGGTGAACTCCATGCCCAAGAGGGTTAAGGCAGTGCTGGAAAATAATGGTGGCCACACAAAATATTGACACTTTGAGCCCAATTTGGACATTTTCACTTAGGGGTGTACTCACTTTTGTTGCCAGCGGTTTAGACATTAATGGCTGTGTTTTGAGTTATTTTGAGGGGACAGCAAATTTATGTGTGGGGTGTACTCACTTTTGTGAGATACAGTAATTCTATTGATTCGCATATGACTTTGGGCATTATGGGCCAGCCCTCTGGGCATCATGTCTGATTCGCTTTAAGGCCTTTTCCCATAAAATTTCCTTGGAGGTAGGTCACTAGGTCTTTCATCAAACCTCCCCAATTATTCAGCTTGGGATTGGTATGTAGATTGCGATAACACATGGTCATATCCTATTTGTACACATATACTGGGGCTAATTTAGATAGGGGCCAGTTACCTACCAGCAAGTCTTTGGAGTGTGGGAGAAAACTGGAGCACCCAGGGAAAATCCATAGGAACACAGGGAGAATATGCAAACTTTATGCAGATTGTGTCCAAGCAAGGTTTAATCCAAGGACCTCAGTGTCTAAAGGCATAACCACCAAGCCACTGTGCTAATCTTAGACCTTGACTAGCAGGCACTTTACTTATGCTAGGTAGAAATTACCAGCCTGATTGATATTTTTATTTTGTTGAAATGAGTAACGCAAGAATAGGGAGCCAGTCAGTCCACTGCAAAAGCCAGCGGGCACTTTTTCAGAGCCATCGAGAAAAAGCCAAAGCAAGTTGGTTGCCAGCTTTTATTTTCATTTTCATGTGCCACAACCGCATATCAAATACTTTTAGTTGCATTAGAATTCAAGTGACAAGATACCAAAATCCACATTGTTCAGAGTATGCAAAGTGATCATATCCCATAGTAGAACAATTTAACAGAACATAAAACAGAGAACCTTAAACGTCCCCTGTTTTGTACATCCATATGGTGATCAAAGGGTACTATCTAAAAGAAACAGGGTATGATCAAACCTCCCTTACTTTAAGATATACAAACATCAACCATTAGCAGTTAAAGTTTGGGCTAAGTTACACCACACATCCCATATCTTCTTGAGGAGACACCCATGCTCATATAATACTATCAAGGACATGTTTACTATTAAAAATACACTTAAATATGATATACACAATGGAAATTTTTAAGTTGTCTTTACGTCACAAGTGTGGAGTACAGAGATTAGCAAGACATTTACTTTTTAAAAAGTCTAAGAAGTTTGGCAATTCTAAGAATAAGGCTATACATACCACCCAACAGTGAAAACAAGTTTGCAAACCAAGAATCAACATATCTAAACACATTTTATACATTGGGGCAACTGCTATACGACATAGGGTTATACGTGATGTTTGGAAAGAGACATACAAAATATCTAGCTCAGCATTAGAACCTAAAGACAGGAAAATTACAGTTACTAAAAGATTTTGAAACTTTGCTTTATACATAATTCTCTTTGACTCAGGCTTACAAATATTGGGTTTAGTCATAATTTATCCAGAACATCTGTCTAAGAAAGGTCATCACAAACTGCATTCAGACTGAGTACTGCTCCCATTGATTTTCCTTTTAGTAGGAAGATGATGAAAATGTAGACAATGGGCATGTATTTAAAGGGTAAACTGAACCCCCTTTTTATCCAATTCTCAGTCAGATTCAGGAGTCCAAACTCAATGTAAGCTCTGTGTTGAATGGTGTTGGAGCTTACACAGAGTTAGCGAATGTCCCCCTTCCCTCACATGGCAGTGTTCAAGCAACTCTGGCCCAAATATTGCAATCTTATAGGAAGCAGGGAAGGTCACGTGCTCCCCCCGACCCAGCAGTGCCGGCTATTTACCAAGGGCTCTAATATAATGAAAGGGGAGCATGCCAAAGGCAAGTATCAGCAGGTGAGTAAAAAGTCTAATGCCCTGTACAAACGATAGGATTTTCCGATGGAAAATGTGTGATAGGACCTTGTTGTCGGAAATTCCGACCGTGTGTAGGCTCCATCACACATTTTCCATAGAAATTTCCGACACACAAAGTTTGAGAGCTTGCTATAAAATTTTCCGACAACAAAATCCATTGTCAGAAATTCCAATCGTGTGTACACAAATCCGACGCACAAAGTGCCACGCATGCTCAGAATAAATGAAGAGACGAAAGCTATTGGCTACTGCCCCGTTCATAGTCCCGACGTACGCGTTTTACGTCACCACGTTCAGAACGATCGGATTTTCCGACAACTTTGTGCGACCGTGTGTATGCAAGACAAGTTTGAGCCAACATCCGTCGGAAAAAATCCATGGATTTTGTTGTCGGAATGTCCGATCAATGTCCGACCGTGTGTACAGGGCATAAGAAGTTTGGCAATTCTAAGAACAAGGCTCTACACATACCACCCAACAGTGTGCCCACTACTCAAATATTCAATGAAAACCCAGATTGCAAAACAAAAATCAACATATCAAACACATTTTCATACATTGGGGCAACTGCTACAGAGCATGGGGTTATTTATGATATGTGGAAGGAGACATACAAAATATCTAGCACAGCATTAGAACCTAAAGACAGGGAAATTACAGTTACTAATGCATTTTCAAACTTTACTTTATACACAGTTCTCCTTGACTCAGGCTTCCAAATATTGGGTTTAGTCATAATGGATCATGAACATCTAGCTGAATGTTCTCCCCCACACCTGGCAGCACCAGGTATTTACTAAGGGCTCTAATGCATGGCAAAGGCAAGTATCAGCAGGTGAGGGGTTACACTTTAAAGAGAACCTATCATTTTGTCCTGAATAGGCAAAATGGTAAAGTCCTTATAAGAACTGACAAAAAGGCATGGCAGCTGGCTAGACAAGCATCGACTTTCTTTACTTAAGTCAGTAGTTATTAGGCCTTGTTCACTTGAGCTTTAGCAAGCATAAATGAGTGGTGTGTGCGGCAAGCTTTTAAAAAGCATTTGCAAGACCTTAGGCAAACTTCAAGAAGCTTTCTGATACTTTCAAAGAACCAGTTAGTTTCAGTATGGGGATGACACAGATCTTAACAAGAGTTCTAGCACTTCAAAAAGGCTGATAGCAAGCTTCAGCACTACTTGTGGAAAGCCTAATGAAACCTACAGGACAGTCAACACTCCCAATTAGGATCTGTGTTTAACACCCACATGGGGGAACCAAATTTTTTTTAAAGGCTTAACAGGTCCGCATTAAATTGATGAAAGCTTTACAAATACCTTGTGAAAGCTTGCTATGCACACACCTTTTATACAAGCTGAAGCCGTGTGAACAAGGGCTTAGGCTGGGCCAAACACTGTTAGGTTTGTTTCATTCTGCCAGAGGAGTGAATGAAAAAAAAAATGAAAAGTATCTTCCATCCACACAAATGAAGTGCATGGAAGAAACACCCCCACCCTTAAGTGACATTGTACTCTGATAGTGGAACCTGCCACTGTCAGACTACATGGATCAGCGGCTGCAGGTAATTGGCTGCAGCTGGTGATCAATGGAAATTTTCCCAGCATGTCCCTTCAGCATAAGTCAATTAAACAGTGGAGGAGCTCACACATTGATAGAAATTTTCCAGTCCCTGCTGGACCGAACATATTCTGATCAGTAAATGACTAGCTTTAGAGTGACCTGGGTGTCAGGGCTACAGGGAACTGATAAAAGTTAAAAAAAGATGCCTGTGCCCACTTTTTATTCATGGCGCCATTTTTAATTATTATTTTTAATTATTAAAATTATTATTTTATACAACATTAATTCAATATGTCACTTTATCCTGTAGCCATTCTTACTTTCCAGATTTCAGCTTACAGGAAAGCCATTTTATTAAGCTACAGACCTCAACAGGGGTATCATGATAAAGTTTTGTGTGAACAGTGAAAGCATTTCTATTGTATTCAAGTCACCATGAATCGTGCTGTCTTGGCCAATCCACAGCATTGGTTATCTCCTTTTCTTAAAAAAAACTTTACCCCAGGTGAGTTGAGCTATTAAGGACAATGGCTGCCCCACAGTCAGAAGTCAGTAGTGAAAATAAACGCAATACAGCACTGTAAAAATGGCAGTATTAAAAACTAAAAGCAGAATGGGTTTTGTGTTTATTTCTCCATTTCATTTTGCCACTTTGTCATTAAAATAACACAGTGTGTGTAAATTTAGAATTTCACATATAATGCCGCATAGCATTAGTCGTAGCAGTCAGATCAATAGGTAATCAACAAGTGAAATGACATGCCAGTGACTGGTATTTCATGTCACAGTGATTAGACCGCGAACAGGCTTCTGGCTCACTTTTTAAGACTAATTTCTCTTTGTCGCCATGAAGGGGCTTCCTGATTGGCACACACCCCTAAGCACAACATTGCATGATTGCAGAAATAAATCACAGCGATTACACTGGCAAAGAGGACGTCGCAAACACACCACAAACACAATCAAAAAAGTTGAAAATATGTATGAATCCTTCTTACATAATGCTGCTGTTTTCCAAGACCTCCCATGCCATCTCATTGCTGAGGGACCCGAGATACATGGATGACCTGGAAAACAGTTATTGTGGAAGAGAAAGCTAGTAAAATTCAACTTCAAAAGGCAATACATTATTTAAATTCATTAAAAACTTGCCCTTTCATATAAAAAACATAAAACTATAGAAAAATTAATACAAAAGAAAAATAATTGATATTACAATAAAAATTTTTCCATATACTAATTCAGTTTAGGCCAGTTTTGAGAATGTCTGTTTTGAGAATAAAGTTCCTTGCCTTTTTGGAAGGTGCACTGAATGCTGGACCCATAACAGCTAGTCTACCTCGCTGTCCTGTGATTAGTGGATGTGTGTGAATGGGGCTAGGGGCTATGTGTGGAGAACACATTTTGTAATGTAACTTCATTCAATTTTCCCATTTTGTTACCAATGACTAAACCTTCACCCACCCACCCGCTTTAATTTCAATTCTCTAAAGTATAACCAAAGGCAAAACTTTGTTTTGCCCATTTTGGATAGAGTAAGGGAGGGTTAGAACTCCTGTCAGTTTAATTTTTGCCATCTGTGTCCCATTAGGAAGATTTCCCTTCACTTCCGGTCCCTTAGATAAAACAAAAAGTGAGAGGAGATCCATCCAAAGCGAGGGAATTCCTGGTTGTCACCAGGGTCACTAGAACTAGTGTCCCAATTGGAAGATTTCCTCCATTTCTGTTTTGGTGACAACCCAAAATTTGTAATGGAATCATTAAAGGAGACACAGACATCAATTTAAAAAAAAACTGACGTGTTCTAATCCCTCTCCACTTCATCCTAAAACTAAAAAAAGTTGCCTTTAGTTATACTTTAATTGTTACAAATTTTGTTGCAGTCTTTATTAATATACTCTGCAGTTTTAACCTTTCTAAAGTGGAATGTGGAACATTTTGGTAAGTCACATGGTCTGCTTTTGCATAATGGGAACCTGTGGTCAAGCTTTGGATATTCAAGTATTTACATATACTTAATACGTAGAAAATGAGCTTTAAAACAAGCCCTTACTGACTTTTGTAGCTGCAGGCACTCTGGAGCAGTTCATTCTTCATAGCAAAAGTATGGAAGCTATTCAAGTCAACTCAGGCAGCTCAGCTCCCCCTGCTTCCCATCCCAGCATTGACTTGGCAGACTTCTAATCTATAAGGTAAAGATGTAACGTGTGCTCAGTGAGAGGAGAGCAGGGTAAGCTGAGCTGCTGAGAGACTTAACTTCAGTGCTTCTGCTGTGAAATTTGAGAATTCATTGCACCACAGTGACTGCAGCTACATTGATCAGCAAGGGCTATTTGTTAAGCTTGTTTAATTTTTGTTAAAGTGATTCTAACAATTCACATGAATAAAATCCATAAGATAAATCAATAACAATTCCATTATTCATTTTTTACAAAAAATTTGCATAACCCCACATATTTATGTACCACATATCTCCATCATACGGATACCCAATTGTAGCGGGGAGTGTGCTCTTCTGCATCATGTGGCCATAGGTTTCAGGACTACATGTCCCATCATCCTTTGTGTTCCAATTAACTGGATGACGCGTGGGCCAGCACACACCCAATCAGCAGAAGACTACATGCCTGTGCTTCACCTCCAAGACATGCCAGTGCTCTGCCCCCCATCGAAGGGATTGAGATCCGCTCCAGGTTGCTATTTATTTACACGTCAGACTGCCTGTGATGTAGTCCTAAGTGCAAAGCATGAACTCACGGATGTCTCTGTCAGAACCTGAGCTCAGGAAGACAGACAGAAGAGGTTGCTTAAGCGGAGAAAATACAATGAAGCTAGCACTGAGAAAAGCAGTTTAAGGATATACAGTATGTAATGGACAGGCTATGGACAAATTGTGTTGTCCATAGCCTGGCCACAGGTTCACTTTAAGGTGGGCCAAATCTCCAAGGCTTTGGCATTCAGTTGGTTGGAATTTTTGGCAACTGCCAGGTTTATTTCATTTTCAATTCTGGTTTCATAAAAAGATAAATCTGTGGACTTGACCTACCCACCTAAATTTGTGTAATGTTTGTGGTGCCGTATAAGTATTAATGGTACAACTATTTCCTCTTTTTTTCAGCAGTAAAGTTACGCTAAGGCATTTTATTTTCACCCATTGTTGTGGTCACTTCCTGTTTACATTTACTTGAGCGATGACTGCTTGCCATTTCTCAGGGTAGGCTTCCTGATGGCGACAACACTAGATCTGTGTGCCACCATGGCTTGTTGTAATCTCCAAAGAGTGTGGATTAGAAGATTACAATACAGGAGCACAATTTGAAAACAGGGACACAGCATTGTTACACAATTAACAGAAAGTGCCTGAATAAGGATCTTTATGGAAGGAGCACCAGGAAGATTTCTAATGAAAGTGGCAAATTTAAAGGTGAATTCCAGGTAAGGTATATTTTAACATTTACAGTTACATTAGTCCAGCTTGAACCAATGTATCTATGGCCTTTACCATACCTGGAACTCATCTTTAAAAATATTGAACACTGAAATGGATTTTGAAATGACAACATGTTAAAGCTTATATGAGAGCTTAGTATTTGGGTTTACAAAACACAAATTTGCTGAAAGCAAATATTCCTATAGATGATGTCTATGGTTCTTTACATCCCATATTTCTAAAGTTTTGTCAAATCCTTGCTTTATTAAAAAATAATAAAAAAAAAAACTTTTTGCCACATTACACAAAATAAACTACAAAATTTAAACTAAAAAGGTAAAAATGTGTAGAGAAACGTGTGCATCCAGATATGGGCTCTTCCACACAACAAAAACAAAAAAACAAGCAAAATATAAGCAAAAACTTTTGGTATTTTAATGATTTGATTGATTTTAACCACTTCAGGTCTGTCCTACAGCAGTTTTACTGTTACAGGGTGGCACCTGTGCAGCAGATCACACATATATATATATATATGTGTGGTCAGGCTCTCCCGGACAGGGGGTGTGCATGCACGCCGCCGGCGGCTCACTTTTGCTGCGATTACACACAGCAGAAGCCGATCAGCAGGTGTGCGGTACACGATGTCTGCCGGCAACCGCCAATTAGGCAGCGTAAAACAAGGCAAATCGCCATACTGACAGGAGGAAAGGGATGGCATTTGTGTCCCTGCAAAGCAGGGAATACATTCCATCTCTTCCCCTAGTAAAAGCACCTCCCACAGTATAGCAAAACACTGGCTAAGCATACAGTTATCCCTTTGATTGCCCTTGATGTTAACCCCTTTCCAGCCAGTGTCAATAGTACAGTGACAGTGCTCTTTTTTTTAGCATTGATCACTGTATTTGTGTCACTGGTCCCCAAAAAGTTCGCTGCAATATTGCATTCCGACTATAAGTCACTGATCGCCGCCATTAGTAGTAATAAATAAATAAAAATATCAAATAGTTTGTAGACACTATAACTTTAGCGCAAACCAATCAATATATGCTTATTGGGATATCTTTTTATTAAAAATAAGTAACAGAATATATATTGACCTAAATTTATGAAGAAATTCGATTTTTTTCTATTTTTTTTTTAAATGTTTTATAGCAGAAAGTAAAAAATATTGTTTTTTTTTCAAAATTGTCAGTCATTTATACTGCGGCAACATAGCTTGGCTGCGCAAATCGCTGTCATGGTACATCAGTACCATTGACGGCCACTAAGGGGGCGCGTGCGCGCCCCCGCCCCCCCGAGCTGATGCGAGTGCCGGCGGTCTCGATCACGCCGGGCTCCCGCGATCGCTCGGGGCACACGGAGAACTCGGAACTGTGTGTGTAAACACACAGTTTCCAGTTCTCTGAGGGGAGAACTGACAGATCGTCGGTTTATACAGTGTATGAACAGACGATATGTTCGTTTCCCTGCACTGTCCACATCCCCCTTCAGTTAGAACACTTCCTAGGACACACATTAACCCCTTCACTGCCCCCTAGTGTTAACCCCTTCACTGCCAGTGCCTTTTTTACAGTAATCAATGCATTTTTAATCACACTGATCGCTGTATTAAATGCTAATTGTCCCAAAAATGTGTCAAAATTATAATGTTGCAGTCACAATAAAAAGCGCTGATCGCCGCCATTACTAGTAAAAAAACAATTATTAATAAAAATGCCATAAAACTAGCCCCTATTTTGTAGACACTATAACTTTTGCACAAACCAATCAATATATGCTTATTGCGATTTTTTTTTACCAAAAATATGTAGAAGAATACGTATCGGCCTAAACTGAGGAAAAAAAATGTTTTTTTATATATTTTTTGGGGATATTTATTATAGCAAAAAAGTAATTAATTATGCGTTTTTTTCAAAATTGTCGCTCTTTTTATAGCGCAAAAAATAAAAACCGCAGAGGTGATCAAATACCACCAAAAGAAAGCTCTATTTGTGGAAAAAAAAAGGACGTCAATTTTGTTTGGGAGCCACGTCGCACAACCACGCAATTGTCAGTTAAAGCAACGCAGTGCCGAATCGCAAAATGTGCTCTGGTCTTTGGCCAGCAAAATGGTCCGGGGCTTAAGTGGTTAAAGAATAATCATTCCAAAATAAAAAAGTAAACAAATAGAAGTATTTAAATCAAAATAAATGGCTGGTATGCAAAATTTGGGGCGCAAGGAACTGTAAAGCCTGCTCTACACTGGCAGGGGGTCACAGCCCTCCAATAAGAGGAGGCCCAGAGAACAGAAGGTCTCCATATAACACAATGGTTTTCTGCTTTCATATTTTCTCCCCCCCAACTAGAACTTGAACTTTTCTATTTTTTATAAGTTTATCTACACAGATGGGAATTGCTAGGTGCAATTAGCAATTTATCTTCCAGAAAACATTTCATTCTAAAGCATATCGGAATAATGCCTTGAGAGAAAAAAAAGATTTGGGGGGAGGGGTGGGGAGACCAATTAGGCTACATTCACATCTGTTTTGTATTCAGTGGAAGCAGTAAAACTTTTAATACGTACATTTAGAGGAAAAAATTGACTGAATAAAAAAAAATAATAATAATAATGAATCTGACCTGCCAAGTTCTCTCAGGTACATCGCAAAATTAAACTTGAACTGCACAGAGCATGAATTGAGATTCTCATTAATGACACCTCATTTTAAAGAACATTTAACAAATGCTTGAATAAGCAAAGGGAAACTATAAAACGTTTCTGTTCAATTACATTTTAATTTCACAACTTCATAAAGCAGCGTTTTTATATTATAAATTGCTATCGGGACATTTAGACCCCTTTCACACTGGGGCGGTTTTCAGGTGCTTTAGCGCTGGAAATAGTCTCTGCTAAGCACCTGAAAACCGCCTCCCATTCCTTCAAATGTGACTTTCCACATGGGTGGCGCGCTTGCGGGACTTTCCAAAAATGTCCTGCAAGCAGCATCTTTGGGGCGGGTTGGGGGGCGCAGTATTTAGTGCTCCCAAAACGGAAACGCCACAACGCTGGAGTTTTCAACCCCTTCTTTGGGGTTAAAAGCGCCCCCCCCCCCCCCCGCAAGCGGGCGAAAAGCGCCGCTTAAACAGTGGTAAAGAGCTGCTAAAACGAGCAACGCTTTACCGTGAACGTGGTCATGGCCCCAGTGTGAAAGGGGTCTTAAGGTTGCAAAGCATGCTGAGCTGTCTATCAATAAAGCACAGCATTACCTGCATGCTTTGTTGTCATATGGAAATTTCCTTCTGCTAAGAGTGAGGGAGAGGGGCAACTGCTATTCAGGTTCATATTTAGCTGCAGAAAAATTTAGTATCAAATAAATATAAAATAATATAATAATATAAAATATACCGTATATACTCGAGTATAAGTCGTTCCGAGTATAAGTCGAGGCCCTAATTTACCACAAAAAAAAAATGGGAAAAACGTATTGACCCGAGTATAAGACGAGGGTAAGAAATGCACAGCTACTGTAAGTGGAAAAGAGGCTCAACAATGCCCATTTGCAGCATCACTGTGCCCATTTGCATGCCTCACTGTGCCCATTTGCAGCCATAGGTCCCCTGAACTTCAAACTCGGTAGTTAAAGGGGTTGTAAAGGTAAAAGTTTTTTCACCTTAATGCATTCTATGCATTAAGGTGAAAAAACTTCTGACAGAACCGCCGCCCCCAGCCCCCCCGTTTTACTTACCTGACGCCTCGAAAGTCAGCTTCGCGTTCCCGACATCTGTTCCTCCGCTCACCCTGGCCGCTGATTGGCTGCAGTGGATGGATTGAAAGCAGCGCAGCCATTGGCTCGCGCTGCTGTCAATCACATCCGATGACGCGGCGCGCCGGGGGGCGGGGCCGAGTGATACAGCGAGCGGCTATAGCCGCCGGCTGTATCACGGGAGCGCGCCCGCAAGCACTCACCACCGTGCGAGAGAGCTCGCATGAAGGTGGTAAATGCTTGCGGGGAGGAGCTGAGACAGCCGCCGAGGGACCCCAGAAGACCAGGTTCGGGGCCACTCTGTGCAAAACGAGCTGCACAGTGAAGGTAAGTATGACATGTTTGTTATTTTAAAAAAAAAAAAAAAACACCTTTACAACCCCTTTAAGGGTTCCTAGATGCCCCCTAGCTGCAGCCAAAATTTGGGGTCTCTGAACCCAAAGGGTCCTGAAATGACATTGCTGCAGATAGACACAGTTGACCGAATTTGGGGCCCTGTATCTCGAGGCCACTTAGTGCTAAGAACCCCAATTTCCAAAGCTGGGGTTTCTAGCACCAAGTGACCACGAGATACAGGGCCCCAAAAATCAGTTCAGAAAATGTCAAGCACTTTTCTGCAGCAGAGAATGACATTTTCAGAACCAGTTTTGGGGCACCGTATTTCAGGGCCACTAGGAACCCAAGCTTTGGATATGTTATGGTACCAGGTCCACTGGGTTTGCACACCAAATTTGGGGTTCCTAGCACCAAGTGGCCCTGAGATATTGGGCCCCAAATTCGGTTCAGAAAATGTCAAGCACTTTTCTGCAGCAGAGAATGACATTTTCCGAACCGATTTTGGGGCCCCGTATCTCGGGGCCACTTAGTGCTAGGAACTTCAGCTTTGGATAGGTTTGCATACCAAATTTGGGGTTTCTAGCTCCAAGTGGCCCTGAGATATAGGGCCCCAAAGTCGGTTCGGAAAATGAAATTTTTTGCTGCATAAAAGTGCTTGACTCGAGTATAAGTCGAGGGGGGCACTTTCAGCACAAAAAAATGTGCTGAAAAATTCGACTTATACTCGAGTATATACGGTAAGTATGTATCATTTCATACGGATAAGATATCAGCTTACAGTCGTTAATTGTGCTGGCTGCATTAGTTTTCCTTTTTTGTTGGCTTTATTCTACCCTGTGTTCTGGCGATTATGCCACCTCACTTATTTGCTTGATGATAAATATAATAAGAGATTACAACCTTTTGTCTATATCAGAACCTAGGCAATCTTGGTGATCATTTTTTGCTTTTTTCTCACCTGGTGATCCTGCCAGTAACACACATCCTGACTCAAGCCTGGTACACGCTACCATTTTTTTTTCGTGCAACCCAAAAACCGTCAGCTCTGGCTGGAGCCTCTGTACTAACCATGCGAGATTTGTTCAGCGATCTCCCCCTCTAAGCAGTTGTGTTCTGACAGGGGAGACCCCCCCCCCCACCACCACCAGAACACTCTGATCAGCGCTCTCCGCCATTGGCTGAGATCGCTGATTGGGAGTCGGTCGGATGTTGATTTTCCAGCATGCATGTCCGACAGACCGACATACACACGGGCAGAATGTCGGGTGGTATTTTTTGTACTGGCAAATGTCTCCGGACATTTTGCCCATGTGTACAGGGCTTTAGGCTCCTTGCACAGGGGGGCTGCTATGAGTGCCTCAGTGTTTTAGTATAGCTGGGGGGCACATGTGCCTGGCCAGGCCTGCTGCCTGTAGCTTGTCAAAGTCTATGGCAACCTGCAGATGGATGGAACAGAAGGCTGTACTGAGTGGTACTTGAGATTCGGACCCTATGCGTTCAGGAATAGATGTCCGGAATCCAGTTCCAACCAGCCTGCCGTAGACTTTGACAGGCAGCAGTGCTGGATACCTGTGCCTCCTGGGGACACTAAAATGCAGGGAGGCAAGCACAGCAGCCAGATGCCCTTGTGTGCGAGGGGCCTTAATGCATTTGTTATCCTAACACTTCATATTCCTGATATGTGCCTGCTGTACCATGTACTTGTATGAAAAAGTATTCTGTTCTCTTTGTATTGCTTTCTTTATGTGAAATTCCTGGTGTTTCTGCCAGTCCCTCTGCTTTCCTATCAAAAACTGACCACACTTAGCAGGAGAGCACACTGTGGTCAGTTCTCTAGCTGTGCTAGGAACTCAGTGTGCTCTCCTCCAATGATCAGACTTGTCCTGACACGCCCCTGCTGCACAGCCATTCACTGGGAAGCTCAGTGTGCTGCTGCTTCTCCTCCTCCCCCCCGCCCCAGCTCTTATGCAGCTGAGAACAGAGTGAATGTGATCACTTATTAAAAAAAAAAAGGGAAAAAAAGGTATTAATAATGTTTTTTTATATCTATACACAAATGTTTTGCCTTTCATTTATATTTTAAACTGAATGGGTTGTTTTACAAGGTGATCGTTTACAATCACTTTAAGGGGACAATTCTCACTCACCACACTGTATCTATTAGGAGCAGCATTGTCATCCTAGACCAGGGGTGTCCAACCGCTGACCTCCTCCGATGTGGCCCGCCACATCTTGCTCTGAGATGGCGGCTCAGCAAGCCCAGACCACTGGTTCCCGACCCGCCATCTCCAAGTATTAGTGCGAAGAACGAAGCCGCCGCTAGAGGAAGCAGAGCCAATGCTTCCTGTATAGCGCCGGCTCCTTCACAGGCGGAGTGATACCAAATGTACTCCACCTGTGACAGGAAGCATCTCTACTGCAGCCGCATGCTTCTGTCACACTAAAGCACGGGAACCCATGATCTCAGACAGCAGTACTAGTTTCAGCCACCAGTACCAGTCAGCAGTACCCACCAGCAGTACCAGTACCAGCCAGCAGTACCAGTATCCACCAGCAGTACCAGTACCCACCAGCAGTACCAGTACCAGCCAGCATTACCAGTATCCAGTATCAGTACCCACCAGCAGTACCAGTACCAGCCAGCAGTACCAGTACCCTACAGCAGTACCAGTACCAGCCAGCAGTACCAGTCAGCAGTACCAACCAGCGGTATCTGCCAGCAGTACCAGCAGGCAGTAACCAACAGCAGTACCAGCCAGCAGTACCAGCACCTGTCCGTAGTACCCAACAGCAGTACCAGCCCGCAGTACCAGCACCTGTCCACAGTACCCAACAGCAGTACCAGCCCTGGAGGACAGCCAGCAGCTGCCACCAGTTATAACCACATGGGGGACAGCAGCAACCAGCTGCAGGAATCCTGAGGAAGAAGTGAAGATTGAGGTCAGTTGAGATGCAGGTAAACCGCTGTGCATCAGTGTGAAAGCAGCCTCAGGCCCCTTTCACACAATCAGTCCGATCGGGTCTACCTGTCTGTTTTTCAGGCGGAACTAATCAGACCCTCCATTCAACTCTATAGAGTGGCAGATGTAAACAGACTCGTGTCTGCTTACACCAGCCTATCTGCAATCCGATCTGCTTAAAAAAACAGAAGGGGATCTGTCCCCTTCTGTCTGAGCAGATCAGAGGGCCCTTAGGGTAGAGCGGGCTGCTTCCGCATCTGCTCCACATATGCATAGTGGACACAGACCTGCCATCCGCCCGTTACGCTCATTGTGGCCCGCGACCTGTTACCAAGTTGCTAAAGTGGCCCTCGCTCCTCAAAAGGTTGGGCACCCCTGTCCTAGACTGCTCTCCTGATTTGGACTACTAACACCACCTGCTTTTTTCATCTCCATTACATAGAGAAGAGGTGTATTGTAGTTCACAGATGTTAGCTGGGAAAGCTGATAATGTTTGAGATTTCAGTTCAGTACACAAGAAGTTACAAGGACACAAATTCTGGCATCAACAGGTGTTTTTTCTGTACTTACAGAAGATGAAAACTATTGCAGTCTCCACATCCCAAGGACCGCTAAGGCTGCAATATGTATACACTTGGGTTTTTGGGTTTACATAGGTTTTAAAATAGAATTAAATAAAATATTAAAATGTATATTGTGTAGCACTGAATAAAAATAATAACAAAATGTAAATAAAAAAAATTACTATAGAGTTTCTTTTACAAATGTAGGATTAACCACTGTTTTTTTTGTTTTTTGCATACAGCAATAGCAACTGTAATAAACATTTTTTTTTTTTTTCACCCAAAAAAAACTATGTAGGTACACAAAATGATAACCACAGAATGAACAGGCTGCATGCAATTGATCCTGTAGAAGGTCACTGCTGTTTCCTTCATAAATTTGCTTTCGTTCTCTATATATTTCTCAGAAGTTATATTTAGAATAGGAGTGTTTATTCTGCATGTCTTTCTAGACACTGATGGGCACCTCTGTTCCCATAAATGTTTTCTTCAGTGCTTTTCATAATACTTTAATCTTCCTGTCATCTGAATGCTGCAATACTAAAGCACAATATCCAAGCTCACAAGATTAAATCCCAATACATTAATCTGTTTGCACTCAGAAGACTTAAATATCCTTATTAAATAAGAATAAAAGCATCAAATATAATAACACTAAAAGTGATAATAACAGCAATACAAATTAATAAAAGTAACACCATAACTGTCACATTTACAAGCAGTATGTTATGGGCAGATAATAATAGATAGCCACTTCTTCACCTACACATGGTCCCTATACAGGACATACCATTTCATCTTCTCTTTTAGCCATAAAATTGCCTAATCCCCCTTTCTAAAAATAAAAATTAAGACAAAGATGAAATCAGCAATACCGTTAGCTGCAGTTTTGTTTCTATTTGCTCAACTGCAAAATAATTTTCCTAAGCTACCAATTACACTGATTGTAACCAACACTGAAA
The DNA here is from genome assembly GCA_037952925.1 of Lithobates clamitans. Lineage (NCBI taxonomy): Eukaryota > Metazoa > Chordata > Amphibia > Anura > Ranidae > Lithobates > Lithobates clamitans. Next base: position 4,704,705 of record JBBGZY010000757.1, on the reverse strand, counting down.
AGCTCAGTTGGGCCTGGAGCAAGCTGGGATAAAAATGAGGACATGTCATCAACTTGGTTTGTTTCCAATGTTGCAATGGCATAGGAAGACATAAAGAAAGAAACCTGGATATATCCAAAACAGAAAAAGGGCAGGAAACATGAAGTTGGGTATAAGAAATGCAACAAGAAGAGCCATAGGACAAGAGGTTTTTTTTTGGGGGGGGAGCCAAAATATAAATTTTATAAAATATAGCACTGGTGCAGGTAATTCAATGATTTTACTTTGAGATTTTACATTGAGATACCTCCAACCTAATCTGGGCAAATATACCCAGTTATACTTGTACAGATGATACACCAGTAGACAGGGTATTTAAATAAGAAGTATGGGAATAATTTTTTTTTAAATCATACTTACCTGGGTGACCCCCGCTGGCTCTGACACTGAGAACCGATCGAGCAAACACAGCTGATCGCTCGGTTCTCAGGGCTCCATGAGCAGAGAGCTGCTGACTGTCACCGGCTCTCTACTCTGGCTCACTGGAGTGCTGGGCTGTGGAGGGAGTGGGAGTGGCCGACTCAAGAAGCTGGGCCGGGGGCCGGTCCAGGCATGTGAACGGACCCCGACCATATGGTCACGATCTTGCCCGAGCCTGGACAGGCTCTGTGATGTCAGCCAACTTCTGCCCGCTGTCTGCTGAAAACGGGTTACAGGTGTGCAGAACGAACTGCACTCCTGTGATCCATAGAAGTACAGCCAGACCAGCTTTGGCTGCACTTCTCCTTTAAGCAGAACTGTTGAACTGTAATCCAAAAATAAATCTCCTCTGGGAAAAAACTTCCTCTTGCTCCTAGCAGTTTTTATTCTCTTTACGTTGCTGTGTACACACTTTGCTCATTCCTGGCATTCGTAAAAGGCTGAGGAAAAAGAAGCCAGGTTAAGTTTTGATGTAACCTCATCTATGGCTGCCCGATGGCAAAGTTGAAAATCACCAGATATTGTAGGAGATTGGGCGAAGATTTGAGTTGTAGTGGGAAAAAAGCCTTCAAAAGAACCTTAATAATACTTACCATTTTGGCTGCTCATCACTTCAATATGATCGCTCTTGCTGAGAGTACAGGCTATTAGGGTTTGTGTTGTGGTTGGGTGAGATGCCTGCATCCACTGTGGTTTCTTCCAATAGCTGCCACCCCAAAAGTGTGCCCCTGTATCTACAGTGGATGCAGGCATCCCACACAACATAGAAGTGTTGGATGTTGCTCCTCCTGGCCAGTATAGCTCTCCAAGAGTACAAAGACTGGAGTTATTGGCAGCGAGACTGGTAAGTATTAAAGAAGAATTCCAGGTATGGTATATTTTACTTGGACCAATGTACCTATGCATATAGTATACCTGTGTGACCCCTCTAGAAGCTAGAACTCACTGTAGTAGACACCTCTACTCCAGTGATCTCTAACTTCTGGGTCCTGCCCTGAGCAGCTGCCTTGTTGCATTAATAACACAGGATGTCAACTGCTTTTCACAAGTGTCTGAGAATAGTTTGCATTTTCTCAATGAATGCAAAGTGTTCTCTGACTGGACAATGTGGACAGGTGGGGCAGTGACATCACGCTCTCCACCTCGTCCAATCAGAGAATGCTTTGCATTCATTTGGAAGATGCAAACCAATATCTGAAAGACACCTGTGCAAAGCGGTTGACATCCTGTGTTCATAATGCAGCAAGGAGGCTGCCCGTAAGCTAATGGAGATCATGGAAGTAGCAGAGTCTATTAGGGCTAGTTTACACTTGCTTCAAAACAAGGCTTCAGACTTACTTTGTTAAAGCTCTCTGAACGCCAGTCAAAGCTCCCGTCACTAAATAAAATGGTTAGCTTACAGTCCTGTTTACACCTTGCTTTTGCTTGGTGCTTCGATGAGGCTTTGGTGGAGCTTCAATGAGCCTGTGGTGGGGCTTCAATTGAGCTTTACCATAGACTTCTATGGAGGCTTTGAAGACGCTTTGAAGCACCACTAAAGCGACATGGGGTATCATTTTTGAAGTGAAGCCAAAGCAAAGCAAAACAAAAGCAAGGTGTAAATAGGACTGTAAGCTAACCATTTTATTTAGTGACAAGGGCTTTGACCAGCATTCAGAGAGCTTTACCAAAACCTGTCCAAAGCCTTGTTTTGAAGCAAGTGTAAACTAGCCGTTAAAGTGTGTTGAAGCCAAAGCAAGTGTAAATGAGCACTTAGTGATTTACAGCCTCTAGAACAGGGGTCTCAAACTGGCGGCTCTCCAGCTGTTGCGAAACTAAGTCCCATCATGCATCTGCCTATGGGTGTCATGCGTGTAACGGTCAGACTTGCAAAACCTCATGGAACTTGTAGAGATCCTACAGGTATGGTGCATGCATAGTTACATTGGTGCAAGCTGGACCAATGTAACTTTGTAAAAAATGCCATACTTTCATCTGCAACTTTTCTTTACAAGCTTTAAGGCAGGGGTGTCCAGCCTGCTGCCCAAGGCAGCTATGAACTGCGACCCAACACAAAATCATAAACTTAAAAACGGTGAATATTTTTTTTTTTTTTGTAAGAGTGCGTTTACACTTTGCTGAAGAAAATTTTTACAGTGTATTTTTAATGGATTTTTATAAGTTTTATCTTCCTGAAAAAAAATACTCCACTCTTCACAATCGCACCTTATTCATATCATCAGTTTTCAGCAGCACCTATATTTGTGAGCAACTATATTCAATATGAAGCACATGAAAGGCAAAATTAGACCCAAAATATCTGATGAGCACCTTGAGAATCCAATTTCTACTACATCCATCCAACCAGATATTGATGTGTTCATTTATCAAAAACCGTGTCAAATATCGCACTCGTTTTATGTTGCCCATTTTTACAATACAAAATATTACAATAAAATAAGTTTTATTACTCAGAGTACATTATCTATATCAGTGATCATTTACTTGTGACCTGACTGGCCTTTTCTGCTCATCAGCTATCCTTATTGTTGGTGTATTTTATGTGTGGCCCAGGACAATTCCTCTTCTTTCAGTCCCAGGAAGGTCAAAAAGCTAGACACCCCGCTTTAACTACTTCAGGTTTTACCCACTTCATGACCAGGCCATTTTTTACAATACGGCACTGCGTTGCTTTAACCGACAATTGCGCAGTCGTGCGACACTGTACCCAAATAAAATTGGTGTCCTTTTTTTTCCCCACAAATAGAGCTTTCCTTAGGTGGTATTTGATCACCTCTGCGTTTTTTATTTTTTGTGCTAGAAACGTCAATTTTGAATAAAACAAATAAAAAACAATATTTTTTACTTTCTGCTATAAAACATTCCCAATAAAAAAAAAAATCAAAATTTCTTCATCAATTTAGGCCAATATGTATTCTTCTACATATTTTTGGTAAAAAAAATCCCAATAAGCGTATATTGAATGGTTTGCGCAAAAGTTATAGCATCCAAAAACTATGGGATAGAATTAGGGACTTTTTACTTTTTCACAATTAATGGCGACGATCAGCGATTTTTAGCGGGACTGCGACATTGCGGCAGACAAATTGGACACCAAGTGACACTTTTTGGGCACCAGTGACACCATTACAGTGATCAGTGCTAAAAAAAAAAATGCACTGATCACTGTATAAATGACATTGGCAGGGAAGGAGTTAACACCAGGGGCAATCAAGGGGTTAAGCGTGTGCCTGGGAGGTGCTTTCTAACTGTGTGGGGGATGGACAGACTGGAGGAAAAGAGAGATGGTGTTCCAGCTTAGCTGAAACACAAAGATCTCTCCTTTGCTCCCTGACAGATCAGCGGTTTGCTTGGTTTACATAGACACACCGCTGATCCGTCTCTCCGCATAACGATCGGCAGGTCGCGGTGACCGCCAAACCCGCTGACTGGATCCCGCTGTGTCTAATCACAGCAGGGGCGGCGCGCACGCGCTCCCCCTACACAGCGTGCACGAAATCACATACAGGTACGTGATTTTGCGCAGCTGGGCTGCCCTACCACGGTGGGCGCTCCAGAAGCGGTTAAGGAAGGTCAAAGCTGGAGGAACATATTTTGTTGTAGTCTGAGCTGCCCAACTCCACCTAACAATTCAGATTTTTCTCTTCCCCCTAAACATCAGGGACCACTTAAAAAAGCCTTTTTATGGACTGTATTCTATATTGCTAGCCTATGTCTATAGCGGTTAAAACCTTCATAGGACAGACACGTGATTTTTTTTTTTGACAAATAAAGAACACTTTACAATTTAGAAACAGCTTTTCTGCCACTTCATCTATAACTTCCGTATGACTGAACAAAATGATGAACATTTACCTTGTCTGCATTTTTTCATTTCTGTCTCACTTTAAAGACAATTACAGATATTATTCATAGATGAGATCCACAACGCTTCAAGATAAAAGTGCACTTATATACCTGGTTTTCAAATGTAGCTTTAAATGTAACTTCAGAAACTAAAAGGTTTACATTTTTTTTCTTTTAAAGAAAAAATGCCAAAAGGGGAAAAAAAAAATGAAAGTCATTGTCAATTTTTTTTTTGGTATTTTTTTAAAGGAAATTGCTTTAATTTTGCCTTTAAACATCCTCTAAAAATTGCCACCATTACATTGTTTAAGCTGTCTAAAATGATGAGCAAATTGTTTCCAACAGGTATGCCATGCCGTTCAATTTGTCTGGAAGATTGTGCTATTGTCCTGGGAGCAACAAAGTGTCTGCTGTCCCCTCCAATCAGAGTAAGACGCACAATTTCCTGTCAGTGCTTCATGTATGCAGGTAATAATGTGTGTGTGTGGTGTATTGGGGGAGATTTACTAAAACTGGTGCAGCTATGCATGTCAGCCAATCAGCTTCTATCCTGAGCTTGTCCAAGTAAGCTGTGGCAATAAAACCTACAAGCTGATTGGTTTCTATGCAGAAGTGAGCCTGATTTTGCACTCTCCAGCTTTAGTAAATAAACCCCATTGAGTCCATGTCATTGGCAGATTCGCTATCTTCACAAAATTCTATCAGATTGGCAGTCATGACTTTCAAAAGGACATTATATTCACAAATCCACAATCATTGGTTAATAATCCCAATTACTAATAAAATTAGTAAATATAATAAAAAGTTAAACTGTAGAAAGAGGGACCTTTATTTTTTATGCCTAAAATGTTATGTATCCACAAACAATCATGACCAATAAACATGAAAACAACACAGTACAATTAAACCAATGTTTGATGTCACAGTGCGTTGTGGTAACGTGGAATAAAGACTGCATTGTAAAGTAGAACTAAACCCATCGATTTAACAGTTGTACTGTAACTGTCACATTAGTTATGTCTGTCAAATCATCAAATGGTTGGTGTCATAACTGATTACATGTGTAGCATTATGGCAGTTGAAGACAAAAAAAGGCAAGATGGCAGCTTCGGTAGCTGAAAACTATAGGAGGGTTTAGTTCACCTGTTTTACTGGATGTTACCACAACACAAGGGTGTAAATTTATTTTTAAAGAGGAGGGCCAGTCAAAAAAAAAAAAAAAAAATTAAACGTCAGCAGCTAGAAATACTGCAGCTGCTGACTTTTAATCGGACACTTACCTGTCCCTGGGTCCAGCGATGTGGGGGATTGAAGCCCCGCTCGTCTCCCCCTCCGTTCAGTGGTGCCGGCATTGCAACTGTGGGCGCTGGGCTGTGGCTTCACAGCCTGGCACCCACTGCGCATGCGCGAGCGGCGCACAGTGATTGGCCGCTCAGTCACCTGGGACCTGTAATGGGTCCCAGATGATTGACAGGAGGGAGGGGGCAGAGCTGAGCCCTTCCTGTGCCGAGGGGGAAGTGATGTCACCAGCCCAGGCACTGGAAGAGGCAGACTACGAGGGACCACCTAGCAACAGGCATTTAGAGGTAAGTAAAAAAAAAAAAATATATCCAATTTTTTTTTTTTTTTTTTAGGCACAATCATGACTTTTTTTTTTTTTTTTTTTTTTTTTTTAGGGTGGAACACCACTTTAAATAGTTGTGCTCCATAGAATGAAGCCAGTCATCAGGGTGACCTAGTCGAAGCCCTCTATTTTAACACAGAAATTAAAAAGAGATATTAAAGCTTTAGGTTTTTTTTTTAATTATTACCAAACATGTTATACTAACCTGCTCTGTGCAATGGTTTTGCACAGAGAAGCCCCGATCCTTTTCTTTTGTTGTCCCCTGCCGGTGCTCCAGGCTCTTCCTTTTCAGCAAGTGCCCCCCATGGTAAGCAGCTTTCCGTGCGTGTTCGCTCCCAGGTCGCCCTGTCTGCCACCCTCGGCACAGCATTTGATTGACAGCGGTGGGAGCCAATAATTCTGGCTGCTATCAGTCTGCCCAGGGAGGAGGGAGAAAGCAGCGGGAGCCACTGCTCTTGTGCACATCGCTGGATCGGATTGGGCTCAGGTCAGTACGGGGGGGTGGGGGGCCTGGGGGGATTTTGCAGTACAGAAGGTTTTTCACCTTAATGCATAGAATGAAAGACCTTAAGGCTTTAGAACAGGGGTCTCAAACTGGCAGGCCCTCCAGCTGTTGTAAAACTACAAGTCCCATCATGCCTCCGCCTGTGGCAGCCATGCTTGTAACTGTCAGCCTTGCAATGCCTCATGGGCCTTGTAGTTTTGCTGGAGGGCCTCCAGTTTCAGACCGCTGCTTTAGAACCACTTTTAGAACCACCTTACCACAAAGTGAATCTGCAAAGGGTCTTCCTGTTAAAATCCACAAAGATGCAAAAACTGGTAAATATACCTAAAGTTCCAAACTGAGCAAGCTTATCTTGGGGGATACACCAACCCTCCCCTAAAGGTTTAGTGACACACTAGGTGCAATGTCCCCAAGAACAAAAATGTGATATAGTGCAGCTTAACATCCCTATAAAGTTATGCGGTGGTTACATTAGTTTTCTTTTTTTCAGGCTAAGAACATTTTTAGCAAGTACAGATCCCAGTCGACCTTGCCAGAAATGCAATGTGCTCGTCACATCCGGTAAAGCGAAAAAAAAACAAAAAACACAAACATCCTTATCATTCTTGAAAAACGACTAATCCCTTCGTCCACCATTTAATGGAGATGACAAAAAGGCAGACATGTTTGGAGACCAGTCTGTATGACAATTGTGCTACCCTCCATAGATACAGTGGAGCAATGTGCATTGGGACAGGAAGTGTGCTATTCACAGGATCACCAGGTGAAAAAAAAAGGGGAAAAAGCCAGAAAGGAAGAAAAAACTATAGCAGCCATCAAATTTAACCACTTACCATTGGCAGTTTGAAGATGGATATCTCAGTAACAGCAGCAGCTGCTGCCACAACCGAGGTATCCATCTTTAGAGCCGGCAGTCCTGTGTACGATAATGGTGGTCTCTGCGGCGGATTTGCCACGAGATCACCGTTATCAGCAGCGGGAGAGGTGCCCCCCTGCCGCTCTCCCGCGCCCTCCGCCGCTTACCAGAGATGTCGGCAGCGGCGGAGGCGATCGGGACCTGTCCGTGGCTGTGTATGGAGACGAGTGAGGGGAAGATGGCCCACCACCCATCTCCATACTATAGCAGGGTGAAAGCGACGTCAAAACGTTACTTCCGCCCATACGTCTTAAAGGCACATTTTTCTGTTGTCATTTTTTTTTTTTTATTTATTGCATTTAGGTCCAAATATGAGATCTGAGGTCTTTTTGACCCCAGATCTCATATTTAAGAGGACCTCTCATGCTTTTTTTCTATTACAAGGGATGTTTACATTCCTTGTAATAAGAATAAAAGTGACCCAATTTTTTTTTTTTAAGCAGTGAAAAAATAAATCAAATCAAGTAAAATAAATAAGAAAATTTTTTTTTTTTTTTTTAAAGCGCCCCGTCCCGATGAGCTTGCGCGCAGAAGCAAATGCATATGTGAGTAGCGCCCGCATATGAAAACGGTGGACAAAGCCCACATGTGAGGTATCACTGCGATCGTTAGAGTGAGAGCAATAATTCCAGCCCTAGACCTCCTCTGTAACTCAAAACATGCAACCTGTAGAATTTTTTAAACGTCGCCTATGGAGATTTTTAAGGGTAAAAGTTTGACGCCATTCCACGAGCGGGCGCAATTTTGAAGCGTGACATGTTGGGTATCAATTTACTTGGCGTAACATTATCTTTCACAATATGAAAAAAAAAATTGGGCTAACTTTACTGTTGTGTTATTTTTTTAGTCAAAAAGTGAACTTTTTCAAAAAAAGTGCGCTTTTAGGACCACTGCGCAAATACGGTGTGAAAAAAAGTATTGCCATTTTATTCTCTAGAGTATTAGGAAAAAAAACTATATCTAATGTTTGGGGGTTCTAAGTAATTTTCTAGCAAATAAAACTGTTTTAAACTTGTAAACACCAAAATCTTAAAACGAGGCAGGAAGTGGAAATGGTAAGCTGCAATATAATATATTTTTGATTTGGGGTATAGATTTACTGCAAAGCGCATCTGTAGCCATCTCAATAAAGTTATATTCATGTTTACAATGCCTGGTTGTGTGAGGAAATATATTTATTACCTGTGACTTTCAAGGCTTTGCAAATAAAACCACCCATTGAAGGCCTATATAAGGCAGAAGTGGAATGTATGTGGCCACCATATGCTTTGAGTTAGAACAATGCAGCCACTGGCACTACCCTATCTCTCATAAACAGCAACATTTATAGAGCATGTAGGGGGAGGTACTGAGTGAGCAAACATGGTTTTCTGAATTCTTCCCCCAGACCAGTGTCTATATCAGGGATATGCAATTAGCGGACCTCCAGCTGTTGCAAAACTACAAGTCCCATCATGCCTCTGTCTCTGGGTGTAATGCTTGTGGCTGTCAGAGTCTTGCTATGCCTCATGGGACTTGTAGTTCTGCAACAGCTGGAGATCCGCTAATTGCATATCCCTGGTCTATATTATCAGCTTAAAGCTGGCCAGCTTGGCAGGAGCCAATATAATAACAGACTAGAAGGCAGCAAAAGGTAATCAATGGTCATGAAGATGTGCTCCGAAGCTGGAAGAGGTCACCCCATTCAAAGGACGGTTATTTGGTGAGGCATTTTTATGTCTGCTAGGTGTTAATAATGAGGAGAAAAATCACCTTCCATTTGTTAAGAGTACACAAAAGTTTTGCGACAGCCCTGGCGGAATGTATTTCTTATGAAATAAGTGGTCTGTGTATTTCATTGAGAAGAATGGATTAGTTGCCCCATCTCTGAGTGTTTATAATGCAGCGCAGATCTGCGGTAAACTTGGAATCTGGGAAACGTGGGTTACTATGGAGACTGCTGATTTACTGTGACTATCTTCCTCTCCCTGCATTTTTCAGGAGCTTATCGGGATATAAAGTCATTTTGATGCAGAGATTTAGTTTGTTATCTGTGCAATGGCTTCTATTCCACCTTTTCCTAAATAAAAACATGCTGGAATTTAACACCATCCAATATTTTCCCCCTACATAGTGTTTACATTGGAGCTCCAACCAAACTGTTAAAGCAGATGTCATAGGTAGGCCTCACCTGTACATATTTGCCAGCACACCATGGATCGTCAATTACATCCAAATCTTTATTGAAGAATGCACTGTCTTCTGTGATGTGATCAATGTTTTGGACATCACATCTGTACCGATTAAACGATAATTGTACAATCTGGTATCGTACAAAAATTTTTTTCGTACTTGTCCGATCAGATAAAAAAAAAAAAAGGATAAACTGTCGTGATCGGCTCTCGGAAGCTCTGTATTATCGATCAGATTATTGTACTATCGCTTCGAAAGCGGTATTTTTTTTTTGTACAATTTTCTGATCGTGTGTACGGGGCCTAAGGTTTGCACAGGCACCAAGGTTTACATGACTGTGCCATCAGTGAGTTGGCATCTCAATCCAGGAAGTAGATGCTAAACCCATGATAACTGAACAAAGATGCAATTTATAATAGATTTATAAATAATTGTATTGATTTCTAATTGAACGCATAACTGGACTGAATGGGAGATCCATAGGCATAGACAGCTGATATTATATGACAATCCCGATTTTTCCTTTGTGGCTGGGTTCACACTGCCGTGCGAAGCGGCTCACAGCAGAGTCCGGTGCGTCCCCGTTCACGGTTTCAGGTCCGAATTTTCGGCTGAATTCAGACCTGACACGGACCAGAAGACGCACAGGACTCCTGTGCAACTCGCTCCACAGCTGTCCCGGAGCGGTGTGAACCGGCTTCATTGAGCGCTGGTCAAAGTCTCTTGACATGCGAATTGGATGCGGGGGAAACCCACATCCAATTCGCAAGAGTGTGAACCCAGCCTAAAGCCTGGCTCAGATACCTCCTGTTTCCTGAAATTTTCCATTAGTCAATGATGCTGCTAATCACAATAGATGACCAATAGGGAGGATCAGGAGGCAGCATAGCTTAATATTTTCCCACTGGACAACTGTCAGAAAATAAAATCTTGCAGTTTTTTGCATTGACTTCTCAGATTCAAAACTCTTCACAATAGGGGTGCAACGGATCGTCACTGATCCGTGATCTGAACGGTTCAACCTGTTCGGATCGGCACACACGCGATCCGTGGAGTGCTCCGCTGCCTCGGCCCTAGGTAAGGCCACGGCTTCTGCCTAGCTCCAGAGCGGCGGCCATCTTGGTACACCCAGCGCCGGCCTAGGTGAGCGGTGGGCTGACGTCATCATCACCCGCCTCAACTGCAAGCAAGCAGACAAACGTAGGGGAGATGTGGATATTACAGTGGGGGGAGATGTGGATATTACAGTGGAGGAGATGTGGGGAGATGTGGATATTACAGTGGGGGAGATGTGGGGAGATGTGGATATTAGTGGGGGAGATGTGGATATTACAGTGGGGGAGATGTGGGGAGATGTGGATATTAGTGGGGGAGATGTGGATATTACAGTGGGGGAGATAACGTGGATATTACAGTGGGGGGAGATGACGTGGATATTACAGTGGGGGAGATGACGTGGATATTACAGTGGGGGAGATGACGTGGATATTACAGTGGGGGAGATGACGTGGATATTACAGTGGGGGAGATGTGGGGAGATGTGGGGAGATGTGGATATTACAGTGGGGGAGATGTGGATATTACAGTGGGGGAGATGACGTGGATATTACAGTGGGTGAGATGTGGATATTACAGTGGGGGAGATGATGTGGATATTACAGTGGGGGAGATGACGTGGATATTACAGTGGGGGAGGGAGATGTGGATATTACAGTGAGGGAGATGTGGATATTACAGTGGGGGAGATTGTGGATATTACAGTGGGGACTATATGGTGGTGGAATTTTCACAGGTTTTTGTAAATTCAATTAATTTTTCTTTTTTTTTTGTTGATCCGAAAATGATCCGATCCGTGACTCCTGATCCGAGGAACATTCCGAACTGTGAGTTTTTTGATCCGTTGCACCCCTACTTCACATGCAGTAGCTCTGAGCTCAGCATTTGAGAGCTTGTTTCTGTGATGGAGATGGTAAGTATTAATGACTAGGCCTCACGTACCAACTTCCTGGGAGTACTCCAGTCTTGCTTTGGGAGGTACTGTATGTAAATGGCCTACACCTATAGCAAGGGCATTATTCACCCTTAGTCCGAGCTGCACAGTTTGTTTTTATCTACAGATGTCCCTTATCTGCATAGACAGTTTTTGGTAACTAACCATTTAGATTGACTTAAATTGTCTTCTAGATTTTTTTTTTTTGAGAAGCAAATAGTGTGGCTTTAAAGTGTAACTGCACTTTTGGTAGTAACTACACCTTTGGTAACTTTAATACCTTGCCAAGTACAATGAGGTGCAACAGCTTACCGTTGACATTAAATGGTTTCACAGCTCCACCAGAGACCTACGGAATGTTCTGACTTCTACCCCTAAGGTGACAGCACTTCATACAATTTTCCAGAAAATGTGTACTTTCATAGCGGTTTTGGGAGGCTCCAGCTACATGAAGAGAATTACTGTAACACGGAAGGTATACCCTGGCACTCCATCATCTCTAGTTTCTGCCAATAAGCTTAGTTTTCCATTGTCTTAGCTATTGAAGGTATACTGCATGTACAATGTGTATGTATGATGAAACTATATTTTAATAAGGAACACTCTTGCTCATAAAAAAAACTATATTGATGTTATAATCTTTTCTGACACATGTACAATGAAACTAGTCGGAGAAAAAAAAATGCCCAAGCGTACGGATTGCATTAAAGCGGATAAATGATTATGTCATCTAATCCATTACACAGATCCTGTAAATAGACATCTCAGTTGTGTATGAAACAAGGAAAAAAAAATTCAAAAAGGTCAGAGGGAAAAAAATCAATGAAACAAGAGATCACAAACTGCAAATCAGCAACGCAAGGGAAGGAAAGAGGCTTCCTCCATTTTTTAACCAGTGTTGGGCCTTTGGTAAACTGTAAAAATCTGAAAATAAAGGACACCATATACAGCCTTTTTACAGCTTTTTTTTTTTTAATAAAAGCATAGGAGGGCTATGAGTGTTTTAAAAATCCTGTTTACAGATTGTCATTATATATTACTTGGAGGCAGCCACATTTGTTTAAAGCTGAACTTCTGGCCAACATAAAAGGTGTAAGTCGATGCAGCTCTGAATTTATCAATGCATTATGAAATTTAATTTTTTTTAATGTACACAGTGTACCTGAAATTAAGAAATTAACTTGATATCAGCCACCAGTTCTGGCCTTGTTTAAAATTCAGTGCTAACTGTAATGATATAGTGTAGTAATAGATAATGATTAATGAGTTATTATTCGAATGATGAGTAATTTCACAACACTAACTATAGGGTAATGTCTGCCTGTCTCGGTGACCATTACCCTTAATGGCAAGGACCAGAAAATGTAGGCAGGCATCTCTAAAAGGTAATATCACTGAGATGGCCCTAGGGAAGTCATAGAAATGTAAAATCACTTGGTATATGGTTCTACTTACAAAGTTGCTGCCACTGACACATGTGGCGATCAGAGACTTGCATGAAAAACGCATTAATCTTTTAAACAACAAATATTAAAAGTTCTGTAATCATTGGAAATGCTCTACTGGTTCTGTTTAGGACGAGCCAGGCTTACCTAAAGCAGAACTGTAGGAAAGCCGCTAAATACAGGATTGAAAAACATATTCACTCTCCCCGACAGACAGCAAAGCCAGGTCCCTGACCTCAGTTTTCTCCAATGCAGCTTGGTTGGAGTCTGCCTTAGCCTGTGATTGGATAGTGAAAGAGTAGCACTGGTGACATAATCACCCTGGTCTCCCCATCCTATAGGCAAGCTTCCCTAGATAGGCTGACATTACTGTGCAATGCTGTAGAACCTGATTGGTTTTTACTCCCTTTTTCTAGGGGATTAAAGGAGGCTAATATAAAGATAGAGTAAAGTACTGTAGTCTTTAGAAAATATAGTTAGTGGATCAAATGTGGATCTGCTATAAAGATATTGTCTTCTACCTTCCAACTGGCACTAAAAATGAGCCTATTACTAGAGATGACAGGAGCGAAACAGTGAAATAGTTATTATTCTGTCCTGCGCATAAACATTTCAGAGAAATATTTTGGTTTTAAATACTTTTAACCTATATATGCTTTTGGGCTTCTTGATTATTTTGTTTCTTGTATTACTTACAATAACATATTTTGTATATTTAGTAATGATTTTTTTTTTTTTACATTGTCTTTGAATTGTTTCAATTTGTTTTTAAACATTTCCTTTAATTTAGGCCATCCAGGAATTATCCCTTTTTTGGGGGTTTGTTTTTGGTGTATTGTAACTATTGACTATAGTCCACATTGTGGACTCTGAACGACCTATTTCAGTGTTTATTGTGCTATTTGATTGATCTGCCACAACCCCAGAAATACTATATTATATTAGGCTAATAAAAGATAAATATTGAGATACTCTTTAGAATACCTACATTTTATGAACTGTATTTTTTAAACTGTTGATAGTTTCCCTATAAACATATTGGCATTTACATTCTAACTTGCAATAAAAATGACACTTAGAATTCAACAGGTTTATATTTTTTTATGGTGTTTTTAGGAAATAGAAAAAAAAATGTTTCAAATTTTTTTCTTAACGATAAAAAGGCAAATCAGTAAGCCTTTCTACTTTCACAAAGGCTTTGAGTGCAAACGGCCATTTGTCAGCTATGTTTTGCATTAAGTTAAAATAGCATGTAGTAGAGTCAACAGACCTATACACGACAAAGTACATATAACATTACAGTCTAAATCCACTCACCCAGCATTACACAGATTTTCAGTGGATGCCAGGAGCTAAGTAAAACACCAGCTTTGGGCCCAGCCAGGAAATAAATGCCCCTACTGAACTAACTAGAAAGATCTTGCTTGGCTTTAGGACTAATAACGGAGCCACACGGCAAGCAAGATCTTGAACTGTGGCAGAAGACGTGGAAGGTATAAGATATAGGAAGTTGGAGGCTAGTTCAACCCACTGGTGTTTAAACAAAACTAAATAAAATAAAAAACCCAAAGAAAGGGTTAAACGCTGCGCTAGAACAAAAAAATGATAAGTGAATAGTAAAAGCTGCCAGCACTAAAAAGTTCAATACTAAACTCCAAACCATCAAGTAAAAAATGAGTGCAGCGCTAAAACTGATTGAGTGAAAAACATATACTAAGAAACCGTGAAAAAATAATTAACCCACCACACATAGTATTGTAGAACCAATAAATCTCTATAGAGAATGGAGGCAAAAGTCTCTTCATGTATCAAATGTGAGAGAAAATCATATAACTTAAATTAAGTGATCCCCCAAAAAAGTTAAAAAAATCAAATAAACAAAAACAGTCCATAAGTGAAGTAAGTGGATGATCAAAATTAAGTTCCAACGAAAATTGTGACACAGGTGATTCCAGTATCCAAAGTGACTTGCACCCAAGTGAGGTATGAGGCTCCTTACCAGCTCAAGATGACCACCATAACAGTGGTCCCACCAGGCGTTTGGGTACTTAACAGGTCACCCACAAACCTATGCCGATCAATCCAGTGTGTAGAACTCAAAAGACAAAAATCAAAAAAGAGCTCCCATAGCGTAAAATTGTAAAACTGTAACACTTTAATATGCCAAAAGATTGCACTTACAAGATACTTGCATCAAGAAAGCAGCGAAAAATCAAACACTACGATCGCGGCGTCTCCACGAGTTTCCGCCTGCCTGCTGTGTATGTCCCATCAATCATGGAAAAGAGAACGTGATGACGTCAGCGTCACTGGCTCCTCCCTACGCGTTTCGTCACTAGGGGACGTCGACTTGGCCAATCCCCAGTCGACGTCCCCTAGTGACGAAACGCGTAGGGAGGAGCCAGTGACGCTGACGTCATCACGTTCTCTTTTCCATGATTGATGGGACATACACAGCAGGCAGGCGGAAACTCGTGGAGACGCCGCGATCGTAGTGTTTGATTTTTCGCTGCTTTCTTGATGCAAGTATCTTGTAAGTGCAATCTTTTGGCATATTAAAGTGTTACAGTTTTACAATTTTACGCTATGGGAGCTCTTTTTTGATTTTTGTCTTTTGAGTTCTACACACTGGATTGATCGGCATAGGTTTGTGGGTGACCTGTTAAGTACCCAAACGCCTGGTGGGACCACTGTTATGGTGGTCATCTTGAGCTGGTAAGGAGCCTCATACCTCACTTGGGTGCAAGTCACTTTGGATACTGGAATCACCTGTGTCACAATTTTCGTTGGAACTTAATTTTGATCATCCACTTACTTCACTTATGGACTGTTTTTGTTTATTTGATTTTTTTAACTTTTTTGGGGGATCACTTAATTTAAGTTATATGATTTTCTCTCACATTTGATACATGAAGAGACTTTTGCCTCCATTCTCTATAGAGATTTATTGGTTCTACAATACTATGTGTGGTGGGTTAATTATTTTTTCACGGTTTCTTAGTATATGTTTTTCACTCAATCAGTTTTAGCGCTGCACTCAGTTTAAACAAAACTGATAGCAGTTTTTTTCCCCATGTGTGATGGGCCTTAAAGTGTTACTAAACCCAGGACCCCACATTCACTATATCTGGTCTTCCACAGTAAACAGAAAATTGAAATGCAATTATTTTGGTAAATATAAACTACCAAATACCTTTTCTCATCAGCAATATGTGACTTCTATCAATGTCCGGCCGAGCACTCTTTAAAGCTTGTAAGAGGTGTTTTCATTCTCCTCTGACTATCATATGAGGCTGCATGACCCCTGACTTTGTCTGGACAGTGCAGATTGGCCCTGTGCTGATCACATGCAAAAAAAAAAAAACCTCTCTAGCAATACACACCAAACTGAGCATGTGCAGAGTGCCTCCAAGGCTCTGTTCTATGAGCAGATGGATTAGGGGCCGAGAAGACAGGATCAAGCAGTCTTTTTACACAATGTGGAAGATTACAAATTAGGCACTATAGTGAGTATAACAAGCATGCTTTACTGCATATACAGACTGATTTTACTGATATGGGTTTAGGAACACTTTACTAAAGAACTTAGCGGAGATAAAACAGGCAGTTCCATTATATTTCACCAGCTCTTGGAAAGTCATCTTTTAGTTCAGAGCTGGGGTTGTGTTGATGGTTTCCAACAGGTGGGAAAAGCTTTCCATGCAGACTAATGCCCCGTACACACGGTCGGACTTTGTTCGGACATTCCGACAACAAAATCCTAGGATTTTTTCTGACGGATGTTGGTTCAAACTTGTCTTGCATACACACGGTCACACAAAGTTGTCGGAAAATCCGATCATTCTGAACGCAGTGACGTAAAACATGTACGTCGGGACTATAAACGGGGCAGTGGCCAATAGCTTTCAACTCTTTATTTATTCTGAGCATGCGTGGCACTTTGTCCGTCGGATTTGTGTACACACGATCGGAATTTCCGACAACAGATTTTCTTGTCGGAAAATTTTATATCCTGCTCTCAAACTTTGGAACTTCCGACAACAAGGTCCTATCACACATTTTCTGTCGGAAAATCCGACCGTGTGTACGGGGCATAAGAGAAGTTCTACTGCTAGATATAAGTGCAACATAGTTGATGGAGACCCAAAGAAGCAGAACACTGTTGTATGCTCCATTTCTGCCCAAAATCTTTGTAGTGCAGAATTGTTTTCTTTAGAAAAATCCCCAAAAATCCTAATCAAGCTAGTAATTGTAAATTTGCATATTTTGTCTTGAGTTATAATTTTAAAGCACTGGGACAACTTTACAAATACAAAAGTGTATAAAAAAAAAATGGATGAGGACTGACTGCACTGCGATTTGTGGCATATCTAGGAAAGGTAACCTGATATTTCATATGTAAGGAAAGTGTAGGAGCTACTTGGTCATCATAATGAAGCACGTTTATGTGATTTCTCATGATACTTCATACTTACTTGTATGTCAGTATAAGCGGCCTGTATTGAGAGAGTTAGATATATCACTATACTGGAATAACAGCAACCAGAATAAAAGAAGGTTCATTTTCTCTTTCCTGTCAAGCTTGTAACATACACAATTTGTACCCACTGTCTGGAACTGGCGATCCAGCACCGACCTCAAGGTGGCCAAGCTTGGAACAAAGTGAGGGTCAGCTTTATTTGTCATATATGACAGTTCAGAAAAGAATCTATGGCAGGAACATGATCATATACCAGAGGTTGTGTGAGTTCAGCTTAATGTTTCTGACCCACTTCTGTTCAAGGTGAGGATGTACAGCATTATATGACAACAGACATCTTCACAGCAGCTGTTTTACCAGAGCGTCTGAGACACCCTGACAGATATATAAAAATTGCTATAAATATTTATGTGAGGATTTCAAAATGAAATCACTTTTTCCCTTCCTCCACCCTCTAGGCTTTTACTAGAATTTACCTACTGATCCACTTGGTAGCAAAACAGATTTTTTGGGACAATCAAACACGACAGGCTCTCTAAGAGAATACTTGTTTTAGAATGGCTGGACTTCTTTCAGTCAAGTCCTGTAAACATAGGCAGCATGTAGAGCAGTCTTTCTCAACCCTTTCACCCCCAAATAACCCATGAAATAATCTTCAGGTCTAGGGGGGGATCCCTACTAAATCACATTAATTGGGGTTAGTGGGAAAAATGAACCTTACATTGGTGGTCATTGAGAAGAATGCTCACTTTACAGTGGTGGTCAGAATGCCACTATTACAGATGGCTAAACAGATCATTGGGGTCACACTGCTGGCTCTTTCAATTGGCATTGGTACCATAACGATACAGGCACCATCTAATGGGAGGTCAGTTAGCCACAGCCTAGGGATCCCCCCGCAAACTGTGGAGGAACCCTGTTTGAGAATGGCTGATGTAGAGGATTTTATAAATGCTTAAAGTAGGTAACAAAACAATACTCACTCACTCTAAAGATGTGCTTGTCACACCAAGCTCTCATAACTTAACCTCCTAGAATTGCTATGGTAACATCAAACAGGATGAATTAAGAAGGTAGTTCTTGGTTGGTACAGAAGCTTAAGTAGGGCTTAAATGACTCTGTGCTTTGCCTATGAACAACAAAGAAGATCCATTCAACTTGCCCTGTCTACAGATGCCCCTTTCTTTCCTCTTCACTCTATTTAGCTGCTAAGAGAGAGGAACGACAATCTGGTCTAAGCTCCAAACCTACTTGTTTGAGCTTACAGAAGACTCTCTGACAATGATATGCCTACTAGCGCAGCCTTGTTCTGCACCACTTCCACAAACTTCCGGTCAGGGAATGTACAATGATAACATAGAACGTCCCCCTGATCCCAATCGTCAAGAGTAAGTCCCATGATTCCAAGCATCGCCATGTTTGCCCTGTTAAGTCCTCTCTTGCTTCCTGCATATGTCCGCACAGGCAGCATCCCAGCACCAGCTTGTGTTCCTGGGAGCACACACATAAGAGTGGCTCCTTAGTACCCCACAAGTCAACAGAGCCATACCAGAAAAGGAAACAGGAAAATTTGGACCTGCCGAATATTCCAATGTTTAAAGACAGAAAGTTGATGGTAGACAATATCCCAAGTCTCCAACAATTCTGGACTATTCTTGGTAACCAGGGATATTTGCATAGGTGTGCGCAGCCCATTGAATTAGGGTGTGCACCCCAAAGCTCAAACACACATGGCTGTCTGTGTGTGTGTATATATATATATATATATATATATATATATATATATATATATATATATATATATGCACACAGTGGGGCAAAAAAGTATTTAGTCAGCCACCAATTGTGCAAGTTCTCCCACTTAAAAAGATGAGAGAGGCCTGTAATTGTCATCATAGGTATACCTCAACTATGAGAGACAAAATGTGGAAACAAATCCAGACAATCACATTGTCTGATTTTTGAAAGAATTTATTGGCAAATTATGATGGAAAATAAGTATTTGGTCACCTACAAACAAGCAAGATTTATGGCTCTCACAGACCTGTATCTTCTTCTTTAAGAGGCTCCTCTGTCCTCCACTCATTACCTGTATTAATGGCACCTGTTTGAACTTGTTATCAGTATAAAAGACACCTGTCCACAACCTCAAACAGCCACACTCCAAACTCCACTATGGTGAAGACCAAAGAGCTGTCGAAGGACATCAGAAACAAAAATTGTAGACCTGCACCAAGCTGGGAAGACTGGATCTGCAATAGGCAAGAAGTTTGGTGTGAAGAAATCAACTGTGGGAGCAATAATTAGAAAATAGAAGACCACTGATAATCTCCCTCAATCTGGGGCTTCACGCAAGATCTCACCCCGTGGGGTCAAAATGATCAGAAGAACGGTGAGCATAAATCCCAGAAAAACACAGGGGGGGAACCTAGTGAATGACCTGTAGAGAGCTGGGACCAACATAACAAAGGCTACCATCAGTAACACACTCAGATGGGACTCAGATCCTGCAGTGCCAGACATGTCACCCTGCTTAAGCCAGTACATGTCCGGGCCCATCTGAGGTTTGCTAGAGAGCATTTGGTTGATCCAGAAGAGGAGTGGGAGATTTTCATATGGTCACATGAAAACAAAGTAGAACTGTTTGGTAGAAACACAACTTGTCGTGTTTGGAGGAGAGAGAATGCCGAGTTGCAACCAAAGAACACCATACCTACTGTGAAGCACGGGGATGGCAACATCTTTGGGGCTGTTTCTCTACAAAGGGAACAGCACGACTGATTAACATGTACATGATGTACATGAAAGAATGAATGGGGCCATGTATTGTGAGATTTTGATTGCAAACCTCCTCCCATAAGCAAGGGCATTGAAGATGAAACGTGGCTGGGTCTTTCAGCATGACAATGACCCCAAACACACCGCCTGGGCAACAAAGCAGGAGAGGATGGAAGCTGGAAGCACTGAAGGAGGAGACTATATGACCAAAAGTGTGAGGACACCTGACAATCACACCTACACCATATGTGCAGCTGAGCAGCGGGGGCCATCTGCAGTGCATGGGGCGATTAGGGTGTGCCTAGGCATACCTGACAAAACCTGTGGGCTTGTCTATGGATATCTGGAAACAATATTTGTTGTTGGAATAAACTGTGTCTATCCTGGCATTTTAGCATTATAAATTCCTACTAAATGACAGGTACACTTAAAACAAACATCTGTAAAGTAATACCTTTTTTGAAAATCTGTACAGACAGCTGTTACCAACAAAGTAAAGAAAACAGAAAAAAAAAAAAAAAAAAAGAAAATATGGGGAGGAAAGACGGAACAAGACGGACCAAAAGACTCATCAAAATAGGCCTCATTTATTTTTTCTGTTTTTGTTCTATAGGAGGTTTCGCCAAGTTTCAAACCCCTTAAATACCAGCTGTAATACGCACACAACTACAATGATATCAGTGAAATGCAGAACACAATATAAACCATAATTGTCACCAATGAGCAAATCCAAACAAAACATACCCCTGTTTTGTCTCTTGACAACAATGTGTTCTGTTCTGCAAAAGAGAAACTGAAATGTGTCAATATTTTCATTGGATGGAAAATAAACGGGAGCTTTGCCAGCAGAAGAGACGTAGCATCCCAGGCACGTTCCCTGTCTAATATTCCCCTATACTTGTGACTGCACGTTCTCACTTTTACACTCTGTGTAAAAAAGAGTGAGACTAAAAAAAAAAAAAAAGACTAAAAGAATTCAAAGAGCTCGTTAGGAACAGGATCGCATGATTTTGGCTCCATAGACTTTCATTACTGGAGTGCCTTAAAATGTACTGAACACGTTTTTTTCTTGCTCTCATTGAACTCAAATCTTCCAAGTGTACAAGTAAATGCTCCAGTGTGAAGAGGGAACATTTAAAAGCATGGAATTTGGCTTGCTGCGTTTTCCGACCTTTGGGGCTTCAGCCCCCGGTCACACGGGTGTGACTTGTCAAGCGTTTTGATCGCTTCAAAAACGCATGACAAGTCGCACCCTATTGTCTGCAAAGGAAGCAGTCAAATTGGTGGGACTCCAACTCCATAGGAGTCGCACCGATTTTGAAAGTAGTTCTTGCACTATTTTTTGCAAGTTCAGGTGCGACTTGCATAGATATCTGTGCATGAAGTCGCACGGATGTCTTCCACGTTACACCTGAAGTCGTGCTAACATACGGCTTAGAAATCGTGCGATTTCAAAGCCACATTCAGTGTGACCGAACGGACAAGCTACAAAATGTTCAGGTGTCAATTGGGGGTAGCTATGACTGAGGGAAGGGGGCAAGGTTTTGAAATGTGATGTCCAACAAGCTCATAAAGGGGGTTATTTACGAAAGGCAAATCCACTTGGCACTACAAGTGCACTTGGAAGTGCAGTCGCTGTAAATCTCAGGGGTAGATCTGAAATGAGGGGAAGCTCTGCGGATTTTATAATCCAATCATGTGCAAGCTAAAATACTGTTTTTTATTTTCCTTGCATTTCCCCCTTGGATTTACAGCGACTGCACTTCCAAGTGCACTTGTAGTACAACGTGGATTTGCCTTTAGTAAATAATCCCCAGGGTGTAATGGTCAGGCGCTCACAAACTCTTGGCCATACATTGTATATTTGTATGCAGTACTGTTGCAATATTTAGTGACTTAAGGAGAGGACATCTGGGGCAATGGGGTGTTATAACTGGGTGCTTAGGTAGGCTAATAGGTTTTTTGCAAAATAGTATTTTATCATTCACAGTTATCATTAAAAAGTTACATTGTGAAATATTCTGTATATATAATCACAAATAATAGGGGGTCTTTTAGAACTGGACTTTGTTATTAGTTCTAATGATTTTCAATGCATTCAAAAATAACGTTAGGTTTAGGTTAGGACCATACGGGGCATTTTCAATTGCTATTTAAATCTTGCCCAATCATTTTTCTTGTGCAATATTAGTTTTCAAAAAAGCTGTCAGATCAGAGATTAGCAGATGCACAATTGAACGATTGATCTCATGATTGTGCAGTACTTCGATTTAATAATGTAGCAGAAAGTACTCATCTGAATCATCTTGTGCTGCTGCTACTTCTGTCAACTGAATTGGATGAGGATATTTGATAAGATTGGCTGATTTTTTTAAAAAGGCTTTAGATTGAGCACCCTAAGGGGTACCTTCATAAAGCAGTGAATGAGACATTCATCAAAAGCGTATTGCAGGTAAATATTCCTGGTGCATTTGTTGTCAATTACATGGAAATAATTGTGAATGTCACAGTCACTGCTTTATAGATGAAGCTCCTAAGTGTCACCCAGATGTTCTTTTTTGTGCTATAGGCTTGATTCACAAAGCTAACACACCTGGAAAAGGCATCAGTCTTTCGCACATTACAGTCACATGGCTAAAATAAAGATCTTTATCCTCGTGCTAAAGCTTTGTATATTCAGTGTGGACCTCAGTAGCCTCTTATTACATCACCAAGGAGAAATATTAAGCTGAGTATTAGTAGGGTGCTGCTCAAAAGCAAAATACACACATATTCACACATATACACACTCCATATGGAGAGAATATTGACTTTATTTAAAAAAGAAAGACAGTAACCCAGGGGAAAAAAAACATTTTAATCCACATACGGTACATTTGACATATTTTTGGTTAACATATCTAATGTATATTTCCATATTTTTATCCTGATGACATGTACTTCTGAACAATATCTAGGTGCTTTGCTGGTCCAGCTCACGTAGCCAATAAACATACACACTAGAGCTGCACAATTCTGGCTAAAATGAGAACCACAATTTTTTTGCTTAGAATAAAGATCACGATTTTCGCGGCTTAACATCATCTTCCAAAAAAATTGGGCTTACTTTACGGTTTCGTTTTTTTAAAATCATTAAAGTGTATTTTTTCCAAAAAAATTGCGTTTGAAAGACTGCTGCGCAAATACAGTGTGACATAAAATAATAAAATAAAAAAAGTGCAGCGATATGTATCCAAGCAAATAATGACATTATCACATCAACATAATAAAGTGCATTATTCATTTACACAATTTCTGTTGGATTGTAGTGCTGGCTGCTACGGTTTTAAAGTTCTAGCGTAGTAATTTTTTTATAACCTTCCTGACATAAAATATTGCAACAACCGACATTTTTTCCTCTAGGGTCTCTGCTAAAAGAAATATATAATGTTTGGGGGTTCTAAGTAATTTTCTAGCAAAAAATACAGATTTTAACTTTTAAGTAACAAGTGTCAGAAAAAGGCTTAGGCCTCTTTCCCAAGATAAGCCCGCTCGGATCTGCCTGTTCTTTTTCAGGCGGATCCGAACGGGCTACCCATTGACGCCTATGGGCAGACGGGTGTCAGCACAGATGTGTCCACTGATGCCCACATGCTATCCGATCCGCTCAAGACAGACATATGGTGATACGTTCATATGGCGATACGTCTGGCGGATCAGATGGAATGAGATCTGATGAAAACGGGCTTGAGGTCCATTTTCGTCCGATCTCCCCATAGAAATCAGTGGGGCTCTGACAGATCCCTCCCCGCTCAGTGAGCAGAGACGGACCTGTCATCCACCGGCTCAGCGGAGATCAACGGAGCGATCTCCCGCTGAGCTGGTGAACTCCGCTCAGTATGAAAAGGGTCTTAGTGGGTAAACTGCCCTCATTCAGAGCCGGTTCACACGGGGGCGACTTGTCAGGCGACCTAGCCGCCTGACAAGTCGCCTCCCGTTCTGTACAATGGAACCGTTCTAATCGGAGCGACGTAAGTCGCTCCGACTTAGAAGAAAGGTCCCTGTACTACTTTGGGGGCGACTTGCATAGACTTCTATACAGAAGTCGTCTTGCAAGTCGCCCCGGCAGTCGTGTGCAGGTCGCCTCGTAGGCGACCTGCAAGTCGTGCCACCTCTGGTGTGAACCGAGGCTTACAGACGAAGTTAAAGAACCAAACGTTACATTGTTTATAGTTATCTCAGCGCCGAGGAATTTTGTGATAAACTTGGCAGGCTGCCTGGTTTGTTTTTTTTTGACAGCTGTCAGCTGTGAGCAAAGAATGGCTCTGCACTGAATCACGGAAATGCTGTATTAAGATCGTGAGGGGGGTTGAATCGAGATCTCAATTTTTTTTAATGATTAATCGTGCAGCTCTTATACACACTGACCCTCTGCGTCATCATGTCCAATGTAGGGCTTTGTACACAGCATATGTCTTGAAAATATCAGTACCATAGACCACTGGAGCATGAGGGAGAAGATACTGCAGGGACCAGGTAAGTAAATCTTCTTTTCTATTACCCCTAGACCTAGACCTAAGCAAGCAGTAAACCCATGGGCAAGTGCAGCCCCACAGCAAGGGAGACCAACAGGTCTATTTGGTGCTTTGTTTTACCTTCCCTTTTCCTGCCTCTTGGGAACAGTGAGTTAAACCGCTTATTCACTTTTAGGTCAGAGGACAAGGGGGCACTCTTTACATCTGGAGGAATACAGATTTTACCTCCACACACAGAAAGGCTTCTTCACATTAAGAGCTGTGAAAATGTGGAATAGACCCCCTCAAGAACTAGTTCTGGTCAGCTTAGCAGATTGTTTTTTTAAAAAAGCTGCATGTATGGATGCCTTCCAGAAAATATAACTGGATACCAACATTTATAGATAATAACACCAGGGATAGTTGATCCAGAGAATATCTGACTGCCTTCAGGGGGAAGAAATTGAACCACTTTATTGTTTTTTTGTCTTCCTCTGGACCAACTGTGGGTATAGGATTGCGTATATGGAGGATTTCTTTTTCTATTGTCTAAATTAGACGGACGTGTGTCTTTTTTTCAACCAAAATGAGCAACCTGCCAAACACGGTATGGTAGAGCTCTGGCACTGTGTATGAACGTGAACAACTGCCATGTAAATTTGTAGGTATGTGGTTCTGGGGGGTAGTAAAGGCACAGATTAACCATCTGTTTTTACCACCCCTTTGCTGCCTAAGTGAGCATAGCCTAATGGAAAACAAATTAGCTGCAGAGAGACCATAGGCAACACTGACGACTAGTCCTTTGCCTTTTTTATGGACACAGCTCCCAGAGTTTAGGTCTTATTTACATTTTTCAGTAAGAGATACAAGCACTTTTATCTGCATTCATCAATGTCAAGGTCTGCTTGGTGATATAAATAAAAGAATTAACAGAGGTAACGAAACTGCTGAAATTGCAGGCAAATATTTGACAGCTTACTGTATTAGGTGTTAGGATAAGATGGGGGAATTAATCTAGCTTGTGTGGGCTTTACTTCCAATGCAGTTCATAGTTGGTCCAAATATCATCCCGGAAGGATTTCAAAATCCCAAGAGACCGGAGACAGAGGAAGGCAAATCCTTCAAATAAGCCAGCTCATATTTTATTTTTAAAGCAATCAAGTGGGAAGCATTTCGTTAACAGAGCTATTATTCCTCCTAGTTCTGTGTGCCTGAATATGAGTCAGCCTCTTCTGCTTCTTAAAAATAAATTGTGTGCCTTTGTTTTGTGCCTGCAGGTATCATGATACCTGTAATTACTTGACACCGCTGCAATCCCCAGCTCACTGAGCCTTGAAAGACTCTCCTGCTTTATTGTAGATCAAACTATAAATAGCCACAGCTTCTCGCAACACAACGAATCTCACCTAATCATTTCCGTACCTTCATTAAGGTCATGCTGAATGGTGTGAGACAACACATTGAACCTCAGTTTTCTTGTAGGTTTACTAAGGGCTGTCCTAGGTGCTGATGCATGAGAAAAGGTTTCCATCCTGACCTATGAACAGGCTTATAGCTTTCCGTCCTGTACTCATTTATGACCTGTGTCTACGAGCTTTGGGCTAGTGTAGATCAAACCCATTCCAGATATTTCTGAGATCATTCACAATTCACAGACTAATGCATTGGAGCTGCAGGTGACATCCTTCTGGCCATCATTTTATCTATTTCAAGCAGGTGGTCCATTTCCATAGGCTTGTACTGGAGTGCCAAACCCACTGGAAGCAAACAAATGCCAATCAATGCAGGCCCTTACTATTTATTTATTGTTATAAATAAAAATTAAATCAATGTACAAACATGCTCCAAGAAATAATTCCATATACCACCCCCCCCCCACATCAGAAGCCCCCCTTACATGAGGGTTCCCCTCAGATTTAGAGTCAAAGCAACCCTTATGTTTGTTAAACGTTCCCATTCACACAGTGTACCAAAAAGAAAAATATATATATATATATTAGAGCTGCACGATTAATCTTCAAGAATCGTTATCGTGATTCTTTCCCCGTTGCGATCTTGATAAAAGTGTTTCATGATTCTTGCTATGCAAAGTATTTTCTCTGCTCTTCTGAAGCCACAGCCCTCAAAAGAAAGGAAGAAAAATTCTGGGCAGTCTGCCAAGAATCAAAACATTCTTTATCAGTTGAACCAAAGTATAAACATTGTAACAATTTGTCAATGGAATACACTGTGTGTGTAAGGGAGGAAGGTTTAACCACTTAAACACAAAACCTTTTTCTGACATTTGTTGGTTTCAAGTTAAAATCAGTTTGTTTTTTTTTGCTAGAAAATTACTTAGAACCCTCAAACATTATTTATATTTTTTAGTAGAGTCCCTAGAGAATAAAATGGTGGTTGTTGCAATATTTTATGTCACACTGTATTTGCACAGCGGTCTTTCAAACACAATTTTTTTGGGAAAAAATTACTTTAATAAATAATAATAAAAAAAAACTAACCAGTTGAGTTAGCCCAATTTTTTTTTTGTATAATGTGAAAGATTTTACGTCGCGAGAATCATGAGAGAATCGTGATCTTTTTATTCTAAGCAAAAAAATTGTGATTCTCATTTTGGCCAGAATCGTACAACTCTAATATATAGATCTCTATATCTATCTATCTATATCTCTATATATCTATCTCTATATCTATCTATCTCTCTATCTATCTATCTATCTATCTATCTATCTATCTATCTATCTATCTATCTATCTATCTATCTCTCTATCTCTCTATCTATCTATCTCTCTATCTGAGAGATCTCTATCTTAATGGCATCCCAGTCTTATGCCCTGTACGACGGAAAAAGTGCGATCGGATTGTGTTGTCGGAAGTTCCGATCGTGTGTGGGCTCCATCGGACTTTTTCTGTTAGAATTTCCAACACACAAAGTTTGAGAGCAGGATATAAAATTTTCCGACGACAAAATCTGATCGGTTAAATTCCGATCGTGTGTACACAAATCCGACGCACAAAGTGCCACGCATGCTCAGAATAAATTAAGAGATGAAAGCTATTGGCTACTGCCCCGTTTATAGTCCCGACGTACGTGTTTTACGTCACCGCGTTCAAAACGATCGGATTTTCCAACAACTTTGTGCGACCGTGTGTATGCAAGACAAGCTTGTGCCAACATCCATCGGAAAAAATCCATGGATTTTGATGTCGGAATGTCTGATTGTGTGTACAGGGCATTAGTCTGTAGGGTTCAATATTGAGTTAGCCCACCCTTTGCAGCTATAACATCTTCAACTCTTCTGGGAAGGCTGTCCACAAGGTTTAGGAGTGTGTCTATGGGAATGTTTGATCATTCTTTCAGAAGTGCATTTGTGAGGTCAGTCACTGATGTTGGACGAGAAGGCCTGGCCCGCAGTCTCCACTCTAATTCATCCCAAAAATGTTCTATAGGGTTGAGGTCAGGACTCTGTGCAGGCCAGGCAAGTTCCTCCACCCCAAACTTGCTTATCCATGTCTTTATGGACCTTGTTTTGTGCACTGGTCCAAATCATTTGGTGGAGGGGGGATTATGGTGTGGGGTTGTTTTCAGGCATTGGGCTTGGCTCCTTCGTTCTAGTGAAGGGAACTCCATAAAGACATGGATGAGCGAGTTTGGTGGAGGAACTTGACTGGTCTGCACAGAGTCCTGACCTCAACCCAATAGAATATTTCGTGGATGTAAAGGTAGGTGTCCCAATACTTTTGACAATTAAGTATATATGGTCTCCAAACTTTTCAGTGTAAGGACCACATTTCATACTTAACCGCTTGCTGATCAGCTCACACCGATATACGTCGGCAAGAGGGCACGTACAGGCATATTAACGTACCTGTACGTTACCCTTTAGGAAGCGGCTTGCGAGTACGCGCCCGCCATGAGCTCCGTGGGTGTGATCGCGGGATCCGCAGACTCGATGTCCGCAGGGATACCTGTAATCGTCTCACAGAGAGGAAGAATGAGGAAATGTTAATGTAAACAAGCATCTCCCCGTTCTGCCTAATGACACTGACACTGATAACAGCTCCCTGTAATCGGGAGCGGTAATCAGTGTCGTGTCACACATAGCCCATCCCCCCCACAGTTAGAATCACTCCCTAGGACACACTTTACCCCTACAGCGCCCCCTAGTGGTTAACCCCTTCACTGCCAGTCACATTTACACAGTAATCAATGCATTCTTAATCACACTGATCGCTGTATAAATGTGAATAGTCCCAAAATAGCGCCAAAAGTGTCCGTTCTGTCCGCCATGTCGCAGTCATGATTTAAAAAAAAAAAAATTGCTGATCGCTGCTATTACTAGCAACTTTTGCGCAAACCAATCAAACTCTTATTGCGATTTTTTTACCAAAAATATGTAGAAGAATACGTATCGGCCTAAACTGAGGGGTTTTTTATATATTTTTTGGGGATATTTATTATAGCAAAAAGTAAAAAATAATGCGTTTTTTTCAAAATTGTCGCTATTTTTTTGTTTATAGCACAAAAAATAAAAACCGCAGAGGTGATCAAATACCACCAAAAGAAAGCTCTATTTGTGGGGAAAAAAGGACGTCAATTTTGTTTGGGAGCCACATCGCACACCCGCGCAATTGTCAGTTAAAGCGACGCAGTGCCGAATCGCAAAAAGTGCTCTGGTCTTTTGCCAGCCAAATGGTCCGGGGCTGAAGTGGTTAAAGTGGTTGTAAAGTCAGAATTTTTTTTTTTACTTAATGCAAAATCCTTCTGTGTGCAGCAGCCCCCCTAATACTTAACTGAGGTCCCTCTCTGTCCAGCAATATCCACAAGTGTCTCAGCCATCGGAGATTCTCCCTCCTGATTGGCTGAGACACAGCAGTAGTGCCTTTGGCAATCAGGGGAGAGAGGGGGTGGTGCCGGGTCGGGGCTTCGTGTCTGAATGGACACAGGGAGCTGTGACTCGTCTCGGGTGCCCCCATAGCAAGCTGCTTGCTGTGGGGGCACTGAACAGGAGGGAGGGGCCAGGATCACAGAAGAGGGACCCGAGAAGTGGAGGATCCAGGCTGCTCTGTGCAAATCCACTACAACAAAGCAGACAAGTATAACATGTTTTTTTAATTTTTTTTAGGGAAAAAAACAAGACTTTACAATCACTTTAACAACTATTAAAAAAACTGTTTTATAAATAAACGAATACAATTTGAATCAATGCACAAACATGCTCCATGACATTATTTCATATCAAATCACATCTGATGTCCCCTCACATCAAAAGGCCCCTTACATGAGGGTCTCCTTCAGATTTGCAGACCAACTGAGCTGAATCCTCAGTCTATACACCGATTCTGAGGATACACTCCGGCCTTAGCTACAGGCTCAATAAAATCTTGTAGCAGGCTGGATGTGGCCCATAGGTCGAATTTTGGAGACTCCTGTTTTGGATAATTCTTATGCCGTGTACACATAACCGGACTTTTCGACCGAACTGGTCCGATGGAACGAATCCGCCGGACAATTCGATCGTGTGTGAGCTTCATCGGACCTTTTCTGTCAAAAAATCTGTCGGACTTTAGAAACAGAACATGTTTCAAATCTTTCTGACGGACTCGAGTCCGATCGAAAAATCCGTTCTTCTGTTTGCTAGTCCGACGGACAAAAAAGGACACAAGGGCAGCTATTGGCTACTGGCTATGAACTTCCTTATTCTAGTCCAGTCGAACGTCATCATGTTCGAAACGATCGGACTTTGGTGTGATCGTGTGAAGGCAAGTCCGTTTCGTTGGAACTCCGTCGGAACTTCGTCAAAAAGTCCTTCGGAGTTCAGTCTTATGAAAAGTCCAGTCGTGTGTCCACGGCATTAGAAGAAGCAGTCATAGGAGACTGCATCATTTCTGATCAATTTTAGATTGAGTCTGTTCTAATAGAAAGTGGAGGACTGGCTGGGTTTTCCTTTATTAACATACAATAAGGAAGTTCAGCTTCTAAATCTTTAACCCTCTGTTAGGACAGACAGTGTTCAAATATATTTTACAACTGATAATGAGATCTGTCAGCACAGTACAGACAGGGCTAATTATGGCAAACACATCTGCCCAGCCCCCTAACAAACAAAAAGAACTCAAAGAGAATTTTTCAGGGATAGACTTATCAAAAAAAAGCAAAAAATGGTAAGAAGTATTTTTTTAAATGTATTTTTAAATGATCAAAGTTATGTAATGTGAATAAGAACATGTAACAAATATAAAATAGGAATTACCCCAATTTGGTTGCAAAAGTGGAAATACCCTTTTAAAGTAGATGTAAACCCAAACTGACTATGCCCCTTCTGTATAATGGTATTGTAAAATAAAGCACCCCCGTTTTTGTAAAAAAAACAAAAACAAAAAAACATTTAGATTGTTAAACCCCTAAACAATTTCCATTTTCTACGATCCTCTTTGATCTCAGTGCAGGTTCAGCCACTTCCTGTCTATATGCACTTGATTCAGTGTCAGCCACCCACTAGTGACAACTTGTGAATTGATATCAGCCTCTCGCACTCCCTGTACAGCAAGCCTGGAGTGTGAGAGGAAGAAGCGGTACAGGTCCAGACAGTCCTTGTGCTGACAAGAAGCATGCTGATAGAAGGAGAAAGAAGAGTGACAAGAGAAAAGAGCTCATCGCTGTGTTGCTTCTCCTTTCACTGACCAGTCACAGGCTGGAGGCAGGTCCAGGACATCTTGGGCTAAGAGGAAGTGGGTTGAATGATGGTGGCTACTAGACTGAGGACATCTAGGGGTAGAAAAAAATACTGCAGGGGAATCTCTAGTTTTAAAAATAGTTTTATTGCCGCAAAATCTGGTTTTATTATTTTACCTCTAAATTAGCGATTATCTTTTACCTTGTTATAGTTTGGCTGTTTACCTTTGAACCACTAGAGAACTGTCATTATAGATGATCCAACCTTCCAATATAATAATGGATTCCCTTTTACACATGTAGTAAACTGCAAAATCAACAGTGGCATAGTCCTAAAATAAAGTCTACCTATACTCTGTAAGGGTAACTTAACTTTTGCTGTAAAAAAAAATGGGAGTGGTTCCATATATATCAACCAGTTGCTGCACCTGCAGCGCTCTAATGGAGAAAACTGCAGGGTCTGCATCCCTTTAGATGTGATTTCCTACTGGGAGTATCTCACCAAAAATAAATTTTTTGTTGCAGGGGATGCCAAAAATCTGACTTGTATCTTAGTGCAGACTTCTGGGAAAATCATTGAGCCAATCACACAAGCAGGAAATTATGTTACTTGGGGGGCGTTCTGTACACTCTGTGTACAGAACACCTCCAGGTAGCCATATTGCATAGCATTTTACAGGAAATTATAGAGCTGCAGACTGAAATAGAGAGGGAATTTTTAATAACATTCAATTACAATATGACTTATGTCACCATTTTTTTTAATTTGCTATTTTTTCCCATGAAAGTGGGGTTACCCTTTAAATGTAATAAGGGCACAAACATGGTAAGAGCCTTCTATATATGATCAGTATAGTAAATCTCCATCAGAAAATCTTGGAATCACCATTCTGGAGAACCTCGGAATTGTCTATATTTAGAAAGCCAGTAAAATCAGTCTGGACAGCGTTGTCTCCGGGGAGGAGATCTCCTAAGAAACACAGTTTGTGTAAACAATACAACTAGGAACGGTTTATCCAAGGACAAATCTCTTACATGATTTCCTGCATGTCAATGAAGTTAGGAAACCAGCGCGCCTGGAAGGGAACCTGTCACCCATCTATAGAGGAGGCAAACACATTGGGACCTGATCCTGTTCACTAAGCTTACCAATTCACCTGTAATATTTGTGGCGAGCTTTAGATTTGGATACCTTCAGCTCTTGGTTAAAGTGACCCTGCCCCTAATTTTACAACATAATACTAAATTCACCTTGCAAAAGTAGAACATGAAATAGGAGTATAGCCTCAATTAAACATTAGTAGAAACCAAATATCGGTGCCATCATCCCCCCCCCCCTTCTCCCCCCCCTCCCTTATTCCAATTCTTGCCACCATCACTCCAGTTTCCCTCTCCCCCATTCTCAGTTCATCTCACCCGGGTGTGCACCCCTTTTACATCCTAGCTTCTATATAATCATTATTTTTATCATTAACCAGAATCTGTCCACAATCCCCCGTGTCCGCCATGGGGGGATTTGTGTTGGGTCCTGCTATCCCATTGAACCTGCCTGATTGGGTGAGCCAGTCTTCAATCCTGTTACTATTTTTGTATCATGTTGTTTTGTGATTACCTTATTTTTGCTGTATATTTTCTATATTGTTTACAAATTAAAGATTATCAATTGTTTTATAGACCTATCCCTCCTGAAGAAGCGGTTCTGACCGCGAAACCGGTTGAGGAAAAAATCCTGTATACCCCCTCCACAGAAACTTTGCGGGTTCTACCCGTCAGTAATTGTGTTCAGTGTGGCGTATACATTTGGTTTTAATATTGCATGTATATACTATTTTGTATTGTAGTTAATAAAATTTATACTTTTTATGTTTCTTTCAACTGTGAGTCATTAACAAGTGCCGAGATAGTCCCAATCTTCAACTTTAGGTGTGCATGCGCGAACAGGCAGTGGCAGCAACCGCCTTCGCGCCTCCACCCCTATATCCCCTTAATTGCAAAAGTAGAAGATGGTTACTAACCCTTCTGGAGGGCATTGTGTTTAATGTTCAATCTGTTCCAGATCTCCACCCACTGGACCCTTCCCAGTGTGTCAGATACCTATTCCCTTGTTGAGCAATGTAGTTCCTCCCACCAGCAATGATGTCACTTATCTTTGTATCCAACACTTCTGGGTCTGTTCGATAACTGGAACCCCGCAGCATGTTGTGGTTTCTCCCACAGACCTCTACATTACTACTGTGTCCTGTACTGAAGTAGGGGCTGCTGTAAGGAACCACAGTGCATGGAAGGGGACCAGGTACCCAACACACTTGGAAATGGTGGATACCAGCAATAAATAACATAATGGCTGATGGGAAGAACCACAGTAGCCAGGGGGGGGGCAGGTATCTGACACACTCAGAAATGCTGGATACTAGTGGTAAGTGACATATTTGATGGGAGGAACTACTGTGTGCAGCAGGGATAAGGTATTTGACACCCCCAGAAATGCTGGACACCAGTGGTAAATGACAAAATAATTGAGGGGAGGTAATACAGCATGGAGCAGAGACCAAGTATCCAACACACGCAGATATGCTGGATTCCAGTGGTAAATTACAAAACTGATGGGAGGAACTACTGTGCGCAGCGGGGACCAGATATCTGATACACCCAGAAATGCTGGATACCAAATGGTAAATGACTTACAAGATGGGAGGAACTACTGTGTGCAGTGGGGACCAGATATCTGACATACCCAGAAATTCTGAATACCAGTGGTAAATGTCAAAATAATTGAAGGGGGGGGGGGGGTACTACAGCACATAGCAGGGACCAGGTATCTGGCACACCACCCGAAATTATAGATACCAGTTGTAAATTACATAATTTTTAGAAGAAACTACTGTGTGCAGCATGGATCAGGTATTTGATACATCCAGAAGTGCTGGATGCCAGTGGTAAATAAATGACATAATTGATGGAAGGAACTACTGTGTGCAGCGGGGACCAGGCATCTGATACACCCAGAACACCCAGAATTGTTGAATACCAGTGGTAAATTGCATAGTTGATGGGAGGAACTACCGTGTGCAGCAGGGACCAGATATCTGACACACCCAAATGTGCTGGATACCAGTGGTGGCTTCAGATGTGCAACAGGTACATTTCAACAAACCAACTGCCAGGAAAGGTAAGTGTTCCTCATCAGTTTTCCAGGGTGAATTTAGTTTTATTTTGAGGCGTTTGCGACTGCGTGATTGTAAAAATTGGCTTGGTCAACAACATGAGTTTATAAATCGTAGCAAATGAGTGACTGTTTATGGAGGGTCATTTTTCGAGTGAGTGCAGGTCTCTGACTGTTATCATTTTCTGCACGTAGGATCATTCCTGTATGACATTTTACCTGTATTCTGGGTACATTACAGAAGAAATGTTACATTGATGACATATTTATTATAGCAAAAGTTGGCAGATGATGAAAGGGGCGGGGACATCTGATACATATGATGTAGAACATTACCATAAAGTCCATTAATAAGAAAAATGCGCTATTGTATTTCAATTTTGAAACATTTACCCAATGGCATCTAAAACATGAGCAAATATCTGTTTAGTGTACACTTTTTCTGGGTGTGCAGTTTTACTTTGATATGCACAATATTGGGTGAGAAGGTGTTGAGAATTTCATATTTTTTTTAGTACACTTCAAATTGTTTGCAGCCTTAGGAAACGTTAGACATGCCTCCCAATTCAATTCACAGTTTTAAAGCCCCAAAGAATTCAAGTTCATATTTCCAAAGTGCCTCTTTGCTAAGTGTTGCCAAGACTCCAATGGGGACTGTTAGCAGCATTAAAAATGAGAGACATCATAGAAGAGTTATCAGAGCATAAATTAGGAATATCTCCCGAACATTCATACATACCAGCATAAAAAAACTGCGACAACACTCAGCCAGCCTATAGAGCTGATCTCAGGGAACCTCCCAGAATACAGGTAAGGGCAGCTAACAAGAGAGATCATTCAGAGCAGTCAGACCACAAAAAATCCAAATGCAATTGCCAGCTAAACACTTCTAGGTAAATTTCACCAAACCTTTACATATCGGTTATCAATCGTAAAGTGCAACTCAATAAATAAGATACAAAAAGAGATATAATGGAATCCATATAAAGTGAATCATCCGCCAGAGTGAAGATTAATACTCTTGCTCACAAGTGTGTTGATCAGGTGATCTAGAGTTTGATATGGATAATGTCTCAGGCCTTGCTGCCCTCCAGGATAGGGATATCCTCACAGTCACACAAGAAAAAAGAAAAAGGAATGGATTAACCACTTGACCACTGGGCACTTAAACCCCCTTCCTAACCAGACCAATTTTCAGCTTTCGGTGCTCTAACATTTTGAATGACAATTACTCAGCCATGCAACACTGTACCCATATAAAATTTTTGTCCTTTTTTTCACACAAATAGAGCTTTCTTTTGGTGATATTTAATCACTGTTGGGTTTTTTATTTTTTGCGCTATAAAAGAAAAAAGACTGAAAATTTGGTAAAAAAATGAATTTTTATTTCTTTCTGTTATAAAATTTAGCAAATTAGTAATTTTTCTTCGTAAATTTTGGCCAAAATTTATACTGCTACATATCTTTGGTAAAAATAAGTACAACTTGGTGTATATATTTTGGTCTTTGCGAATGTTAGAGAGTCCAAAAGCTATGGTGCCAATATCTGAAAATTGATCACACCTGAAGTACTGACGGCCTATCTAATTTCTTGAGACCCTAACATGCCAGAAAAGTACAAATAGCCCTCAAATGACCCCTTTTTGGAAAGAAGACATTCCAAGGTATTTGAAAAGATGCATGGTGAGTTTTTTTGAAATTGTCGTTTTTTCCCACAATTCTTTGCAAAAATCAAGATTTTTTTTTAACTTTTTTTTTTCACAAAATTGTCATATTAGAAGGTTATTTCTCACACACAGCATATGCTTACCACAAATTACACCCCAGAACACATTCTGCTATTACTCCCGAGTATGGTGATACCACATGTGTGAGACTTTTACACAGCGTGGCCACATACAGAGGCCCAACATGCACGGAGCACCTCCAGGCGTTCTGGAGCACCCAGGCCAATTCTTATATTTCTCTCCTACATGTAAAAATAATCATTTATTTGCTAGAAAATTACATAGAACCCCAAAACATATATATATTTTTTTTTAGCAAAGACCCTAGAGAATACAATGGCGGTTGTTGCAACTTTTTATCTCGCACGGCATTTGCGCAGCAATTTTTCGAACGCATTGTTTTTGGAAAAAAAACAGTTTTGTGCTTTAAAAAAAAACAAAATAGTAAAGTTAGCCCAATGTTTTTGCATAATGTGAAAGATAAAGTTACGCTGAGTAAATAGATATATAACATGACACCCTTCAAAATTGCACACGCTCGTGGAATAGTGCCAAACTTCGCTACTTAAAAATCTCCATAGTTGACGCTTTAAAATTTTTTACTGGTTACATGTTTTGAGTTACAGAGGAGGTCCAGGGCCAAAATTATTGCTCTCGCTCTACTGATCGCAGCGATACCTCACATGTGTGGTTTGAACACAGTTTTCATATGTGGGCGGGACTTACGTATGCGTTCGCTTCTGCATGCGAGCACACGGACAGGGGCGCTTTAAATTTTTTTTTTTTTTTTTTTTTTTATTTTACTTTATTTATTTTAGTTTGACACTTTTTTCCCAAAAGAAACTATTTTTTTGATCACTTTTATTCCTATTACAAGGAATGTAAACATCCCTTGTAATAGGAATATTGCATGACAGGTGCTCTTTACAGTGAGATATGGGGTCAATAAGACCCCACATCTCACCTCTAGGCTAGGAAGCCTGAAATAATAATAAAAAAAAAATGATCCTGGCTTCGATCGTAGCGGAGTCGGTAGAAGCACCGGAGGGTGGCGGGAAGGGGGGGGGCATCCCCTCTCTCCTCCCATAAGAACAATCAAGCAGTGGAACAGCTGCTATGATCGTTCTCATGGTGTAGGGAATCGCCGGCTGAAAAAGCTGATATCTGAATGATGCCTGTAGCTGCACCCATCATTCAGATATCCCCACACAAAGTCAAGAACGTCATATGACGGCGGGCGGGAACTGGTCAAAAATTGCGGGGTATTGCAGAGTTCTGCGGAGTATTGCGGGGTATTGTGGGGTAGTGCAGAGTAGTGCGGGGTATTGCAGGGTATTGCGGGGTATTGCGGGGTATTGCAGGGTATTGCGGGGTATTGCAGAGTATTGCAGATTAGTGCAGGGTATTGCAGAGTATTGCAGGGTATTGCAGGGTATTGCAGAGTAGTGCAGGGTATTGCAGAGTAGTGCAGGGTATTGCAGAGTAGTGCAGGGTATTGCAGAGTAGTGCAGGGTATTGCAGGGTATTGCAGAGTAGTGCAGGGTATTGCAGAGTAGTGCAGGGTATTGCAGAGTAGTGCGGGGTATTGCAGAGTATTGCGGGGTATTGCGGGGTATTGCAGAGTATTGCGGGGTATTGCAGACTATTGCAGACTATTGCGGGGTATTGCAGAGTAGTGCAGAGTATTGTGGGGTATTGCAGAGTATTGCGGGGTATTGCGGGGTATTGCAGACTATTGCAGACTATTGCAGACTATTGCGGGGTATTGCAGAGTAGTGCAGACTATTGCAGGGTATTGCAGAGTATTGCTGGGGTATTGCGGGGTATTGCAGAGTATTGTGGGGTATTGCGGGGTATTGCAGAGTATTGTGGGGTATTGCAGAGTATTGCAGAGTATTGTGGGGTATTGCAGAGTATTGTGGGGTATTGCAGAGTAGTGCAGACTATTGCAGGGTGTATTGCAGAGTATTGCGGGGTATAGCTGGGTATATTGCAGGGTGTATTGCAGGGATGGCTGAGCATGGTGGGATGGATGTGACTGTATTTGTCACTGAGCACCGCTGTGAGCACTACACATGCAGCCCACAGCGGTGCTGCCATCCGATCCCTCCCCCTCTCCTCTCACTGTGTACCGATCGGTACACAGAGGGGAGGGAGGAACCGGCGTCATGACATGACGCCGGTTTGTTTACATGTGATCGCTCCGTCATTTGACGGAGCGATCACATGGTAAACGGCCGCGATCAGCGGCCGTTTACCGTGATCCGTGATGCGCCGGGTCCTCTGGACCCGGCGGTCACGGAAGTTCTCGGGTGCGCGCCCCAGGGGGCGCGCGAGAGCAGGATTCTGGGAGGACGTCCTACGGACGTCCACCCAGGATAACCCGACCGCGCTGTAGCCTTCTTTAGGCTATGGCCCGGTCGGCAAGTGGTTAAAAACTACTCACAAACGTGTGAAAGGGAAACGCAATATGAAGCCTTAATTGGTGTGGTGTCAACAGTCTCCAAGTGACAAAAAGGACATAGGAACCACTGTTGGCTGATGTATTTCGAAGGTATACCTTCTTCCTCAGAGCCTAGTAGACTGAGGAAGAAGGTATACCTTCGAAACGCGTCAGCCAGCAGTGGTTCCCGTGTCCTCTCTTTGTCACTTGGAGACTGTTGATACCAGACCAATTAAAGCTTTATATTGCGGTTCCCTTTCACATGTTTATGAGTAGTTTTTAATCCATTCCTTTATTAAAACTTACCAAAAGGATAATGTACAAGGCTGGTGCGCCCTCTTTTTCTTTTTTCTTGTGTGCTCACCTTATGGGTATGAACAGGAAGGTCCAACCTCGCATTTTTCACAGGGTAACATAGGGGATGTTCTCACCACTGATCCAGGTTAAGCAATCTTCAGATACATCAAGGTGGCAAATATACATAAAAGTCAAAGAGAAGACAAATAGTGCTCTCTGCTAAAAAAGTATTAAATAAAATGCACAATAAAAACACATTTACAAATGCAGGACTTGACAAAAGTGCAAAACCAAGCGCTCAGTATAAACAAATCCTCGAAGGACGCGGATAACAGCTGTGGGTGACATCAATAGTGTTACGTCCTGGGCAGGACTTTGTCAACGGGATCCTGTGTTACCCTGTGAAAAAAAAAAAAGCGAGGTTTGACCGTCCTGTTTGTTCAAGGGTCATACCCATAAGGTGAGAAGCCAGGGTTGCTACTGGTGATAGGAACAAGCACTTTCTACACCCAAATGATTTATAGGACAGCTTTTTTCATTCACCGGTTCATCTTTACACTGGAGGATGGTTTGCTTTATATGAATCCTATTACATTTTTTTTGTATTTTATTTATTGTGCTGCACTTTCAGATTGTTAAGGGCAGCTAAAATCTTATATTCAATATCCACATGCAAAATGTAATTTTTACTAAAGGTCAAAGCATACTTCTAGTTTTTACACATCCTAAATTGTATATTCAAGGGCAAACCTGAAAATACAGTTGTGCTCCAATGTTTGCATACCCTGGCAGAAATTGTGAAATTTTGGCATTATTATTGAAAATATGACTGATCATGCCAAAAAACTATTTTATTCAAAGGGGTTGTAAACCCTCGTGTGTTTTCACCTAATGCATCCTATGCATTAAGGTGAAAAAACTTCTGACACTGACCAGCCCCCTCGTTTTATTCACCTGAGCCCATTCGTTCCCACGGCGGAAAAGCGCCCTACCTCTCTGCTCGTTGCCTCTTGATTGGATAGATTGATAGCAGCGCAGCCATCGGCTGTCGATCAAATCCAATGACACGGGTCCCGGGGGGCGGGGCTGAGTCCAGCATTCTGTGTGTATGGACGCACATGCTGGACTCTGGAGCGCGCCCGCACGGGGACCCCCAAGGAGAGCGCTTCTCCTAGATAGTTTCCTGATGCCAAGAGGAGCCGCTAGTGCCATTGAGGGACCCCAGAAGATGAGGATCGGGGCCCATCTGTGTAGAATGAACTGCACAGTGGATGTAAATATGATATGTTTGTTATTTAAAAAAAAACAAAAAAAAACACAAGGGTTTAGTAACCCTTTGAGGATAACAATCACATGAAGCCATTTATTATCACATAGTTTTTTGGATCCTTTTTTAAATCATAACAGAAATCACCCAAATGGTCCTGATCAAAAGTTTACATACCCTGGAATGTTTGGCCTTGCTACAGAGACAGAAGGTGGCACACACAGGTTTAAATGGCAATTAAAGGTTATTTTGCCACATTTGTGGCTTTTTAAATCACAATTAGTGTTTGTGTATAAATAGTCAATGAATGTGTTAGCTCTCACATGGATGCACTAAGCAGGCTAGACACTGAGCCATGAGGAGGTAGAAAAGAACATTCAAAAGACCTGTGTAACAAGGTAATGAAACTTTACAAAGATGGAAAAGGATATAAAAAGATATCCAAAGCCAGTCAGTACTGTTTAATCACTTATTAAGAAGTGGAAAATGAGGGACTCTTGATACCAAGCCAAGGTCAGGTAGACCAAGGAAGATTGCAGCCACAACTGGCGTAAGAATTGCCCAGGATACAAAGAAAAACTCACTGCAGTAGAAATACAGGCTGCTCTCAAAAAAAGACGGTGTGGTTGTTTTTAAGGAGCACAATTCAACGATACTTGGACAAAAAAGAGCTGCATGGTCGAGGTGCCAGAAGGAACCCTTTGTCAAGGTGTTGTTGGGCATATTGTATGGAACTTGTGTGGAACTTGTACAGTAAAGGCTTCTTTCTGGCAACTTGACCATGCAGCTCCTTTTTGTTCAAGTATCATCATATTGTGCTACTTTAAAACAACCACACCATCTTTTTCCAGAGCAGTATGTATTTCTCCTGAGGTTACCTATGGGTTTTTCTTTGTATCCTGAACAGTTCCTGTGGCAGTTGTGGCTGAAATCTTTCTTGATCTACCTGACCTTGGCTTGGTATCAAGAGATCCCCACATTTTCCACTTCTTAAGTGATTGAAGAGTGCTGACTGGCATATTCAAGCTTTGGATATCTTTTTATATCCTTTTCCATCTTTGTAAAGTTTCATTACCTTGTTACGCAGGCCTTTTGACTGTTGTTTTCTACCTCCTGATGGCTCAGTGTCTAACCTGCTTAGTGCATCCATGTGAGAGCTAACAAACCCATTGACTATTTATACACAGACACTAATTGTGATTTAAAAAGCCACAAACGTAGGAAATGAACCTTTAATTGCCATTTTAACCTGTGTGTGCCACTTTCTGTGTCTGTACCAAGGCCAAACATTCCAGGGTATGTAAACTTTTGATCAGGGCCATTTGGGCGATTTCTGTTATCATTATGATTTAAAAAGGATCCCAAAAACTATGTGATAATAAATGGCTTCATGTGATTGCTATCCTTATATAAAAGACATTTTTTTGGCATGATCAGTCATATTTTCAATATTAATGCCAAAATTTCACAATTTCTGCTGGGGTATGCAAATTTTTGAGCACAACAGCAAGCATGTATGCAATCTTATGAAAAAAAAAATAAAGTCAAAAACTATTTTTATATTTTCTACAATTACAGAGAAGAACAGATTCATGCTGCAAATCCACAGTAGTATCCTTTTAATAAACACCCGCTGTGCACATTCTATGGTTATCAAGTACACACTTGACATCAATTACCAGTTCTATACCGCATTCACAAAGCAGAGGACGCCACAGTGACAGACACAAACCGTCTCCAGTTGCTTAGCACAGCAGTGTGTCACATGACCGCCATCCTCTATGTATCCAATTATTATACTGTTAGGCACACAAAGCACGCAGGAAGTGCCGAGACTAAATGGTATCCAAGTTTGCATTTCGAAATTAAACCAATATGCTGACAAAAGGACTCATCAATTTATAACACCACCAAGAAAAACAAACAAATTATCGAACACTTTGCCAAGAACAACACAAATTTGTGTTTTTTTTTTGTTTTTTTTTACAGATTAACCTACTATGAGAGTCTCTCATGTTAGTAGGAAAATGACAAAAATGTTTATAAATGGAATCCATAAGCTGAGACACAAGTAACTATCACTTCTCTGGTATGACGGGGGAATTTAGGTGTTGCAATACAAGACCAGTAAACATCTGGTTCTAGGTAAGTCTACACAGGACAGAACACCACGATTCTCTAAATCACGTTCCGTCCAACGCCATGCTTTTCATCGTCCATGACAATTTTACCAAGATCAGTGGAGCGGTGTGTCAGACTGACACACCGCTCCACCGATCGCCACGATTTGCGCCTCCGCAGGCGCGCGGCGGCTGTTATCCTGAAGGACATCGTATGACGCCCAGTAAGGATAACTGAACCACCACGGGCGGGAAGTGGTTAAAGTATATGTGAACCCTTACCTTGTAAATCATGCCATTCAATTTACCACTTGACCTCCGGAAGGTTTTACCCCCTTCACGACCAGGCCATTTTTTTGCTATTCAGCACTGTGCTACTTCAACTGGCGATTGCTTGGTCATGCAACACTGTATGCAAATTAAATTGATATTTTTCACACCCAAATAGAGCTTTCTTTTGGTGGTATTTTTAATAATGGTGGTGACTTTTATTATACAAAGGAAGAAAGACTGAAAATCTTGAAGAAAAAAAAAGATATTTTCTACTTTGTTAAAAACATACCCAACAAAATCTAATTTCTTCATACATTTAGGCCAAAATATATTCTGCTACATGTCTGTTAAAAAAAAACCCAATAAGTGTACATTAATTGGTTTGTGCGAAGGTCATAGAGTCTACAAACTATAGGATATATATTTGAAAATTGATCAATCCTGGGGGCCTTGACATAGTGACACTGAACTCCTCTAGGGGGTTGGTTA
This sequence comes from Lithobates clamitans, assembly GCA_037952925.1. Taxonomy (NCBI): domain Eukaryota; kingdom Metazoa; phylum Chordata; class Amphibia; order Anura; family Ranidae; genus Lithobates; species Lithobates clamitans. The sequence goes on along the minus strand of JBBGZY010000757.1, from coordinate 4,661,545 downwards.
GGGATTTTCCTTTCACTTTAATTGCTGTTACAGTGATGATCAACTGTAACATCAATGTTTTAAACTGTCATTAAAGGGTTTTATTCATAACTGCTGTGCTTTACCATTGTGTGCTGTGCCCACAGCTATCACATGGTACAGGGTGGTGTGATTGGCCCAGGTTACCATCTGATAACTGTGGGCCAAACACAGCATCACTATAAGAATCACAGTTGTTATGAATGAAACTCATTCATAACAGCTTTGCTGACATTGTGACCATGTGATTGCATAGCGATCACATGGTCCCCCAGCCACTTTAGCCACAATCCGCTGTGTTGCCCGCTGTGCGCCCCTAACCATGAAGAGGCAGGATGACATACTTGTACTTGATCCTTCCTGGCTGTGCCGCCCTACTGCAGTAAATGTACTGTGGCTGGACGGCAAGCGGTTAAAACAGAAATGTAAGTATATATACCCACAAAATATACATTTTGTTTTTAATATTACTAATTTTAGTCTCTTAACAGCTATGGCAGGACCCCCTATAATCAGCAAACAGTAGCAATGTACATATTGAATATTCACAAAGGAATGCAGAGCAGACAGGCAGCCTATGTGAAAACCTAATTAGGAAACAACTGTGAAATGAATTAATACACTTTAATTAGATATTAAAATAGTTTCTACACACACACACACAAACCTTCAAAGCCTACCACAGACACATAGCGCGCAGATAAGCGATCCATTCATTCACGTTATCTGCTCTCATTCTCCCATTAGGAAGCAAGTATTAATAAATCTGACACTTTTCCCCGTCGCCCACTCAGCTTGCTAAATCTGGACACACAAACAAAATAGCTGCCGCTCAGTGCCGGATGCAAAGGCCTGGTACTGACATGGATTCACAGGCCTGGTACTGACACGCATTCACAGGCCTGGTACTGACACGCATTCACAGGCCTGGTACTGACACGCATTCACAGGCCTGGTACTGACACGCATTCACAGGCCTGGTACTGACACGCATTCACAGGCCTGGTACTGACACGCATTCACAGGCCTGGTACTGACACGCATTCACAGGCCTGGTACTGACACGCATTTACAGGCCTGGTACTGACACGCATTCACAGGCCTGGTACTGACACGCATTCACAGGCCTGGTACTGACACGCATTCACAGGCCTGGTACTGACATGGATTCACAGGCCTGGTACTTACATGGATTCACAGGCCTGGTACTGACATGGATTCACAGGCCTGGTACTGACACGCATTCACAGGCCTGGTACTGACACGGATTCACAGGCCTGGTACTGACACGCATTCACAGGCCTGGTACTGACACGCATTCACAGGTCTGGTACTGACACGGAGTCACAGGCCTGGTACTGACACGCATTCACAGGCCTGGTACTGACACGCATTCACAGGCCTGGTACTGACACGCATTCACAGGCCTGGTACTGACATGGATTCACAGGCCTGGTACTGACATGGATTCACAGGCCTGGTACTGACATGGATTCACAGGCCTGGTACTGACATGGATTCACAGGCCTGGTACTGACACGCATTCACAGGCCTGGTACTGACACGGATTCACAGGCCTGGTACTGACACGGATTCACAGGCATAGTACTGACATGGATTCATCATGGGGGTAGAGGAGACATCACAATGAGATTTAGGGATCTATAGGCTGCTGAGGGACTGGACATGGGGGTTTAGGGATGAACATATAATCACAGCTGAGCGGCACTATTTACTGGAGCTATATAAATCAGTAAGGCCCCTTTCACACTGGTGTGCTTTTGCCGGGCATTTCAAGAGTGACAAAAGCACATTGGAACAATTCCCCATTAAATCCTATGTAAAATGGGAGTGACACCACAGTCCCGCCAAAAGAGCAGGTAAGCGCCAGGGTACTGTGTTACGCCGCCGTGGGGGGGGGGGGGGCGTTTGCCCCCCCTCCCGAAAGAAGAACCCACCAGCCGCCACTGCTGCCAGGGCTGTTGTAACAAAGTCGATCGACACAGCCAGGGTCTGAGCTGCAGAATTACATGATCGGTAGGAGCGGATTAAAAATAGGTAAGCATACAGATCTTTTTATACAGTTTAGGCAGGATAGATAAGTTGAGGGAAACATTTTTAAAAGCAGGCACATTTAGGCTTTTCTTCCATTTTAGCCTCCAATGACCAAGACAATACTCAATCATCTATGAATTATGTACCTGGTCTCAAGTCAAGGTAACTTAGCAGCCACTGTAGCAACACCCATAACTAGATCTGACATAAAAGGCCAAAGGACATATAAATTAGCAAGAATGGAAAATAGGTAGAAACATGGAAGAATAAAAAAAAACAAAAAAACACATTGATTCAATTTTGCAAGACGTTACCAAATTTATGGCTCTATACATAAGTTTCAAAGCATGTCACACGTCACCAAACAAAAGGACTCAAGGTCATTGTTTACCAGTGAGCCCTAAACAACCCATAAAATGTGTTTCCAGACTCCACATATAGTTGGTTTAATCACAGTAATGCTCCAGAGTAATTAGAAGGCAGTCAATTTTTAAAGGATATCCAATCAATCTTATTGGTTTTCCATAAACTTTTCTTTTTAACAAGATTTATTTTGGAAACAATAAATTAAAAGCTGTAGGTCAATCACGCTTTGCAGGAACACACGTACAAAGTTCACCTGTGTTCCACCATAAAGGTTATTAGTGTGCACATATTTTATGTTTATGGCATATGTACTCCCAAACCTAACTTCTAGTAGATCTAAACCTAAACTGAATGACATTTAGTTTGCTAAAGCCAATGTTTTTCAACCTTATTTCAGTCGAGGCGCCCTTTAAAATTATGGACAGTCCCGAGGCACCCCATTCTAAAATGTAAAAAACTATTTTAATACCTTTACATAATCCACACGTGTAGGACACCCAATGTTACAGGTGATTTATTCGTCTGAAGCAAATACGCTTTTGCACACTGGTACTGACTAGTATTCCAATGTTTCTCTTCTCCCTCAATTTCTCTCCATCAGTCAGCTAATGTCACCCCAGTGCTGAGGGAGAGGGGCACAGGAGGGTCAAACAAGGATGCTGTGGAGGCAACAGACATCCTTCTTATCAACAGATGATGTCATTGGTCGTTAGGATGTCCGTGTCTAGAAAGTTGTAATGATGCATAATGAAAACCTGTGGCTCTGTGTAAACTAAAAGGCAGTCTTCATCCACCTGCTGGCTTGTATACAATTTTTTATCAATTTTTAAGCATTTTGCCAAGGCACCCCTGAAGAAACCTCAAAGCACACTGGTTCAAAAAAGCTGTCCTATACAACTGCCATTTTTTCATCTTTATCTACATGAACAGACAGGGGGCGGTAAAACAGGCAGTTGAGCCGCAGTTTTAGTATCCAACTGCCCAATTAAAACATAACATGCAGCTGGAGGGGAATGTATACATGCTGCATTCACTGCAAACTTAACGCTACTTGGCAATGGGAATAATGCTCTTTGCATTAATGGCAAGTAGCAAAAATTCCCCCCCTTACAAATAGCTAAAAAGAACCTTATGCCAGGTACACACGGTAAGTTTCTTTTCGTTCAACCCAGCGAGCTAAATGGGGAAAAAAAATCCAATGTTAGTGCGGCGATCTCCCCCGCTAAGCTATTGTGCTTTGACAGGGGGAAGGACTCCCCCCCCCCCCCCAGAACACAGTGATCAGCATTTACAGCTGGTTTTCCAGCATGCTCATTCAACAGAATCTGGCCGTGAGACTTCTTCTGGCTGATGAGGAGCTGTACACACAGGTCGAAAGTTGGTCAGTTCCTGCTGAACCAGCCATTTTCCACCATTTTCCGGCCTGTTTGTGTGTCATTGGCTACTTATCTGAGAGTCAGAAGTTGCTAATTACTCAAGGAACACTTAAAAACCTCTGGAGGAACCCTAGTTGAGAAAGGATGTTCTAGACTAGAGACTCCCATAAGTAGACTTATATGGAGTATGGGATGTTCTAGACTAGAGACTCCTATAAGTAGACTTATATGGAGTATGGGATGTTCTAGACTAGAGACTCCCATAAGTAGACTTATATGGAGTATGGGATGTTCTAGACTAGAGACTCCTATAAGTAGACTTATATGGAGTATGGGATGTTCTAGACTAGAGACTCCCATAAGTAGACTTATATGGAGTATGGGATGTTCTAGACTAGAGACTCCTATAAGTAGACTTATATGGAGTATGGGATATTCTAGATTATAGACTCCTATAAGTAGACCTATATGGAGATCCCGCCAAGGCTGAGAACAAGCTCAGCTAGAACTACTACCTTGGCCTGGCATTTACTGTGTAGGGGAGACAGAAAATACCCTACTCCACCCAAAATAAATTTATGGGTGGAGTGACCATTTAGCAGAACCACACATGCATGCCTTCTGTGCTGTAATACATTAGATACTAAGGAATGCTAATAAATATCTTTGCTCATTTACGAAGGCCAGCTCAGTTACAAGGAGCACAGTTGCGGTATTGCTCACACAGTAATAAACTCTCACTTATATCATTACGTCAATGCTTATTTAAGTATGTAAGTTTAAAAATAAAAATACAAATATGTACATCAGACGCTGTGAAGCCGTAAACATCCAGAGGAAATGTTCTGTGAAATGAAAGTAATCTAAATAGATCTATAGAAACAGACCTATCTGCAATGCTGGCTATACCAGTAGTAATGTCACATGCTTATGGGAAAAGAACAGAACAGAACAGCATGCACCATCATTTTATAACACATGGCTAAAAGAGAAACTATTTTTTTTTGGCGCAAGAGAGCCATGAAACAGTGATGCATTGTGAAGGTCTGCCAAGGGTGTCTGCTCAACACAAACATACACAACCTACCAAAAAACTTTCAGACAGATCTTTTAAAGACTGGACTCGAAACATCCAGATCATGATCAAGGCTTTACTAACCTGCCCACAGACACAAAATGACAGTCAGAAGAAGATCTGGTTTTTTTAAACCAAATCATGTGCCTGTTCATCTCTATGCGGTCAGGCAGAAAATGAAGAGGTAAGATACCCTGAAACAGTTATTATCCTCACCCTTCTGGTTTCAAAGACAAAATGCTTGGCCAAACCAAGCACTCATGTTTAAACGGTTGTAAACTGCGGATTTTGTAAAAAAAAAACACCTGCAAGGCAAGGACATAATGTGCTAGTATGCATTCCATGGAACGAAGCTCACCTTGGAACGAAGCCCTCCAGCGCTGTACTGTCACAAATCCAGATTTTTTTCCAGGTTTGTGCTCTCCGGCTATGTGATTGGCCGGAGCCGGGATAACGTCACTCCCACGCATGTGTGCAGGGCCCTCGGTTCCGGCACAAAGCTCTAAAGCTCAGGCAAGGTATGCATGTTCTGGGTACACATGTTCCAGTGATGTATCTGGCTGCATCCAGGATGAATATATCCTAAATGATGCAAGTTTAGGAGATATTAATTATGCCTACAGGCAAGCCTTATTATAGGCTTACCTGTAGGTAAAAATGACCAAGCGGGGTTTACTACCGTTTTAAAGTGTATCTGAGCCCAGAAACAAAATTGCAATACAATGCAGCTTAGCAATCCTTAGAAGTGGTGGCTGCATTGGTTTTTATTAAGCTTTTTCTCCCCTTGTTTTCCCTTGGTGATCTGCTGAGTAACAAACTTCCTGTCCTAGAGTGGCTACTCTCACTCCTTTACTGTATCTATGGAGGAGCAACATAGATGCCCTTCTACAGCAGCATTGCCATTCTGTAGATAGGGTAGTGTTGGATGATCTAGTAGATTCAGGTGGACTTTTACATAGGTAACTAACAAATTAAAGCCTAGCTCCAGCTGGCACTTTGTAAGCAGTTAGGGAAAATTTTTTTTTTTTTTGGGATAAAACTTTTAACTACATAAAAGACAAACACAGAGCACCTCTGTCAGTATTAAATGGTTTGTCTCAGCCCCTCTGTCACCTCTGTTGGACAGCTTGGCCTGTTAAAGGAAGTTTGAAAATAACACTGATGCCGCGTACACACGGTCGGATTTTCCGGCGGGAAATTTTCGATGGAAGCTTGTCGCAAATTCCGACTGTGTGTAGGCTCCTTCGGACAGTTTCCGTCAGAATTTCTGACAAACAAAATTTGAGATCTGGATCTTAAATTTTCCGACAACAAAACCTGTTGTCGGAAATTACGATCGTGTGTACACAATTCCGACGCACAAAAGTCCACGCATGCTCAGATTCAAGCAGAAGAGCTGCACTGGCTACTGAACTTAATTTTTCTTGGCTCGTCGTACGTGTTGTATGTCACCGCGTTCTTGACGTTTGGAATTTCCGACAAGATTTGTGTGACCGTGTGTATGCAAGACAAGTTTGAGCCAACATCCGTCAGAAAAAAAACATGGATTTTGTTGTCGGAATGTGCGATCGTGTGTACACGGCATTACTGTCAGGATCATCAGGTAATAAAACTATGTGACAAGGGCGACTCGGAAAAGCAAAGACTGCTGTGTTAAAGTGTTACTAAACACAGGACCCTGCATTCACTATATCTGGTCTCCCACAGTACACAGAACATGGAAATGCTATTATTTTAGTAAATATAAACTGCTAAATACCTTTTCTCATCAGCAGTATATAGCAGTCTTGTGACTTCTATCAGTGTCTGATTAAAGCTTGTAGGAGGAGTTTTCTTCTGAATGTTCTATGCGGCTGAAGGACCCCTGACCCTCTGTATGGACAGTGCTGATCACATGCACCCTCCCAAGAAAAAAAGAAAAAAAAAACTCTCTAGCAATACACACCAAACTGAGCATGTGCGGAGTGTCCCTAAGGCTCTGTACTGTCAGGAAATGGATTGGGCACTGTGGAAGAAGGGGAGGATCAGAGAAGACAGGATCAAACAGCCTTTTTACACAATGCAGAAGATTAACCTCTTAAGTTCCACAGGGAGTATAACAAGCATGCTTTACTGCATATACAGACTGATTTTACTGTTGTGGGTTTAGTAACACTTTAATGCCCATATATCCACTTTAATGGCTGCTCTGTAAATATACAAGTTTGTAACTGTGGGGAATGAAAGCAATATTCTAATGTTCCCAACTCCCGCCTTTCTCTTGGCACAGGGTGCTACTCCATTGCTGCATTCTGCTAATGTTAAAATACATTTAAGATCTAACAGAACTCGGACCCCCAGCCCTGAACTGCATCAGCTTGTAAACAGTGCTGGGAATGCCACCGTAAAATAAAGAATCCAGGTGGTGATTTAACTTAATAACTTCTGGGTAAACTTAGAGCAGAGTTGCACCCAAAAGTGGAACTTCCGCTTATTCTTCTCCCCCTCCGGTGCCACATTTGGCACCTTTCAGGGTGGAGGGGGGAAACGGGGATCTGTTTTTGACAGGTCCCCCTCCCCACTTCTGGAGATGGAATATGGACCCCTAACTATCATAGCTTTCATTCAGGATTTCCAGGCCCCTGTTGGTTTCCCTACAAGTAAATGCAGGTGTTGTCTTGCAATGGATAAATAAATGAGCAGGAATGCTGAAAGAAAGAAAACGTGTGTCTCCTGTGAGCAGCAGCTGCTGATCTTCTGTAAGAGAGGCCTCTCAGAACTGCCAGTGCTGCTTTAGGAGTCCTCATAAAAGATATTATTGATACAGAGCAGGAGACTACTAGTGTCAGCTATTGTTTACATGACAAGACATCTGCTTTCTTCAAATAGGGCCTGTTCAGACTTTACAGGACAACACAGCAGACTTCCAGATTTATGTAGGCAGGTAAGAGGCAAAGCAGCCAACCACTTGTACCTAATACAGAACATTCCCTTAGGTGGCACATGGTGGTCAGGCGGTGGCCACCCGGAGACCAAGAAATTCTGTGAAGTTTTCTTTTTAAGCCCCATTTCAGCTTCTAAAGAAAATCTATTTTTTATTCTCTAATTTGTTAACAAAAAACACAACTTTGGTGCAATATCCGCCCCAAATCCCCTTTTCACCTTCTGTTCAGTCCGGTAGTTGCTGGTCCACTTCTGGGTTGAATGATGTCCAGCCTCTTCCAACTTCCCCACCTAGAACTCACACAGGCAGTCAAGGCAGTCCTGGCTCGATCCCTTGTACTCCTCTGGACTACAGTAAGGTTAGTCAGCCTGTCTGGTGGCACATAACGTCACTGCTGAATGACTTGTGTGCATCGCTCTACTCTGCCCACTGATGGATCAAGAATTGAAAGGAAGTCAAAGGTCAGAATGTTTTTTATGTTGTAGATATGTAGGCGGGTATAAAAAAAAAAAAAAAAAAAAAAAAAAAAAAAAAAAAAAAAACACACCCTGTTCAGGAAGTGGGATGGAAAGTCATTCCATATGAAGATGAAATTGAGCACTAAGTTCACTCTAAAGAAGAACCAATGCTTAAAGCGGACCTGAACCCAACAATTATAAGCAGCATGTAGAAATATTAATGGTGTCACCCAAAGTTGGAACATATTCTTGAATTACTTCTAAACATAGCATTGTACTTTCTGTGCCTAGGTATACCTGCTCTGTAGCCTAATAGCTACACATCTGCAGTGCACGATCATCTAAGGTACTGCTGCTTATGATTTGGTGATGTCACTAGTTTGCTGCTTGATGGAGAGAAAACTTAACCGGAGGACCTGCAGTTCAAGGACCTCCCCGTTTCCACTTTATTTATTCTGTTTTCTGCACCTCTCTTGCGGTTCCTTGGTGATTACCTCACTCATCACCAGATCATGAGTTATCAGAGAGGCAGCTGTAACACAAGGAAGAAAAACGTGTCCTTTTAAGGCATAACTTATATTTCCATAAAGTATGCAGACCCCGTTTACTTTTTTAATTGTGTTATGTTGCAGCCTGATTGGCAAGACCCTAAAACTGAGCTGCAGCACAGTGGCCAAGACCATACAGTGGTTTGACAGGACAGTTCCACTCAGAACAGGCCTTGCCATGGTCGACCAAACAAGTTAAGTGCACGTGCTTAGCGCCATATCCAGAGGTTGTCTTTGGGAAATAGACATATGAGTGCTGCCAGCATTGCTGCAGAGGTTGAAGGGGTGGGGGGTCAGCCTGTCAGTGCTCAGACCATAAGCCGCACACTGCATTAAATTGGTCTGCATGGCTGTCATCCCAGAAGAAAGTCTCTTCTAAAAGATGATGCACAAGAAAGCCCACAAACAGTTTGCTATATATATATATATATATATATATATATATATATATATATATATATATATATATATATATATATATATATATATATATATATATACATATACATATACATATATATATACACACACACACATACATATATACACACACATACACAGTTGTGCTCATAAGTTTACATACCCTGGCAGAATTTATGATTTCTTGGCCATTTTTCAGAGAATATGAATAACACAAATTTCTTGCATTCATGGTTAGTGTTTGGCTGAATCCATTTATTATCAATCAGTTGTGTTTAATGTCTTTAAATCATAATGACGACAACAGAAACTACCCAAATGACCCTGATCAAAAGTTTACATACCCTGGTGATTTTGGCCTGATAACACGCACACAAAAGTTGACACAAAGAGGTTTGAATTGATATTAAAAGGTAACCATCCTCACCTTTGATCTGTTTGCTTGTAATTAGTATGTGTGTATAGTCAATGAGTTTCTGGACTCCTGACAGACCCTTGCACCATTCACCCAGTGCTGCACTGACGTTTCTGGATTCTGAGTCATGGGGAGGGCAAAAGAATGGTCAAAGGATCTGCGGGAAAAGGTAGTTGAACTGTAAAAAACAGGAAAGGGATATAAAAAGATATCCAAGGAAATTAGAACTCCAATCAGCAGTGTTCAAACTCTAATCAAGAAGTGGAAAATGAGGGGTTTTGTTGAAACTAAACCACGGTCAGGTAGACCAACTAAAATTTCAGCAAAAACTGCCAGGAAAATTGTTCGGGATGAAAAAGAAAAACCTACAAAGAACTTCAGGTGAAATACAGGACTCTCTGAAAACATGTGGTGTGGCTGTTTCAAGATGCACAATAAGGAGGCACTTGAAGAAAGATGGGCTGCATGGTCGAGTCGCCAGAAGAAAGCCATTACTATGCAGATGCCACAAAGTATCTTGCTTGCCAAACAGCACAGAGACAAGCCTCAAACCTTCTGGCACAAAGTCAATTGGAGTGATAAGGCCAAAATTGAGCTTTTTGGCCGCAACCATAAACACTACATTTGGAAAGGAGTCAACAAGGCCTATGATGAAAGGTACACCATTCCTACTGTGAAACAGGGAGGTGGATCGCTGATGTTTTGAGGATGTGTGAGCTACAAAGGCACAGAAAATTTGGTCAAAATTGATGGCAAGATGAATGCAGTATGTTATCAAAAAAATATTGGAGGAACATTTGCATTCATCAGCCAGGAAGCTGCGCATCACAATCACATGGCAGCAACTCAATGCATTTAGGCATCCGGACGTGATGAAGGCTACTTGCTGAAGTTCAAACCGAGCATCAGAATGGGGAAGAAAGGGGATTTAGGTGACTTTGACCGTGGCATGGTTGTTGGTGCCAGACGGGCTGGTCTGAGCATTTCAAAAACTGCTGATCTACTGCGATTTTCACACACAACCATCTCTGGGGTTCACAGAGAATGGGTCAGAAAAAGACAATATCCAGTGAGCGGCAATTGTGTGGATGAAAATGCCTTGTTAATGTCAGAGGAGAATGGGTAGACTGGTTTGAGATGATAGAAAGGCAACAATAACTCAAATAACCACTCGTTACAACCAAGGTACACAAAACACCATCTCTGAATGCACAACACACCGAACCTTGAAGTAGATGGGCTACAGCAGCAGAAGACCACACAGGGTGCCACTCCTGTCAGCTAAGAACAGGAAACTGAGTCTTACAATTCACACAGGCTCACCAAAATTGGACAATAGAAGATTGGAAAAAATGTTGCCTGGTCAGATGGTAGGGTCAGAATTTGGCGTAAACAGCATGAAAGCATGGATCCATCCTGCCTTGTATTAACGGTTCAGGCTTGTGGTGTAATGGTGTGGGGGATATTTTGCTTGGTACACTTTCGGCCCCTTAGTATCAACTGAGCATTGTTTAAATGCCACGGCCTACCTGAGTATTGTTGCTGACCATGTCCATCCCTTTATGACTACAGTGTAACCATCTTCTAAGGTCTACTTCCAGCAAAATAATGCACCACCACAAAGCTTAAGATCATCTCAAACTGGTTTCTTGAACATGACAAGTTCACTGTACTCTAATGTCTTCCACAGTCACCAGATCACAATCTAATAGAGCACCTTTGGGAAGTAGTGGAATGGGAGATTTGCGTCATGAATGTGCAGATGACAAATCTGCAGCAACTGCGTGATGCTATCATGTCACTATGGACCAAAATCTCTGAGGAATGTTCCCAACACCTTGTTGAAACTATGCCATGAAGAATTAAGGCAGTTCTGAAGACAAAAGGGAGTCCAACCAGTACTAATAAAGTGGCCGGTGAGTGTATGTATATATATATATATATATATATATATATATATATATATATATATATATATATATATATATATATATATATATATATATATATATATATATATATATATATATAAAAACAGTTGTTTAGGACAGCAAATACACGACAGACAAATTATTTAGCTTCATAAATTATACAGAGGAAACAAAACATGAAATAAATATGCTTCCCAGGAACAAGTGTGTATATCAGAGCCCAGAAGTCCATTAGCAAAATCATTGAGCACTCCGTTAGGCTTGATTCACACCTATGCATTTTTAGTGCTTTTTGCATTTTGCAGATTTGCTCTACAGAACGTGTTCCATAGGAAACCATGTTAAATGGACTGTAGTGCAAATCTGCAAAATGCAAAAAAGCACTAAAAAATGCATAGGTGTGAATCCAGCCTTACACAGGAAAGGTACCGATAATTGAAGTTGGCCTTCAAATATTTAGATGCACTGTATCTGTCACTAATTTGCTGTGACGTTAATATGTTAAAAATAAAGGTTTCCAACTAAAAATCAAACAGTGCAAACTGAGATACTGTTACCAAACCAAACTGAAAGCAGCATATTGTTCTCATGAACAACATTAGCACTCTCAGCTAAAATTTAAATGAAAACAGAAGACACAGATGCAAGGCAAACAATCCCCCTTGCAAAAATCTGGTGTACAGAGAGGAAAAGCAGTTTTCAAACTTGCCCTTACATCCATCAGCTGGAACGTCTATAGGTCTATAAATACTGTTAGTGGATCTTATTGAATCATGTCCTGCCAGCCTGTCAAAGACGATGTTCAAAAGGAGGGTCATTGATTTGGTACATGTTCTTTCCTGGGTTTTTACTTAACTAAGTTAGAAATACAATTCCACAGTGCTATTAAGTACAACCCTACCATCCGTGCCCAAAGTCACAATGCCAAGATTATTGAGTTCATTTTCTAAAACGGCCAAGAAACTTTACTCACTAAATTGTGTATATTAACTTCAATTGTCCAGTCATGTCAAAAACAAACTAACAAGGAGGTGATGGACCCTCTAGGGTTGATTTACTAAAGCTGAAGAATGATCTGGTACAGCTGTGAATGGTAGCCAATCAGCTTCTAACTTCAACTTGTTCAATTAGGCTTTGAGAAAAAAAAAATGGAAGTTGATTGGCTGCACCAGATTTTTCATTCTCCAGTTTCAGTAAATCAACCCCTGTGTGTCACCAAGGGCTGAGGTGCAGGGTCTAAGAAACTGCCTGTGTTCACAAGAGCACTACAAAAGGAATGACGGGTTTGCTGCAGATGCCTCCCAGACTGCGCCCCCTGGACCATACCAGGCCACATGCCCTTAACATGTTGATGAGGACAACCCTGGCCTGGAGGTTGTGGGGGTCTGTGGGTATGGAGCTCATCAGACACTGGATCAGAGCCTGTCCTCCTCCCGTGAATAAGTAGGGGGTACATAGTAAACAAAAGAAAAAGGAATGTACCATAGAATTAAAAACATCTAAATGTTGGACAAGTACTTTATTTAAAAAAATGTTCCCCAATGTACACCCATTGACAATCACGTTGTCCAAATTTGTACTGTAGGTCCACATCAATCACAATGAACAGCTGCTGACCCTCACAAAAAATCCTGCTACCTGACAATGACATCATAGGGGGCAGGGTCACACAGTGATGTCATTGATCATATATAAACATGTACATATATAGTCAATGAGGTCACCAGGTGACCCCGCCCATTTGTTTACGTTAGCAGTTTGGAGGAATGTCCTGCAGTGCAGGCCAGGCTTTATACCATTCATTGCTTGCCAGGCTGCATGCTCAGATAAGGGTCTGGCATGGATTTTGGGGGAACCCCAAGCCATTTTTTTGGGCATGTTTTTGGCCCTTTTTTGTATTTTTTTTTCTTTTTGCCCATCTTCCTTTAAGATCAGTGGGAGTCAGTGTAAGCCAAGAAAATCCTATTGGAATGTTCTTGTTTCAGACCTGTTCAGCTGAAGCATTGATAAGTGGCCATACACTTATTTTAATTTGTATCTAATGGTAAAGATATAGTACATAAGCAGTAATTGACCATTTTCCCCAGTAAAAGATAATGCTTTCATCTGACTGTTATCTTAGGGCCACATTAGATGCAATGCTTAGCTGAGTTCTTTTTTTTATGAAAAGGGACTGATAAAATCATGTTATTTTATGACCATGACACAATATGTTTACCATGTGTTCAACAAAACAGGCCCCATCTTTCTTTTTTCCAAAAACAGTTGCATAACTTTTCCAGTTCTGGCACAAATAATTTAACGTTCTTTTTTCCATGTTTTTTTGTACAGGAACTGAAATAAATGACATAGATAAGAGCTTGTGAAATCGTGTGAATCGAATGTGGAAAAAAAAAAAAAACAATAAAAGTTTTATATTTTCTCTATAAATACGGTGGACATAAGCTGAAGGCATGTTTGTGTGGATTGTCATCATAAAAACTCACATTGCGGCATGTGAAAAAATAAGTGGTAAGTGAAATGGCCAAGGAAACTAGCAAATGTCACCTTTTATTTTCCAGAGCAGATTAAAAAAAAATAAAAATAAAAATTTAGGGCCAATTCACATTGACTTTCGCTAAAATGCATGTACATTTTCATCCATTTTAGTTGTGTTTTAACGCGCGTTGACATACATTTTAGCGCAACGCAATATTATGTGAATAGGACAGTGGAAATAGTTTTTCAGATATCCTTCCGTTGATCTGTATTTTACAGCTGCGCTAAAATGCACTGGTGTGAACATGAACATATTAAAATACGACTATATATGCTGACTCTTGTGCTAGTTTATGTGTATTTACAGCCGTATAATGGTATAGAAGCTATATGCATGTATACTTATTCTCATGGTTATAAGTATTTTTTTTATTCTAGCCATGAGAATAAATTTATGTGCATATGCATGTGTTTAAGTAAGTTTACATGCATAAAATTACACCAATGAGCTCCTCTCTGAATACAGGTGTGCTGGATTTTTATGCCCCTGAAGCAGCCAACGCCACAACGTGCATGGACTAGATTGTGATTGGAGCTCACGATAAAATAGAAAAATAGAAATAGTTTTCTCTACTCATAGATGAAGTGGTTTGTAACTCCAAGCGGCCTTAACTTCTGTCCAGTTGGACTGCCACAAAAATCTGGTGCAGCGCAACCTAAGTTTTGTCCACAACTGGAACAGAGACATTGAAGGCTAAGTTTGACCAGTGAGCTAGATCAATGAATGGAAAACGCAGAGGACAATGGTACAGGAAAAAAAGCAGAAAAGCCAAGCTTAGCCTATCATAGCCATACCAGTGAAAGTCCCCCACAGCAGTGAAGCTCTGGCAGAGAACTGGACTAATCTCACTCCACTAAGAATAAACTTAAAGCGTTACTAAACCCAGTAATATGAAAATAGTTCATCTGCCCCCCACCTCCCCCCTGTGCCCACAGCTTATAAATCTTTTTATACTGCCATATACCTTTTTGGCTGATCTGTATACCACGGTCACATGATAAACTGCAGGGTCTGCCTGAGTGCTGAATGTTCAGATAGGAGGAGATTTTTACTATAGCCTTAGTTACTGGGCATGGAGGAGGAGAGTGGGACTGGGCTGTCATTTAGGATCTGTATACACTCCCAAATGTGTGATGTCAATATCATGTGACCTGGTTAGCTCTGATCAACAAGGAAATGTTCTCTCCAGCAATAGAGACCAAACTGAGCATGTGCAGCAGTACTACACTCACTGTGTCTTATCTGGCCTTGCCAAGAGAGACCCTGCAATAGGGGGAGGATCTGTCTGTACAGGATCAAAAAGCCTTTTTACACAATGCAGAGGGTTAACCACTTAGGTTCGACAGTGAGTATAACAAGCATGCTATTCTGCACAGACAGATTTTACTGTTGTGGGTTTATTAAACTTTAGGCCGGCCATACATGGATCGAAATTCAGCGGGCTCAGCGAAGACTGGCCGAATTTTAATCCATGTATGGGCTTACTGGTTGTGCACAAGTCAATCTATAGATCGACTTGTGTACAACCAGTCTATCAGGTTTTTTCCTGAACAATCAGTGTCACTGGCTATAGCTCAGTTGAAGTGATTCCTCCATCCACATCAAGGGGGGAATACGTTTATATTTATTTTAACTCACTGGTTGAATGAAAAAAAAAAAAAGAATTATGTATGGCCTGCCTTACTCTTTAATTATACAGTGCTGTGAAAAAGTATTTGCCCCCTTCCTGATTTTCTTTTTTGCATATATTTGTCACACTTCATTATGGTTCAGATCAAACAAATTTTAATATTACACAAAGATAACCCAAGTAAATATGAAATGCAGTTTTTAAATGATGATTTTATGTGAAAAAGTAATTGCCCCCTAAACCCCCTGCTACATAACCCAAGTGCGCTTGACCTTGAGGTTACGAATTGATGGCCAGACATTCTCCTTCAGGATTTTCTGGTAGAGCGCAGAATTAACGATTCCATCAATTATGGCAAGTCACCCAGGTCCTAAAGCTGCAAAGCAGCCCCAGACCATCATACTACCACCACCATATTTGACTGTTGGTATGATGTCCTTTTTATGAAATGCTGGGTTTGTTTTACGCTAGATGTAATGGGATGCACACCTTCCAAAAAGTTACATTTTTGTCTCATTAGTCCACAGAATATTTGCCCAAATATCTTAGGGATGTTTTTTTGGCAAACGTGAGAGGAGCCTTTGTGATGTTTTTGGTGAGTAGTGGCTCTTCCATGGATGCCATTTTTGCCCAGTCTCTTTCTTACTGTTGAATCGTGAAAAAGGATGTTAACTGAGCCAAGTGAGGCCTGCAGTTCTTTAGATGTTGTTCTGGGTGCTTTTATGACCTCCTGGATGAGTCGTCGTCATGCTCTTGGAGTCATTTTGGTAGGCCGGCCACTCCTGGGAAGGTTCACCACTGTTCCAAGTATTCTCCTTTTGTGGATAATTGGCTTTCACCGTGGTTCCCTGGAGTCCCAAAGCCTTAGAAATGACCTTGTAACCCATTCCAGACTAATACATGTAAATTACTTCGTTTCTCAAATCTCAGGTCTGGCAGTAGTCATGCCTGGGTGAGGCGAGTGAAATTTAACTCAGCTTTCCAAAAAATGTGCTTAATCACAGTTCATTAATGATTTAGCAAGGCAAAAGGGGAACAGGTTTAGACAGCCTTTTTCCCTTAATAAATTAAATCATTTAAAAACTGCTTTTTCTATTGACTCAGGTTATCTTTGTGTAATAATAAAATTTGTTTGATGATCTGAGTCATTTAAGTGTAAGAAATATGCAAAAAAATAAAAAATCAGTAAGGGGACAAATACTTTTTCAGAGCACTGTACGTTTAGTTTTTTATCAATCTCGTGTTTGAAAGTGAGCCTAATCTGCTCCTTGGTAGAATTTCAATATAATACCAATATAGTGCTGCTGAAGGATACAATTATTTTTGCTCTATTGAAAACTTCTCCTTCAGTCTAAAAATTAGAAAATGGCATTTCAGATCAGAGGAGACCTGTTTGTTGTAATGCTCTAAGACGCTGGTTCTCGCTAAGCTAGCAGACCTGCATTTTGACCCCAACACAGATGAGTCAAACAATCTCCACTTAATGAAATCCAACTGCCTCAAGCTTGAAATGTCACTTAGCAAAAGGCTAGCTTTCCAAAGCAATGACAGAAATGTTTTATTATACACTTAACACCTACTATACTATATAATACTATATGACTCGAAACAAACAAGATACAGATGTTGAGCTCCAGCTATTGTCCGTGGTCTTTTCCAGGTTCCGAATTTTTAAGAAATGCCCCCTAAATTAGATTTTCGTTCAAATGTCAACCTTTAACTCCTTAGGCATTATCAAAGAGGTGTACTTTAGTAACCTTCTGGATCATGGCTCAGAGAAGAGTGATTTCAAATTAAGATGTTCAGCCATCCAAGAACCCCTTTTTTACCCCTTCAATCCTGCCCTACAGCCTCACAAGTCCCATTTGTCCTTCAGTGAGAAGTTAACCTCCAAATACATGTGTAGTAAAATGCCGACAGATGGCATCAATCACTATGGGCTCGAGTCAGAATGTTTTTATTGGGGGTTGTGGGGGGGTCTTGTAAGACTAAAGTGATTTAGGGGTACAGGTGCTATGTCTCTCTTTTACCCTTTATCATAATATTTCTGTAGCCAAGAGTTCTGACACGCCATCATGAGCAGCTTAATTAATTCACTTTTCTCAATCACCGAAAAACAAGTCAATAACTCTGTCCTAACAGCTGGACCATATGCACTAGACCTGCACCAGCCTCTAATCAATAGCCAAAAACAGCCAATCAGAAACTAGAGGAGGCACTTCCAACACAGCTTGAATAGAGAGACTGGCTTGCTCTCTCTATTCAAGAGAGTTTGTTTTTTTTGCCCATGACTTTGTGCCATGGCTCTTACACTTTGCCCCACCTTTAAATAGCTACCTCATTGGCAAAATAGGAAAAGGACTTTCCCTAGCGATCAAAGCCTGTGCTAGCAAATCAGACTGCAAGGCGCATGTGTGGAAGAAGACGTGAATGCAGCCCCAGTCCTCCTCTTCTGGGGTCCCCGCTAGCGCTCCTCCTCTTCTGTGAGTGCCCCCATAGGGAGCCACTTCCCATGGGGGCACTCGTGCAGGCTCACTCCCAAGTTGCTCTGTCTGAGTGCACTGACACAGACAGGGCGCTTCAACCCTGCCCTCTCGTCACAGATTTTGATTGACAGAAGCGGGAGCAGGTAAGTATAAGAGGGGTTAGGGGGGTTCTTTGACGTAGAAAGGTTTTTTTATCTTAATGTATAGGATGCATTAAGGTAAAAAAAAACCTTTAGGCTTTAGAACCACTTTAAAGTGGTTGTAAAGGCAGAAGGTTTTTTATCTTAATGCATTCTATGTATATTCATCATGTATATTCAGGGATAATGGGCATAGAGATGTTGTTGTTCAGAAGCGGTCAGTGTTTGCCAGACTTTGGAATGTTTGGATTAAAGTTACAAAATAATACAAATTACGCTCTGGGCGCACTTATTTAAATTATCTGCATCATTTAGCCTCGGTTCACACCAGAGGCGGCACGACTTGCAGGTCGCCTCACCGAGGCGACCTGCACACGACTGCCCGGGCAACTTGCAAAACGACTTCTGTAAAGAAGTCTATGCAAGTCGCCCCAAGTCGCCCCCGAAGTCGTACAGGAACCTTTTTCTAAGTCGGAGCGACTTGCGTCGCTCCCCTTAGAACGGTTCCATTGTACTGAACGGGACGCTACTTGTCAGGCGACATAGGTCACCTGACAAGTCGTCCCAGTGTGAACCGAGGCTTAGAGTTACTAACACCATGTAACTTTTTGCTGTAGTGTAAAAAAGCTAAAACAAAAAATGGAGAAACTGTGTAATGGTATTTACTAAGCAATGGTGGCATAAACTTAAAAGTGAACACACCTGTAAGAATGGATAGATATATATCTTAGGGTCATTGTCTTGTTGGAAGGTTAATCTTCGGCCCAGACTGAGGTCCTGAGCACTCTGGAGAAGGTTTTCATCCCCCACTGTATATATATAGGAAGAGGCATTGCTAAAACTATCTTACTTAAAGTGTATTTCCACTAGGGCTGGGGAAAAAAATCGATTTAAATCTTGAATCGAGTTGAGAGGTCAAATCGATTCAAAATTTAAGCAAATTGATTTTTTTAGATTATTTTTTTTCACCACGCCGGTCCTGAAGAGCTGTGAGCAGTTTTTAAGCGAGGCCGTGGCTTCGGCCTAGTCCGCGAGGCCGTGGCTTCGGCCTAGTCCGCGAGGCCGGACGCCGCGGACTAGGCCGAAGCCGCAGCCTCGCCTAAAAACTCCTGCCCGCAGCTCTTCAGGACCGGCACGGTGTCCAAAAAAAAAAAAAAAAAAAAACTCGATTAGAATCGTGAATCGAGTTTTTTTTTAAGAAAATCGCAGATTTTTTTTCTGCGGAAAATCTCCCAGCCCTAATTTCCACTTTTACAGCCAAATTGGGATAACACTTAATTTATATTGGTTACATTTCCCTATTCACATAATATCCAGTATTTAAAGTATAAATATTTAAAAATTGCAGCTCGTCTTTTTTTTTTAATGCTCTACTCTCCAGCAAAGAAAAATGCAAGTTCCTTTTTCTTTGTTTATGAGCGGGCTGGGCAGCTCTGTTAGCCATAATTAATCCGGTCTGTACTGTGGAGGCAAATCTTCATTATCAATTGTAACTAGGCTGCGCTTCTTGCAGTGTATGTAAATTAGGACTGACTTGGGACAGGCTTAAAGTGATACTAAAGTCTTGTGTTTTTTTTCTTTAAAAATAATAAACATGGTATACTTACCTACTCAGTGTAGTGGTTTTGCACAGGGCAGCCTGGGTCCTCCTCATCTAGGGTCCCACGCTGGCGCTCCTGGCCCCTCCCTTCCATTCAGTGTCCCCACAGCAAGCAGCTTGCTACGGGGGCACCCGAGTCGAGCTGCAGCTCCCTGTGTCCATTTAGACACAGCTCCGCGGTTCGGCCCCGCCCCCTCTATCTCCTGATTGGTTAACTGACTTTGATGGACAGCAACAGGAGCCAATGGCGCCGCTGCTGTCTCTCAGCCCATGAGGATGGCCGAGGCACTCGTGTAACATTGCTGGATAGAGATGGGGTAAGTATTAGTGAGGCTGAGGGGGGTTGTTACACACAGAAGGTTATTTATCTTGATGCATAGAATGTATTAAAGAGGAGTTCCGCCCCCCAGTAACAAATGAAAAGTCAGCAGCTACACATACTGCAGCAGCTGACTTTTAATATTAGGACATTTACCTGTCCTGGAACCCAGCGATTTTGGCACCCCAAATAGAGGTCGACCGATATATCGACCGATTTTTGGCGTTTAATCAGCATCGGCCGATTGTGCTGATAAAGGCAGATTATAAATTCAGCGGGACTTGCAAATGACTTCTGTAATAAAAGTCAATGCAAGTTGCCTGAAGTCTTCTGTGGAGGACATCTCTTCTCTCTGGGCAGCCTGCCAAGTCTGATAAGTGGCAACATTGTATCTTTTTAGTTTATTTTATCAATGAACTGAACTCCTGTGGAGGAATTCTCAGTTTAACCATTTAAAGACTAAATCTTTTCTGACATTTGTTGCTTACAAGTAAAAATCCTGTATTTTCTGCTAGAAAATCACTTAGAACCCCCAAAAATGATATATATTTTTTTTAGTAGAGACCCTAGGGAATAAAATAGCGGTTGCTGCAATATTTTATGTCACACGGTATTTGCGCAGCGGTCTTTCAAATGCAATTTTTTGGGGAAAAAATACAGTAATTAAATAAAAAAAAAATAAGCAGTAAAGTTAGCCCATTTTTTTTTTGTCCAAAAGTTTTGATTACCTGTTTAAATGTAAGAAATTTTCTGTATCACTCATTACTTAAGGCTGCTTTCACACTGGAGCAGGCGGGCGTTGACGGTAAAACGCTGCTAGTTTTAGTGGCGCTTTACCGTCATTTTAGCGGCGCTATTCGGCTGCTAGCAGGGCGCTTATAACCCAGCTAGCGCCCGAGGAAGGGGTTGAATGCGCCTGCGAAGCGCCACTGCCGAATCGCTTTGCAGCCGCTTCGGCAGCGGTGCGCATTCATTTCAATGGGCAGGAATGATGGAGGAGCGGTATACACCGCTCCAAAGATGCTGCTTGCAGGACTTTAACATCCTGCCAGCGCATTGCCTCAGTGTGAAAGCACTCGAGCTTTCACACTGAGACTGCAGGGGAGCCGTTTTGTAGGCACTTTACAGGCGCTATTTTTAGCCCAAAAGCACCTGAAAAACGCCCCAGTGTGAAAGGGGTCTAATGCCCCGTACACACGGTCGGACATTGATCGGACATTCCGACAACAAAATCCATGGATTTTTTCCGACGGATGTTGGCTCAAACTTGTCTTACATTCACACGGTCACACAAAGTTGTCGGAAAATTCGATCATTCTGAACGCGGTGACGTAAAACACGTACGTCGGGACTATAAACGAGGCAGTAGCTAATAGCTTTCATCTCTTTATTTATTCTGAGCATGCATGGCACTTTGTGCATCGGATTCGTGTACACACAATCGGAAATTCCGACAACGGATTTTGTTGTCGGAAAATTTTATAGCAAGCTCTCAAACTTTGTGTGTCGTGCGTGTGTACGGGGCATTACTGTTAGATTTTATGAGATGAAGGGGGGAAAAAAAAAAATCGGCTTAACATATCGGCCCAAAAAAACCAGCATCATATATCGGCCATTGACCGCCGCGATTTCTAAATATCGGCATCGGCCAGAGAAAAACCCATATCGGTCGACCTCTAACTCCAACCAATGTTTCCATTGGCCTTGCGGCTTCATAACCAGTTCCCTACAGCGCATGCACGAAAAGTACTGCACTTTATGAATGGCCCAGCGGTGGGGGAAGGAGGAGGGAGCCGAAGTTCCGAGTGATCTCTCGGAAGTGGGGATGGGTACCCGTCAAAAACCAATACCCGCTCTAAAGCGTTTGTTAACCCCCCCAAAAAAAAAAAAAAGATCAATCCTGCTCCTTTAAAGCATTTTCTACAGCACAGTGCTTGTGCTGTGTAATTTGGCCCCCCTATAACACCTGACTGATCCTGCCCTCCCCCCCTGTAAACTGACCACGGTGTCTACCCCTGTTGCTCATACATACAAACTATATATATATATAGATATATATATATATATAGATATATATATATATATATATAGATATATATCTATATATAGATAGATATAGATAGACAGACAGACAGATAGACAGACACCGTATATACTCGAGTATAAGTCGTTCCGAGTATAAGTCGAGGCCCTAATTTACCACAAAAAAAAAATGGGAAAAACGTATTGACCCGAGTATAAGATGAGGGTGAGAAATGCACAGCTACTTCAAACTCGGTAGTTAAGGGTTCCTAGATGCCCCCTAGCTGCAGCCAAAACTTGGGGTCTCTGAACCCAAAGGGTCCTAAAATGACATTGCTGCAGATGGACACAGTTGACCGAATTTGGGGCCCGTATCTCGGGGCCACTTAGTGCTAAGAACCCCAAATTTGGTGTGCAAACCCAGTGGAACTAGCACCATAACATTTCCAAAGCTGGGGTTTCTAGCACCAAGTGGCCCCGAGATACAGGGCCCCAAACATCAGTTCAGAAAATGTCAAGCACTTTTTTGCAGCAGAGAATGACATTTTCCGAACTGGTTTTGGGGCCCTGTATCTCAGGGCTACTTGGTGCTAGGAACCCCAGCTTTGGATATGTTATGGTAACAGTTCCACTGCACACCAAATTTGGGGTTCCTAGCACCAAGTGGCCCTGAGATATGGGGCCCCAAATTTGGTTCAGAAAATGTCAAGCACTTTTCTGCAGCAGAGAATGACATTTTCCAAACTGAATTTGGGGCCCTGTATCTTGGGGCCACTTAGTGCTAGGAACTTCAGCTTTGGATATGTTGTGGTACCAGTTCCACCGGGTTTGCACACCAAATTTGGGGTTCCTAGTACCAAGTGGCCCTGAGATATGGGGCCCCAAAGTCTGTTCGGAAAATGAAATTTTTTGCTGCAGAAAGGTGCTTGACTCGAGTATAAGTCGAAGGGGGCACTTTCAGCACAAAAAAAAATGTGCTGAAAAATTCAACTTATACTCGAGTATATACGATAGATAGATAGATAGATAGATAGATAGATAGATAGATAGATAGATAGATAGAGTGGATATAAAAAGTCTACACACCCCTGTTAAAATGTCAGGTTTCTGTGATGTTAAAAAAACGAGACAAAGATAAATCATTTCAGAACTTTTTTCACCTTTGGACCCCTTTCACACCGGGGCGCTTTTCAGGCGTTTTAGCGCTAAAAATAGCGACTAAAAAGCGCCTCTCAAGCCACCTCCGGTGTGAAAGCCCAAGTGCTTTCACACTGGGGCAGTGCGCTTGCAGGATGGGGAAAAAAAAAGTCCTGCAAGCAGCATCTTTGGGGAGCTGCAGGAGCGGTGTATACATTTATATATATATATATATATATATATATATATATATATATATAGTGTCATTTTTTTATTTTTTTTTACTGAAAAGTCAATACCTTCCCCTAAACAGTGTGGGCAGGCATATATCTATATAAATAAATAGTTATACTGCCATAGTTGTAGACATGACATCAACTAATCAGTAATCTTTTGTCAGGGTAATTCATCATTCCTTAGATTTTTATAGCAATGGTCTAAAGTAATAGAATATATATAGGAAAAAAAAATCTATAGCCATTTCATCACTTTCAGGTTCCTATATTACTATTTCTGCTGCTCTCCACCCTGGCCTTGGTAATAATAACCAAGTTTGACTAACAATCCATGTCACCTTTTAATTCACAAGAGCTGCTTATCGATATGAGCCCAAATCCCATTGAAATTGTAGAGGCTAAAGAAAAAATAGCATAAAAAATAAAAAAATAAAGAACAGTCTTCAACTATTACATTTTAATGAGCCCAGATTCAGGGGGAAAACTCCCCAACAGCTTAACATCTTAATAATACTGGATTTGACTTTGCATGGGTTTTAATCAGTATCTTCACAGGGACCATCATTCCAGTGTCGTGCTTATTACTTTTTTTTACACAATTATATTCTGAACTCTGAAGATCACAATAGCTTCAGACCAGCAAGATTATGTTAGACATGCTAGATTTCAAAGTGAGAGCATTGTACAGGGCTAAGTGGCAAACCTAATCAAAACTAACAGTCAGACAAGCATGCCAAGCACACAGCGGGCCTCAGAAAAAGACTTTAATAAAAAGCATTATTCCTGAAAACCACAGATCCCAAATAATGATGATAATATATAAAACACAAAGTCTAGGTAGCAAAACTGCTACATTAAAAAGTTAGAGACAAACCACTAAACACACAGTTCAAATACATACAGTATATGGTTTTAAGCTGTAAATGGTTATAAAAGTTGTAATGTTTTTGTTGAGTGCCCCCACACCAAGCAGCTTGCTATAGGGGCACCCGAGCAGAGCTGCAGCTCATTGTGTCCATTCAGACACGGAGCTGTGCTTCAGCTCCGCCAGCCCTCTCTTCTGATTGGCTAACTGACTTTCATTGACTGCAGCGGGAGCCAAATGGTGCCACTGCGGTTTCTCAGACAATTTAGGAGGGAGAGTGCCAGACTGCCGAGACACTCGTGCACATCGCTGGACAGAGATGGGGCTCAGATAAGTATTAGGGGGGCTGCTGCACAGAAGGCTTTTTGTCTTATTGCATCAATATAAAAAAACCTTCTGACTTTACAACCCCTTTAAGCTTGCACGATTTAAATTTTGGCCAGTTCCTGATGAACCGGGAGAAACTAGCTTAGTGGGTGGCCCTCTTGGCCCTCTCCCCACTGACATCTCTCATTTGAAAAACTGAAGGAACCGGGTGGAAAATGATATAACTACATCCAAATCAGATGCAGCTGCTATTTGGGTATTTTGACAGACACTGGTACCAGCAATCAGAATACAACAGCCGCAGCCAGGACTGGTGAAAGGATTTTTGACACCCTAGGCGAGACCTCATTTTGCTGCCCCCCTAGCTCCACCCCCTTTGCTCTGCCCATGTATACCCCACCTTTTTAATGAAGCACCCCCTAAAATGCAGCCGACCAGCGCCCATCAAATGCAGCCTCACCAGCGCCCATCAAATGCAGCCTCACCAGCGCCCATCAAATGCAGCCTCACCAGCGCCCATCAAATCGAGCCTCACCAGCGCCCATCAAATCCAGCCTCACCAGCGCCCATCAAATCCACAGCCTCACCAGCGCCCATCAAATGCAGCCTCACCAGCGCCCATCAAATGCAGCCTCACCAGCGCCCATCAAATCCAGACTTACCAGCGCCCATCAATGCAGCCTCACCAGCGCCCATCAAATCCAGCCTCACCAGCGCCCATCAAATCCAGCCTCACCAGCGCCCATCAAATCCAGCCTCACCAGCGCCCATCAAATGCAGCCTCACCAGCGCCCATCAAATGCAGCCTCACCAGCGCCCATCAAATGCAGCCTCACCAGCGCCCATCAAATCCAGCCTCACCAGCGCCCATCAAATCCAGCCTCACCAGCGCCCATCAAATGCAGCCTCACCAGCGCCCATCAAATGCAGCCTCACCAGCGCCCATCAAATGCAGCCTCACCAGCGCCCATCAAATGCAGCCTCACCAGTGCCCATCAAATCCAGACTTACCAGCACCCATCAATGCAGCCTACCAGCTCCCACCAATGCAGCCTACCTGTGCCCATCAATTAATGTTTGCTTGCTTCCATTCATTTGGGAGTCGGGACACAGACACAGGCCTCCGCCACTGCTGCGCCTCTGACACTATCCGAGAACGAAGCGGCGGCTGCCTGCTGATGCTGAGACTTAGTTGCTTGCTGCAGAGAGAAGAGAGTAGGAACACCAGTGGCCGGGCACCCTAGGCAGCTGTCTAGTTTGCCTAGTGGTAGCACCGGCCCTGGCCACAGCAGGAAACCTATCCATGTTTGCTGTATAAACCCACAACAGTAAAATCAGACTGTATATGCAGTAAAGCATGCTTGTTATACTCACTGTGGAACCTATGGGGTTAATCCTCTGCAATGTGTAAAAAGGCTGTTTGATCCTGTCTCCTCTGCTACTCCACTTCTTCTACAGTCACTAATCCGTCTCCTGATAGAACAAAGCCATGGGGGAAAGCTGCGCATGCTCAGTTTGGTCTTTTTTTCTTTGGAGAGTGCATGTGATCAGCACCGGGCCAATCAGAACTGTCCAGAAAGAGGGTCAGGTGTCCTGCAGCCACATAGGGCAGAATGAAAATTCCTCCTACAAGCTTTCACCAGACACTGATAGTCACAAGACTGCTATATACTGCTGATGAGAAAAGGTATTTAGCAGTTTCTACTTCAGGAGAGCTTGGTCCAGCATTCTAAAGTCATTTTTGTTGATGTAACACTTTTGCATTGTTTTAACCACTTCCGGACCGCGGCATGCCGATATACATCCTAAGTTTAAAGAGGAATATCATTGTTATGGCAGCAGCTAGTTGCCATAGCCCCGGTATCTTCTTTTTCGGCCAGTGGTCCGGTTTCCGATAATAGTGGATTCCTCGCAAAATCACTTTTATCGGCGTCAGGAGAGGGCCCCCCTCCCACCACACTCCAGTGCCCTCTGCCGCTTACCGGAACCGTCAGCAGTGGCGGAGGCGATCAGATGTTGAGCCATGCTGGGCATGGAGACGAGTGAGGGGAAGATGGCCCCCGCCTGTCTCCATACCATTGCTGGGCAGAAGCGACGTCAAAACGTCACTTCCGCCCATAGCTCTTAAAGGGCCATTTTTTTTCAAATATTTTTTAATGACAAAATACATTTTTTTTTTTATTATTGCATTTTAGTGTAAATATGAGATGAGGTCTTTTTGACCCCAGATCTCATATTTAAGAGGTCCTGTCATGCTTTACATTCCTTGTAATAGGAATAAAAGTGACACAGTTTTTAAAAAAAAAAAACAACAGTGTAAAAATAAAAGGTAAAGTAAATAAGAAAAAAAAATGTAAACGTGCCCCATCCCGCCGAGCTCACGTGCAGAAGCGAACACATACGTGAGCAGCGCCCGCATATGAAAACGGTATTCAAACCACCCACGTGAGGTATAACCACGATCAGTGTTTTTTTCCAAAAAAAGTGCACTTGTAAGACCGCTGCGCAAATACGCTGTGACAGAAAGTATTGCAACGACCGCCATTTTATTCTCTAGGGTGTTAGAAAAAAATTGTATAATGTTTGGGGGTTCTAAGTAATTTTCTAGCAAAAAAAAAAAGTTTTTATCTTGTTAACAACAAATCTCAAAAAGAGGCTCAGTCCTTAAGTGGTTAATGCAGCATAATTTGAACGAAGTTGTACAACACTGTATACAGTTCTTTAAATTTAACAAAAATACTGAACAAGAAAAGAGGTTGGTCCAAGACTCACCCAAGGATGCTAACTGGAGAATGAAGGAGCAGCGGCATACTGTTAATGATGATGTTATTGTCCCTTCCCTGTTATGTTCTATCATACTTTTACTAATTGCATCTCATTATACCTTGTAGATGTCCCTAAGCATCCGCCCCTGATGAGTGTGCTATCACACGAAACGCGTCGGTCATTTTGGGGAAGCAGACACATGCCCCCATCAAAATACCAATCCTGGGCCTCTGGGAATTTGATATACATCTTGATCCAATCATCTACTTTGAACATTACTTTTCAATCAATCATGGTCTTATTGTTTTTATGACATTTATTTTGCTAGTGCTGCCCATATGTTATATGTACATATATGTTATTATTTGAATGTGTTTACCAATCTAATCAGATTGCCATGGGGCACTTGGCTACTATACACTATGTACCCTAGATGTCTGTATCGCACATGCACATACATATGTGAGTGTGAATATATAGGAATTGATATTTATTACAATGCTTTTCATTTATGTGGTTTCTGTCATTGATTATGTTTTTACACACTTTTTATAATTAAAGAATATGTATTTCCATCCAACCCATCTCCACATTGTCTATGGCCTTACTCAAAGTCCCAAATTCCTTCTTGTATTCTTTGTAGCAGGAATGGAGGCACACTATATACTTATATGTGCCTCAATTAAAGTCCCAAAACTCCCCCTCTCTCTTCAGTAGGTATTAACAAGGCTCCATAAAATAAAAAAAACTGATCGATCTTTAGTTTACTGGTAAATAACTAAAATAATTGTGCAATCTATGTCCGTTTAGACAGAGAGCAAAGGTTTGTTGTCTTTGCCTAAACTGACATTTGCCGCACAATTGTTTTAGTGATTTACCAGAAAACTAAATATCAATCTGAATTTTCATTTATGAAACCATTTTCTTCCATATGAATTACTGAAAGAACGCAAACAATCTGTATTCGGTCTTTGAACTGCCTGAGCTGATGCATGACTAGCTGACTGACATTTCAAATCCTAGAAAATCAAGGTCTTTGGTTATCTGCAGAAGCTGCCGCTTCCTTTAATCCAACTAACTCTTTTCGATCTCCAGGTGAGGATCTGATGACAGTTCTGTGTTCTCTCTTTGTGCATCATCTCAGCTGGTGATTTTGCTTCTTTGCTTCCATGTCAACTTTAACCTTTCCATAGACAGACTCCTATCCCTGTATTTGTCACCAACAGGCTCTATTTCTGTCTATGTATTAAGCAATACATTGCTGCGTGGTCATTATTATTATCACACAGAACCTGTACAATCTGTGCAGTGCTTTACAAAATATAAGGAGACAGTACAGGTACAGTACAATGCAAGACAAGAGTTTAAAGCAGTGTTTCTCAAACTGTGTGCCGCGGCACGCTAGAGAATTGCAGGTGTGCCGTGGAATATTTTGGGGAGCCTTCAGCAAAGGCGGGATATTTCGGGGAGCCATCAGCAAAGACGGCAGTCTGCAATGGTTGGAGCACAGCGTGACACGCAGCGCCTGCCGGAAAGTGGATCACCAGGAGGAAACAACGTGTTTTCAGAGCATGCCCAATATTGGTCCATACTAGAGAGGCCGCAGCGCTCCTTTCTCAAGAAAGCGCAAGCCCTTTACCTTTGTACCAACCTCTGTACCAGTTTCACCAGCACCATGGAAGCACCTTCTACAGTATGTATGTCTATTGCATTAACAAACTGCGCAAAATTAGGCCCAAGACAGAACCTTGGCAATAAAAAAAAAAAAATGAATTTACTATTGTTATTTTGCTGACTTAACCAAGTTTATTTTACCTCAAGATAACTTTATGATCAAAACATCCAACTCACAAACTTATATAGCAATATACCATTTATTTCTTTGCATGAAAAAAAATATTTAGAGACAAACTATCATTCTCAAAAATTGTTTTTTTATCTCCATCAAAAATTGGTATTTTTTCTCCACCTCAAATTGCTCCATTTTCTGCCTCTCTCAATAATGAGTTAGAACAATAACGTGTGACCTGGTATTCCCCCATGGTGCACCTCCATCCCTATTGAACATACAAATACAGAAATTTTGCCTTCGAGACTTTGGCTACCTTTACACTGGAGCCTCGCCGCGTTACAATAAAGCGTTGCTTGTTTTAGCGGCGCTTTACCATCATTTTAGCGGCGCTTTACCATCATTTTAGCTACGCTTTTTGCCCAGTAGCAGGGCGCTTTTAACGCCCCCGCTAGCAGCCGAAGGGTTAAAACCGCCCGTGTTGTGGAGCTTCCGAGGCGCTTTTCAGGCGCTTCAGAAGCATTGCCCATGCATTCCAATGGCCAGGGGCGGTTAAGGAGCACTGTATACAGCAATCCCAACCGCCCTAAAAGATGCTGCTTGCAGGGCTTTTTGTAATGTCATACAAGTGCACCGCCCAATTGTGAAGTCACTCGGGCTTTCACACTGAGGAGGCATAAGAGGCAGTTTTCAGGCGCTTTTTTAAAACGCCTGTAAAACACCTTCAGTGTGAAAGTAGCCCTTGAAAGAGGTGTGACACTGGTATTGATGAAATAAAAAACAAACAGATTTATTGGTTCACACAAGATCTACAGTAGCAACAGATTTGCAATATTGTACACATAGTATTGCAGTAAAATATGATTTTCCACAACAAAGGTCCAGAATAAGTACAAGAATGCAGTCAGTCAGTACTTAAGGAGAAACTGTTCAGACAATTCAACATTCAAACATGAAGTCGATCTACTCAAGGACAGACTTCGAATACGGGGTTATTCAAATACGTGTCTCAAGCAGGCCTACAAGAGGGCCATCTTGAGGACACGTAATGATCTTCTATATGATCCGACTTCAAAGACTAACAAAAACAAAAAGAACCCCATCTCTCTTATAACAAAATTTTCTAACCAGCAGGAAATTAAGGGCACTGTCAAAAAGTACTGGCATGTTCTAACCATGGACCCCACCAGCACTGCCCCCCTTTCTGACACCCTGGTCTATTGGCTGGCAGACCAATAGAAGCAGACACACTACAGTATGTCCTTTGTATGTGGCATACCGTGAGGGTTGTGGACGCATGTAGGCACTGTTCCTTATCGGCGTAATGTAATATTTAATAGCTATGCAAGTGTGGTCAATAATGGGGCATATTATATAGGAATCCCCATGGGGTACATATTTATGTTTCCTTAACTAGCCCTTGCATTTTTATCCAAGTAAATACCAAGTATTTATTATTATATTTTTACTAATTTGCAGTTCTCTGTTCTGTCCCTTTGGGCGAGTGGGAACAGTCTACCCTTTGGTCTCTGAAGCTTTGCTTCGCCTCATAGGGATCAGGTCAGGTCAAAGGCTTTTTTTTTTCTTCTAGTGATATCAAGAATATTATTATTATGTTTTTTTTTTTTTATTATTATTTGGGAAAGTTAACACAACACCATTATCCCGTAGTTTTTAAGATCAAAGATACAACTAAGTTGGTGCCCCTTGTTAATTTTACATAGTTTTTTTTTAAATGTAACTGCCTAATCCCAAACTGTCATTTGAAGTAAAACACATAGCCAAGTATTATTCTACACAATTTTTTTATTGTGCAATAAAAAAAGAAAACATGCTATCTGCCAATAGAACTTAAACAAAAAGTATATTCTATGTATCCAAAAATATAGAAAATATACCAAATCATTACTCAACCAAAAAAATAATGTCAAAGCAATAACTCCAAGGCCAATAATAAATAACACGTTATCTCCTCCAATTCTGCAACATGGCCGGTTGACGAATGGCTGTTCAGAAACTAACTGAAAAGTGCAAACTGAAAAGCAGTAATCAACACTCGCCAAACTTCTACTAACACGAAATTAGCAGAAGGCGCCCAAAGGGTGGCACTAAAGAGCTGAAAAACAACGTAGTACGTCACTACGTTCGTAATTGTTGGCCAACAATTGTGTGGCCGCGTGTATGCAAGACAAGTTTGGGCCAACGCCCTTCGGACAAAATTCCACGGTTTTGTTGGCCAACAATCCGATCGTGTGTGAGGCTTTAGTCCGTAGGGTTCAATATTGAGTTGACCCACCCTTGGTAACTATAACAGCTTCAACTCTTCTGGGAAGGCTGTCCACAAGGTTTAGGAGTGTGTCTATGGGAATGTTTGACCATTCTTCAAGAAGCACATTTGTAAGGTCAGAAGGACGAGAAGGCCTGGCTTGCAGCATCTGCTCTAATTCATCCCAGAGGTGTTCTATTGGGTTGAGGTCAGGACAGGTCAAGTTCCTCCCCCCCAAACTCGCTCTTCCATGTCTTTATGGACCTTGCTTTGTGGACTGGTCCAAATCATGTGGTGGAGGGAAGAATTATGGTGTGGGGTTGTTTTTCAGGGGTTGGGCTTGGCCCCTTAGTCATTTAGCCCCGGTTCACACAGGGGCGGCACGACTTGCAGGTCGCCTCACCGAGGCGACCTGCACACGACTTCCACGGCGACTTGCAAAACAACTTCTGTATAGAAGTCTATGCAAGTCGCCCCCAAAGTAGTACAGGAACCTTTTTCTAAGTTGGAGCGACTTGCGTCGCTCCTATTAGAACGGTTCCATGGTACAGAACGGGAGGCGACTTGTCAGGCGGCTAGGTCGCCTGAAAAGTCGCCCCTGTGTGAACCGGCACTTAGGCATTGGAAGCATGCTTTGTAACATGGAAGTTACATTTTATCTTCCTGTTTCAGACCTACTTGGCTGTGACAGCCAAAGATGGGAACATGACCACTCATCAAAAAAATGTAGACAAGTAGGATTCTTTGATTTTCTGTAATTATAATAAACCTATGTGATATAATAGTTGAAGACACAAACATTGCTCAGAGGAGTTTGACTTTAACCACTATGTCATAGAAGTGAGCTGGAGATTTCAAACCACATCTTTATATCTCCAAGGCATGGGAAAAATGTAGCAATCATATGATTCTGTCTTAGTAAGAAGTCTCTAATTGTCTGCACTTCCAGGAGTCTCGTCAAGCTGTAATGGAACATGCATTTAAAGTGCAAATGCGAATATGCTGACCTTTTACAACAAAGGATGCTTTGAATTTGCAATAATATTAAAGGGTTGTGTGCATAAATTAGAATGTATTTCAATGTATTATCAATGCAAGGAATGTACATATGTCACAAAAATATCTAAATTGTGTGATAGGAAAAAAAAAAAAATCAGGTTGACTAAAATAATGAAGCCTTCTGCAATAACACCTCTAGTACTGCATTCACAATGGAACAGATGTATGATCATCATACGTTTCCCATGTAAGTTATCAGAACTGCATTGGGATGTCACTTATGTACAATGTCTGCCCCATAAAGAGTTACAGGGGGCCGTCACCCTTACCAACTGATGCAAGTTATGACATTTTCTAGTTACGGTATATTTTTTTTACCAAAACAGTGCCAGATTCAGTGCTATTTTCCATCAACATGGCTGGCCTAGCGCATTTTACCAGATCAGATCAGCAGAGTCCATGTGGTACATGTATAAAAAGTTTGCTGAACGAACACAAACCACACATCTACACAGCGACAACGAAACCTGCCGTATTCTCTGTTATATAATTATCTTGTATGATCATTAGCACCATCTAGTGGTCATAATGTGGTATTTGTTTTTAAATACATCAATCAGGGAAAAAAGGATTTTTGCCCACTAGATGGCACCTAGGATCATATGAGATAATTACCGTATATAATACAGAATACAGCAAGTTTTTTTTTTGGAGCTGTGTGGATGTGTGCCACATTTTTTATACACAGGCCCCCATGTGTTTTTTTTTTTGATAGGAGCTTCTCTTTTACGATGTCTGTATTCTGTTTTTTTTTTAAGATGTTTCGTGAATGTAATAAAATTAGGAACCTAAAGAATAACCACTTAAATGATTTATACCAGATTAGGCATACACCACTCAATAACTCCACAAGCCCCATCATAGACCTTGGGCTAGATTCACACTTGTGCAGGTGGTTGCGGGTCTCGCACCCACAACCATTTACAGCAAAAATTGCTCTTTTACAGACAAGTGGGGCTGTCATTCATTCTTAATGACACCCCCACACATCTCAACACGCAGTGCGTTTGGCTGTGCGGGACATTGCATGGTGCAAAAGCGTCATGTGATTTCCTTGCGGCTTTAAAAAGGTGCAAGCACCTTTTTCCTGAATTTCAAAAGAATAGGCTGCTGTGCCTGCGCAAACACGGGCCTGCACCGAACATACAGGGATGAACCAAGCCTTACCACATTAGCCTCCTTTTTTGAATGCTGGGAACACAGTCCATATATTCAATTTTAAAGTGGAAAGAAGTTGGGAACTTCTTTTGGGTTTTTATTGATCTAAATGACCCCCACTAAAGGGGTTTCCCAGACAGCAATAAAACTAACAAAAGTTCTAACCCACCCCCATTCTGTTAATAACCCAGACAAAAATCCAAGATAAAATCAATGCACAAAGAATATAGAAAACCTTTAAAAAAAAATATAACCCTTGAAAAAATGTGCAGAGTCAAGCCTCATACACACGATCGGATGTTGGCCAAAAAAAACGTAGCCTCCGAAGGGCTCTGGCCCAAACTTGTTTTGCATACACACGGCCACACAATTGTTGGCCAACAATTACGAACGTAGTGAAGTACTACGTTGTTTTTCAGCTCTTTAGCGCCACCCTTTGGGCTCCTTCTGCTAGTTTCATGTTAGTAAAAGTTTGGTGAGTGTTGATTTGTGCTTTTCAGTTCACATTTTTCAGTTCGTTTCTGAACGGCCGTTCGTCAACCAGCCATGTTACGGAATCGGAGGAGATAACGTGTTATTTATTTTTGGCCTTGGAGTTATTGCTTTGACATTTTTTTGGTTGAATAATGATTTGATTTGGTATATTTTCTATATTTTTGGATGCATAAAATGCAATTTTTGGTTAAGTTCTATTGGCAGATAGCATGTTTAATTTATTTGTTTTCTTTTTTTAATGCACAATAAAAAAAATTGTGAAGAATAATACTATATAATGTAAAATTGACAAGGGACACCAACATAGTTGTATCTTTGATCTTAAAAACTACGGGATAATGGTGTTGTGGTAACTTGCCCAAATAAAAAAAAACAAAAAACATAATAATATTCTTGATATCACTAGAAAAAAATGTCTTTGAAAATTAGTTTGCAATAACTCCATCAGTATCACCAGCAAAGCAGCTTCATTATTATCCCATTAAAGAAGAAGAGAATTGTGCGCTGCATTTCGAGATTTCATAATTTGCTGCGTCACGAATGTTAATTCTCCATTACAAACGATAGTTTACAAGAGCGTCCGCTTCTGGCTCGTCCTTGCTTCCGAGCATGCGTGTTTGTACTTTGGACTTTTGTCCGACGGACTTGTGTACACACGCTCGGAAAATCCGACAACAGACATTTGTCAGTGGAAAATTTTAAAACCTGCTACCCAACATTTGTCCGCCGAAAATTCGACAATTGTCCGATGGAGCATACAAAACGGTCGGATTTTTCTCCAACAGCCTGTCATCACACAATTCCCGTCGGAAAGTCCGATCGTGTGTACGAGGCTTTAGAAAGGATTTTTTTTTATTCTCTGGTTTAGTTCTAAGCTCAATAATTCATAACACTTTCTATACTGTAGCAGCTGACATATGAATTCATGGAGCACACATACACATGAAGAATTATCTGGGACATTTTCCCTCGTCTTCAGTTTTGTTAGACTGAGTAAAGCCGGTGATATGATGAACTTTACACAAATCAATCAATGGTGCTGATACTATTCATCTAGGTTTTCATTCTGATCACATCCCCAATCATTGCAAGGCTCACTTTATGACATTTCCAGTTTGTAAAGAGGAAGATTTGAAACGGCACTTTACATGTATTCTGATTAGATCCGTAAGAAGAACTTTGTCACTCCCTTTGATACATTAAAATTAAGAAAATTTAGAGGTGCACATTTTTATTTAGCTGCATTAGACATTTTCCACTATACTATTAAATTGTATATAAAAAACATAATATATTGCATCTGACCAGACTTTTTGCAGATTCATACTTGCCTAGCTGGATGCAGCATCGGTCTGATAATGCAACTGTTCCCTGCCGGCTCGAATACTGAGAATCGAGTGATCAAACACCGCTGATCGCTCGGTTCTTAGAGCTCCCTGAGCAGGGAGCTGGTGACTGTCAGTCACAGCTCTCTGACTGCCCCCCCCCCCCCCACGCTCACTGGAGCGTTGGGCTGTGGAGGGGGAGCCAAGTACCGGTCCAGGCACGTGGGCAGATCCCAATTATATAGTCGCGATCCTTCCCGAGCCTGGACCGGTTCGGTGAGATCAGCCAACAGTGAGTTTCACCCCGCTGTCTGCTGAAAACAGGTCACAGGAGTGCAGTTCGTTCTGAGAGGCTGACCTGGGTACCGGTCCAGGCATGTGGGCGGATACCAACAATATGGTTGCGATCCTTTCCGAACTTTGACCAGCTCTCCGACGTCAGCCGACAGTGGGTTTCAGCCCACTGTTTGCCGAAAACGGGTCACAGGAGTGCAGATCAAACTGCACTCCTTTGATCTACAGGAGTTTTGGCTGTACTTCTCCTTTAAATGAGGTGGCTACATTACTATTTTTGCCTGGTAATCCTGCAAATAGCACACTTCCTGTCCCTGATGGCTACAGTCACTCCTCCACTGTATCTACAGAGGAAGCCATGGTTCACACACAGGCTGGTCTTCAAAAATATCTGCATTTGTTCATCTATAATAAATGGGGGATGGGGAGATCAGTAGTCTACAGAA
Organism: Lithobates clamitans; assembly: GCA_037952925.1. Lineage (NCBI taxonomy): Eukaryota > Metazoa > Chordata > Amphibia > Anura > Ranidae > Lithobates > Lithobates clamitans. The sequence goes on along the minus strand of JBBGZY010000757.1, from coordinate 4,625,061 downwards.
GAAGATAACATGGTTTTACTCTTCCAATTCCACCCACAGGAAGTGACAAAGACACAGGATTTCTGGCAAAATGAACAGGTATTTTCTGTACTTGATAAAAAATTTTCTTAGTCTGAAATATGTAATATATGAGGTTTTAATTTTTGGGTTTAGATATGCTTTAAACTCAGATTAGTAATACAGTATTAGCCTTTATTCATGTATTCCTCACCTTCCCATTATCTGCATAGATATCATTATAGCTCCATGGTAAAGGATCTGCCCTGTGTATAAATAACGCTCCACTTGACGTAGCAGTGGATGTGGTTAGGGGAAGAAGAAGGCATTTTTATTAGCTAAACTCTCTCCCGATAATGATTCAAGGAAATGGGTACAGTTAAGTGCATCACAAAACGGTGCTTCCCAGAAGTAGCTATGATGAGAAGAATACAATATGTAACAGTAATATCATTATAGGAACACTGGTTGGCATTTGCATCTTTATCTGCATTTTATTAGCATGGTTTTTCCTTTTGTTTTTCCCATGTATAACTTGCCTAAACCTAGCACTCTTCATGTAAGCAAAGTTAAATAATTGAGGACTTAAAGCCGGCCATAAATTAGTCGAATTCTGAAAGAATTTTCTTTAGGAAATCGTAACTACCGTATTTATCGGCGTATAACACGCACCGGCGTATAACACGCACCCCAATTTAGGAGGGAATTTTAAGGAAAAAAAAACTTTTAGGAGGGAAGTTGAAGGGAAAAAAAACTTACATTTAAATGCCCATCATTGCAGCCTTCTCAGTGCAGCCATGTCAGTGCAGCCTTCCCCAGTGCAGCCATGTCAGTGCAGCCATGTCAGTGCAGCCATGTCAGTGCAGCCTTCCCCAGTGCAGCCTTGCCCCAGTGCAGCCTTGTCAGTGCAGCCTGCCCCAGTGCAGCCTTGCCCCAGTGCAGCCTTGCCCCAGTGCAGCCTTGCCCCAGTGCAGCCTTCGATCCCCTGTCCCTGCTGCTGTGCTTCAAAATCACCGACCGCGATTTGAAAATGGCGCCGCCGGCGCCGAAATACACAGAGCCGGTCCTCGGCTCTTTCCGGCGGCGCTCGTTTACTTTCGGTTTCACTCGTAGCCCCGAGCGGAGCTATCCGAGTAGGTTCGGATAGCTCCGCTCGGGGCTACGAGTGAAACCGAAAGTAAACGAGAGCCGCCGGAAAGAGCCGAGGTCCGGCTCTGTGTATTTCGGCGCCGACAGCGCCATTTTCAAATCGCGGTCGGCGATTTTTAACTTTTGACAGCTCGGGATCGCAGGGGATCGGCGTATAACACGCACCTGCGACTTTCCCCTGATTTTAAGGGGAAAAAAGTGCGTGTTATACGCCGATAAATACGGTAATAATTTTCGTTCAAATTTCTCCATTAGTAGGCCGCAGCAACAGACGATTTTTGTGCAGCCATCGAATTTGAGTGATCGGGCACGTTGGAAATGTTTTGAAAAAAACGAGAGAATCATGCGAGAAATATGATCGAAAAAGAAATGTGCATAAGCGCAAGAAAAGAAGATTCCCAGCCCCGAAAATTCTTTTCTGTAGCAACATGGTTAAATCGAAGACTTGGTTGGTCGAATTTCGATATCAATGGTGGCACCATCGGATCACAAAACGCACAAAATTTCTGATTTGCGAAAGAACGTTTGTTCAGAATTCGACCCGTTTATGGCCTGCAAAAGTCTACCAAAGCTGAACTGCATGGATGCAAAGCACACCTAAAGCATTAATGTGGTGGACTATGGCTGGCCATCAAAGCTGTGGAGATACACTGGGGTTGATCTACTCAACCTGGAGTGTGCATGTAGCCAATCAGCTTCCAACTTCAGCTTGTTTAATTAAGCTTTGACAAAAAAACCTGGAAGCTGATTGGAACCATGCAAAACTGTACCAGGTTTTGCGCACTCTAGTTTTAGGAACACAATTCCATTGCTCGTTCTACTATGTGTTGTGTGGTATCTCTCCATTCCCTTCACCTGTCCCTCACTGACATCACTTTCTTTGAGGTTAACAGCTCCAAACCAGCAATTTCCACGCCACGTGCCTTAGAGAAGCCCTGTCCCCAGACCATTCATTTCAATACCACTCTTCCCACTGAATTACATGTGTATTTAATGTATTTTAGCCTCATTATTTATCTGTAAAGGCTGCCTTGTGTAGACATCTAAAAGGCCTGAGACTGCTGCTGGCCACCACCATCTTGGATGCAGTGTCAGCAACTCCAGAAGATTCAGAACTGTCACTCAAAAGTAATCCCTTTCACTCCTCCTCAAGCAACTACATAAAAGGTTAGGTAGGAAGGTGAGAGGTGGAGGAGCTGGGCCAGCACTGATAGTAATTTGACACTGTCAGAGGAGGGGAAGGCTGTGACATGCAAGGAGAGAGGGGCCTGCACCAGGGAAGAGACTCTTCCTAAACTAGTCAAATTTGCTAGTAAGTCCAGAGGAACATTGCAAGTCAATAAATAAATAGGAAAAAAATGCAAGTAAGCATTCAAAATACTTTATTGTTCTGTGATTTTACCTGCAATTTTTAAACTTGGTCTCTTTAACCTATTGTCTACCAAGGTGCGGTCATAAACATCCTGGAATTCAAGGTCATTTCCACCAAAAACCCCGTACAAGGTTTCGGGCAGCGGTGCCATTGTGTCGCAGTTTATGTACGCGAGCCAGTCGGGAACCGGTTAAAATGCCGTCCTCAGTTTTAACAATAACCCTCTACTTTTGTAGCTGCTTCTAACAAGGACTCCCTCCTGCCATCTAGGTGAGACGAATCAGTCGTTGGATGCATGGCCCCAGAACCTCACATCAATTACTCAACTTGCCTAACCACGCATGTACAGTTCGCTCCCTGAGCTCAGTATTCTGAGAGTGACAGAGAGAGCAGACTGTACGTGCGTGGTTAGGCAAACAGAGTTCTTGTAGCTGAATGCTCATTCGTGAGGTGCTAGGGCTACGCATCCAAACAGCAGGACAGAGAGGGGAGCCAATAGTAGAAACAGCTTAAAAAGTTAAAGAGGAACTGCAGTCTGCTCACATAATTTGTAATAAAAACATCTTTACCATTCTGAAGCTTCCCTCCAACCCCTTTGCATATTTATATATGGTATTCTATGCACAAAAGTAAAAAAACCTTTGTGTGCTGCTCCCCCCATAATACTCACCTGAGCCCCCCTCTCGATCCAGTGATGTGAACGAGAGCCACCGCTGCCCCAGGACTCTCTCTCCTCATTGGCTGAGTCAGCAGCAGAAGCCATTGGCTCCCACTGCTGTCAATCACAACCAGTGAGTCAATGAGGAGAGAGCGGGGCTGTATGTGTCTTATGAACACATACAGCAGGGCTCGGGAGTGAGCACACACCAGTGCCCCCACAGCAAGCGGCTTGCTATTGGGGGCACTGGTCAAAGAGCCAGGATTGCTGGCGGGGGACCTGAGAAGAGGAGGATCAGGGCTACTCTGTGCAAAACCACTGCACAGAGCAGGTAAGTATAACATGTTTGTTATTTTATTTTTTTCAAAGCTGAACCTTTAATACCATTTTAAAAATTATTTTTGAAAAAAGGACAGCATTTTAATGTACATTATGATTTTTTTTTTAAATGGCATGGAAGTTAAACCAATCCTTTCACTTCTACTGATAGCGCAGTACAACATTCCACTTAAAGTGGAACTTTAGTCAGAAAATTAAGTTTTGCTAGATCACTTCAGGCCGGCCCCTTTTGCAAAATAAGTGTCTATACTGTTTAAAATCCAGTAATACAACATCTAACCCCTGCTCCGCACATGCTCAGTTTCTCTCCATTTTTAGGCACTGCTGAACTGGTAGAGGCCAATCTGACAGGCCTAGAGCGGAATTAAAAACCCTCTAATGCTTTACGGAATCTGCTTCTGTTTAATCTGCAACTGCCATGGTGCTGCACATATGATCAGTTATGACACCAGCCATTTTGATGGTTTGACAGTTTGGTTGAGGACACAAGCAACTGTGACAGTGTAACTTTTTGGAAACTGGTAAGTCGATGGGTTTAGTTGAGCTTTATGATTTATTTATGCTCAGGGGCTCTGGGCTTCAGAAAAATGGCAGCCTCCAGTAAGAATTAAACAGGAGCAATACTGGAGGCAATTTACAGCACACACTAATTTTGGTAGCCTAATTATTAATTTGGAATGTATGTTTCTTGCTAAAGAACATTATTTTTTATCAATATGTTATGGGTAAAGTTTCACTTTAAGATGATAAAAGCAGTAGGGTACTACCTTAAAGTGTGTGCTGTGTAAGCTCGTCTCTCCCCTTGCTTCATCATCAGTCAGATCCAAACTTCCAGGGTAAGGCTGAATCTGACATGTGGCTGTGAGAAGCCCCTTAGTACTGACACTTTAATGCAACGGGGCTCATGTATGTGAAATATGAAAAATGAAACCAAGTTGTGTCCCTAACCCCCTTCACGCCGACGTAATACATATGTGCGACCTGCACTGGACTTCTTTCCGTGAGGCCGCAAATACATGTTTCTCCCTTTCTGCTGGGATCGTTCCGCATGGCGCGCTTCTAGCACAGAGACCAGACTCTCACTAAGAGCCCCGTACTAATGTTTGGGACCCAGATCTCCCAATTCCGGGTCACCTGATCGCTGTGGTAGCCTTTGATTGGCTACCACAGTGTTCAGTTACTGTGAAGCCTGCCCCTGTGTGTGTGTAAATGGAGAGGAAGGATACATTGCATCTTTCTCTTTCCTTGCAGAAAGAAAATAAAAAAGTGTTTGTAAAATGTTTTTAATAATTTAAATAATAAAAAATAAAATACAAATTAAAGAAAACATAGCTAGATCAAAGTTTGATCTAGGTCAGTGCCGGGTTTAGTGTTTGGGTCAAGTAAGGGTCAAAGGTCAAGTTAAGTATATATTTTTTGGACAGGATTTTTTTTAATGTTTTTTTTAATTAGCATTACTGTGTTTTATGGAGGACAAAAACAAAAATGTGCACTATTGCTTCTGGGCTGTACTACAGGTACATACAACAAAGAACATACACATATGTAGCATCATTGCAATCGCCAGGAGCAGGATAATTTATTTTGGGTTGTTCTTTGGTGGTAGGTTATAGTAGTAGCAAGAAATACACAGCTAAATTTAAAAAATATAGATTTTTTACTATTTTGGGCCAAATTTTCCTTTGATAAAAAAATCAGATGTCCATAACTATTTACCGTATATACTCGAGTATAAGTCGTTCCGAGTATAAGTCGAGGCCCTAATTTACCACAAAAAAAAAAAAATGGGAAAAACTTATTGACCCGAGTATAAGACGAGGGTGAGAAATGCACAGCTACTGTAAGTGGAAAAGAGGGTCAACAATGCCCATTTGCAGCATCACTGTGCCCATTTGCATGCCTCACTGTGCCCATTTGCAGCCATAGGTCCTCTGAACTTCAAACTCGGTAGTTAAGGGTTCCTAGATGCCCCCTAGCTGCAGCCAAAATTTGGGGTCTCTGAACCCAAAGGGTCCCGAAATGACATTGCTGCAGATGGACACAGTTGACTGAATTTGGGGCCCCGTATCTCGGGGCCCCTTAGTGCTAGGAACCCCAAATTTGGTGTGCAAACCCAGTGGAACTAGCACCATAAAATTTCCAAAGCTGGGGTTTTCTAGCTCTAAGTGGCCCCGAGATACAGGGCCCCAAATTTCAGTTCAGAAAATGTCAAGCACTTTTCTGCAGCAGAGAATGACATTTTCCAAACCTGTTTTGGGGCCCCGTATTTCAGGGCCACTTGGTGCTAGGAACCCCAGCTTTGGATATGTTGTGGTACTAGTTCCACTGGGTTTGCACACCAAATTTGGGGTTCCTAGCACCAAGTGGCCCTGAGATACGGGGCCCCAAAATGCTTGACTCCAGTATAAGTCGAGGGGGGCACTTTCAGCACAAAAAAATGTGCTGAAAAATTCGACTTATACTCGAGTACATACGGTACTACCAAATTAAAGCCCAATTTGTCCTGAAAAAAAGGTATAATCCACCTGAATGTACAAAATAGTGAAATGATGATAGGTACGGTTTTAATAAGACATATCAATTGCAAAACTCTCCTTAGGCATTGAGATTTGTTTTACCCTTAGGTGTGAAGGGGTTAAAGCTCTTTTGACTGCAGTGTACCTTTAAGGCCACTTTCACACAATCAGATCGGATCCACCTGTCTGTTTTACTGGCGGATCTGAGCGGGCCACCAATTGACTTCTATGGGCAGGCGGATATCAGCAGAGATGTATCTGCTGACACCCACCTGCCACCCGATCCGACAAGATCCGCTTAAAAGAGATGGATGGTAATACGTTCACCATCCATCCAGCGGATCGGTTGAAAACGGACAGGCCATCCGATTTTGTCATAGACAGCGGAGCTCTGACAGGTCCATCCCTACACAGTGAGCAGAGACAGTCCTGTCATCCACCAGCTCAGTGGGGATCAACGGAGCGATCCCAGCTGAGCTAACGGAGTCCGTCAATACGATCCGCTCCACGTGGAAAGGGCCTAAATGATAAACCACACTAATTGGCTCCAGGTTCTTTATGAGAACAGCAGCAGAAGAATAAGCAGGCCTTCAACTTTACCACCTAACCTCTACATGACTCAACTTGCAACTTGGTTTGTAATGGTGAACAACAGTTGTAATAAACAGAGTAATTACCACTGCTTGGCCCACATAGCCTACTCATAATGTGAGCCTTCAAAGATGGGTCACACCAGAGGTTGTGCTATGGCATTGGACCTGGAGAGCACTTTGCGCCTAACACAGTACACAATGGCTTGAAAGTGCCATATTGCAGCGCCTAATGCCCTAAGAACACAGTAGCATGTGTCATTACTTTTAACCCGATTTCATCAGGTGCTTATCAACTAGTAGGCTCAAAGAAAAAAAATAATAATATAGATCACATGATTTTATATATTATCTTATAAATTATCAGTCCATGGGCTGAGTGGATGAGCTACAAGGAAGTCGTATTCAAATATTTGCGTACAGTTCAATACACTTTATGGATTAAAAAAAGAAATAATGGTTAGGGCCAACAGTAAAAACTGACTCCATTCTGCAAAGATAACAGGTTCACTTTAAGGTGATCCACACTTGCGAATATTCCATTTTCTTTCTAGAAAGCAGAGTAAATTTAGTTTACAAATTGCCTTCACCCATTAAAAACAGTATTCAATTCCCATCAGCATTTGCATGGCTATAAAATGTCTTTGAGATGCATCGCTTCCAGCATCTAGCACGTCATCTGTACACAAGTCATGGAGCCGGATCCATAAATAGATTAATCAGGAGAGATCAGTTTAGAAAAGATCTTGGGTTTTTTTTCTCCAGATGTGGCATCTTGTTGCCCACATATTTAGCATGTATCCTAAAACACAACGAAAAAACATAAATGTGCAACCATTCATCTAGAGATCATCAGTGTGGAAATCTAATTAGTGCTAAAGGAGCTATTTGTATTAGAACACAATTTCAATTAGCATAGCTGTGGATTAGCACTGTGTACAATGACAGATTAGCCATCAGGGATGGATTAAGATTTGTCTAGATCCCCCAACACAAGAAAAGCAGACTCATTGATCATTTGTTGGTTTTATTTTCATGTAAAGTTTAATGGTCCCTCACTTTCACAGAGCAACGTGGCCTAGGTTTCTGCATACATAATGATGAAAACAGGCCTATGAAAGCTCAAGGCAAGGACTTGCTAAGGCTATTCAAGAAACATTGTAACTAGTCTAAAAGTATAAAGTCCACCCTGGTAAGTTCAATTTTTATTTAGTATTCTATAGTTAAGATGCTTACAGAGTTTAACAATTGTTTGCCCTATCCTTCAATTTATGGCTCAACAAAGAGACATTCATATGTTTGTAGGCACCTCCCCAACTCTTGACAATGCCTTTTGTCAAGACATCCTGGGCAGAAGTTGATCAGCTGTGATGGATTTTTCCAAGCATTCACTGTTGTAGTTGGTGTCCACAGTGTTCTCCTCGCTCTTCACCATAGACACAAGTGTAAGGCTTCACCTACACTAGCCTACACTGGCAACTCCTAAACTTGCATTTAAAAGCTTTGAGAGGTTTTTTTTTTTGCCAAAGCTCCTAAACTCAACTCCATAAAAGCCTATGGGGTTGATTTACTAAAGGCAAATCCACTTTGCACTACAAGTGCACTGCAAGTGCACTTGGAAGTGCAGTCACTGTAAATCTGAGGGGAAGATCTAAAATCAGGGGAGGCTCTGCTGATTTTATCATCCAATCATGTACAAGCAAAAATGCTGTTTTTTTTTTTTTTGGTCCCCTCGGATCTACAGTGACTGCACTTGTAGTGGAAAGTGGATTTAGTAAATAAACCCCTATGTGTCCATGTACACATAGGCTTTTAGCAGAGTGTAAGAGTTGCTGAGTTTAGGTGAGCTTCAACCTCCCTCTCTTAAACACGTTCAGGATAGGAACGTGCCACGATTTTGCCACGTTTTGCATTTTCCCGTGGCCACAGTAAAATGTAGGCTAGTGTACATGAAGCCCAAATTTGCCTGTTGCAAACCTCCCCATTTAAAGAAAGATTGCTTGCCGGCCTGTTTAAGGTCATTGCCTCCTGGTGACCATACCACAGAGGATGACCCTGTTGTAAGTAGCCATCACCGGCAAGACTAAGGTTTCATGCACACTGCAGCTTAAAAATGCCTGTTCTCCCGATGTCTGACATTTTTTTTCTTTTTCCACTAAACACCCCTTTTGGCGTTTAAACACCTAAGTGTGGGTGGAAAGGTGTGTAAAGACATTTAGCAGGTAGAAAAAAAAAACACCACTTGTGCAATCAGAGAAGAAAGTTTGGGCAGAAAAAAGCACAAGAAAACGCATAAATGCACATAAACACATGCATTCGAATGGTCAGAATAAATTAATTTTCTGATCAATAGAATGCATTAAGGCCATAAGTACTTAGTGGTGCCGCTCCAGGATGAGGTGTAGTGACCCACTGGCACTCAGGATAGCAGTGATGCAAGCGCAAGAAAAACTCATTCAGTCAGCAATAAACATTAAAAGTAGAAGTTCACCCTAATACTAAATCTCTAAATCTACTGGCAGCCATAATCTAAAACTAACCTTTCTAGCCCTGTAAAGAAGAAACTGCTATATTATTAATATTATACAGGATTTATATAGCGCCAACAGTATACATACCTTTTCTGAAGCCAGTCTGGTCCGGTCCCGCACTGAGATGACAGCAGCAGCTTCTGTGTGTAGGTGGGTGCAGAGGAGGCAGCCGACAATGAAAGCCCCATAGTAACTCTATGGGCGACGTCACTTCCTAGCTATTTTACAGCCGACTGTGTCCTGCACAGAGCTTCCGCTGCTAGAGACCGGACCGGCTTCAGAAAAGTTATGTATAGCAATTTCTTCTTTACAGGGCTAGATAGGTTAGTTCCTAGATTGTGGATGCCAGTAGATTTACAGATTGTAGTATTAGGGTGAACTTCCACTTTTAAGTATAAAACCGCTGCTCACCATAGCCAGCCCTAGTATGGATGTATACATGTGAAAGCCTCAGTCAATGCCACTCCTCAAGCCATGCCCCCTGACATGTTTTGTGCAAACCACTCAGGCTTAATCATAGGTGTCTCCTATGATTAAGCCCCAGTGGGTGGGGTGAAACATATCAGGGGGCGTGGCCCAAAGAGTGGCATTGACAGACTATCACATGTATACATCCATACTAGGACCGGCTATGCTTAAAGGGCCAAATGTGCAAACGCACATAAAAACAGGTTTTACCATGTCTTTTAAGCTTCTCTTCTGTGGAGACCTTATTCAACAGTTTCAAGACAACCTGTCCTACAGATCATCCCTAGTATTTAGCAATGATACAAACGGCCACACGTGACTTGTGCAAAGCATACCACCAATAAAACTCATCATCATGCAGTGTAGTGCTGCTCAGAAAAACCACCATTCCAATCACTACCGTTGGGCAAATCTTCCAAGTGTCAAGCCAGTGGGGTCTACTACCAGAAAAAGCTTACGATCAGGGAGAATAGACAACCATCATCTAAAAGTGCAGTCTCTTCTTTGAAAGAAATGGAGATCTGTGATAGCTTTCATTAAAATTTCAGCCCCAACCTCACATACATTTCTGAATGAAAATTAATCAAATTCATATTAAAAACATTTTTTTTTACTAAAAGCAAATCACAAGTGTTCAAGCAAACAAAACTGAATAACTGGGAGGTACACACATTAGTTATCTAAATAAAGCTTCATCACCTTCAAAGAAGGACTTTATGTACTGCTGATTTACAACAGTCTTAATTCTACATACAGCAAATTATATTATGGTAATATTCTTTAATTTCCATCATAACCCCCCATTCAGATGTAACTGCTTTTGGCATCTGTACAATTAAAAAATACCATTATATGTGAAGTTAAATTCAAGTATGGGCTGGAATGAAATTTTCCTGAGAAAATATCTTACTTGCGCTGGCTTCCAGACAAACAGTGAGTAAACCTGAAGAGCCATCTCGGCATATCCTCACAGTGTGCATTAATTATACCTTTAGTCATCCACTTCCCTCACATGGTGCAGCAAGATGTCTGCTAATAGCACGGTTTTACTTCAACAAAATGGCAGATCTGCAATTGCATTTGTCAACATCTATGCAAGTGAGAAGGATTATATTAATTTCACCACTAAGAAAAAAAGAAGAGGGAAGAAAACTACCATAGTTACATTGATCACATGCAACACTAGGAACAGTTTCCCAGCAACAATGATACACTTTCCATTATTCCCATTTATTTGCCGATAAGATCCACTATGACTTTTGTATGCTCTGGGGGGAAAGTGTATACAGTTTCTCACATACACAGTCTGTACTGTGTGGAAACTCCTCTAACACGTCAATAAATTACAAACACTTTTGCAAATGCAATAAAAAGAGTGACTGATGGCAGAAGAACTTCTGGAGCAGGAGGCTTACAATGCTGATACTCCTGCTCCTCCAACGGAGAAGTGAGGTTTTCTATTCCTCTTCCTTGGAAGGTTTTGGAGTGACCGTAAAGTATTTTTTAACTTGTTCTTAAAGGAATGACCACCCCTCCACAACTCGTTTTTGGATATATTTTTTTTTTCTTTTTACCTTATGTGAAGTACTGAGTGTACTTCCTTCCTCCTTCATCCTGCTGCCTTCTGGGACCTGTGCATGTCCCAGAAGACGACAAGCCATTCAGAAAGCACCGCACGACTCGCGCGTACGCAGTAGGAAACCGGCGGTGAAGCCTGCAGGCTCCACTGCCGGTTTCCCTTAGTTACAATGATGGCGCCTGCACCCGAGCCGATGGACGGATCAGCCTTGGGGGGGCGACATCGCGGGCTCCCTGGACAAGTAAGTGTCCTTTTAAAAAGTCAGCAGCTACAGTGTTTGTAGCTGCTGACTTAAAAAAAATTTGCGGCTGGAACACCGTTTTAACTGTGAGACTGTCATGAAAAGAAGCAGGTATCCAGGCTATTCATTTCCATGAAAAAGGATAAATATTGGACACACCCCAAAGTTAGACATTTTTGGATATGAGTTTACTCCCTGATCTATTCTCTAACCACAGTAAATATCATGAAGAAAGCTTGGGTTGCTCTTCTTAATGCGTCAATCGAACACATTCCCAAACACACTCAAACATTCATTTATTTAATATTCTTGGTGGCTAAGATATCGCTTGCTATAGCTTGAAAAATCCCTGGGGTCGACTTCTCCGTGTTGAAACACAAACTTACTAGGATTATGCTGAATGAGAAAATTGTTTGTACACTTTGAGATAAGCAATCATTGTTTGACAAAGTTTGGAACCCTTGGCTGTCTTACCTACAACTACCATCTGAATAGTGACGGACTGGCGGTCAGGCGGGCGCGGACATCATTCCCCTACAGCATTTTTTCCGTCTCCCTGTACTTCTTCCTGTGCTCTTTTTCTTACCCCCTTCATTGTACTCAGACGAAATTTTTTTTTTTTGTTTTATCGGTTATGTATTGTGTGACACGCTGCTTATAAAAGTATCATTCTTTTAGGAAGGCCACTGATTTTTCCCCTCTCTCTATGGCGTCCAGAGATTCTCACCTCAGGCCCTTTCTCTCCTCCTTCCCGAACAGAGGGGGTGATTGGGTGCTGTATTTGAATTTGGTGACAGTTTTATAAATCATGAGATTTTGATATAAGCCCTCCCTTGTTTCCTTGACCCCGTACGGGTTTACCGCCATGAATGAAAACTAACATTACACCTGACTCTCAAGAGCATTTTGCTTGACCAAGCTGTGTATTGAAGGATATTTTTCTATTAAGCACTTCTTTGGTGATTTTATACAAAGAAAGTCATTGTTTCATTGTACACATGTACATTTTGCTATCAGGAAGCCTTGTTGTATTTTCCTATTTGTGAAAAACAATAAAAAACTACTGAAATAGAAAAAGGCTAAATATGTAGGGTGCAAAATGGTAATCACCATCATCATGACATAGCAGATGATGGCTCACCAAACCCTCAGGGCACAACTCCTAATAAACAGTCTCTCTTTAACAAAATTTAATGAGGGTGTCTCCAATAGCCAAACTGTTTCTGAGACAGGGAGTCTAACCGTTTCTAAGCTCACAAAGATGAATGTACCCTAGATTGGTGAGCATCCTTGTCTTCTAGTGGTGAAGTGAAGACTTCTACTTGTTATTCTGGTTTCTTGGGAAGCTTCCAGGATAAACACATAGGGTAGAAAATAACGAAGGTCACAATCAAAAAGCACATGATGGCAGTACCCATGGCCAGACTTTCAGATATGTTAGTGGGCATCAACATTCTATGGGATACACATGACTAATCCACTAACACTGTCTAGAGAATGCACAACTTGTTCCAAGTCCCAGTGCTGACTGAGACCTGTGCTATGACCTTTAACTGTACAAAAGGAAGGTTGCTGGTGATCCTATTTACTCCAGAATGATCAATTGTGGAGACAGCAAGCTATGAAGAGAAACAAAATGATCACACGCACTTCAATGTCACTGGAAGCTGGGAAGAAACAGAACTAAGTCTGCTTTTAAAATGGCAAACTTGATGATGTCTGTTTTGTCTCTGCAAAAATCGGAGCCAATGGCAGAGTGGAGGCTTGGCGATATATATGTATGAAATTATACGCTTTACTTAGTGTTTCTTTTTGGTCCCAATCTATTCCTGGAGAATACACTATTTCATAATATAACTAAAAAGGCTACAAATTCTTCACAATTCTTTGTCAAATATATTTACAAGAATAGTTACTTTTTTTTGCTTAAGAAATACATGGTTATTGGTAATTCAAGGAGTTCTCCTTTGCCCTTGGAGGGATCTGGAGGGAATCTTTTGCCCTCTTAGATTAAATTAGACCACATATTATACTAGGATTTTTTCCCTTCCTCTAGAGCAGCTAGGGTATTAAATCGAACAAACTTGTATTTTTCAATTCAACTTTATAACTATGCATTTTAGGTGTAGAAAAATAAAGTTGTACACCGTTACAAAAAAAGAAAAGAAAAAAAAGAATCTCTACTAATGATGTATGGAGGCTACTAGTTTTCATATGTCCTTTTAAAAAATACTTATAGGGCTGATCCAACAGACTTAGTGTTTTAAACACAGACAGCTTTTGGTTTGGCTCCAGTTGACCTAGTCATGAACAGAATATTGGGGTAGGTTGACATTTGCTATATTGTTTTTATATGCACAGTCAAGGTATAATAATAGGTAGCGGTTAACACGCTGTGGGACCATTCTCATACATGCTCTTTCGGCCCACTGGTGGGGCCCTCGGATTTAACACTTAAGGGCTTGGATTTGCCCCAAGCTATATAGTACTGGACATTGTAATTGTACGTGTCTACTTTTGTATGACTTGATGCTACGTTTGAGAATTTGTGGAACCTGTATGCTTGCAAATGTTGCAATAAAGGTTCTTACTGTAAAAAAAAACCCACCAAGACGGCATCTCAAAGTGTTGAACAGAGAGACAGCCAAGCACCATTTTCCAAAGACGGGCTGGAAACGTCAGCTTAGAACATTTTATTTCAAGAACATTGATAGAGTGCAAAAATTAATTTAACAAAATGTAAAGTGTTAGGAAATCAGATTGCACTCCTGATTTTTACAGGTGATTAGATTAGAAAATATTAAAATAATTTAAGTAATTCTGATTGGCTGCTCTAGATCACACCTCCATTCTTCCTCTCCTCCATTTTATAAAAGTCAGGTTCATAGATAGTAAAGCTCTGTATATATTGAGTGATAGCTATAAATGAACTTGCACGTATATTTAATCCACAGAGTGTATTCATTGAATTTTGCTTCATACAATAGTGTACTACACCATTTTCCAAGGGAACGATAAGCTGGGATAATAACATTATTAACCAAGGGTCTTAAGCCCAGCATCTTTACGGGAGCTATGTGCTGAATGCAATAGGCTTCATGAGAATTCAGACTATATACTCCATACATTTTTTCATTCTTCCAGCAGCTAACATATTCTTGTGAGTGTAGGATGGATTAGTCACACAAGGGTTTACTGTAATTACCACAGTGGATTCTGGGCACTGAGCCACAGCAACAGGTGCCTGAAACTTGGGCTAAGAACAGAAATGGTCTTAGCATAGGATGCCCACCTAGGGACACAATACCCTAAAAATGTAAATTTCGCTATAGATTTCCATTAGCATTTGATAACAGAAACAATACTGATAACACAACTGCTGTGTCTTGTGGCTTATCCAGCAAGGCAGGCTGGAATGCATGAAGGGTTTACAATTGCTGCGGTTCATATTAATCAATCAAATTTTAATCTACTACATTCTAGAGCTGTAGGATTCATCATTAAGAAATCACGATCTCGATTCAACCCCCCTCACGATCTTAATCTGGCATTTCCATGATTCAAGTAACAAGTGCAGAGCCGTTCTGTGCCCTGAGCTGTCAAAAAAAAAAAAGGCAGCTGGCAAAGTTTACCACAACATTGCTTAGCACTGAGATAAAAAGAAATATTGCATCAATTGGTTCTTTAAGATCAAAGGGATGAACTTCGTTCTGCAAATGAGGGCAGTTAAACCACTTCAAGACTAAGCCTTTTTCTGACACGTTGTTGCTTACAAGTTAAAATCAGTATTTTTTTGCTAGAAAATTCCTTAGAATCCCCAAACATTATATATTTTTAGCAGAGACCCTAGAAAATAAAATGCCGGTCGTTTCAATATTTTATGTCACACTATATTTACGCAGCTGTCTTTCAAAAGCAATTTTTTGGGGAAAAAATACACTTTAATGCCCAATTTTTTTGTATAATGTCAAAGATGATGTTACGCCACGAGAATCGTGATCGTTATTCTAAGCAAAAAAAAAAAAAAAATCACAATTCTCATTTTATCCAGAATTGTGCAGCTCTACTACATTCATTTCTTTCCTCTGTGGGGTTCTGCACTTTGTCCATTGTGTTAGTAAATAAGACAGTCTAAAGAGTGGTACAGCTGTAAACTACATAGCACGCATGCACAAAATCCTTACGATCAGTTTGCTGAATAAAAGGGATTCTTTTTTATTTTCATTATGAAATGTAAGGTGATACCAGATTGGCTGCTTAAAGAAAAAAACTCTTAGTGCAGAGTTTTTTTTTTTCCCCAGTCCTGGTTTTTCAGACCCCCTATATTTTAAAGTGTACCTAAAGTCATAACTTTTTTCCTATTTCTGCATAGTGTGTTGAGAGGGTTAAACCTGTCAGGTTTTCTATTGTTCAAGGAGTGGTGGAGAAGCTGCTTACAGTTCTTTAACCCATACAGAGTCACTAGTAGTGTATTGGTTTGGGTTTGGCAGCTCTCCACAAATTT
This sequence comes from Lithobates clamitans, assembly GCA_037952925.1. Lineage (NCBI taxonomy): Eukaryota > Metazoa > Chordata > Amphibia > Anura > Ranidae > Lithobates > Lithobates clamitans. The sequence continues at coordinate 4,609,117 of JBBGZY010000757.1, read as the reverse complement.
GGTGGTGTTCCCAGAATAGGAAGCCATTCAACTTGAGAAATCCAAGTGGAAAAAAGCCAAAAGCGTGCCAAACAATCGTTTCAAGGAGTCCAAAGTCCAATAATATTATTATCACGAGTAACAGGAAAAGATAAAGGGAGCCAACACATTTTTGGGTTCCAAAACCCCCTTCACCAGGGCCAGGTTAGGCAGTTGGACATGGTGCCAGTTCTGGTCAGTGCAGCTCAGATATGTTTTAGTCTCCGGTGATGTCTGAGATGTATTCTCTTGTTGTTTGTGATATTATTAAAGGACTTTGGGCATGAAGACGATTGTCTGGACTTCTTGTTTTTTGAACACTTAGATTTTTATTATTGTTTGTGTCCCTGCTGTGTCCTGATGACCCCTGTGACTGGGTCTGAAAGTGGAGGACAAACCAAAATATTGAGTCACCAGAACAGGAGCAGAAGGGAAAACCTTCCAATGGTTGAACTTGTAAGGCCTGGTTCATACCTATGCATTTTTTTTAGTGCGTTTTCAGTTTTACATAAAAACACTACAGTCCATTTAACATGGTTTCCAATGGGTCACGTTCACATCTGTGCATTTAATAGAAAGGACCAGGGACTAGCATGTTGTGCTTTTGGTTCCATAGACTTCAATGGATCAAAAACGTGTATTGAAAAACGCAAAAATGCACTTGGAATATGCATCAACTGCAACCTGCTCAGGTGTGAACCAGGCCTTACAAGGGACAACTCTCTAGGAGGGGATTTTCCCTCATTTTGGGGAGATTTTTCTATCTACAGGACAGGAAGTGAATGGAAATCTCCCCAATGAGACACACAAAAGGAAAAAATACAAGCGTCTTAAACTTTGGCCTAGATATGCTTCAAATCACTTCCAGCCATGAAATCAATCTAATATTGAGGTGCTCATCAGGCAGGGGGAATTAGACTTCTCCAGATTTACTATAAATTATTGGAAACAAAGTGGCACTGTGCCATTTGTATATAAAACATAGGCAACTAATTGGTAACAGAATAAATCAATGGATAGAATTTTATAACACAACATAAATTAGCCTGAAAGTGTTACAACAATTTCCAAATGCACTAAAAGATAAATCGCACTTCAGATCGGCGTCACAATAACGTGACAGATGGTCTATACAGCATTTATCAGTCCGGCTCATTAGACAGTTGGAAGAAAGGCAATGGCCGATAATCCATTCTTCCTGACTGTATACAGTTATGTGCGTTACCTTCCTTATATTGACACCAGGAAAGGCGCAGATTATTTATTAAAAGGGGCACAACATGTCAGGAAAAAATGCCTCTGCCAAGTAAACTAATTACTATTATAATTACCTCTGTAATTACTTTGCTGGCAATACTAAAACCAGCTTGACAGTTCATCAACTTGAAGCAGAGCTAAGCCCGAAAATACCGCCAGTCCCATGCTGACCGCTGCCCTTAAGCTATGGTTATACAAGCACTGCTGGAATACCTACTTTTAGCTGGTCCCGGCTTGCTGCAGAATACAGACGCCACTATTCCCTATGCTAACATAATAAAAACACTGCACAGTTGTACAGCCCCCTCTCGTGTACTAAAACTGTTCGCTTTTCAGAGCACACTGTAAGCCTCTCACAATGTGCATTAGAAGCTGTAGCAAGTCAGATACAGGCCGCCTCATTTCCTGTTTGGAGGACATCCAGCATCATCTTGTTCCCGACCTATCCCTCCTTTGGTTCTTTCAATCATGGAGGCTCAGCATTTTACCTTGGGTGGTCTGCATGCAAATGTAGCCTTCCTTGGAATACCCCACCCATCCAGACTAACAGTCACCCACAATCTAAGGAAGGCCATACACGGTCCAAATAATGGGGGGGAGGGGGGTCCCGTCTATAGCAGCCACTAGTGATAATTGTAAGAGAATGGGGCAGGCTGGTTGTACCCAAGTGAATCGATCGATCTACTTGGTACATTCAGCCTGCCCACACAGTTCAAATCTTGGACGGGTCCTGCTAAACCGGCTGATATTCAAACCGTGTATGGCCGGCCTAAAGGAGGCTTCACCCCAGTGTGGTTCTGCTACACTTTGGGAAAAACGCAGCTACCCCCCCTCCCCCCCCAGGTTTTGTGCAGGTTAGCTGCACTTTCCCATAGACATCTATGATGTTCCATGGTTTTGGTGTGGTTTTAGAAAGCGCACCAAAGATGTAGAATGCATGATTAGGGAAGTTTCGAGCTCACCTCCATACCTGACCTCTCACCTGAACCTTCAAAAAACACCCCCTCCTTTGGCTGTACCTCTCCGTTAAAACTTTTTTTCAGCATGCTGATAATTGATGAAGGAGAACTCAGGGAGCACAAAATATTGGATTAAACATCAGCTTAAAGTGTATAACTTGAACTGTTTAAAGTAGTAATATAGGCAAAACTTTTTTCATTTTGGATAGAGTAAAGGGAAGGTTTTCATCTCTGTACCATTGTGGGGATTTCCTCTCACTTCCTGTCCCATATCCAAACAGGAAGTCAGAGGAAATCCCTGCAAATTTCGGAATTCCTTTGTGAACCCCAGGTCACCAGAACTAGTGACCCCGTTGGAAGACTTCCTCTCTATTACTTTTCTGGGGACAGCCCAAAATTCGGGATTTCACTTTCAAAGATAATGGTAAACAAGACAAATAGAGAGGGGGAATCTCCCCAAAGGGGTTGCACAGACATCAATAAAAACTGACAGGGGGTCTTATCCCTCTCTACTCAATCCAAAGCTTGGGAAAAAATATTGCCTTTAGTTAGACTTTAATGTTTATAACTTGACAGGTTATGTAGAACAGTACAAAAATATTTCTGCCATATTGGAAAATAACTTTGTAAAATAACAACACAATTCCCCCACAATGGGACATATCACTGGTACAATTTAATGTTCTACTTTAGAAACCTTTGTCAGAACTGGTGTCATTTTTAGACTGTCATACAGATTTAAGAAATTACGTTTAAAAAAAAAAAAAAAAAAAAGGTCATTCAATAACCACTTCAGCTCCGGAAGGTTTACCCCCCTTCCTGACCAGGCCATTTTGTGTGCTACTGCACTGCGTTGATTTTTACTGACAATTGCACGGTCATGCAACACTGTACCCAAAAAAAATTGACGTCCTTTTTTGCCCAGAAATAGAGCTTTCCTTTGGTGGTATTTGATCACCTCTGTGGTTTTTTATTTTTTGCGCTATAAACAAAAAATGACCGACATTTTTGGGGGAAAATAACACAATATTTATTTTCTGCTATAAAACATATCCAAAAAAAAATAAAAAATGTAAAAAATTTCAAAATGTCAAATTTCTTTATCAGTTTAGGCCAATATGTATTCTGCTACATCTTTTTTGGTAAAAAAAAAAAAATCCCAATAAGCGTAAATTGATTGGTGTGCACAAAAGTTATAGTGTCTACAAACTATGGGATAGATTTATTTTTTTAAATTTTTTTACTAGTAATGGCGGCGATCAGCGATTTTTAGCAGGACTGAGACATTGTGGCAGACAAATCTGGCAAGAAGTGACACTTTTTGGGGACCAGTGACACCAATACAGTGATCAGTGCTAAAAAAAAAAAAAAAGCACTGTCACTGTACTGACACTGGCAGGAAAGGGGTTAACAAGAGGGGCGGTTAAAGGGTTAAATGTGTTCCCTGGGAGCGCTTAGCAGAAACCCAAGATCTCTGTCTTCCTCACAAGCAAAACGGCAATCTGCCTTGTTTACATAGACAGACCGCTGTTCTGCCTCTCTAAGAATGAGCATCGGGTTTTCCAGCGTACATCAGGTCCACCGGACCCACTGATTGGCTTCCGCTGTGTCCAATCACAGCGAGAGTGGGGCTCTAGCAGAACGCGCACACCCCAGAGCCGAAGAAAGAAATCATGTACGGGTACGCGATTTTGCGCTTAAAGGCTGCCCTGTCACAGTACATGTAACGTGGAACGGTCCTTAAGTGGTTAATAAACACAATAGTGCGAGTAAAACAACAGCACCACTACATACCCCAATTAGAACCAATAACAAATTATCTTTAGAGATAAAATGCATTAGATTACAGCAATTTAAACAAAACATAAGAAAGGACAGATACATAATTATCTTTTTAAGTCATAACTGCAGTGAATGTACATGAAGCCGAGACCTTATCATGTTTATAGGCATGCAACCAGATGTCAGAGATAATCAGCTCCCACGCCGCTTAGGAAAAAAAAAAAAAAGGAAAAAAAATAAAGGGAAAAAAAAAAAAGAGAGGTTTTTATGAAAGACACTTTTATAACTGCTGCCCATTGACAGGATTGGCTGATATTTGTATATCAATATGACAATTCTGGACAAAACACAACACTCATTTCTAAAATTATAGCGAAATTTGTATTTCCCTTTTTTGTTGTACTTTTTGGCAGAAAAGGGGCTTTTAGCCTGTGATAGCTCTGTAAGCCTTCCGCTGATGCCAATTTAGACTATTCAGTTCATCCAATGCTGAAAATCCCTGCAGTGTCATTGGCTGCACAACAGCTGGAATGCTTTTTCAGGACAGCAAAAAGTCACCAGGTTGACTCTCTATAGATTTCATGTACCTGACTTGTTTTTTAAACATTTTAGAAAGGAGTCTGATTTACTAAGGGACAATTTACTTCTATGCATTATGGGAAGATGAGTGTTACAGCAATTCATTGAGCAAAGGATGGATCCCATGGAGCAACACATCAATGCAGACCCACTGATATTGGACTGAATGGCAGTGTCAGAGTTTGTATGGGAAACTGGGAGTGATTGTTGCTTTAGATTATTGTATTCAATTGGTCGTTTAAGCCTAAATGGATGTATTTGGTCTCTTGCTATATATCAATGGTGCCTTTGTATTTTACTACATTGTTTGATGTTGTGTTTTATGAAAAATTCATAAACAAACACCTTTCAAAAAAAAAAAAAAAAAATGAATGTCAGTCTCCTCCTGGGCTCCCGCCAGGTCACATTCCCTACGCGTTTCAAACTGCCACTCAAAGCTTAATCATGGGAAAGTAGTTACAGCAATGCGTCTTACTTGTATTCATTTTGAATGGCACCCAACACACTAAGGCAACACACATGCTTTGCAGCACACTGCAACACATGGCAATGTACCACGGAGTAGCATTGGAGTGCGTTGCTTCAAAAAGTTTGTGGTCTCACCTTGTAAAACAACCCATTTAGTTTAAAATAGAAATTAAAGGAAAAACATGTGTACTGTATATATATCAAAAACATAAGAACATTTTTTGCCTTGCTATAGGAGCACTCTATACTATACTTTGCAGCTTGCTATAGAAGCACTCTGAAAGCAGGAAGAGCCAGAATCGTCAGTGGGGGACCCAGAAGAGGAGGATCAGGGCTGCTTTGTGAAAAACCATTACATAGAGCAGGTAAGAATGATAAGTTGATGATCAGCATCTGAACCCAGAGAAGCTGGAGGATGATGGACTGGAGGTGATATAAGACATTACAATTAAATTTAAAGTAAAAGTTTACGAGTATTGTGCATGATATTTACAGTAAAATGATTACATCCATGCAAAGAAGTCTCACCCTTATCCCCCTCCACCCTTCATATAGCTTCATGTCCAACTTCCAGTTAAAATGTGTTGTAAATCCAACTTCTGGATATATATATTATATATATATATATATATATATATATATATATATATATATATATATATATATATATATATATACACATATATATATTTATTTATATTTCAATATTTCATGGTTTAACTTAACCCATAATAGTAGTGATTATCTACTGTTTTTGTGCTATAAAGGGCTAATTTCTGTTTTTTTTTAACCCGATCACGGCAGGTGATTAAAATAAAAAAAAAAGCATGCTGCTGCTACTAAATGTTATATGCTGGCCATACACATACAGATTTATATATTGAATATTGGTATGAACATTCTTTGTGCATTCAATGCAATGGATGAATGTGGTTTGAAAATGTCACTTGCTATTAACATTACATTTTAAAATGATTGTCATTTCTGAACGGTAACCACATACACTGTCTGAAAATATATTTTTGTTTTTCTTTCGTACAAATTTTATACTAATTACATGTAAATCGTTTGTTCTGTTATTATACAAAAAAGAAACTTTGTGCCTGTCCCTTTGGATATTTTTGCATGAACTGTCGTGATCGGCTCTCGAAAGCTTTGTACTAGCGATCAGATTATTGGACGATCGATCCGAAGGCGGTATTTTTCATCTGATTTTCTCATTGTGTATACTAGGCATTAGCAAACCTCCTGATTGGTCTTTTCGTGTTAAAGAGTTTTTTATTGAGCTTACAAGGTAAAAACACAACAGAGATGTTGATTGAACATAAAAAGATGAAGGGAACAGAGTTCTGTAAAACAGACTACAATGCAGAACGAACAATGAGTAACAGAACATAACCATTTATGTTTATGAAAGGTTGTTGGGAGTAACAATACATCAAGAGTAATGGTCTAGGGTACATTACACTGATAGGCTAGTTGTCATAGAGGAGCCACTGGTAGGGTTGTGGGAAAAGCAGTGCCACTGCGACTGATCAAAATAGCAGAGGGTGTTTAGGCGGTGTGCCTAACAGGTAGGGTTAGGTTAACAAAGTACATTAATGGAGATATGATTGTTACTGTTTATGAACTATTATATACTGGTGGGTGAAGTTGAAGTGCCATACAATTTTTGAAGAGGGCACTGGTGGGATTAGGTTGTTCAGCAACGTCGAACGGGGTTGCTGTAAGGAGACAGGCCGTTCCCCTATGAGACAGGGAGAGCTTCAAAACCATAGGAGGGGAAAGAAAAAGGCTAGAGAAGGGGTGAGTAGAGAAGAGAAAGAGTCCACAAGGTTGACCTGAGAGCCAGCAGGTGTAGTAATAACAACTGGATGCCAACTACCACGGCAAGAGGACAGTGTTGTCAAAAGTCAGCGGTAGGCAGTGTGTTACCCAAGGGTGACATATTTTGTTGAATTTGGAGACCTGATCTCTTTCTATAGCTGCCATCTTGGCATGTATCATGGTACTGTTCATCTTGTGCTTTGCCTCAGCTACTACCAAAGAGGGGGATTTCCAAGCTTTCGCTATAACTTGTTTCGCAGCTGTAAGGAGTTGGACAAGAAGCCTGAACTGGGTGCACGAAAAAAAGTCCGGTCTCAAGTTAAGAAATGCAATGGTTGGTTCAGGCTGCACCGACGTTTCAAACATTTTGGAAGCAAGGGTGAAAATATCGTACCAGAAGGTTTGGACTATAGGGCAGGTCCACCAAATATATAGATGAGTGTCCTGTTCCGCACAGCCGCGAAAGCAAATAGCTGAGTACGAGGGTACAACTTTAGCTATTCTGGATGGTACTAAGTACCAGTGAGTCAGCACTTTATAGTTGGCTTCCACCAGTAGGACATTACGGAATGATGATTTGGTCTCTGGTTGGTCTTTTAATCTGCCTGGTAGTCTAACCACCAATAGCAAAGTTTACAAGGGGGAAGTATTCAGATGCCTACATCTTCTGTTCTAATGATTGATTTAGCATGCATTGTCTTTAAAAGTGAATCTCTGCTTATGGATTTTATCCACCTGAATCAGTAGCACACATCATTACTCAAAAACATTTTAAAGTAAAATGTACCTCTTTCTTTCCCTAAAAGAAAAACACTGCTCCAAACTCCATTGTGAAAAGGTAATGACGACATGTTCTAGGGTTATCGCATCTACTGTGTGTCTGACATCATTAGAGACTGTAGACAGTCTATTGTTTTAATTAGATAGACCTTATCAGTGCGACAAGAGAATCAGCAGCAAAGCAGAGCTTGCTTATACACCAATCACCCATATTATTACCACTGACAGGCAAAGTGAATAACACAGATTATTTTGTGACAATGGCACCTGGAAGTGGGTGGGAAATATTAGGCAGCAAGTGAACATCAACCCTGAAGTTGATGTGTTGAAAGCAGAATAAGCAAGCATAAGGATTTGTGCGACTTTGCAATAGGTCCAATTGTAATGGCTAGATGGCTCGGACAAAACAACTCCGAAACTGCAGCTTTTGTAGGATGTTCCCAGCCTGCAGTAGTCAGGACCTACCAAAAGTTTTCCAAGAAAGGAAAACCAGTGAACCAGTAGGGCTCACTGATGTACATGGGGAGTGAAGGCAGGTCTGTGTAGTCCAATCCAATACTGAAACTACTGTAGCTCAGATTGCTGAAAAAGTTAATGCTGGTTTTAATAGAAAGTACATCACAGTTTGTTGCATATGGGTCTACATGGCCTCAGACCGGTCAGGGTGCCAATACCGACCTGTATCAATGAACATGTCAACATCAGAACTGGACAACAGAGCAATGAAAGAAGTGGCCTGGTCTGATGAATAATGTTTTCTTTTATATCATGTGAATGGTCAAGTGCATGTGCGTTACTTACCTGGGGAAGAGATGGCACTGGGATGAATTAAGGGAACAAAGCAAGATGGTAGAGGCAGTGATCTGTTACTGATGGCCTGGTGCCAGATACCACACCATACCTTCAGAGGTCTAGTGGAATCCACGCCTCAATGGGTCAGGGCTGTTTTGGCAGCAACAGGGGGACCTAATCAGTATTAGGTGGGTGGTCACAATGTTATGGCTGATTGGTGTATAACAAACAAATATGACTGCCCTTCTGTACAAGTTTTATAAAGAAAAAAAGGGCTTTTACATTTTTTCCACAGTAAGGCCTCATACACACGGGACATTATAAAAACGCCAGTAGCATTAGCTGTAGAATGAGTTTGGCAGCGTTTTTTCAGTAGCGTTTTTCAGAATTTATTTGCTTTTTTTAATTTTTTTTTTTAGAAAAATTATACTCCCACAAAAGCTTAGGTCTCAAAAATGCTGATAATCACTAAATAGCCATGGTTTTTTTTAGCATTTTTAAGCTTTTATCAGGGTTTAGAGAGTTTTTACAGCTGAAGTCCCTCTTCAAACCCACTAGTTCTGGGTTTTTTCCCAGCCAGAAAATGCCCCTACCAAACAACACTTATAAAAGCATGGACACATAGGATAACATGCTGGGGAGTTTACTGGCTGCATAAAAAAAAAAAAATCGCCTGAAGCCGAAAACCAGCCGCTGTAAAAAACGTCCAGTGTGCACGAGGTCTAAAAAGTAAAAATCTGCAGCTTCTCTTTAAATGCTTTTACAACTGCAAATACATTTTTACTGCTGGTCAGCAAAGGTCTATTATAAAACCTTCCCAAATGTATCCAATCATTGTACATGCGTTATCGCATCAACCGTATAACGTTATTTTGCTTCCGCTCACTGTGGCATTGTGGAAACTTTTCCGTGAACCCATTTTCGCATGCAGGAGCTAAAAATAAATTCTGGATGAGTAAAGGATTCCTGAGATCTGAAAATAGCCAAACTAGCATTGAAACTGCAAACTAACTGCAGGCGAAATAGCAGAGAATAACAGAATCAAGCAATAAAATGATTTGGAAAAAGTTCCAGTTATTTCACCTAGAGATATAACTGGGGAAGGCTGCTGTCTAGGGTGCAGGAAACATTGGGGTACAAAATCACACCGATAAAAAATGAACCTGCTTACAGGAGGTGCCCCTGTAACTGACAGCTAAATCACACCAACAATAACTAATATCTTTAGTAAAACATTCATCGTCTTGAGTCATAGTACATGCAAAAAGAGCTTGACATAAAGTAACAAAATATTTTGAGTGAATGGCATAATTCCAAACAATACGCAAAATGACAGAGACCAAGAACACACAAAGAAATAAATCAAGAAAAGAAATGAAGGTAAAAGAACGGTCCTAACCAAAATTCTACTAAAATGCTGTGGCATCATCTGAAGCTGTCTTTAAAAAAAAAAAAAAATCATCAGCAGAGTTTGAACATTCAACGGATTTGTTTTGAATCTCTGAAGACATTCCACCACTCACCCAACTGGATTCATCGGTTCAAATGCATATTGGGAATACACCCCAGCATGTATACTACAAAGTAACAATTTGACGGATGTGCACCAGTGGTAGACCGATTATCGGAGCGGACGATTATTACGGCCGATATTCACAAATTTTTCAAATAATCAGTATTGGTATGAAACTTACCGATATTGGTCAGACCTCCCCCACGGTGCTCGCTGCAATCTCTGCCAAACTGCTCTTTAGGATACCATTTAGAGCGGGGGTCCACAACCCCTGGGACGTGGCGCCTCTGCAGCCAGGCCGCGAAGGCTGCTTTGTCAGTGGTGCGGTGGGCAAGAGAGAGATGACATCATCTCTCACAGCCCAACTCGCATCACCGCCGTTTTCCGACCCTACAGCAGGGATGCGAAGGCTGCTCTTGACAGAGCTGCAGCCGTGGGTGAGCAGAGAGAGAGAGTTATCTCTCACCGCCTGCCCTGCATGTGGAAGTTTGCCCGCTCGGATGGCGCTGGGGAGAGGCTGCCAGTAGTGTGAGTGGTGACGAGCTGCATTTGGTTGGCAGGTGACAGTGGCAAGTGACATGCTGCATCTGGGTGGCAGGTGACGGTGACAAGCTGCATCTGGGTGACAGTGGTAAGTGACCTATTGCATCTGGAAGGCTGGTGATGGTGACAAGTGACACGCTGCATCTGGGTGGCAGGTGACGGTGACAAGCTGCATCTGGATGACAGTGGTAAGTGACCTACTGCATCTGGGAGACAGGTGATGGTGACAAGTGACATGCTGCATCTGGTGGCAAATGACATACTGCATCTGGGTGGCAGGTGAAGGTGGCAAGTGACACGCTGCATCTGGGTGGCAAGTGACGGTGGCAAATGACACGCTGCATCTGGTGGTGTTTAATAAACATGTTCAGTTTATACAAGATTTGTGTAGAAATTGTGTTGATTTTTCAAAACTTTAAATGTACAGAACTGGGATCTCCCTTGTACCCACTTTGGTTTAAGATTGAGTTTAAATTTAATTTTGGAAAAATGTTGGTTTCAATAGTTTTATAAAGGAGTCTATAATTTTCATGAATGCCTATTGTGGAGATGTAGTGGTCTTTGCATGGGGACTGCCCTCTGTTCTCTGTGGGATATGGAGTAGAGTTAATGCATTGAAGAGCAATAGGATTTTCTGTGATGATTGTAAGTAAAATATTTAACAAACTTCTTATTTAATCACATTTTGTGGACAACATATTACGGGCAGTCTTTTTACTTTGCAGGGTGGTATCTCATATATCCCCAAACTAGAGACTGACCTAATAAATGTTCTCAAACAAAAAATGTGTTTGATACCCGATTCCATTGAGAAGTGACTATGTGAAATACAAGAGCTATACAATGCAAATGGTTTTGGGGAGTACCACCTAGCAGCCATGGCCAAAAGTTTTTAAAAATGACACAAAATATAACATTTTCACAGTCTGCTGCCTCTGTTTGCAATTTGCATATACTCCAGAATGTTATGAAGAGTAATCAGATGAATTGCAAATAATTGAAAAGTCCCTCTTTGCCGTAAAAATGAACTTAATCCCTTAAAAACATTTCCACTGCATTTGTGAAGAAGGTTTCAGGGCGCCCAAGAAAGTCCAGCAAGCGCCAGGAATGTCTCTTACATTTGATACAGCTGTTGGATCGGGACACCACCAATGCAGAGCTTGCACAGGAATGGCTGCAGGCAGGTGTGAGTACATCTGCACACACAGTGAGGAGAAGACTTTTGGAGGATGGCCTGGTGTCTAGAAGGGCAGCAAAGAAGCCACTTCTCTCCAGGAAAAACATCAGGGACAGACTCATAGTCTGCAAAAGGTACAGAGATTGGACTGCTGAGGACTGGGGTAAAGTCATTTTTTCTGATGTATCCCCTCTTCCTGATTGTTTGGGGCATCCAAAAAAAACCTTGTCCGGAGAAGAAAAGGCGAGCACTACCTGTGTCATGCTAACAGTAGAGCATCCTATGACCATTCCAATTTTGCCTAAGAAAACAGCCATGAATAAAGAATAGTACAAAAACATCCTCAGAGCAACTTCTCCCAACCATTAAAGAACAGTTTGGTTAGCTTTTCAGCATGACGGAGCACCTTGCCATAAGGCAAAAGTAATAACCATGTGGCTTGGGGAACAAAACATTGCAATTTTGGATCCATGGCCAGAAAACTCCCCAAACCCTAATTGCATTGAGAACTTGTGGTCAATCAAGTTGAAGGTAAACAAAAGAAAAAACCCCACAAAAAACGATAAACTCCAAGCATTGATTATGAAAGAATGGGCTGCCATCAGTCAGGATGTGGTCCAGAAGTTGATTGACAGCATGCCAGGGCGAATTGCAGAGGCCTTGAAAAAGAAGAGTCAACACTGCAAATATTGACTTTTTGCATAAACTTAATGTAATTGTCAATAAAAGCCTTTTACACTTATGAAATTCTTGTAATTATACCTCAGTATACCATAGTAACATCTGACAAAAAGATCTAAAAACACTGAAGCAGCAGACTTTGTGAAAATTAATAATTGTGCTATTCTCAAAACTTTTGGCCACGGCTGTACACGTCAACGAATGTCAACCATACATAAGCCAATTGTGGCTGTTTTGTGGTTTTAAACGTTTTTATATCTTTTACTGATTTCTACATTAAAGATGTAATTTTAATGAAATAAGATTTTAGTCAGTTGGTTTGGTTTATTCAGCGTTTTTGGCACCAACAGACTTTAATGAGAGTGCTTAAAAAACATGCTTCATGTGCTTTTTTGTGTGATTTCACGGTTAACCAACAGCTATCTCCTCCTCCTAGTAACTAGTTTTCCATTAGCTAAAATACTCCCGCCTGAAAATGCACAAGAACTGCAACACTTAGGTGTGAATGTAGCCTTAATGGAAGCACTCAATGCACTTTTGGTCTAATTCTTATTGTATGGTGACCTATATCTTCCCCTGGGAACCAACTAGTCTAATTTATCTCAGGAACAGATACAACTGTAAGCTTATAGACCAAAACCCAACATCCCTCTACTAAACTACATACATACATACATACTAGTGTGAAGTATGTTACATTTCTAGAACAAGGCGTGCACACATCAAAAAGTCCATCATACTGTCACAAGATAAAGGATTATTCATCAATTTATGAAATTAGGTCCAACTTGGTAATCAATCCTTTATATCTCTCTGGCCAAATGTCAATTTACAAGTATTGATCTACAGCACAGATACAGGCTAAATTGTACAAAGACTTTTCTCCAGCATGTTAGTGGTCATCAGTGCAAGATATGGAAATCAAGCTACAATTGTGAAGCAAAATAACATAAAAAGGAGACCCATCATATTAAAAAAATGACACCTTATTAGAAGTAGTAGGACACACTGGTTGTGCAAAATCTATTTTTGAGAAATAGAAAAGGCACTCGGGAAAAAAAAGGCCTACACCACAATGCCACATACAGTATAGGCAAATGGTGCCGGGTCTAATTTAGGCATTCAACATGATTAAAGGTTGCAGAAGGTCTATTGTGTTTAATCAGGTAAAACTCAAATGTGTCTTAAAGCAGCAGAAAGCAGAGCCTGCATATAATGCTCAAATATGGCTATCCCATCTATGTACATATGTAATTATAAACTATACATAGCCTTCCCAGCAGGCAGAACACAATGATTACTGCTAGCAGTTATAGCTGTCGTAAAAACTGCATGTAAAAAGATCCAACAGGCTGGTTGTACCCAAGTCATCTGATGGATCGACTTGGGTACAATCAGCCTGCCCATACATGGATCGTATTTTGGCCTGTCCCTGCTGTGGGGGCCAAATTTCGAACCATGTATGGCCGGTTTGAGGCACTGCCAACCACGGTCGCATTCCTGCCTCTTGCCTGATAAGGACCTGACCACAGCCTGCATTGCCTGTGTAGCGTCACATATGGGGACCCATCACATTTGGCTACCCACTGGAGGGCGCATGCGTGATGCCGCCATATGCGTTCCAACACTTTTACGACAAAACAGCACACTAAAACCATTAGATAATGTGGCAGAACTGACATTGAACAACACTTGCGCAGTTATTATGTGACTCCACCCCTAAGTCCAGGTTCAAGCCCCACCATCCAAGTGGACATAGAGTTAGAATATAAATTATGGTGAGCAAAGCGAGGCCGTGCCTGAAGCGTGGCGAGCAAAGCGAGCCCGCGAGGGGCCCTGTTGCAAAGTGGTGTCTTACACTGAATAACTATACACACGTCACTTCCGTAGCCAAATGTCAGGGGTTGCCATATGTGACGCTACACCGGTGTGAGAGCCGGCCAGAACAGGACTAAGGTAAGTAATGCAGCCTCTTCAGCCCCTCACCCCTCAACCTAACGAGCAATTAACTCTAGCAATGCAATGACCCACTGCAGAGGTGGATTTTGTCCAATGATTGGAATTGGGCTTTCAAGCTAAACATAAAAGGACACCAATTAATGACACCAATAACTGGTACAAATACCTAAATTTTACTTGCTAACAGCCACTTGAAAATCCCTATCGAGCACTACTTAGACTTGGAGAAGAAGGGGCACATTTGGGAACCAATCGAGTGTGCTACATAAAAATGTTCTGACAAGGAACATGTGGATAAGAGAAAAGTGATAACAGGAGTAAAGTATACAGTGAGCAGACTAATGACCTTATCTGTCTGCTACTGCTCTTCCAATGTCCTATCTGTAATCTGCATTCCTCTGTCACAAAGTGAGCAGGCAGGCTTTTTATTGCAGTCATGCAATGTCTCTTCTGAAATAAAAAAAACCTACTTGCCTGCTTGAGGTCTTCTCCGGCCATGTAAATTGAGCTGCGCATGACAAGCTTCCTTGATTACTTTCTGCTTTCACCAGCTGACAGCAGGGATAAGTCATTGGTTGTTAGGACTTTGGCAGGTGCCGGCTCCTTAACAACCAGCATCTGAGAAAAAATGGACATGTGACTCAGAGACTCAGTGTCTTCTCCCATCGGGGCGGGTGAAGGCGTCCCTGCTGGGAGAGGAAAGTTATTATCGCTAGCAGCTATAGCAGCCAAAAGCGATAATCGTAAGTGAATCCAGCAGGCTGGTTGTACCCAAGTTGATTGATTGATCATCTTGGTACAGTCAGCCTGCCCATTAATGGTTCGAATCTTGGTTGGTTCCTGCTGAGATTCGAACCGTGTATGACCAGTCTTAATGTGTATTTAGCAGTTTGCCTGAAGGTGAAATTTAAAGTGTACACAAGTTTTGACATATGGTTTGATAGATAAGATTATATCTGTACTACAAATACGGGTTTGTAGTTTCAGGGTGCACAGCATAAATTCACCCTAAATTTATACACGAGAAAAAATCCCTTTGTTTTTTAAATCAGAAAAGGACGAGGTGACATTTAAATACAATCTTGTGGCTTGCTGTGCTCCCCACACATAACATAATAATATAATAAGAAAACACTCCCAGCAGGTCAGCACAGGGAAGGTTATGGGCCATTTCATCTACAGGACGCAAAGTATAATGGTTCACAATTCTTTTTAAATAAGCAGAAAGGGACTGAAATGTATTTCCGCAGAGACAGAATTTTAATGCTGATTCCGATTTTATCTCACATCATAAGCCATCCAGATGCTTGCTGTTCCAATGTGACATTAAACAAAAGCAACATGATGCAAGTATTCAAAGCTCATACATGCAGCCAGAAAACAGAAAAAAAATAAATAAAAAAAGATATCAATAAACATATTTTGCCACGGAATGAGTCAGTCTGGCATGTTCCATTAGTTATATAATGCTCTAACACAAGCCTGAAAACTTGTAGGTCGCTGCAAAGTTAATCACAGATGAGTGATACATTACATAAGTCAATGTGCAAAGACCCATACCATCTTCTTCGCTCTCCTAATGCCCATTTTAGTGAACATCAAAGGCGGCAGAATTTTGTGTTCTAGATCACATTTCACCGTCTGCAACAGGCAAGTCAAACCAGCTAAAAAGGAAATGTCAATGGTAATATTTAAAGGGTAACTACAAAAAAAAAATGTATTTCAGGTGGGTTTTGGAGGATCCCATTACTTGCTATTTAGTTACAATGTGGGCAAACCCAAACAGCTTTCTTTCCTGACATCTGCCCTCCAAAACAGCACTGACATTCCTTTTGTAGCCTATAGCCTTTTATGACCAGCTGATCTCATTAGCACACACCTTGCATCATCCACCCTCAGCTGGTCATCTCCTTCCTGTGTCATGACCTAAAGTCTGTCCAGGAAGTAAGGCAGAAGTAAGGCAGAAGTAATCAAGCAGTGTTTAAACAGCTATGAAGAGAGTGAGGTAAGCCTATGTAGAATTAATGGAAAGCAGTTTTATTTTTGCAAAATAAGTATATTAATGCTATATTGGTACAAGTACATTGATGCTATATTGGTACATAGGGGAGCTTGAATTTAAAAAAAGGGGGGGCAGGGACAAAGGTGAACTTAGCCTTTAAGCCAGATGCACAAGCATGCATTGTGGAAGAGTGCACATTACCATGCTTTAAAAGGTTTGTTGTGATGCACTGGCAACCCCTTCAAAATAAATGTGCTGCTTGCCATAATACACATTATTGTGTATGCAGTAATGCACTGCAAATGTCTGAATCTGTGCTAAAAATCTATACTATGGTCAAAAGTTTGTAGACCTCTGACGATCACAACTACATTATATGGCCAAAAGTATGTAGACACCTCTCCAAATGACCAATTCAGCTGTTTCCAGTGATGGGTACAAAGAATGCTATAGCATACAAAGACTGCCTGCCCTCTGCGAGTGGGGTATTGGGCACCATATCAATAGTAGAGTGGCAGTGGGGGGCTGAGCGATGGAAGCTCGGTGTTCCAGCACCTGGCACTGAAAGAGAGATTGCATTTTGGGTGAGGTTATCTCCATTCACAGTACAAGTAAAGTCCTGACCTGGGGAGAAGGAAAGCAGCCTGGGAGAATGTGATCAGGTAAGGGATCTCCGACAGGGGGGGTTAACAACTCAGCCATGACCACCTATGCAGGGGGGGGATAAAAGGGATGGGCAGTTAACTTTCATACCATGATCACCGACATAGTGGGAACTATGGGAGGATTAACCTTTACTGCCATTGACCACCAATGAAAGGGGATTAATTTAATTGCCACTGACCACCAATACAGGGTGCAGGAAGAGGATATGGGGTTCAATTTTACTGCCAGTGATCGTCAATGTGTGGAGGTAATACCAACACCAATGTTGGGGGTTATTTTTTTGCATCCACTGCAATTAATGCTGGGGGTTATTATTAGGTTGACACTGACACCAATGTTGGGGGTTATTATTAGGTTGACACTGACACCAATGTTGGGGGTTATTATTGCACTCACTGACACCAATGCACCAATGCTGGGGGTACTCCAACTTCTTCACTGTGCATTGTGATATGCTGCAAAAATGCAGCCTGATCGAGATAACAATGAACTGCGTTCAGATCCATTAAAAAAAAAAAAAAAAAAGCTACAAATGCTTTTTCTATTTTTATTTTATTTTTTTAGCCTGCGTACAGAAGGCCCTACTGGCAGCAACAGTGACATGATCATTCAATGTTCAGTGTTAGTAAAGGAGGATACATAGATACATAGTAATAACTGAATACATAGTAATAAATGGATACATAAGAATAGCAGTAACAAATGGCTGTTAAACTTGGATAACACAAAATGATACAATGCTAGAAAAATGTGATTACTAGAAACAGTAAAAAAATGTATCAATAGAAAAATAAAAAAGCATATAACAACACGTGTGATTTGCAAAAAACAGTACACAGATGCACTGACATCTAATGAGAATCCAAGCATCTACAAATAATACCCTAACCGGATTATTGTTTGAATATTCTGAGAATCAGACAAATGAATATTTTCACATTAATTTGCTTGTAAAAAAATCTGTGTGCGTGGGAGGGGAAGACTAATGGAACTGCACAAATATTTAAGAGTATGCGTTACTAAATAATTTGATTAAGCTGTACTGAATCGAAAAATTAAAATATAAAAACCGGCTTTGGAAACGGATCTAAGAACATCACTGTCGTTATGGCAACAGTCAACAAATGACATTATGAAATGAACGGGCTGCTGTTACCATGGTAACCAACACGTCTCCCAGGTTTCCTTCATTTGCGTGATATTTTCAGTAATGACAATTTAGGAGGGTTACAGGTAAAATATATATCTGCACAGGTTAGCTCACAGTGACAACAGTCATGTCATTTTCTTCATGTTTCAACCCTACTCACCAATTAACAGAGGCATTTCACCCTGGCTGCAGTGCATTTCACAATACAAATATTATAAGCCACAAAAATAGGCATTTCCTTTTAAAGTAGAACTAAACTCATGGATGTAATGGTTTCCCAATCAAGGCATGCCATGAATGAGAACCGTCACAGTTGTCTGTACTCTCAACCAAACTGTCAAGCCATCCAATGGCTGGCATCATACTCTCCCACATGTGCAACACCCTGGCAGCTGAAGATCAAACAGAGGCTAAGATGGCAGCTTCATTGGCTGCAAAGGACAGGAGGGTTTGCTAATTCTTCAGCAAGGAACATACATTCAGCCATACATGGGCGGCACAGTGGTGTAGTGGGTAGCACTCTCGCCTAGCAGTAAAAAGGGTCACTGGTTCGAATCCCAACCATGACACCACCTGCCTGGAGTTTGCATGTTCTCCCTGTGCATGCGTGGTGCCTCCGGGTACTCCGGTTTCCTCCCACACTCCAAAGACATGCTGGTAGGTTAATTGTCTTCTGTCCAAAATTGGCCCTAGTATATGAATGTGAGTTGGTGACCTTGGATTGTGGGCTCCTTGAGGGTAGGGACCGATGTCAGTGTGCGATGTATATGTGGAGCGCTGCATAAATTGATGGCACTATATGGGTACCCTAAATAAAAATAGGGATAATTGTAGGCACGCACCCACACTCACTCAGGTTGAACTGGATGGACTGGCGTCTTTATTCAACCTTACTAACTATGTAACTATGTAACATTCCACATTAAAGTGGTTTTAAAGGCAGGTTTTTTATCTTAATGCATTCTATGTATTAAAGTAAAAAAACCTTCTGTGTACAGCAGCCCCCCTCAGCCCATCTAATACTTACCTGAGCCCCTTCTCGATCCAGCAATGTTGCACGAGAGCCTCAGCTAGGTCTCTTTCTCTTGATTGGCTGAGACATTGGTTCCCGCTGCTGTCAAAGTCAGTGAGCCAATGAGGAGAGAGAGGGGGTGGGGCTGAGCTGATATTTTTGAAATAAAAAAAAAAGAAGGACTTTAATATCACTTAAATAATTATGCTAACAAAATGAGTGTGTGCTAGCAATTGCCTCCAGCATTGCTCCTGATTCTTTTTGCTGGTGGCTGCCATTTTGCTGAAGCCCTGAACAGAAGTACATTTTTAGGCTGTCATCAGTTCAGTCTCTAGTGGCTCTGATTTTTGGCACAGTGCCTAAAATGAAAAGCAACTGAGCATGTGCAGACCAGGGTGATGCTGTGTATTACTGGATTTTAAATAGTATGGGCACTTATTGTTAATGCTTTGCATAGGTATACCTGCAAAAAGGGCCCAGCCTGACGTGATCTAGCAGGCCCTGATTTTCTGACTAAAGTTCCACTTTAACTAAAATGCTTAGTTAAAGCGCAGGAAACTAAATGCACCTGAAAGCGCAGGAAACGTATTAAAGTGCATGTCAAAAACTCCAGATGGAGCCAATGCCTAAAAGGGGTTGTAAACCCTCGTGTTTTTTCACTTTAATGCATCCTATGCATTAAAGTGAAAAAACACCTGGCAGTGACCGGCCCCGCAGACACCCCCTCCCCCCCGTTTAACTTACCTGAGCCCTGGAATGTCACACGCCGGAGACTTGCTCTTCCTCTGCCCACTGTTCTCAGCTCTTGATTGGATAGATTGATAGCAGCGCAGACATTGGGTCCCGCTGCTGTCAATCAAATCCAATGACGCGGGCGCCGGGGGGTGGGGCCAAGTCTGGCATTCTGTGTCTATGGACGCAAATGCTGGACTCGGGAGCGCGCCCACAAGGTAACCCCCCCGGGAGAGTGCTTCTCCTAGGGGGTTATCTGATGCGAGCCTTTACAATCACTTTAAGTGTGAACCTAGGGTAAACTATCTGAGCCCCAGACTTGGGACACACTGTATTATATAGAGTATATACAGACACAGACACATGAACATATATATGCATACATATATTGTACATACAAACATATATATGTGTTCATTTATCTTATATGGGTAAAACCTGTTATGATCACTGGTATGACACCATTTTCTCTTTTCTTACTACCCCATTTACATCCAATACACTTCTGATGTATCCAATGTAATGGTTGGGTACATATCTCTTTCCGGACATCAGGTATGTGTCTGTGTTGCTCAAGCAGCTTGCCAATATACACAAATGTGATAAAACTATAGAGAACAGAAAAAGAAAATGTGTTACTAACAGAAAACTAGCACTTTAGTTTAGCCGCAAATTACAAACCAAAAAAAAGAGGAAGATAATATACTCATAAACGCACTATAAAATACATTTATTTCTACGTTGCTTAGCATAGACTCTCTGGAGTCCATAAAAATTCTTCTATGAATTATGTAGCGAGAAGGTGCTGCATTAAACATTGATTTTTCCTTACGTGAGAGCGACGCGCTGGCATACACCGGGGTTTTAAGTAAACCTGGATTAGCCAGACAGTCACTGGAATCCAAGTGCTACTATTAACGTACAGATTTTCTAAATGATCTCCCCCTGTGAAATGTTTCCTGGGTTTTTTTTTTTGTTTTGTTTTTTCACAGCTCCTATAACAGATGCAGAAAAGAGAGAAAAAAAAATCCCGGCACCCGAGTGAAAGTGTATTATGAGATCCAAAGTCATAAAGACCTGCTAATGAGGGAGGGTGATTAGATGTGCCAAGGGACCTGCCGGTGACATCATATGACATATCAAAAAAATGTCACTCCAAAATGCCTTCAAACCTCTCCCAGGCTGCCTGGGAAAGAGACCGTGTAACTATTTATTGTGTAGCTGAAGGGGGTCCCTACAGGACCACTTCATTTACTAATTTTACAGGCTTGGCTGACAACACGTTACCATGGCAACCAGTGCCCAAAGAGCTCTACAAGATTACCTTGTTAAACCAGAAAAATCAAAAACTTCTAGTACGTCTCGGCACTGATTTCTTCTAATAAAGCCTGCTTTTCTGTTCATGTGAAGAGAAATGATTGCATTTAAAAATATATATATATATATAATATATTTTTAACATACTTTATATATATATGTGTGTATGTATGTATGTATGTATGTATGTATGTATGTATGTATGTATGTATGTATGTATGTATATATATATATATATATATATATATATATATATATATATATATATATATATATATATACACACACACACACACACACACACACACACATATATATATATATATATATATATATATATATAAAATAAATAACATAATAGGAAGGTATGCCACACCTGGACTCAATCACTAGTGCCATGGTC